>JAVUPR010000460.1:0-737071 GCA_036785695.1 Gentiana straminea | reverse complement strand
AATCCGTTGAGATAGAATTATTTTTCTAGGCTAGGGAAATACTGTATGGAACTTCCCTTTTTAGACACTAGACAAATAAAGATGGTGAATTTGAGGTAGTGGAACCGAAACTCTGAATGAAGATGGTGAATTTGAGGTAGGATGAAGATTAAGACCCTAAGAGCACATGCAATAGAGCCAACCATTCACAGTGTCATATTTTCTTGGAAGGAATCAGAGCTTGTCTACATGGCCCCAATGGTAAATTCCAAATTCTGATTTTGGTGCTAACTGGCGGAAATAGCCAGGTAGTTTTCGATTTTGATCACGGTTTCTAACAAAGCAAAAGATATTATCTTTGAATTTTGCCTCCAAAATTAACAAACAAGCTACCATAAATTATATAACACAGTACATAAAAACAAATTACACATTGCCATACATATTGACGATATTAATTAAAAGGACATGTGAAGTATCATACATATTGTCATATCAAATTACAACAAACTAGAAAGAAAAAAAAAAAGTGTTATCCAATTCACAAATACAATCATAAACTTCTTCAAACATCACTACTTTACCATGGGGTTGCCAAATTCACTCTGTTTTGATAGAAAACGATAGATTCAGGATTCACGCAAATAAGCGGAAGCGGAAGAAATCATGTCGGGGCCGGGATTCACACATCCCGAATTGTTATTCGACTTTCCGTCTCAATTTACCGCCGGGATCCAAACCCCTAGAACGAGGAAAAGGAGAACTCCATACGCACGGTGGTGGCATATGGTGTGGTATTGGTCTTGCAGATGTCACTGACGCTATTTCGTATGATCACCAACCGATGGTACACGGACAAATACTATATAGGCAAGACTAAAGACCTAAAGCATTATGGAATATTCCGGATGAAAACCACATTAACCATCTGTAGGATTTCCCATAATACCCTTAATTAATAATAAACCAATAAAATTTACCAACATAATATCTAAATAACTTAAGGGCCACATATAATTATCTTTTAGCCCCGGAATGATAATTCTTACATTCTCCCACTTGGCCCGAGAAGATTATGTCGGCTTCTTTATTAATGAGTGACAACAAGAAATTTGCATGCACAAAATGTCACTCTACGGATTTATTAACACAACGTCAGGCGATAAATACTAACACAAGAACTTATGACGGTTATGCTCCAATAAAAACGAACACTCCCTTCCAAAATTACAATGTGCAATATCAACCGGCCAAAGTAAACGCTTTTATGAATGAGACTAATCAAAATATCATTCGGGGTCCACTGAATCCAAATGGATTCTCTCGTACATGAACTCGGTGCCTTTCATGTGTAATTGCTTGCATCAACCCATGATGCCTATTTTGACGAGTTTTCGAGAGAATTCGGACGCCAGAGGGCATCTTTATGTGTCAATAAGTCAAATATGAGTACAATATGATTGTGAGATAACATAAGCCGGCAAAATACACAATCTATATTCTCATATGTCTACTTACTTGACACTCGTGCTGCAAGGTAGCTTTACACTCGACAACGTGTCCCGCCAAATATCGATTTGCTAAAATTTCATCATCAAAATCATTCCTCGTATGTGAGTGAGGATGCGATGAGTCAAAATTTTGGCCGGAAGCAATATCGACCAAAAACCATAGGCCAAAACTCATAAAACTTTGTGACTTAACTACACAAAATTTCGGTCATTCAATAAATGAGCCCTACTTCGAAATCCCAATACACAAGTTCACCGCTAAAGGTAGTTGATGCAAGGCTTAACGAGATCACGACATAGATGATCTCCATTGAACCTCTTTTATATCGATATGAGATTCACCAAAATCATACAACATATCCTTTTAAGGAAACTTCGAGAAATCGCTAAGTATAGCTCTTTAACAAAAATGCAAGTGTATCAATCTAAAATATGGATTTAATACTCATGGCAAATTCGAAAACATCATTACAATGTAAACCGGTATAACCAAATCGAAGCTTACAAAATCCATATAAATACTTGCAAACCGAAAACAATTATTCGAGTGATTTTGTTCTCCAACTACATGTTGTGTGTACATTTCAGGTGGTTTATCACACAAATGACAACCTCATGTATAATGGATTAAGCTCATAAACCATATATCTACAATTATTCATCTACTATAATGGTTAAAATAAACCATATAGCTACAATCTTTCAAAACGGGCCTGATATTCATCCGGTAATTGTATAGAAGAATTGATAATCTTAAGTGCCTCGCTTGAGAAAATTCTCGACAACAAATCCCAGCATTATTTTGCTCATCATAACAATAATAAGCTCCCAAGAAGTGATTTATTAAATCATGTTGATATGGGACTTTATAATGAACAACAAAGTAATAGTACAAAAATGAATTTTCTTAGGATGTAACAATGCAACTCATGCTCACTTGATGTTCAAAAGAACTAATTAATTCATGCACACAATTCAAAATAGAATCAAGTTTTAATAATTGAGAAATTTATATTGCATTATTTTACGTAATTAGTGGTTTTAAAATGTATAGATATTATGTGATTGTCCTCAACATGTGATCAATGCTATAATTGACCACCCTTTCAATATGAAATACAATGTATTCCATTTAAGAAGTCAACTAAGTTTCTTCAATGAAATGCCGAGTAATGCAATTCACCTTATGAGTTAATCACTTACAACAATCACTCGCACTTTCAATTAGCATTTCTCAAATTCTTATGGTTTCTAACTTCACGTTATGTTAGAATATGTGATCAACTTTTTTGCGATTCCGAAGAAATCAATCAAAATATCTATTTATATATGAAAACTTCATTTGACCAAAGTTCTATATCCAGAGTTATAAGCTCAGGTTCAAAATAAGAGTCATATTCAAATGTATAATATTTCAAGCACTGATTCTTTCCTACAACACGATTGTTGTCAAGATGACAACCTTGAAGAGAATCAAACAATATTACACAATGTTCAAATAGATTCTAACTCATGAGATCTTTAATAAATGTCATTTTCGACGGGATTCTCTGCACTCAATCACACGATAGTATCTGAGACAAGTGTGATTGTATGATTTCAGGAGAAAATGACACAAATATTCCTACTGTTCATAAATGTCTTTCGTTCCATACTATCATAAACCTAGCATACTCTCCATCACTCAAGCATAAAAACTTTGTGAGACAATATATAGCTTTAATAAGGATAAGAAGCCACAATAATGGATGATGTCAAAATATGAAACAAATTCTCAAACCATCCAAAATATTGAACAAAAGACACTTTCCAATGTTATGATCTCAACAAAAATTCGAAACACTAAAAGTGAACTTACATGGTTTTGTCATGAACATTATACAAACCCCACAAATAAATCATGGCTATACATAAAGCTATTAAGCATTAATAACTCACCACAATCTCTTTTAATGTAAAGAAGTATTTTTTGCAACTTCAAATGTCGAAATAGTGATATATTCAATGATGTCAATTATCTTATGTAGGTTAGGTATAACTTAATAGGCTATCGTGCTCTACTAGAATAAAGATTTGAAATCTTAAGTTGAGCACGAGAGATTCTTATCAAAAGATGATAGCCTCGTATTTTTCATATAATGATGAAAATTTTACCCTACGTATAATTGACAATGTGAAGTAAACACCTCTAAAACCTTTTCACACCCTATATCACAACTAAATATGAGATCTAACACATAGAGAAATTTCCGTACCGATGAGGTAACATACTTTAATGTCCTTAACCAAAATTAAGATGACATTTAACTAATAGAAACAAGATTACTCCAAGTGTAATTTCTAAAAATGAGACAATAAGATATTCTTTATATGTCTCACAAAATTCACTCATCATGCCGAATACAAATGATCAAATACACTATAGACCACATAAAATTATGAACATTAAGAACATGATAAGTGTATTTAATTAAACTATCACAAATAGAAATCACCCAAGACCTGCTAGGAAAATCATAATATTAGTAATCCAAAATGATCAATAAACCAACACTAATAACCCAATTTTATTATGAGAAGTACGTATTTGAACAATTTTATTATATGTCATTGAGGACAACTCTAACATTAGTAGGGTGGTCAAAATAAACTTTATACTTAATGGAAATGCATATCTAAAATGGTTTAAATTTATTTTAAGAGCACCCGCATAAGCGATTGATTCGCTAAAATGCTCATAGATCAACCCATCAAAGGTTGATAAATGTGATTCCGTAGTGAGTGGTGGAGCACCCAAAGTACGAATCACGCAATCTTCCGACCTATGCATTCCAAAATTAATCATATGAGTTGCCTTAGTATGAGAATCAACCAATGTAATTCTTTTAAAAGTAAATTCACGGCCTTCCCGTGGGTAGAGGTTGTAATCCTTTACATAGAATTTACTATCATAAATAATAAGACTAAAGAATTAAGCTCAGTATAGAGTGAGACCATCCGTGCACAATGTGGGCATAAGATAAATCTCCTCGCTCTTTATGCTAATTTCCATCTTATTTCAATTAGTCTCACAAAGATAATTGCTTCCACGTAGGCGAGCATTATCTAAATGAACTAATTGGTCGAAAATGTATGAGTCACTCATGTAATCACTAAACATTATGTGATTAATGGTTGCATTACCACTTCTCATGCATTCCGGATGCCGTGGCTACTCCAAGAGATGCAAGAGAAATAATATCTTAATGTACGGTTTGATTATATAGTCTTCATTTAATACAAACAATCAAATAATATATATTAATTACGATATGGAAAGACTACAACCTTAATTAATCAAACAAGCTTAATTATTAGGCTCCATAAAACGCACAAATAATGTATGGTTCACTCGTATATGTCAATCAACCCTTTAATTGCGGCTAAAATATGCATTAAATTGACCACTAAACATGATGCGATCAATTTTGTCTTCTTAATCACCAACAATATGTGATTAAATCTTTTGTCAATCATTGAGTACATTTGTTGTGGTTACACTCTCAAAATCGTATGTCATGTCATATTTTAGAAGTTACTAAATAAGGGTAAATACAAATGTATTTCTTATAATTGAACCGTTTGTCAATTCAACGAGAATATCGATGAGTTTTCAATCACTTCACATATAGTGATCAAAACATTTATGCATCATTATGTCGGTACAGGACGTATTTGTATTTTACATTTGACATTTGACACCATTGACATTCAATATATTGACAACTTTACATAAGTCAACTAGATCTTATGTTGACATAAATATGTGCAATTTAATACTTAATGGTTCAAGTATGCATATTTATTTCCCACACTAAAATTATTACAACATTAATATGTCATTATTTGATCACTAAACATAATGCAACCAATCTACATATATATGTCCGGGATTTGAGCCGCGGTGGGTAAACTCTAAACTTGACACAACTATACTAGACATATTTCTCAATGTTGCAAATCATTAATAATCTAAAGGCATATACTTAATGATGTGTATAGGTTTCACGAACCAACAACTATTACTTCAACGATATTAAGTCAATAGGTATGTATCAACTACTATAATCACATACCATTATGTGAATATATATATATATATATATTGGTATACACTCAAAAATGCATAAAAATAATCTCTCAATGTGATACATAAGGTATGATCAATTAATCTCTACTAAAAGTATACATAATTAAACAAAATAATGCGTACTTACGAGAGTCATTAATGGACTAATTTTGATCATATCGCCTTGACAATTATAATCGTAAATCATTAATGTGAAAACAAAATATATTAAATTATTCACAATTTAAAGGCATGCAACTAATCTGTCCTGACCATTACATGTTATAATAACATGTATAAAACTAATAATACTGTCAGGGGGCAAATGCTATTGTAATCAAAATTGAGAAACAATAGCGAAATAATAATTATATCAATACTGCCCAAGTACCGTCGGCTCATAACAATGAAGCAACTACCGGCAACCCTACTGTTTTTTTTTTTTGTTTTTTTTTATTTTTTAATGGAGTATATATTGTTCATTCTATTTTATATATTTTGATATGCTGACCCAATGGCGTATAGGTAAATATTAAGGGAGACGATCCCCGACGGTGCAACCATGCACGGCTCGCGGTGCGGTGCATCAAACGGCGTCGTATCGGGCGAAAACGACGCCGTTTTGATGTTTTTTATTTTTTTTATTTTTTTTTACATCGGATCCAAACTGCGTCGTGTCGAAACAAAACAATGTCGTTATGATGCACCGCACGAGGTGCGGTACATGTTTGCACTGTCGGGGATCCTTTCCCAAATATTTAAGAAGAGAATAAACCAACAGGTGCACTCTCGGCCCATGTGCCACAAAAGACAACCCTAATATTTTAAACAAAATAAATACAGCGGCAGCTTAATAACAAGCGGGCCTGTTCAAACAAGGCCGCCACCGGCGAGGGACAT
Source organism: Gentiana straminea (assembly GCA_036785695.1). NCBI lineage: Eukaryota > Viridiplantae > Streptophyta > Magnoliopsida > Gentianales > Gentianaceae > Gentiana > Gentiana straminea. Next base: position 730,573 of record JAVUPR010000460.1, on the reverse strand, counting down.
AACTTGTTACCACTCTCCATCGTGAATGCAAGAAACCGACTCACTGATCATCTTCGACCTTTTTTTTTTAAAATCATCATGAAGATGATGATCGGGATACATGGCTGCCAATACAGTCTTGGTCACAATGACGGTGATGATGATCAGAAACAAAATGTTTCAACCCGACAACCGGTATCAATATACCGGAATCAGGTCCGGCGACGGTTCACAAAACGAAAATCAAGGTTGTATTCAGCCGTAAAAGAGCAAATGTTTATTTTAGGGGTGGTGGTCAAAGGACAACTTTTCATCTTAAATGAAGAATAGGACAAAAAAAATAATATTTGGTTGAGAAGGACAAAAAAAAAAAAAAAAGATGTACAAAAATACCCTTAATGATAATTTTTTTTTTTCACATTAAAGTCGTCTTTGGTGTTCTTACGTGTTGGTGTTACTTACGAGTTACTACATTATGTGTTACTATGTTTGAGGGTGTTTCCATTGCTTTCATATACCACTGCGGGAAGGGGAACCCAATAGGGGATTTGTGTACCTTAAGATCGTGCACATTCATAGAAAAAATGCCAAAACGTTACTCTTTCTATACCATCTACTTGGAAAGGGGAACCCGATAGGGGATTTGTGTACCTTAAGATCGTGCATATTCATACAAAAATGTAGTAACATTATAAAAATGTAGTAACATTACAAAAAATGCCGAAACGTTACTACATGTCCCTTGGAAAAAATGCCGAAACGTTACCAATCTAAACCACTAATTGGGAAGGGGAACCCGAAATAGGGGATTCGAGGACCTTAAGATCGTGCACATTCATACAAAAATGTAGTAACATTACAAAAAATGCATTGATAATTCCTCAAAAACAAATAATTGATAATTCTTCAACAACAATTCTTCAAGAACAAAAATAAAGACAGTAGGATTCATACAACAACAATTGATCAAAACCGAAATGCAGCAAAACCTAAAAAAAATTGCAAAAATGCATTGAAATGCAACCACTTTCATGGCTAGCTGTTGCTTGAGATTCCACTTGAATCACAGATGTTGCCTCAGCACCATGGTTATCACAGATCGTGTAATTCCACATTCAATCAAAATAGTAATACACCAAACATGTAAAAAAAAAAGATTAATCCGTCTTAAAGATGCAAAAAAGCATCAAAACACCCACCGTAACCGCCTCGCCACGTCCGCCGCCTCCTATGCCGCCGCCTCAATAAGCGCCCCCACCGATTCACCGCCGCCTCCTCCATATCCACCGCCGCCTCCTCCGTTGCCTCCGCCTTCCAACGGGTCCTCCATTAGGTCCGTGTAACGTTCACGGCCTTAGCACGGCCATCACCGCCGTGCTCCGCCTCAAACTCGACGGACTCGCCTCTCCGAGGCTTTTGTAGCCGAAGAGTCCTTGATGCCGGAGTGGTGGACAAAGAGACCTCACCGCCATCATCGGGAGTGATGAAACCATAGCCTTTACGGTCATTGAACCAACTTGACTCACCGCCTCCACCACGTCCGCCGCCTCGCATGCCGCCGCCTCGAAGCTTGTGAAAAAGGGGAAGAAACCACTAGAGTATTCTCATTTCTCTCTCTCACTAATTTTAACCTCACCGGCTTTTGTGTGAAATGTGAATGCACGGGTTTACATTTTATTTGTTGAATCTTTTTTAGAAGGGTATTTTTGGATATATATTACTTTTCTGTCCTTTACAACCGGTGCATTTCTTTCTTGTCCTTTTTTTTCTAAATAAGATGTAAATCCGTCCTTTACGACCTTATCCTATTTATTTTATTTTATTAAATTTATATGGAACGGGTTTGTGCTATCTATATGCACCGAGAAAGGATCCGGCGAGGAAAAGCGATTGACGGACCCAAACAAAAAGATCAACCTTAGATATAAAATAATAATATATATTGTTGATCCATAAAAAACAAGAATAAGCGAGTGAATATATCGAAACGGATCAATATTGATCCATCATCGATTCATGTCTAAAAGGATCTAAACTATAATCATCGAACAACATGGATTATAGGATCGCTCTTGCTACCACGTGATAGAAAACGATAGATTCAGATTACCTGAATAAACGGAAGAGGAAGAAATCATCAGGACCGTTCCTACATCCATTGTTATTCGACTCCATCTCAATTTGCCACCAGGATCCAAACCCTAAAACAGAAAGGGAGAACTCGCGTACGCACGGTGGTAGGTCTTCTCGGTCTATGTATATTTTACGTATGATCACCAACCGATGGTAGACATGCAATCTATATAGGCAAAACTAGAGACCTAAAGCATTATGGAATCACTACAAAAAAAAAGATATTTTTGTGACAAATTATTGGTGACAAGGAATAGATTTGTCACAAATGATAGATTAGTGACAATAACTTTGTTTGTCACAAAATGTTCTATTGATTAGTGACAAAAAGAAAGATTTCTCACGAAAGACGTAGTGTTTTGTCACGAAACGCATGGTCTCATTTTCATATTGTGGATAAATTTTTGGATGAGGCTTTGGTGACAACTTACTTTATCATGAAATCCAAAAAATAGGGATGTAAACGATCGAGTCGAGTCGAATATTACGATTATCAAGTTGATCGTATTATGAATTTTATGAACTCAAGCTCGAACACAAATTTGAAATGACTATATATTCAAACTCAATCGCGAGCTCTTTTTACTCGAACCGAACTCGAGTGATTCAAGCTACATTTTTTTTTTCTCGTGGGTAGATTCGAGCCGATTTAAAAAATAGAGTTTTACCCACTCATAAAAAACAAATGTTTTAATACTTTTATTATATCAGGCAGGTGGGCTCTTCGTTCTGTTCTAGGAAAAAAGACTTTCCGTCCAATAAAAAATGGGGAAATTCTATGTATGAAACTCTCTTTCCCAGAAGAAGACGATCGAAACCCTCGGCCATCTCCTCTCCTCCCTCCGCTTGCCCATTCAACGGCGCCTCCGAAGGAAATGATTCTCGATGGCGATTTTTTGTTTTGGAATCTGTGCATTTTCCATCCATGGAGGAAAAGCAAGTTAACAAACTATCGCAAGCTCAAGCCCAATCCCGATCCCGATCCCGATCCCGATCCCAATTTCTAAATTCCTCGATTTCGCTTCTTTCATCAACCTTTGCGCTCATGCGAAGATCACGCCCCGGATCTTCACTTCAAATTAGCCTCCAAAGACATCGGCTCTTTTTTGTGGAGATTTAGCGAATGCCCCTGACAAGGACCTTCACCGTACGAGCTTTCATTTACATGAAGATCCGCCCTTCTACGGTAGGATAATGTTCGGGTATACTAAATTTTGACTCCGGTACCGTAATTTAAATCAAAATCGTTGAGTGCGCTACACGAGAAGTTATATGACATTTTGTTCGATATTGAATGCGCGAACGATTTAAAGTTGATCGAAATGGTTTAGTTCTTGACTTAGAATCGATTAAGCTCTCGTATCAATTGTTGTATTGTCATTTAATGATCTTTTTATCTCACGAAGAAAAGCTTAGCATTGGATGTGAACTTTTGTTAGTTAGCGAAGTAGTCAACTACGATTTGCTGCTTTTCGATCTAAATCGGAACCGAGTCTGCCTTTGCTTGTTGTCCCCGTTTGCATTATCTTTAGTGACTTGATATAAGTTAGGTGACTTGATTGTTGCTGCTAAGTTGGTTAAATCTATAAAAGTCTTATTTGCAACATGATGTTTTCTTAACCGGTATATATATCAATGAAGGAAAAGATCATGTTCCTCCTACCATGTGATGCACGTTGGAAGTTTAACTTCGATTTATGTTTGACGTACTCTTTGGGTGTTTAAAAGCCTCTAAATGGTAATCTTGATTGATTCCCCTGTTTTAAATTCCTTAGAATTTACTTATCATTATGTTTATGTTTAATGATCCTATATTAATGCTTGTTTGAGTTGTTTATGGCGACAAGAGATTGATAAGGAAAGTGCGGTGCCGTCTTAAATTATTGAAGAATAAAAGGTGTATTTTTGTTTGCCTTCCAATTTCGCTTATTCACATCTCATGTATCAAGGTTTACAAAGAGAGATTGATTCCAATTTTGAGAGCTAAGAATGATGAATAATTTTAATATGCGGGGGACATTGATGGCATTGACATCTTTCTGCTCGAAGGGAGACAGGATAGACAAGGTAAAATCGTCGCATTGCTATCTCCAGTTGCTTATTTGAGCCCTATGTCTACTCTCTTGGTGTTGTTACGCCCAAGCATTTGTCGGCGAAGTAAAGTTGTCACACTACTACACCTTACCATGCACCCGGAGAAACTCCATTTTACTCGAAGTTGTTGCATGGTAGTCCGCTAGAACATTTCGTTCAACATGATGCATTTCATTTCTCCCATTTTATTTTGTTAAATGTCTAAATGAACAAGATCAACTACGGTCTTTGGTCTTGCATTTCAACCCAAATGAGTAAGTGGTTTGCATTAAATCATGGTGGATTTCTTTAATGATATCATTGTCTATTTCATGTGTGTTGTTTTGTAGCGATGCCGTCACACAACTGCAGGGTTTTTTGTTTACAACCTGGGGTGGATTTGTTATAACCCGCTTAGTGCATTAACAGGTAAGCATTAACTCGATTATTTTTGTTGTTGCACCAAATGACGGTGTTTACTTAACCTTGGACTATGTCTACGAGACTCGAATTATACCGAACATGACTCGGTTTGGTACAATAAGATTCCAAAGTTAGTCTTACTCAAGGTGAAAACTATTGGTTGCTTATATGATATGTTTTCCGTTATAATAAGATTTTATGCTTAGGTTTCACATTTGAGTTTTGATGTTCGGTATGTTAAGTGTCTTGTCTTTAGTTTGTGTCCTTGCTTGCGAGATTAATTATACTCGTTGTCATGAAATTGATTGCCTTGATTTTTTTGTTAATGCGGTGTTGAAGTTGATGATACTTAATTGATGTAGTGTAGTGGTAAAGGTGTATGTTGTATGTTGAATAATGTATGGTGAAAAGGATTGTTGCATGGTTGTAGGGTATTATTATTGATTATTATTATTATGTGTTATTTATTATTATATTTATTATTTATTATTATTTTATTATTATTATTATTATTATTATTATTGTTATTTTATTATTATTATTATTATTATTATTATTATTATTTTATTATTATTATTATTATTATTTATTATTATTATTATTATTATTATTATTATTATTTTTATTATTATTATTATTATTTATTATTATTATTATTATTTCACGAAAACCTTTACTGACGAAAATCTTTACCTTTCACGACGAATTTGTTTGTCACGAAAAGGTCTGTTTTTTGTAGTGAATATTCCGGATGAAAACCCTAACCATCACAGGATTTCCCATAATACCCTTAATTAATAATAAACCAATAAAATTTACCAACATAATATCTAAATAACTTAAGAGCCACATATAATTATCTTTTAAGCTGAATGATAATTCTTACATGTTTAAGTATACTACAAGTAGTTCAATATAATATGATACACACAGATGCACACAAGGACTTTGTAAGAAAGATGGGAACCAATAGCTAAAAATATTTTTCATATTCACCAAGATCGATAGTTATTTTCCGTTAAAAAAAAAGCATATAGTAGTAGAAAAGTATGGAAATCAAGTAGAATACATACTTGGATCATACGTCACAATCAATCGTCCAATCCCCATCATCTAGACGGCGCGGGTTAATTTTAGTTGTTGATACCCCGGAGGCAAAAGGTTGTGCCTCTGGTGATTGCACTGGTGATGTAGTAATGAAAAGCTTCCTCTCTACATAAGAAAATTCTATATCAGTGAGGTAGTTGATCAAAACAATTGAAAACTTAATTGTAAGTAAAGCAGACACATGAATGCAAAGTGTAAAAGAATATGCCACAACTTTTTGCTGCACGCTGCGCCTGAAGCATTTCTATCCACTCCCTCTTCATATCATACTCAAATCGCTCTAGCTTGTAGGGTGATAAGGGATGATTGGTTTACTGTTTGAAGATCTCTAGACGCCTCCACTAATCAGAAATATATTTCACGTCTTTCACTAACTGTGTTTTTTTGGTTTTCCAGAGTATATTCATGTTCCTTCTTTGCCAACTGTTTTTGCTCTTCGAACCACATGTCTAAAAGATCGTCATAATTATAGGACCTCCGCTTAACCACTTGAGTTAACGTCATTTGGTTAAGTTTATTTGGTAAACTTTAGACTATCGTATATATGGTTATGTGCTAGTTAGAATTTCTGCACTACATGTTCTTTTTTTTTTTTTTTCTTTTTGTTTTTTTGATATAGTAGCAGTTGTTTGTTTTTATCGTTTTGGAGTGTTTATGAGTCTTGACTGCCGGTTCTGCGTTGCCACCACCGGATCTACGGTGGGCGGGGGCGGCCCCTACGGGAATTTCGGGATACGGGTCGAAAAATTGTCATATTTTGTAACTACAAAACATAGTCTCATATATTTTAATTCAATATGGGTCCATACGATGAAGATATAAAAATAAGTGGATCGATTCCACATCACTATATGTAGATTAAAAAAAAATTACGTTGTAATATTTTTTTTTGCGGGTCGGTTGACCCAAATGCCACAATTTGCAGCCGCCCATGGCAGTGGTTCGGCTGTTCTATGAACATCAGTTTCCAAGTATTTCTGTTTCATGTTGTTTCCACTTGTTATTCTAATATTTATTGTATGTTGGCTGGCGTAGAAATGAAGTATTCATTTAATTTTCACGTTCCAAATGTTCATTTTCAGAAAATAACTCGATTTTTAGGAATGAGAAGTCACACGTAAAGAAGAGAGAAAAAAACACGTACATTATATGAGACAATGTCTAATCCTTATATTTTAAAACATATGAATAATTGGCTCATCTTTCACATCATATGAATAATTTTTCGTCCTTCTACTAATTTTTTTTTCGAATTGAACATTTCCGCTTTGTCAATGTACCACATCCGTCCTTGAAATCGAATCTCTTTGCCCGTTTTGTGACCCGAGTTTGAAGAAGAAACGGTTAATCGTCTTTTGATTGCGTGTGATGTGGCTATATTGATATGGATGCACACCTTTAACTAGGGTTGTAAATGGTTCCTCGAATGCTCCATGCAGCCTAATGAAAATTTCTTGTACTCGATTTGCAAGAGAGTTCAACTCAATTCGGTTATTTTCGAGTTCGAGCTCGAATCGAGCCACTTGAATAATTAACCGAGCCGAGCTCGAGTTTTAAAATGTAGTAATCGAGTAGCTCGCGAGCTTATCAAGTTTGATTAAATAATTATTTAATTAACTAAATTAATTAAATTTATTATAAAATATTATTTTTCATAATTAAAAAATATTATCCGAGTCGAGTATTAGACGAGTCGAGCTCGATCTTGCCATATTTCATAAAAAAAAATTAAATGAATTCAAAGCAAATAATCGAGCTTACGAGCCGAGTCGAGCTATATCAAGTACTTTGTGAGTCGAGTTCGATCTTGCCTTTTTATGGCTCGATCGAGCTTGAGCCGAGTTTCGAGCTCCGAACTTTTTTAGTTGAGTCGAGCTCGAGCCACCAGGAGTATCGACTCGGCGCGATTACATCCATACCTTTAATTGGTGTAAGATCGATCACCAGGCTAAATGCTTTTTCTTTTAGTGATTTATGTTATATGAATATGTGACGCCTCGACCAGATACCGAGTCCTACGCGGAAAAAAAAACGTCGACACGCATATAATTAAAAAATTTAACACGTAAGTCTTAATTAAGCGTACATCGGAGAACAAGTGGAAGGTAAAACGGCCGACTCGATATAGCGGTGATTAACGCACCTTCATGATTTACGATGATGATTCCTGCGGCGCCGGTGCCATTAGCAAAACTGCATCCACATTAACCTTCGAGTCGTGATTTGGTTTAACCCAACTTGTAGGGAAAGGGATTTTGGGAGGGGAAAGGTCCTCGGTAAGTAGGGGGGCTGTGTAAAAGGCTTCAAGCAGGGAAATGATTTGGATTGGTATACGAGAGGGTTGTGGGAAAAATGGAATTTTAGTCCGAATCGCATTGTCGTTTTCGATTTTAGTCGCTTTTTAAACTCGGTGAGAATTTTGGTCCGTTAAGTTTTAAAAAATCGGATTTTTAGTAAATTTCTCGCCGAATCTTGATGTGTCGTATTAATCCGGTGAGAGGCTGGCGAATTGGCGGCCATGTGGCATGACCATGCTGAGTTGGCGGCGCATGTGGCGGATTGGTGGCATGTGGGGCCCATCTTCGAGTTTGAAAATAAATATGAAGCTAAGGGGATTCGAACCCGTTGACCCTTACGTAAAATTCAAACTCTCCTTACCACTATACTACCAAGATCAATTAGTATAAATGGGAACTAAAAATTATAAGTAATGTTTATACGTAAGTGTATGTATATAGACACTTATATACACGCACATAAATATGTTTTTGTATATTACGTAAGTGTGTGTGTAAAAATATAAAAACACTATTAGTGTTAAAAACAAATGTAAAAACACTATTAGTACGTACATGCATATACAAATGTAAAAAAATTCGAGATCGCTACCGATATATATATATATATATATATATATATATATATATATATATATATGCGTGTGTGTGTATCGTACGTACATGCATATACATATGTGTGTGTATATGTAAGTATGTATATAAATATATGTGTATATATATATGTACATACATGCATACATACATATATATCTATATTATACATATATATACATATGTAAATATATATATATATATATATATATATATATATATATATATATATATATATATATATATATATATATATATATATATATATATATATATATATCTATATATAATATATAGAAGAAGCAATTTAGCCCGTTTCCTTTAATTACCCGACCCAAACCCGGTAAAAAAAAAAATATTAAAAGGCAGCACACAAAAAAAAAAAAAAAAAAAAAAAAAAAACAACTCACGGTCAAAGATTATATATTGATGGCATTTATGTTCAAAATATACACATTTATTAGCAATAAAAAACAAATAAATTCTAAATTACAAAACATCCACATTTTTATGATGGCATCAATATATACTTAAATTGGAGGGATTAGGCATCAATATAACAAACTCACGGTCAAAGAAATAAAAAAAACATTCCTAACAAAAATTTAACACGTTTAGAATAGGCACAATTCTAAAAATCCCTCCAATCTTCACTGAATGAATTCAAACAAAAACTGTTGGTATGTCCTGCTCGACGTCCAAGCGAGTGACTCCCATGGGAGTTGATCCCCGTTTTCTTGATTTTCATGAACTTGCTACTATTATTTTTTCAGGAGAAATTATTGATCCCGTTTTATATCATGGTATATTTTTCGGTTATTCTCGGCTGTTTATTTCTATTTTTTCAAGCATATTTGGCAAGCACAGAAAGTGATTTGCATTTTTTTTTATGAAAAGTAGGAGCATGTGTTGTGATTTTCACAACCGTGTCAATTTTGTATGGGTGTGTCTTATTGATTAATTATTTGGATTTGCATATTGTATACACCAATAATCTTTAGGGATTTGTATATTGCAACCCAATTTTCAGTTTTTATATATTTGCAGGATCTATTATATCACTAATTTTAGGATGGGCCCAGGGTGCGAGTTTTGGATCACTTCAATGACTTTTCAAAGGGATACACGGTGGAAAGTTTTTACAAGAGGTAGGCTGCACGTGGTGGAAGTTGAATTCACATTGGTTTTGGTGTATGCGTAGTAATTCTGTAAAATGCGTCCAACATAAAATTGTCTTTATTATATATATCATCCCACCGGGTATGTCATTATCCCTTGATTTAATATACTAATCCATGCATTGATTCATGTATGATTGACTAAACAAAACACTAACAATAAAAGTACCCACAATAATTTTACATGGTTCATGTTCATTCTTTTTCCCGATGCAGCAACTAAATTAAGAACAATGGGAGAGAAGTAAAAGGCTTTAGTAACGGAGGACAGCTTGGAAAATGATCGAGTATAAAGGCGAGGGTTTGAAGAGGTATGAATATAAAAATATATATATATATATAAAAAAAAATAAAAAAAAAAGAGATATGGAAATGTGTTAGAGAAAATGTGATTCATAAATCTTTTTTTTTTTTTTTTTTTTTTGAGGGGATTCATAAATCTTTAAAGTATTAAACTTTTTTTTATTTTTTTCTTTGATTTTTGCTGAAATGATTTAATGATACCCCTTTTCATCAAGGTTTTTGTTTTTTTAATTATCATGTAGATGGATGTTTCTTCCATGAGGGAGAGTTTCAATGTTTTCTCCGCTGCCGAAGTGAGGTAGTTTTATCTTCTTTCACATTATTTATTTATTCGCGTTTCCATAAGGCCAGTAACAAGTATTGTATCGTTCGGGAACAAATTTCATCTAAATATCTGCGCATTTTTGTTATTTATTTAGGCTGATCGGGGTGAGGTGTGATTTTTTATTTTTCTTTGGAGATAAAATAGGTCTTTAGTCAAGGGTGATGGAGGTTAGAGTGAAGGGCAAGCTTCATTTCTATTTTCGGGTAAGCTACCTCTAAGGAGTTATTTCTTATCCCCGGGCAAGTTGTATTTTTGTCCTATTGTTCCTACTCTTCCAATTCGTGATTAAGGCGCGGAATATGTATTTTTTTAGCAAAACAACATGATATGAAAATTAGCATCTATTCATGTACCTGGGTTTGTGATTTGATTTAATTGAATTTTTATTTTGGTGAATTGTTTTATTTTATTTATTTATTTATTTTGTTGCGACCTTGTAAGAGACAACATTACTTTTGATGCAGGAAAGAATAAGGATTTGAACCAACATATAAGCTGTTGAGGATCGGAATTGAAAATCAATGTTGTGGGTAAGTCAATATTCTATTTCTTTTCGATGGTTTAGAACTTATAATTGGATCGATAGTCGGTGGCAGTTAATTAACAGTGTTATCATTCATTATCTGCCCGCGTTGGTGCTTTTAATTGAATTTTTTCTGATTTAATTTTTATTTATTGATGCAGCGACTACAGAGAAATTGAGGTCAATGTCGGGACTTATTTAGTGGCTGTTTGTTTGTTTGTGACTTTTTATTTTATTGTTGTTTTAGTAGTAGCTTTGATCGAGAGTGTTATCGTTCTTTATGTCTTTCATTGCACATTTTTTTCTCGGTCAAAGATTTGTGAGTAAAGATGTTCGTTGGATGACTATTTCTTTTCTATTTTGAATGTATATTTCTTGGTATCTATATCTATAGAGAGTGTATAAAGAATAAATAGTTTCGGTTTTATTAACATTTGTCATGCTTTCCTCAAATTTCTCATTCCTCCATCATTGTTCATGCCTTTTCCTTTAGTCATAGGATGCTCAAAATTAGTGGTACTGCTAAAAACGGTAAGTTGACCGTGACGCGACTCATTACTGAATTCTGGCCTTTTTAAATTGAAACTACATTTGATGGTGCAACTTGGATAGTTGGGGCATAGTCTCTCATGTTTGTTAATTTGAGTTTTCTTATTCTGTCGTAGATATGTCTTTGCAATGAAAAAAAAAATACAATGATTATGGATCAAAGGCAAGAAATCATGTATAAAAGCAGCATACAATCTATTGTCGGCGACGGTATCATTTTCTCTTGATGGGGCCAAAGAGTTAAATTCTAGATTGTAATATTTTCATTTGGTGTTAAGGGACTAGATGTGACTGAATATGTGATTTTTCTGCTTTCTGATTTTATTTTATTAATTCATTTATACAAGATTTTTATTTTTGTGTCGCATATTAACTGAAACTTAAAACGTGCAATTGATGTAGCATGTTGCCTTTAGTATGTAGTGCAACTAAAGGAAATATAGGTTTATTAGAGACAATATAATTTCAACTCTAGCTTTTTTTTTTCTTTTTTTTTTTTCATTCGATGCTTATTTGTAATTTAGTATAGATTGTTTTGAAGCTTTATGATGGATTTGTTGACCGTATTCTTATTAAATGATTATACTTAATTACATGCATGTAAATTTATATATCTATGAAGATATTTAACCTCTCCGAGATGCACGGGTTTTTGATTTTTAAGGTAACCGAAGTGGAGAATATCGGTGAAAAATGAAATAAACAATAAAAAAACATCAAATTTTTCTAAAGATTTTTTTTCTTATTTTTACACGCCCGTGCATTATGCGCGGGTCGTGTAGTATATATATATATATATATATATATATATATATATATATATACGCGATAGTGTTTTTATATTTTTACACACACTTACGTAATATACAAAAACATATTTATGTGCGTGTATATAAGTGTCTATATACATACACTTACGTATAAACATTACTTATAATTTTTAGTTCCCATTTATACCAATTGATCTTGGTAGCATATTGGTAAGGAGCTGAATTTTATGCAAGGGGCGTATGGTTCGAATCCCATTTGCTTCATTTTTATTTTCAAACTCGAAGATGGGCCCCACATGGCCGCCAACTCAGCATGGTAATGCCACATGGCCGCCAACTTCAGCCTTTCTCGCCGGATTAATATGACGCGTCATTAAGGAGAAAGGACTAAAAATCCGATTTTTTAAAACTTAACGGACCAAAATTCTCACCGGAGTTTAAAAAGGACTAAAATCGAAAAATGAAAGATTACGGACTAAAATTCCATTTTTCCCCGAGGGTTGTAGAGGTTGTTGTTCGAAGATTGCCCTGTTTCTTGAAAGCCAGTTAAACCAAAGGGCCATACAAAAAGTCTGTCTCAACGCATGGAAAAAGTGCATTAGGAGAGGGAGTAGATCAGTTGATCCACATTACAGTATGTCTGATCAGCGCGCTTTTTTTTTTTTAATGTTTATATAATACAACTAGTAAAAAAAAAAACTCATACAATGCGTGGAATGAAATGTAAAATGTAAAGGATTATTAAAATTTCAATAAATGATTAATTTGAATAAATATGTAGTTTCATCATGATTTTTGTTGAAGCCTCGTTTAGTCAGCTCCACGGGAGGGGCTAATTATTATTTATCCTATTTATTTAATTAAACAGGATTTAATTAAAAGGATTTAGTTATTTAATTAATGGGTTTAATTAAATGGCTATAAAAAGAAATAATCCCAATTATTTCCCCACAATTGACACACGCATATTTCTGAAAAAGAAGAGAGGAGAACGGCGGCGAAGGAAGAGGAAGAAAGACGCACGCGAAGAAAGCGAAATAATAGGAAGAATAAATCACGTGTATATCCTAAGCAAATAAATTCTACAACAGGCAGACACATTGTCTCTTTCCTTCCGGCCTTTACAAAGAAAGACATATACACTTCTTGAAATGCTTCTTACATCATATCCATGGTGGTGATAAAATGATAATGGGATACGAAACTTTTTGGAATGAAAAACACATTACGCACATGAAACACGGCTATATATTTTATTTTCAATAGATTATTTCATGATAGCATGAACATGTAAATAATAATAAGTCTGGCAAAAGATAAGTAAACATTATTAATCGAGATAAGAAATGGGTTAAAGCTCGGATTGAAGAACAAAATAATCAAAACCAATTAATTACCAAACAAATTGATTTGGTTTGCAAGAGCCTCCATAAACAAAAGTCCCAAATGCATAAAAATATCGTACTCACAAAAATATCGTCAGCTGTCAACTCCTCGAGGCACAAATGCTTTGAAAGCGAGATATTGTTGTCTGCCGAAATAAACAAATAAAAATAATCAGGAAACCAATTAAAAATAAGCATAACCTGTTTTGGATCTAATTCTAGAAACTTGGTCCATATGGTTCAGTATGTATGATTGTATATATATACATGCCCTTCTTCAAAATCAATCACTCAAATGGCAAATGGCCATCCATTCCGGCTACTACTATTAAAAAACAGGCTCTTGTGTCCTTTTACTGCTACAGTTAAACGCTTGATAAATAAATAACGCAAATCGAATGAATAAATTTCTCCTGGTGCGACTTGTGCAATTAAAAGGGCTTAAAATAATGTTCGATAAATTCATAACCTCGCTAAACGAATATTTTTTTTTACCGATGGTATTTATTTATCGAGGTTTAACCGTATATATATATATAATGATTAAACAATAGTATATTGGCCTTTTTCTATTTTGTGGTATTTCAAAATTTCAGAAAGAAAAAAAAATGTTCACAATGAAAATTGAATCATAAAGCTGTGAATTCTTTGCTCATAATAACATAATACAGTATACCTGTATAGTTTTCTCCCAAGTATACTCTGAACAACTCCTCTTCATTTTCTCTTTTAAAAATTCAATGGCCTTTTTTTCATCATACTCAGCACTTGAGGCCTATTGAGGGTATGCACACATACATTACCAGTGAGTTCAAAAGCCAAAAACTCAAATGTAATAATAATAATAATAATAATAATAATAATAATAATAAATGATGAATCCTATCATTCATTCATTCAACTTTCCACTTCTTAGATTAAATCCTAAAAACAATTGCAGAAATAAGGGAGTACATTACCGGTACCTCATGACCACTTTCTTCCGGGAAGTGATTCACGAGAAACTGCATGAACCAAAAGCAAGAATAAGAAGAAAAAACCGATAGTTTAGATTTGCTATATATGTCAAAGAAAGAAAGATGGTCCTACGAACATACCAACACCAAAGGGTTTCTCGATAAACGGGCCAGAACGTTTACGTAATTCATCTGCAAGGTCTGCTTGTAACAATGCACATTAGCCATGAACCAAAAGTATCAAAAGGGATAAAAATACGTATGTGTTTTAGCCCACACTCTGTTACCTACTAAAAAAGAGCATTTTAATAGTAAGTTTTGCTCCATTTACTACTTGGTTTACTTCCCTTTTCTAGCTTTTCTATGTAGCTTTGATGGCCTTAGACAATAATTTAGAGGAATTTCTTTCGAGTGAACAAAGTCAAGGCGATGCTAACACAAATAATGACAACAAAATAATCAAACAATCAGCCCAGTGAAAAATAAGCAAATGGATAGCTAATAAGAACTCAAAAGACAGGATTGCTATGATCATATCGGTGATCATGGACCAATAAATGTTTGATTTCCCCTAAAAAAAAATGATTCATTTGGTAAAAACAACATATGGTCAGTAGTACTCACAAAAATATCGTCAGTTGTCAACTCCTCGAGGCACAAATGCTGGAAAGCAGATATTGTTGTCCGGCGAAATAAACAAGGGGGAATGAGGGAGAAGGACATAAATATTTCATCAATTGAGTATAAGGACGATCTTTTGAAACTTTTGCGTAAAGGACAAAACTATTTATTCACTGTCAAAATTCACTTGTGTTCGAAATTCACTGTTGAAATTCACTGCCGAAATTCACTGTCGAAATTCACTAATTTTCAAAATTCATTGTCGAAATTCACTGATTTTCGGGATTCACTATCAAAATTCACCGTCGAAATTCACTTGATTTCGAGATTCACCGAGGAGATTCACCGATTTTCGGGATTCATTTTGTCCTTCTCGCTATAAAAATTATGCGGTTGTCATTCTCCCTATAAAAAATATGTAGTTGTCATATTCTTAAAAATATTCCGATTATTGTCCTTATCCCTAATTTCCTTAATAAACAAATAAAAATACTGTAATCAGGAAACCAACCAAAAATAAGCATAACCTGTTTTGGATCTTATTCTAGAAACTTGGTCTATATGGTTCAGTATGTATAATTGTATATATATATACATGCCCTTCTTCAAAATCAATCACTCAAATGGCAAATGGCCACCCATTCCGGCTACTACTATTAAAACACAGCTCTTGTGTCCTTTTCAGCTATATATAATGATTAAACAATACTATATTGGCTTTTTTTTTTTTCTATTTTGTGGTATTTTCAAAATTTCAGAAAGAAAAAAAAAAATCATAAAGCTGTGAATTCTTTTCTTTGCTCATAATAACATAATATATAGTTTACCTGTATAGTTTATTCCCTCCTGTTAAAGGTAAACGCCATTGACTTCTGATTTCTTGGGGGATGCGATTTACATCTCCACTCATCCCGTGGGACAGGGGAGTGGGGACCCTCGGGGGTAGGGTTTACCCTTTTAGTTTACCTGTATAGTTTTCTCCCAAGTATACTCTGAACAACTCCTCTTCATTTTCTCTTTTAAAAATTCAATAGCCTTTATTTCATCATACTCAGCACTTGAGGCCTGTTGAGGGTGTGCACACATACATTACCAGTGAGTTCAAAAGCCAATGAAGATAGATAGATAGATAGATAGATGGATAGATAGATAGGTGATAGCTAAGTACCTCATGACCACTTTCTTCCTGGAAGCGATTCACAGAAACTGCATGAACCAAAAGCAAGAATAAGAAGAAAAAACCGATAGTTTAGATTTTCTATATATGTCAAAGAAAGAAAGATGGTCCTACGAACATACCAACACCAAAGGGTTTCTCGATAAACGGGCCAGAACGTTTACGTAATTCATCTGCAAGGTCTGCTTGTTTAACAATGCATTAGCCATGAACCAAAAGTATCAAAAAGGATTAAAATACGTACGTTTTTTAGCCCACACTTTTTCCTGTTAGGGCTTTTGTTACCTACTAAAACACAAGAGCATTTTAATAGTAAATTTTGCTCCTTTTACTACTTGGTTTACTTCCCTTTTCTAGCTTTTCTATGTAGGTTTGATGGCCTTAGACAATAATTTAGAGGAATTTCTTTCGTGTGAACAAAGTCAAGGCGATGCTAACACAAAGAATGACAACAAAATAATCAAACAATCAGCCCAGTGAAAAATAAGCAAATGGATAGCTAATAAGAACTCAAAAGACAGGATTGCTATGATCATATCGGTGAAGTTTTAGTACAAAAAAGGAATAAACTATTTATCTGCAAATGTATGTGGCATTTAAAAAAAATAAAAATAAAAGCAGTCAAACAAATAGCCTAAAACGCCAATGACTTTGGATCTAGCTGTCCAAAAACTCCAAATAGAAGGGTCATAACAAGCATAAATATTCTCCTCCCCCAAAAACACACACATACCCCACCAGTCTTTCATCAGTTATCATAGATTTTATCAACATTAATCTTTTAACTTTATTTAAGTGTCAAAAAAAGAATTTATTGTTCTCGAAAAAGATTGCAAATAGTATTCTCTTTTACAACCCCACCATACTATTAGAAAAAAATAAGAATTGAAGCATTTTAACCATACACGTTCAATTTCATGGATTACAGCTGTGTAGTTAAACCATACATATATAACTACCTCCAATTTCAGAGATTAGAGCTGCAGTTAGAGAGAACATAACACTTTCTTCTGAATAAGAAGACTTAAAGAAAGGGCCCACGCATGCCATGTCCTGTTCATATTATGAGAAATTGAAGTAATTAATACTCATTAAAAAAAAATTACAAAAAAAAAAAGAAAAGAGACGACAAACCAGATCGTTGCGCCTAATTACAACGCATATTGACTTCAACCCATGCACAGCAACCCACTTGAGTCCATAGCACTTCTCTGTCCTCCGAGAAGACATTGTTATCAAAGAATACATATAAATACAACTACGGGAAACTTGAAAAAATATGCTCAAAAAGAACAACATCTTTGAAAATATGCTCCAAAAGTTAACATTGGAAAACTATGTCTGCGTCGGCGCATGAGCCACGGACGAGCTACTCAGAACCGAAGGGAGCATAGTTTTCCAATGTTAACTTCTGAAGCATATTATCAGGGATGTTATTCTTTTATAGCATATTTTTTCAAGTTTCCCTATAACTAAATACATATATCTAGGCAAGTAAACCCTAAATACATATATCTAGGTCTAGACAACTGGCAAGAATATAAACATATAATGTAACAACACAGTAGTAACACTAGCCTGAATTAAGCAATAAACTGCTTACCCGCCCAAGGATAAGTAGCACCTGACCATATGCAAGTTTTTCTCACTTCCATGTCACATGCAGACACAAATCAGAATAAATTAGAATAAGTCAGTAAGGAGAAATAAATTTCTCTCAAATCAACATGATAAAAAAGAAAGAATTTCAAGTGTCTACCGCTGTCAGATAAGCGGTAGCCGCCGAATCGGAACTCCAGGGCCATGAAACGTCGGGGAATTAGACCTGAAGAATAAATTAGGAATAATAAATAAAAAGTGAAGAATATATAAAGCAAATAAAACAGCATTGAAGGTGTCTTAGAGGTAAAATAAATAAATCTGTAAATAAAGGGTTAAAAAGGAGATAGGGAGGATACCCTTCTCAACTCCATCATCAATTAGCTTATCGACGAAAGCCAATTCCAAGTCTAACATCTCCTTCCGGTTCATACCGCTAACTTTTTGTTTTTCTTTTTTAGGGGAACCGCTAACGTTTTTCAGAGAGTCCATACCGTTAACTAATCGTAGCCGGGAATTGGGGGGGACGATTTGGGAAAGGAGACGAGGAGTTTTGCGGGAGCACAAATTTTAGAATGATCATGGACCAAATTCTAGTTGGTGGTTATCAATCAATAGACATTAGTGTTGCAGGCCATAGAAAGGGTTAGGATAATGGACTTCGGTGCAGGCCATACACCTCAATGGACTACAATCCAAAATAATAACCAAATATTATCTAAATTGCATAAGTCCTGCAAAAATCAAATAATGTAAGGTATATTAGTGTGACATAAGATATGATATAATCTGTTTTTTTTAGGAAAAGATATGATATAATCAATCAATTGAATAAAAAGTCACACACAAATAGTTATTATCATGTATTAAATATAGTTCAAGTCATAATATTATTTATAGTTAATTGACAGTAAGGACCCTATTATTTAACAAGTATTACGTTGATTTCGTATTCAAGAGTATAATAAGTCTTTAACAAGTATTACGTTGTATTAGTATTTTGTTAGCTGGTTATGTGCCTCAATAATAAAATATTTACAATCATTTGAATATATACAAATATATATACACACACATGAGTGTATCATGTGTATATACATACAAACACACACACACACACGTATAGGTTCGCCGGATTTCAGATTTTGTAAGCGCCTCTAAACCCAAGACGTGAAGTTATTGTATATTGGGAGAGACGATTCTTACTTATCGGCGCACTAGACCGGAGTATTTCGTCTTAAGAAAAGAGTCTACGCTTGCTTCGGTTTGCTTTCAAGTTTTTTTTTTTTTTTTTTTTTGTTTGTTTTTGTTTTTGTTTTTTTTACAAACACGAAAGGTTAACACACACCCCAATTTTGCCCTAAGCGCTCGAAGCTGGTTTCCCGTCAGGTTCCACAAGAGCGATGTAACTAGTACTTTCTAGTCTTTTAGTTTATAATTCGTATTTTTATTGATTTATTATTCGGTAATTACTCTCGGCAATTACGAGATTGCTCTATAAATCACTCCACACACTATAACACATATATATATATATATATATATATATATATATTACTATTTTATGAGCCTTTATTATCTCCTTCACCAAAAATATTGAATTACACAAAGCTCCCTTCAATTATTCAAGCATCTTTCTTTACTATATATATATATAGTACCATTTGCTAATAAAGTTGTACGTCTGCTTTTATTTCTACCAGGCCTGTGAAAGATAAACGATTCCACTGTTGCAAAGAATCACCTGATCATATGTTTGTATTTGTTCCGTTGTGAAAAGAGTAATATGATTAAAAAAAAATTGAACCAGTAATAGGATATTTTGAGTGTTCCTATTGTTTTTTAAAATAGATATGCCCGCAACAAAATTTAAACAACAAATTATATACAATATAAGTTACATCATTGATTATATATGATGTTATCATTATTTATCAATGAGTCATACACCATAATAAATGGTATAAGATTATTGTGTCTTTTAATTTTGTTGTGTTTATTTTGTTATGTACGTAGCATCACAATCCATTATACGTTATACAATGAAATAGGAGAAAATTTATAATATAGCCGTGATTGAAGAGTTATAACAACTGCAGAGATGAAATTTTTTCAATTCACCCGATACACTCTTACTACGTGAAACATTTTGGTTAAAAATACATCACCCAAATGTATTTGAAACCCTCAACCATTGCCGCAATCACCCAAATATTAAATAGCCACAACTACTGTGACGGCCCAGCTTCCTACTCTCAGGGTCCATTGGAGGTTCATTGTGGGAGCAGTCTGCGAAGCTCACGCCATGACTTTAGAACATAATTAAAATCCATAGGCATTTTTACATATCCTTTGAAATTTTACAACCATTCAATAACTAATTCCATTGTAGAACTACAAAAGGATAGACTAAACTGTTCTGTCTAACTTAGCACGCGCACCGCGATCTAATCCTTAGTTGAAGACGTCATTCCTATCTTCTTCCTCACCCCCATCCAAACACCTTGAAGCCTCTCTCACTATCTAGCCATATCTGTCAAACAGAAAAGGTTTTCGAAAAGGTGTGAGTTTTTATAAACTCGGCGAGGTTCGGCGTGTGTCTAACGTGTAGTTTCACAAATATCATAATTTGGAAGTACACAGAGCAGATAGTCATTGATTCATATTAGACTAACATATATCAGTCAAGATGGCACAGAAGCAATAACAATATCACAAAAACGAGAATACAAGTAGCACATCTATGTTTATATTTTCGAGTAAAAAACCGTCGAATTGACCCAAATTAACCAATTGACACACTCCATGACCCGCTTCGGTAAAAAAAAACCGCACACATTCCTAAATAAAACCTCTTTCATTTCACTCACGTTCCCATTATATTCATCGCAGAGGGAACTGCATCCACGATTTCCATTTCCAAAACCCCTCCACATTCTCCCACAAATGGCAAAGCGTTCGTTAAATCAAACCCTCAGCCTGATTATGTTCATTTCATATCAGCCGACGGCGCGGAGCGGCGCAAGAACGATCTGGGAAATTGCATAGAGATGCCGACGGCCTCGATTTCACGGAGCGGTGGCAAGAACGGTGTGGGTAGGGTTCTTACCATGATTTCAAACTCATTAGAGGTAAATAATAACAATTCAAATTTGGATCGACATCTATATTCCTTCATATCATTCTGGCCACAAACTCTTAGAAGTAGCTTATTGTTGGTCCGTGGGATGTTGTCTGCTCATCAATTTAATGTGTTCATCAATTTAATGTGGTATGTTGGTTCGGCAGATAGGATCCATCGCCTTCCAAATCATTTGCGAATCAATATTGGGCGATAATCCATAAGTCCGGAAAGCCGTATTCACATTTATTTTTGTGTTCTTTTATTTTTATGTTTATTTTAATGTCGTTTCATTCATGTAAGCAAGGCATGCAAATTCAAAGGATCTGTCCAAATAAGGATCGGTCGTTTCTTTATTCTTTTCTTTCCTCCTTTTTAGAATCTGGTTATTACATATGACGACCTACCCGAACAGCTAGAAGATTGCTCTCATGATTATATATGTGTTTAAGGTTGTTATGCATGTCCATTATTTTTATTCATTTTCTTTTTTATGCTGAAAATCTACTTCCTCTCCTTCCCGTCCCGTCAAGCATTTTGCAGAAATTTCTTTTCATCATTGTTGATAAATGAATAATATCTAACATTCATCATCTTCCTTTTTAATCTTTTTTCCAAATGAAGTTGATACGTGTCCATACCTGCGGCCTTTGTTTTTTAGAGTTGAAAGAAAGACAATTTAGGGGCTTCAAAGAAGTGTTCCATGATGTGAATATAAGCCTCTATATTTGGATTGTACCATAAAACTATTGATCAACTACAAATTCTTCTAATTAATTACATACTATTATAGTTACAGTAAATGGCCAAGTTGTTTTTACAAATCTGTTAAGAATGTACTCTAGGTTTTGTGTTGGATACCCATTTGAGGTATTTTTCTGTTTTTACAGTTTATTTTTTCTTAACTATCACATAAATGAAGGTTTATTTTATGTCAATATTGAATGTTTGGGCGTTTTGGATATCAGTTTTTGCATAACAAGATGTGTTTTCATCCATATTAATTAAAGTTATTTTAATTTTAGTTAGTGATCGACTTTTTCCTTTTCAATGTAATGTTTGATTGGTATATTTCAATGTAAATGAAGAATTCGAAATGAAATGCTTCTGTCCATTGTCAAGCAGCATTGTTTATAGTTGTGCATGTCTTTCATTTACAGTGTTATTCATTACAAACAAACTGATGATCTCGAACTGTTTTCGCTAAAAACTCTAGATTTTCCTATCTAAAGTTGTACTTTGTGATGTCATTCTTCGCAGATTCCTCATTTTTATCCCTTAAAATGAATCCTTCAATTAAAAGATTGATTGAGAAAATTTCCCACTGATAAGTCTTAAGCAATATCTTCTTTCTTTATTCACAAATTATTTCCCACCGTTTGGTTCTCTTTACTTATATTATGTTGAACATTATTGTTTTTCTATGGTTGAAGATCACTTTTTAAAGGAACTTCACTGGTTTTTGGGTTGCTATTTTTCACTTTTTTTGTGAACCTGTAGTTTTTAATGTTGTTATGCATAGTGAGTTAAATTTACGACTCTTGGTTTCGAAACTAAGAGGTTTCTTTTTCTTTTTTCTTTTTTCTTTTTTCTCTAGGTAGGCACAGTCATTGCCGATGTTGACTCGGTAACATACGAAGGACTACTAGATGGGTAATCTGCTGACGAAATCACAAATTGTAAGATAACTAAATTCAGACAATACTTGAATTGAAGACAACCCAAGTAAGAATCAATACTTTTTGTATTCGGATACTCTTGATAGTTTTTGTTTATTTCTATGCATTTTCTTGACATCAGCAATGAAGGACTGTAAAATATGTTCCATCCCGACTTGACGATCAATGTTATTGCATTATAACATAATCACATTTCTTTTATTTTGTCTGTTTAATTAGCTTTAGGTGCATGCTTAGTAACTACGGCCCACAATGTCTAATGTTGTTAATTCTATAATTATGCTTAACAAAACTAATGGTTCAGTTTTCTCTTGCAGTTTTCATCAACTTCGACTTTGATTTGAGATACTGGATTAAAATATTGGTGCCAAATCGACTTATATGCTATCTTTTGAAGGGGTCTACAGGGTTTTGATACGCACATTTTTTATCTATGCAACACCATCCATTGAATAAGTACGTTCCTTCAAATAAGTTATGGAAAGGGAATCTATGATCACTTGCATTGTCATTAAACTCTTACAAAGCCCTGAGGATAAAATTTATCCATCGGTCCTTACATTTTATCCCATTATGTTGATTTTTATGTCTTATCTTTCATTTTTTTTCATCACCATATTGAGCTTAATAGTCGTATATTTGAACCTTTTATGCTAATATATACTTTTCTGGTGCAACATTTGGTGTTAGTTAACAAGTGCAGATGATTTGGATAGTTTATTCTATCAATTCTGTCTCAGCAAAATGGTGTAATATTACAATATTCACTTTGTTTATGAATAGGAAAGAAGGGGCATGGCACGGCCTTTATGTTGAAGTACATCACATTAGGCTTCATATTGTAGTGTTAACAGCACAAAAATTATATCATCACATTAGGCTTCAATGTTTCTGTGTATTACTGATTACAATGTTTCTGTATTACGTTCTCCGTGCATTGCACGAGTTTCCTATTAGTAAGTGATATTACACATACCACATAATAAAATTACACAATTTACAGATGTCATTAATTAGCTTTTATAGAGCCATTATAATGATAAGTTATCTCAAATGACAATTTGGTTTGCCCACATAAATGGAACAAATCAACTATAATACCAGTTAAACAACACGTACTACAATATATAAACAAATAAAAACCTCACAGTGCAACACTTCAGATGTATAACAATTGCTTCATAATAATAGCATAATTTCTATTATAAAATTTATGTATAATATATATATATGAACATAGCTTCGTGGAAAAATGGCTTTTATTGTCGTTTAAAAAAAAAAAAAAACATGAGTCATGCATTAGTAACGTGGCTGTATTACCAACTTCATGCAAACTCTATCAGAAAGATCATGACACAAGCGATTCTTTGTTTTCTTCCACTTCGACAAAAGCCAGGCAAATTTTACTTAATATTTTAATAAAACTCATTTGGTAGATACAATGGCCTAGTCATTCATCATCAAAATTTGTTGGAACAAGACAAAAGACAATTGGTGGGATTCTTTTTGGTGGGAAATGTTTTGGATGGAAATAATATTTTAGTAATTTTAACAAAATTTCTGGGAACATTGACTGAAAATCAATTGGGGGAATATTTGGAGGGAAATATTTTGAGGCAAATGAAAGTTTTATCAATAAAATAAATTAAATTAGTTACTCTTTTTTGCTATTTATATACAAGGTACTGCATTCATTCATACACAAGTGATAAAATTCTATAACATCACAGGCTTAGTATTTATTGTAAAGAAAGGAAAAAATGAGTAATTTCAGTCGTATGTTCGGAGCATTACGTCGATGGAATCAGTTGACGGATGCCAATGAGGCCGATCAAATAGAGATTGAGGAAGACACGTCTCGACGGATCCGTGCACTATACCAGCCATTCAAGAATTCTTAACAAGACAAGGTCCAAACTGTAGGAGGGTCATAAATCGTGACGGTCTTGATCGTCACAAGGAGATTATGAATGACTACTTAAATGATGACGCACGGTACCCAACCGACTATTTTCGGCATAGATTCCGCATGAGGATGGAACTTTTCCTCCAAATAGTCGCTGCATTAGAATAAGCCGACCCATTTTTCACGCAGAGACCAGATTGCACCGGAAAATTATGTCTCTCCTATGTGCAAAAGGTGAAGGTTGATGTTCGTTGCTAGCCTACGGAGGAAGTATGGATCGATTGGATGAGCTAATCAAGATCGGAGAGACGACAACAAAGGACACTGTCAGCAAATTTTGTGAGACCATTTACAGATTGTATGCTACTCAGTATCTGCGATCTCCAAACGAAGATGATCTTGCCCGTCTACTCGATGAGAACAATAAGCGCGGATATCCGGGCATGATCGGCTCCCTCGATTGTATTCATTGGGAGTGGCAGGGGTGTCCCACATCCTAGCACGGACAATTCAAAGGTCACAAGGGAGCTCCAACTCTAGTTCTAGAGGCTGTCGCATAGTAGGACTTGTGGATATGGCATGCATTTTTCAGAATGGCCGGCACGATGAACGACATATCGGTACTTATTCATTCACCCCTTTTTGACGAATTTATCAAGGGCAATATGCTTAGAGTCAACTACATCGTGAGTAACAAAGCCTATAGTGTTCCATACTATCTTACGGATGTAATCAACCCCAAATATGCTACACTTATTCGAGAGAGTGGCTCACCCACGCAATGCAAAAGAGAGCATTTTCAAAAAGACGCACGAGGCAGACCGAAAAGATATTGAGAGGTGTTTTGGTGAGTTACGACAAAAATGACAAATCATCAATTTCCAATAAAGTGGCAAGATCCCACACAGGTACAACTGATAATGCTTACTTGTATTATCTTACACAACAAGATCATTGAAGATGAATGGAGCCTTCATTTTCCCGTATGGTCGACCCCACCACGCGAAGAGATTGTGCAAACCCCTAGACGATGAGACATGGTTGATCGTCGTGCTAATTTCGTTGCTTCACGCCTCCAGGTCATCCGAGATGAAGTCTCTCATGCCAGACTGCAGAATGACCTAGTGGACCATGTGTGAATGTTTTCCGATAAAGGTGAGGAGTAAGAAAATAATAAGCATTGTGCTTATGCATTGGACATTGTTCCGTATGGTTGGTGGTGTTGTTATTCTTGTTATGTATGATTACCTTTAGATATGTTTCGTCATGTTATCGAACTATCAGTTATGTTAAATTCCATTTCTCGGGTTATTCCTAGTATATCACATGCGTTATGCAAAAGCTTTTTTAATTTTTTTTAATTTTATTTTATTTTCTTACGAAACATGATTAGGTTCGAGAAAATATAAAATCAGATCACTGTAGCACCGGATATTTCATTTCAGGTCAGGTCAGATCTGACATTATTTTTTAAGTCTCACGTCAAAATTTGGACACCTTCGTCAAAATTTATACTATCTCGTCCAAATTTGATATAAATCCCGTCAAAAATGAAATGCATGCCCATAAGAACGTACATGTTTAAATTAGGACGGATTCCATCAAAATTTAGACGAATCGTCCAAATTGTGACGGAAACAATAGATTTGGACGAATTAACAAATTACATAGGCTTTGATATTTGGATTTCGATTTTCGATCTGTTGCTACCCTTTTGCTTGGTTAAATCCATATATATATATACCCTCATGCTAATTAACCTCAAGCTTCTGGAAGTGGTTTTGATAAGGGGAGCAAGGGTTCAGTGGGAGTAGCCACACCCTGCTGCTGTTTCTGATTGACAAGAGACCAATATTTGACCAGAAAACCGCCGGCAGCATGGCTGATCACCGGCACTATGAATACTCTGATGTTGAAAGACATGACGGGGAGCATCACCATGTAAGCAAGAGCCATCTTAACACCATAGACAACAGCACGAATCAAACCACCAACTACTGGGCTCTTTGGTTTTGAATCGGACGATGATGATAAGGGGGTTTAATTAGTATTGAAAGTATTTCTACAGCAAAAGAGAGTAGAAACACAAACATCAAAGCCAATGATTTTCCCGTACAAATCTATTGTTTCTGTCAGAATTTGGACGGATTCGTCTAAATTTTGACGGAATCCGTCGGGTCCGTTCTTTTTAGTCCGCATTTCATTTTTGACGGGATTTATATCACATTTGGACGAGATAGTATAAATTTTGACGAAGGCGTCTAAATTTTGAGGTGGCACTTAAAAGAAAAAAATCAGATCTGACCTTACCTGAAACGAAATATAGGGTGCTACAATAACCTGGTCTTATATTTACTCGTTAGGTTCCTATGTGAAGCAATTGAGAAATGTAAAGAAGTAAAAACTTTCAGAATGAATCACTTCTCGACAAGCTTTCATAACATAATCAATGCCATCAATTACAACAGAAAACTATAAATATAAAGCCAACAACATTATATATAATCGAATTGCTCCTGTGGTGTCCTTACTGAAGAATGCTCAATTAGTTCCAACTGTCTAGATGCATCCTTAAACTTCTCAGTCACATAAACAGCAGACTGATACTTTTCTAGAGAGGGTGCATGCACTTACGAACTGGAAACCGGGTGGATGACCCGTTGCCTGGCTGGAACCCTATTCAGTTGGCAGGCTGATTAATGAAGGCAGTTCCATTTTTCACGTAGTTCAGTCCAATGCTATTGAAATTTCATCTTCAATTTTCTATGCTTCAGAATGAATTAAAACATGAAAACATCCAAGTATAAACATGTAAATGCGTAAATTAACCAAATAACCTTCTCATACATTATTCCTTAATTACCTAAACTTACAACAACAACAAAAAATTGGTAAAACCTAAACTTACAATTAAACTTGGAAATCTGGTAGAATTCTTAATTAGTGCTACTCTCCAAAGAAAATGATATCTCCTAAGAATTACCAATCACAAACTTGAATTTACATACTTAGATTAACTAGAAAATGACCTATTAATGAACCTCCTTATCATGGCCTACAAACACCTTGATCACAACTTGAATAATTTGCTGGAAAATTAATACTCTTGAAAGGAGAGGAAATTGCCAAGTGTTTGTTTAGGAAAATGTCAAAAAGGGTATTACGATTATAATTAAGGGAGTACTTGTAAGGCTATTTCCGAGGTTCCAACGTTTCTGAAGACGGGGGTATTGAATGTCATTACGATCAAAATTGAACTTCTAACGTGTTACAGCTTTTGTAGTTTAATATTGCCGCTACAACGTTGGATTAACCCATATATCGTTGCAGCTCCAACCAAACTCCCCCGAGAACACATCATCCGGTTTAGTAGGCTATTGTGGAAAGAATTCTATTAACTTCGACAGCAGAGGATTTTAAAAGGTGGAGATATATCTTATAGGGGATGCTTCATGTCGCCATTTCATGTTTTCAAGGCTATAGCAAGGCAACTAATTAACGTGGCCAAATAATAAATTTCATGTTGACATTTTTCTTTCCAACATTATCCAACACACACACACACACACACACACACACACACACACATATATATATATATATATATATAAAACACGTATATACTTATAATACACTACATCTGTCCCAAAAGGTAAATCCATTTAGATTTTTGGTTTCGTCCCAAAATGTAATTCCATTTAGATAACCAAAGAAATATTTATTACATTTTTCTCATTTTACCCCTCATTTTTTATTTACCTACCCACTTTTCACTATCTGCATTAATAACAATCAAATGTCATTTTAGACTTTTATCAAAATTAATGACACATAACTAATTTAACAAACTTTCTTAATCAGTGTGAAAAAACCTAAATGAGTTTACATTTTGGGACGGGGTAGTATATGTTATTAGAAGTTACATAAATATTTTTTTTAAGTCGTCAGTTATCGTGAAAGAAACAATTAAATATAATAACACAAACATCTAAACTCCACGTAAAAAACGTCAACAAAAAAAAAAACAAAGTTTGAAAATTACAAGCTGGCGAGGGCTAGTCTAGGCGAAGAGGAGCTAAGGCTAAGGCTTGGCGAAGAAGAGCTGCCCAATTCGGTCATAGTGGCTTTGGGGGTTCAACGCAGACGCTCGTAGAAAATTTCCTGGCTATTATTCCACGTGCTTGATAACTTAAGATAAATAAGGAAAGAATCCTAAATTATAAAGACTTCAATCTTGACATTTAAATATGTCCATAATTATCCCTAAATCATACGTATTTACATGTATTAATCATTAGGGAAATAATAATAATAATAATAATAATAATAATAATAATAATAATAATAATAATAATAATAATAATACAATTCCTTGCAGGACAAGGAAATGGATGAGACGTCCCTTATATAAACAACCCTAAGGAACTACGAAAGATTTGATTCCTGAAACATAACAGGATATGTAGACAACTTGAGAGAAATAACTCTCAAACTCAGTCTAAAAATCACTAAAAAAACATCTCTCGTTCATATTACCCTAGATTAAACGGCCCGGATAACTATTAGACGAATTCCAACATCGTCACAAGCGTATAACAAAGTGTAGAAAATCGGGACGTTACAACTATACTAATTTATTGTTGAGAACTAACAACTGTACCAACTTACTCCATGCGTCTTTAATTTCATACTACCCCGATGGATGTACAATACGGACCGTAGTACTTGACATCTTTTATATGTATTATTTCCTCTTTCCAAAAATATAATTTTCCATACACTTTAACAAGATGGTTAAGTGACATTAATTTTTAATCAGAAAAACCTAAAATAATTTTTGACTCATTAATACCAGGGCTGGCCCAAGCTATAAGCCGCGGAAGCGGCGGCTTAAGGCCCAATAATTTCGGGGCCCGAATTTACATTATCCGTAATTTTAAAAAAAAAATCGTATAGATCTAATCCAATCTAACGTAATAGAATGTGTTAATAAAGGAAAAAAAATTTAATTGACCCAAAAAATTTAAGTCAGTTGATAAAGGCCCAAAAAAATTACAATGTCTAAATTATTGACACATAATATATATATATATATATATATATATATATATATATATATATATATATATATATATATATATATAGGTTTTTGTCCAAAAGGACAAACTAATACATTTATTAGGCTACAAGTACATAGATGATTAGAAAGGACAAAACATAATTAACATTACCAATATACCCTTTGGCTAATTAAACCTAATTAACCCAATTAATCTTTCCCTCATCCATCATCTGTCAAAAATGCATCCATCAGCGTTCAAAAATGCAGAAGGACTTTAAAAAACAAAAATGATGGCCGCCGGAATTGCAGACAAAAACCTAGCCGGACGATTAGGAGAAACGGGAGGAGACCGGAGAGAGTTGAGGACTGGGGCGGTAGGGAGGAGAGTGCGGCGGCGGCGGCGTGGTGATTGGGGAATGGAAGATGGGTGACTCGACGGAGATTTGTCGTCGATTGGTGACTCACCGCAAAGAACTCGATCGTCCGTCCCACCGCCCACGGCAAGGCCTATGTTCACGACGCCAAGGCAATATGCGTCCTCCTCTTGCTCCTCGAAGAAGAAGGAGTTTTGATTGGAGGATGGAAACGGAAGGGAGATGGAGTTTTGATTGTTTGTGATAGAAACAATCCAATGAATTCCAACTCCGCCGCGTTGTCGCCGGATTTTGGCCTCCGGTGGTCGCTTTGAAGAAGAACGAACCTAGCAAACAAGTTTTTTTTTTTTTTTTTTTTTTTTTTTAGGTCATTACTATTTGTTAATTATCCGTTACTACATTTTACGAAATTTGGCCGTTTTACCATTTGTTTTTAGTCTCGTTACTACTTGTTTTTAGGATGTTACGACATTTTATGTGATTGTTACGACTTTTATGGACATTTTATGGACGGTTACTACTTGTTTTCGTGGTATTACTATATTTTATCTAGTGTTTAGTGGTCACACTATTTTAATGCCCCTTTACTACTTGTTTAATGGTCATTACTTATTTTTCCATTGGATGTTACGATTTTTTATGGGTTTACATTACTTATTTGTTTCTTGGCCGTAACGACATTTTTTATGGGCCGTTACTACTTGTTTTTAGACCGTTACTACTTTTTCATTGGATGTTACGACATTTTATGGGCCAACATTACTACTTTTTTCTTGATTTGTTACTATTTGTAGAAGGGTAAAAAGTAACAAGGGGTATTTTTGTCCAAAGATTTTATTTTTGTCCTTTATAACTGCTGAAAAATAAGAATGTTCTTGCAGACCCATTTATGTGTTTTTTTGTCCTTGTAGCCCATTCCCCCTATATATATATATATATATATATATATATATATAGAAAAAAAAGAATAAAACAAATTCAATCCCCAATGTGCAATCAAACCAATCCTTTTCTAACTTCTAATCCTAATTCCTAAATATGATTCAGCCTTTTTCCCCGCCTCCCCGCTCGCCCCTCTAGCTGCTTTCCTTCTCTCTCTCTCTCTCTTTTTTTTTTTTTTTTTTTTTTTTTTTTTTTTTTTGCAGACTTTTCTTCTCTTCTTATTTCGTCTTTCAATCCTCCCCACAAATAAATAATACACCATCTTTAATCTATTCCTTCAAATTCTAATCTCAATCTTCAAGTATGAATTTGGTTTTTTAAATATTCTAGAAAACAAATGTTGAATTTTCCCGCTTTGTAGTATGTTTTAAGCGCTATCAACGAATTGAATTTTGTATCTAATTATGTTAAAAGCGCGATATCAAGTAATATTTTGTAATTATGTTTTTTGAAACAAAAACTACTTCGAATTAAAAGCGCCTAATTCGACGACGTAGCCGAAGGCCTAAAATTTTCCAGCCGGCCCGATTAATACCATAATCGTAAAATAGTGAAAAATCAATGAATAGATAATAAATTAGAAGTAGAAAAAAATTAATAGTGTTCCATCGGTATGTATGTACAAGGTACAAAAGATATACACTATTGCACTACAATTCTTTTTGGAGCTTGGTATTGCCCATGCATTTTTTTGGTAACCAAGACGGATGCACCCTTTGAATTGGGGGCACTCGCCCCTTCGGATCTAGAGAAAATACTATTATATATGTTATGTATTTTTCTTTCGTCTATCATAAAATTTATATTCTTTCTGATCATCTAATTATGATCGGATAATTTGACATAAATTTTTATCATGTAAAAATAAAAATACATAGTAATTACAAAAGTGATACACTTAAACAAATAATAATAAGTTTTGAAATGTCGGTTTTTCTCAAAAACATTATTGATAGTGTTTGAAATTTTTACTGATAGGAGTGGAAGGGTTAATATTTCGAATCATGTACAATAGTGTTTTTCTATTAAATAACGTAAAATGTATCGTAGTGTTTTTTTTTTGTTATATATAGTAGTGTTTTTTGGGATCAAGGACAGAAAAAGCACTACTATACATTTTTCTGATTGTTTTTTTTTTTTTTCGAATTATCCCCATCCTTTGTCCAGGATCCTGGTTACATCCCAGATGGTAATGCAAGAACACTAATAGGGATACATCCCCCGAAATATATACTCGAAAGATTACCGTAAGTACATCTTGGGCATTCATTTTTTATTTTTTATTTTTTACACCTTAAAGGAAATTCTTTAATTGATGGATGGTGGAGATACATTTTCAGGAAAGATGTTGTGATCACTTTCGGGGCATGTAGCTTTTTTGCGTTTTTGCCTTATTATATAATTGTCATTGATTTACCAAATATTGCCCTGGATATACAGCTTTTGTTTTTGGTCTAATACATTAAGTGTGATCCCTAACATAACCGTAACTCTTTTTCACCCTTCTTTTGAATTTTTACCCATATGCAAAAGCAAAAACAACGTCCCATGTCTTCATGATGGAAAATGATATGTGCACTACACTTGTGTGTAGTGCACAAACCACTACATGTGTCCATGTCCTTGATTAAAGTGATCAATTATTATTTGTGGTGGGTCCCAACATAATATGTGGTGTTGATTGTGTTGTGTAAGATGTTGTGGTTGAAAGAGTAGTAGATATATCACTACTCCTTCATGATCTCTCAATATTGATTGAAAGCTTTATTTATTGACCAGTTGGCAACGGCAGCTGTTTAATATGAGAAA
Organism: Gentiana straminea; assembly: GCA_036785695.1. Taxonomy (NCBI): domain Eukaryota; kingdom Viridiplantae; phylum Streptophyta; class Magnoliopsida; order Gentianales; family Gentianaceae; genus Gentiana; species Gentiana straminea. Next base: position 697,688 of record JAVUPR010000460.1, on the reverse strand, counting down.
CTTGAAAAAACAAGCTTAAAAAGTTAATTATTTGTGTTATATACTTCAAAATAATAACATTTGAAAAATACGTCTGAAAAGTATTTCGTTGTATATTTCGCTACCGATTTGCTACGTAATCGCTACGAATTGCTTTATATGCATATTTTTCAAATGTTATCTTTTAGGACATACCACACAAATAAAAATATTTTTAAGCATATATTTTATCAAGTTTCCCTTTTAATATTCATGTGATTGATATGTTGCTTTCAAATATTTTCAGAAACGTCAATATTGCCGTTAGGTGTGTATGTACAAGGTGCTTTTTTGGTCTAAGGCTTTGACCGATCATTTAGCATAAGAATATTGTATCAAATTTTGAATCATATTCACAAAAATTATTGGATAATTCTGACCCAGAGAGACTCTCCGTTATAACGGATTGTAGGATGACTGTTACAACTTATGTGTATAAACAGATAGTCGTCGATAAATTCGTCAATGGATAGTTACAATAAGGCACGTACTTGGTAAAAGTTCACTACTATAGGTTTTGCAGTTACCACCATTGCAATTTACTACAAAAACATTGCAGTACATTGAGCATACATGAACTATGTTGACGACGGAAATTTTTTAGGAGGTAACTCCAAAATTATAGAGTTATGTATGTGAATTGATTCAGATCATACATTTTCAACACAGAATGAAAGTATATATACAATTCAGATTCATCTATATATGTACACCACTAATGTGGAGTTACCATCCAAAAAATAACCGGTTGACAACACAATTACGTAATCCAGAGTTTCTTTTTATAGGGTTTAGAATCTTACTATATTATGTATTCGTCCCAGTATATAAGTCATTACAGATTTTTTATTTTGTCTAATAATATAAGTTATTTCACTATACCAATAAAGCATATCTTATCCCTAATTTTTATTCATCAAACCACTTTTATTTATTTTACAACTGTTGCATTTACTATAGTCAAAATGTGTATTAGGCATTTAAGTCAAACATATTTAACAAATTTCTTAACTTATGTAAAAACTCTATGAAACTTAGGGTAGTTTGTTAATCATATTAAGCACTTATTCTAAAAAAAATTAAGTGGTGGTTACGTTAAGAGACGTTTGATAACATTTTTCCAAACAACTTATTTTGTTCAGATGATCTGAAAATTATCCAAATTTGTTCTTTAGGTTATAAGTGGTTCGACAGCCGCTTATCGCTTAAAAGTGATCGTTAATATGTCCGGAAATTATGATGCATGTACATAACCCACGTTTCCTCTTTCCTTTCCTTCTTTTTTCCCCAATCTCGTGGTACAAACTATAAACCTTCCACCTTTCAAAAAAATAATATTAAAACAATCCATTGATATTTTATTCTTATATTTTATAGTTAATTGGTTTGAACTATTAATGGAAGTGTAATAATAATATCTTAATTGAAGTTCAATAAATTAGTAATAACTTTGTCTAATTTTTCTTATAACATTTTTCCTAAATTTTATATGAATATATCATTGTATTGAATTATATGCTTTCGAATATATGAAAATACATACGGAAAAAAATTATATTACAATCATTCAAATGCAATTTATCACCAAACAGACTAAAGTAAGATGACAATAAATTTTCTAGCTTTTTTTTTTTTTCATTTAAAACATCCATGGATAAACTTTCACAAAAATAAATCATTTTTTAGTTTTCGTGTTATCAAACAATCTAATCACTTTCAGCACTTAAATAATTCAGTTACTTAAATTATTCAGTCTTCGAACTTCGACTTCGACTTGATTTCGGATTTCGGATTTCGTATTTCGTACTCGATTTACTGGGACGGCCTATTATATTTTGGGACAAAGAGAATAATTTCTTTCATTAATACATTCAATATTTGTTAAAGTGTCCCACATTGGGAACTTGTGGTTGTTTCACCCACCATATTAAGGGATGGACTTCTCTCACCTCACAATCTAGGTTTAGGGGATGAGGCTCCTCCTCTTATATGGGCTTGGGCCTATGTTTTCCACAATATTATTAGTATCATATATAAGAATATACATTTTATTAACACATCATTAGTAGATCAATCCAACTCCTTGTGATGGAATTGGGATCCTCTGCTATAATGCATCACAATATTAATACATCAAAACGATGTCATTTTGGTGTATTAATTTTTATTTTATTTTTTAAATTTGGTCCGAAACGACGTTGTTCGGACCTTTCACATTATCACAACAAAAAAAGCACGGCGAGAGGATCCGACATCCGTTAAGATGCTAGATACATGCTAATTAACCATTTATGTATACGTTGTGGCGGGCGTAGAATCTTAAGGACAAACATATATGTTCGCATATATACACATATATACACACACACACACACACATATATATATATATATATATATATATATATATATATATATATATATGTATGTATGTATGTACATGATTAGTTGTAATGTTCTACCCAACGATATTGTGCTAGTTAATATTATATACAACTACGACACCGAAGCCTCGGTTGCGGAAGCCGGCTCGGGTATTGGGCTGATCTTTAGAGACTCGGTAGGGGTTATTGTTGCGGCTTTCTCTTTCCATATTGACCCGGGTGATACCCCAGATTTGTTGGAGATGCGCGCGGTTCTTTTGGCTCTAGCAGAGGCTGTTCGGTTGGGTCTACCATCTATGATCTTCGAGAGCGACTGTCTTTCATGCGTCCAGACACTGTCTCGGTCATCTGAGGATCTTTCAGTCTTGGGCTGCCTAGCTCATGATTGTCTTTCTGCTTCGGCGTCCTTTGAGTCTTGTCAGTTTGCTTTTGTTAAACAGTCTGATAATATCCCGGCGCATCTTCTTGTTAGACATTGTGTTGCGGCTGTGGGTTTTATTTTTTGGGGTGTTCATCCCCACATGATGTAATCTCCGCAGTTTTTACGGACTTGCCTTAATAAAATATTTTTATTCCTCAAAAATAACTACGACACAAAATAATTGATTTCTATATATACATCAAAGTCATTTCTCCACATCACATGAGAAAGTTTCTTAACTTTATACTTGCGGTTTCCTTTAATTCTGATGATTACCAAAATAGTTGCAATTTTGGTAATGATATAGTATATTATATATTTTTTTCTTTTTCTTTTTCTTTTTTTTTCCGTTTCAAAAAGCCTTACATGAACTTCCTATCAAAGGTGAAGGACCTTCAACGTTGTAAATGATCCGAGTCGAGTCGGATATTAAGCTTATCAAGTGAATCATACTTAAATTCGAGTACGAATTCAAACTCGATCACGAAAGACCTTCGAACTCGAACCGAATTCAAGAATGAACTCAACATGACTATCGAATTCAAACTCGACCACATGCATATTTAACCTCGAGCTGAATTCGAGTTATGTTAGAAAAATCATAAGATTTTGAGAAGCATAAAATAATCTTGATGTATATCTCTTTAAACTAATAATCTAAAAGAAAATTTATTTGTTTATTGAAACATCTAAATTATCGATTTAACTCACTCATATGAGCACTACAAAATTAAATTTAATTGATAAATATAATCAAATCATACATAATTGTCCACGAGTATTTTTGATTCAAGTGTGCTCGCAAACTAACGAATCAAGCATAAGAATATTTGAGATTGATTTTATAGGCCTATTCGATAAAAACTGCTTAGTAATGGTTTGTTCAGTTATGATAATCTCTTTAACATGAATTTACTTAAACGGAATTGGAAAAACAATAAAACAGAACACAATTGAACATAACATATTGCAGATCGAACAACACTTTTATTCACAGGACATATGCAAAATCAAAGTAAAAGGCAAAAAGAACATAACTAAAACGAAAACAATTCAGACTAAGCTAGTAGAATTCCGTTTCTTAAGACTTTATTGCTCCGATTATGTGTGCTCACAGGAGTACTTGTTATAGATAGAAACAAGAAGGAAAGTTTTATGTGATTTTAAGAATTAAACTCGGTTAAATAAGAACGCGGAGATTAATAATTACATAATGAAAGTTTATAGATTATACTCATTCCATACAAAATATAAATTAATTTGGATTTTTCAAAGAGTTTTAAAAAATTGATAAGTATCATTAATTTGAATGATGATAAGTTTAAATACTCTTTGACTACAATTAATGCAATGGTGGTAAGTTGTTAACGGTGTTGATCATATGAATGAGATCATGTGCAATCACAACCCCTTGTTGTGACATGTTTAGAACCAAAACGTCCTTGTTTTGGTTGAAAAAAAAAAATTAACACACTAAAACGATATCGTTTTGGTATATATTCCCCTACTCCGTGCTACATTTGTTCGAGCACAGATCCTCATGTTGTATGAGGATGTTGTACTTGTTGATGTGAGAAGAGAACGAGGGAAAAAAGTGTTAATAGGCAAAAACATAGTATCCTGGGTGCAATTGTTGCACTAGTAGATCTTATCTCTTTCACGATTTAATATACGTTATACGCTGTCTATATCATGTTAAATTCTCACTCACACCTTTCTTTATACATTTAACCGTTAGATTCGTCACAATTTTTTTATTTTTTTTTGGTAATGAGGAAGGTGAAATTTAATTCGGGACATGGATAAAAGTCGAACCTCGGTACTAGAAAGTCTAATGGCATGTACCACTAGGCCGAATCCGATTACCTATTAGATTCATCATCACATGTATATAAAAAGAAAATATTCTTTTTCTTCTTCATGTTACAGATATGTAATGCATCTAACGGTTTAATACGTACTCCTTCGTTTCGAATAATTGAGGCAGTTGCAAAAAACACGCATATTAAGGATGTGAGTTAATGCTTTAATTTGAATGCCAAAATGACTAAAATATGACTAAAATACCTTTAGTTTATAATTAATACAATGTTGTATTTCTTTTTTCGCTCCTTAATAAATAATAGTAAATGTAAGAAACACAATAAATATTGAATTAGAAATGTAACCGCATCAGTTATTTTAAAATAAATCTTTTTGATAACTCGCGCAGCTTTTCGAAACAGAGGGAGTACCATTTTTTCCTGTCCTTCAAACAAAGCCTCATTAACCACACATCTACTAGACTACGTGAAGTTTTTGTATAGTGTGTACCTACGTAGGTATACACGACGTGGCATGATGAAATCGTGTGGACAGAACTACGCGCGCGGTGTGTACTGCAACGTAGGTACACACTACGCAAAAACTTCCCCTAGACTGCTACCTCTCTTCACATCCGCAAATGCAGTAGTAACTACAGACCAACAACACACATGTGACATGACACACCTTCCAAGCTTGAATAATTCTCAATAATAAATATAAGCAAAACAATAGAATAATAATTTAAGACAAAACTGCCTAGTAATTTAAATCAAAACACTGTCCTAAACTGCAAAACTGCAAAACTGCACAACATTAACTACACATTAATGTTCTTTCTTTGTCCATCTGCAAAAGCAACGTCCCATATCTTCATAATCTCTCAATATTGATCAAAAGCTTTATTTATAAAGGGTAATTTGATAAAATATGTCTAAAAATGTTTTTATTGGTGTAGTATATATGCTTGAAAATAATAACATTTCAATACTATGTCTTCTAAAAAGTATTTCGTTGTGTATCGCTATGGATTTTTTACGGTATTGCGTAGAATCGTTGCAGATTTTTTTACGGAATAGCTACGGAATCGTTACGAAATCTTTACATATGTATTTTTAAAATGTTATCTTTTAAAATGTACTATCTCTGTTCAAAATGTAAATCCTTTTGAGTTTTTTCACTCACATTAAAAAAATTTATTAAATTAGTTATGTGTAATTAATTTTGATGAAAAAAACTAAAATGACCTTTGACCGTTATTAATGTAAAATAATGAAAAGTTGGTGAGTATATAATAAATGATGAGCAAAATGAAAAAAATGTAATAAATACTTCATTAGTTATCTAAATGGACTTATATTTTGAGACAAATCAAAAATGCTAAACGGATTTACATTTCAGGACGAAGGTAGTACCACACAAAAAAATAAACTTTTTGAAACATATATTTTCAAATTTCTCATTTATAAACCGGTTGGTAATGGCAGGTCTTTTATTAAAAGGAGGATCATGTGATTGACATGTTACTTTCAAAAGGTATACCTTTTTGGCCTTGACCAATCATTTAGTATAAGAATATTGTATCAAATTTTGAATCATATTCACCAACATTATTGTACATATACATACATGTATATATACACTTAGGTCAATATATGCGAACTTATTTGTAGTAAATTGCAATGGTAATAACTGCAAAATCTATAGTAAAATTGTAAATATTTTAGTAATCACAATGTTTGAGTCTAGTCGAATCAAGTTGATCACACTTCAAATTCTACGAATTCAAGTTCGAGCACGAATTCAACATGACTATCGAATTCAAACATCTTTAAACTCGAGTTGGATTTGAACATGAACTTAGCATGAATCGAACAAATTGTTTCATTGAGTTTCTTGTTCTCTCTTCGCTATTTTCTTTCTCTTTCTATCTATTACTTTCTAGTTTTTTTTTTCCTTTTATGTTCAGCGGTTTCTTACCACCATCTAGCTAGCATTGAAACATTGCCGATGTGTTTTCCAACATTCACTTGTTCTGAGAGTTGATTCCACATGACAACTGTGCGAAAGATGTTCCTTTACGTTTCAGGAAATGCATGCTCGTCTTGCTGATCACGTAAAGCGAGAATCCGTATGTCTTTTTTTTCGTGAAATTAGACACATCAACATGATGCAGATACACCATCCATTTTTTTCCAAAACAGCAAACAAAAGAAATTAATTTAAAAACACGAATGTGTGATATCATTGTATTCGAATGAGAAATGTTTGTGTCACATAAAATTATCATAACTAAGTACTACAACATATTTTTATATTATTGATCTCTATGGGACCAATAGAAATTAATATTTTTAACATCATAATCAATAATATAAAAATATGTTGCAGTATTCTATTCGTATTAGCAAACTTTGGCTTTTCATTTCAACTCAATGTTTTAACCACCTTTTTACAATGACACATAACTTTCTCTCGAGTACTTTTTTTATTTATTGGGATAGATTCTCATTAGTACAATAGCGGAATAGCCTCATGAATGATCACCGGGTAATCTTGTGTGATAATTTCATTTGTACAGTTAAATTACATGTATCGATCTAAATTATAAAGTTTCATTTTAGGTTGAAAATATATGGTATAAATTTGATTCATCTACACTAAATTCTCACAAATTGAGTTAGCATCTAAATTTACCCATGACACGAGTTGATATGATAATTTACAAAAAGTTCTATTTTTTTCAAAATAGATAAAAATAACAATAGTAATACAGATGCAAAAGTTCAATTTTTTTCATGAAACATGCAAAACATTCAAAAAATAATACAGATGCACGGAGATACAAACACAACAGTTCAATCAAAATGAGTCACTCAATTTGCAATTTCACTATTGATTATGATATATAATTAAATGATTAAAATGTAGGTTCATCATAATTTGGTGTAAGTATGTGTTGTGTTACTCGTTGTTGGTGAACGATTGCGACAGTATCATTATTCAATCAGAAAGGACTTTAAAAGAAATGTGAAGAGTCATAACCGTTGTCTCATAACAAATGAAACAAGTGTCATCTGCAACGTTGATTATTATAAGTCTAATTTTTATATTCAATGCATCTTTCACTACACACACCGTTAGCATCATTGATTATAGTGAGCCACACATCAATTAAGAAGTCCTACACACTACTCAATGATTAGATCACATGTTGTGATATATGTTGTGACATATTTGGTTGTGGATATATCACTTTTCAATTTTTTTAGCTCTTATTATAATACTATTTATTTTCAAACAAACATGCATACTCATTTCATTATATATATGGAAAATGATTAAAGCAATAAAAAGGGCACAACTGTATGCACTGAAAATGTTAACTCATATCTTAATTTTAATTTTATGCACTGAAAATGATTAAAGCAATAAAAAGGGCACAACTGTATGCCATTTCCCCACCCACTTTCATTCCTTGAAAAACATGACTTTAATAGCTATTGTAGTAATTTTAAAAGTCACAATTTCTCATTATTTGAAAAGTACCCTTTCACAATAGTAATTCTAACGCTATTGTATGTGCTCTGAACACCGGTTAATGTCATCAAAATATAATTTCTTAATTTTAATTAAAGAAAATTTAATCCCGAGCCAAACTCGAAGAGATTATCATAATTACATTGAACTCGAACACATAAAAACTTGATTCGAAATACACACACACTTATATATTTCTACGTTTATTGACAAACCAAGTTTCGAAAGCATTGAAATTAATTTTTTTAGTTCGAGCTTTTGAGTTAGATCGAGCTAAAAAGTAATTAAGACTCTTTTGAGTGTAATCGAGCATCATTATTCATTAGAACTTAACCAAGCCGATCTCTAGCAATTTTTTTTCCCTTAATCGAACGAATTAACTCCAGCCGAGTTCAAGAATAATGTTTTGAAAGGATCTTGACTCATTACTGAGAATATGATACGGGTGTAATTTCAACGGAAAATAATATATCCATGATCAAATGTTTCATAACACGTGATCTAAATATTGAGTAGTGTGTAAGACGAATTAAATGATGTGGGGCTCACTGTAATTGATGTATCACCACTCAATTTCGACCGATATACAAATTCTACAGCTGAGATTGTACGAGAAGATATGTCCAACAAGGAATAGGATTGGAGGTGGGGTCCAGCTAGAGATATGGGAGGAATACATGAAAATAAATTTTACAATTTAATCGTTGTGGAGATTGTATTAGTTTTGCATATTACGATCTTTTATTTTTCACATCTTAAATACGATAAAAATGTATTATATGAAAAAATAGAGTACAAATTTAAAGCTTTAATATATGCTATTTAATGTAAAGCTTTAACCGTTGCAACGTAAGATTTATTTTACAAACATCTCTTGATCAGATACGAGAATCTAAAGGCATAAAAAGATTGTGGTTTCGGGATGACTCAGTACGCCCATATGACATTGAGATTGAGAAATTTGAAAAAATATGTTTAAAAAGGTTAGTATTAATGAAAATATGCTTAAGAGATAACAAAAAAAACTATGTTTAAAAAGCGTTTCGTTTTACCCTCATAAAATAAAATAAAACAAAAACATTTCACTGTGAATCTGTAGCGAAATAGTTATGGGTAAGCCGATTGGGTATATTTTAAAATATAATTGTTGTATAAGTATCATTTAAAATGACAAATACGAAATTCTTCTCGATCTATTCTTTTCTCTGGTCAGGTGGACTCATATCATGAACCAGGTTTGATTTTCTGTCTCCTTAGAACTCAAGGTTACAGAGGTACGAGCCTATAGAACCAGGTTTGATTTTCTCGATCTATTCTTTTCAATGTTTATTATTGATTGGGGGTGACCCGGATCAGTCCACGTGTCAGGCAGAACGGAGCGATCAGACAGAACAGGACAGGACCGCACTCGATCGATCAGGGCAGGTCCCCGATATGGAAGAAGAAAGGCGACCAGGCGGGTCCTTGGCCCGGAGAAGCGAGCGGACCAGGGCGGTGTTCCTAACCAAGAAAAGAAGGCCGACCCGGCCGGGGCGGTCCCCGATCGCCCGAAGCGGATCGAAGACATCCTCATCCGAACCAAGAGCAAGCGGTTATTGAACGTGAGGCGTGGGGGTTTATACAACCGCCCACTAACCCCACTATCACGAATAACCGCCTGAACTACGGGGGGACTTGATTCCAAGTATATACTTGGATACGTAGGCGACTTATTGATTAAGTTCGGTCCAAGAGAAAAACGCTACGATTCTCTGTAAAATCCTGAGCAAGTAAGACCCGATTAATTGTTCGTTTCAATCTTAGATCGATCATTGGCGCTAGAAGGAGGGCTTTCTTGTTTCTAGCGGGGAAATTGCAGAGTAATCGAACAATGCCACCAAAAAAGAATCAACAAGGGAAAGAATTAGCAAGTTCTTCACACGATCCGGAAAATGTGGATCGAACCGTGATCGAAACCCGGAAAAGCAACTCGCAAGATCAACCAAATACTAAGGAAATGGCGAAACAACTCCTAGTGGATGCTCTAAAAACCATGGGAGATGAAGATTTTCGTGTTCTTTTTGAGAGTGTGAGAAAAGGAAAGGAAAAGGTAGATACTTTTGGAGAAGAAAAGCGAGTTATCTTTTGAGAACAGGGGTGGTCATAAGGAAGTTGCGTAATCCAAAGGTGATCAAGTTGTTAAGAGCAAAACCCGTCACGCCGACGAGGTCGCAAGAGCCGAGTTAGATGCGATGTTAGAAGACGAGGAGGATGAATTTCATCTTGCTTCACCTTTCGCAGTACATTGAGGCATGCCCCGTCCCGGAGGGGTTCAAAATACCCAAAATCGATCCCTATGATGGAACCAAAGACCCGTATGATCATATGCACCGGTATATAGCGCATATGCGGTTATACAACGCCCGGACGAAATGAAATGCAAAGCTTTTCCCGCGCTCCTATCTGGAAGAGCTAGTGGACCGGTTTAACAAGTTGCCGTCCGGATCTATTACCAGCCTTTACGCTTTTAACGAAGAAGTTCATGAGCATGTTCATTGCTTTGCGAGGCCGTTTCAAAGGAACGTACTCATTTGCTTACTATTAAGCAAAAATCCGACGAAACGGTTCTACAGCTTCATAAAGAGGTTCAATGCGTAATCAACCCAGTGGGCGATGTGGATGACCGATTTCGGTAGCCTCATTCGTAGCAGACTACGAGAAGGGCGTTTACACGCTAAGTTAAATGGGAAAAACCCCAAAACTATGGAAGAATGCTTAGCCATTGCTTTTAAACATTGTCAAGGGGAAGAAGCTAACCGTGCCAAGCGCGAGTTGGAGAAAGGAGATCACAGAAAGGGAAAAGCAGAGGAGAAATCCGATAAAAAGCGTAAATCAGTTTGGGATAGGGTGCGAGGCACCCATAACCGACAGATTGGGGAAACGAGGCGCTCCGCAGATAGAGACTCGATCCCGTTGAATAGATCACGAGAGCAAGTTCTTGCTATTATGGAGCGTAAGGGCATAGCCGTAACTCCATTTCCTATGAAGGGACCAAGAGAAAAGAGAGATCAAACCAAATTTTGTAAGTTCCACCAAGATGTTGGTCACGATACGTAGTCGTGCGGGGAGTTAATCGTGGATATAGATGCGGCCGTCATGGAAGGACAACTCGATGAGGTGGTGGACGGATCTCATAACGAACGCCCGGGGGCGCGGGGAATTTAGGAGAGGACCATACCGTAATGACAAGGGTAGGAACAACGAACGAGAGAAGGCGAGAGACATCCATCCCTGCACCAGGGACGGACAAATCGATAACCGTCCAATAAACACAATTAACACGATCATGGGAGGCCCCAAGCGGGCAGATCATGAGGAGGAAAAAGGCTTAGCAGGTCAAACGGGTCAAAACCAAAGTTCTGGTAAACGTCAAAAGGTATCGGGAGAAGTGAGGTACGGACCAGAGGATCCACTACCGCCGGTAATCAATAACGAAGGGTCGGTCATTGAAGCCGTGATCAACAAAAACTGGGTGAAGAGAATTTGCGTTGATACGGGAAGTGCTGTTAACATATTATATCACAGGGCTTTCCAGGCCATGAAGTTAAAAGATTCTAATTTAACACCAGTATCTGCACCACTTTTTGGATTTGCCGGTCCACCTATTCACCCTATGGGTATGGTCACATTACCCACAACTTTTGGTAAGCTACCTCGGGCGGGACCCTCATGGTAAATTACATCGTGGTTAAAGCACCTTCGCCGTACAATGTCATCACGGGAAGACCGGCCATCATCGATCTCGCGAGCGCTTATCTCACCAAACCCCACAACAAGAAAGTTCCCGGTCGGCTTGGGATCGGTCGAAATTAAAGGGGATGTGGAAACAGCCAGGAGCTGTTACACATCTGTAGTCGGTGAGAAACAGTTGGTTCAACAGGTGACTCTTGAAGAGCTGTTGCCGGAGGAAGAAAAGACTTGGATAACGGCAGACCAGACCGAGTCTGTTCAGATAGGAGAACCAGGAACAGAGTCAAGGGTGAATATAGGATCATGGATTCCAGACCCCCATAAAAGAACGTTAACAGATTTGCTCAAGGAATACCAGGATGTCTTCGCATGGAAAACGATGATATGCCCGGTTTGTCACCGTAATTCATAGTACATAGCTTGAATGTGGATCGGAACGGACCCCCGCTTCGTCAAAAGAAGAGACATTTTGCTCCGTAAAGGATCTCGCCATCGAACAGAAGTTGCCAAGTTGAAACAAGCAGAATTGTCAAAGAAGTGGTTTACCCGTAATGGCTCGCCAATCCGGTTCTAGTAAAGAAATCGATGGATCATGGAGAATGTGTGTAGACTTTACGATTTGAATAAGGCTTGTCCTAAAGATAGTTACACCTCACCCAAATGACAAAGGCTAGTGGATTCGACCGTGGGTTTTGAAATTTTTGGATTCTTGGATGCGTATAAAGGGTATCACCGATATTCATGGACCCAAGAGACGCAGAAAACGGCATTTATCACGAATTTGGCACATATTATTATGTGACCATGCCGTTTGGGTCAAGAATGCGGTGTGCCACATACCGAGGCGCTTAATCGAATTTTCCACGACCGGATAGGCAAGTCAATGAGGTCTATGTTGATGACTTACCGATCAAAAGCAGTGTCTTTAGATCAATACTTACAAGATGTAAGAGAAGTTTGCAAGGTGCTTCGAGCGGCCTAAGATGAAATTGAACCCCAAAAAGTGTACATTCGGGGTCGATCCGGAAAGTTTTTAGGTTATATGATCTCCAAAGATGGAATCCGGGCCAATCCGGACAAGTTGGATGCCTTGAAAATGATGCCACCTCCTACCAATATTAAAGAGGTTCAAAGATTAACAGAAGACGGCGATTGAACGATTCCTTTCACGTTCAAAGACAACGGCAATCGCCTTTCTTCAAGATTTTAAGGAAAGCTTCACCATTTCATTGGGGGACCGATTGTCACGAAGCTTTTAATGACTCGAAAAAATATCCGTTAGAGTTACCAACTCTAACCTCTCCCCGAAGGAGAGGTTCGTACCTTTATCTATCGCTTTGTGATGAAGTCATTAGGTCTTTGTACTAGTTAAACAAACAGGACGCATTTCGAAGCCGGTCTATTACATAAGCAAAGCGTTACATGGACCCGAAGTGAGATACTCGTACGCGGAAAAGTTGGTACTTGCGTTGGTACACGCGACCAGAAACCGAGGTCTTACTTCCGAGTCACCCGGTCATCGTCTTGACCGATCGCCCATTGAAGCAAATATTGAGCGCACCGTATAACTCGGGTCGTTTAGCAAAATGGGTAGTAGAATTGGCAGTGCTATGATCCGAGTATAGACCACGAACAACAGTGAAAGCACAGTTCCCCGGCGTACTTCCCGGCGAAGAGAAATCAATCTCTATCGATCATCAAGTGAATCCGAAAGAATCGTGTCAATGGAAATTGTTCGTTGATGGAGCGTCCAAAGAAGAATGGGTCGTAGAGGGTCTCCTCCTCATAAGTCCAAAAGGTGAAGAGTTCCCCTATGCTTTACACTTTAACTTCCGTGCAACCAATAATGAAGTCGAATACGAAGCACTAATTACCGGTTTGAACTTAGCTCTAAAGCTGTGAGTTAAACACTCAAAGTTTACAAAGTGACTCTCAATTGGTAGTAAACCACATCGGGGAGATTATGAAGCAAAAGAGGAACCTATGAAGAAATATTTATCTCCGGCCCACCACTCATAAACCAGCTTCAAGAATTACGGTGTGGAGCAGGTCTCCGTATCGCAAAACACCGAGAGCGTATGCCCCGTCTAAGTTGGCCTCTAATTTTTTATCGATAAAAAAGTTCTTATTGAGCGCTTAAATCAAAGATAGCTATGAAATTCCCGAGGTGCAACCGGTTACACAAAGGGAAACATGGATGGATTCCATTGTATCATACTTAAAACACGGCCGCTTGCCGAAGACCGAGGTCAAGCTCGCGTAATTCGCTTTATCCGATGTGTATGCCTTATTCAATGATATCTTGTATAGAAAATCATTCATATCTCCTTGGCTACGTTGTGTTACTGTGGAAGAAGGTAATTACCTATTGAGAGAAATTCACCTTGGGATTTGTGGAAACCATATGGGGTCAAGGGCATTAGCTAGGAAGTGCGGTGTTGTTCGGCTATTATTGGCCTAAAATGCAACAGGATGCGAGAGAGTTAGTCTTGGCGTGCGGTGTCATGTCGTCAAAGTTCATGGTAATCTATCCCATCGACCATCCGAAATTTTGACTCCGGTCATTGCGGCCGGCCCTTTGATCGGTGGGGTGTCGATCCGGTAGGGCCACTTCCAACAAAGACCAGGAAATTACAAGTTCTTAGTAGTGGTCGTTGACTATTTCACTAAATGGGTGGAGGCCGAACCCTTAACCACTATCACAAACCCAAACAGATCCAAAAATTCTTGTGGAAAAACCGATATGCAGTACGGAATACCAAAAACCATTATTTCGGACAATGGTACTCAATTTGAAGACAAGTGGAGTTCGTGAATGGTGTGCGAGTTGGGCATAAAACAAAGATTTCACCTCTCGTTGGTCATCCCTGTGCAAATGGTCAAGTGGAACAAACTAACAGCATCAAGCTTGGTTTGAAAAAGAGGCTAGAGCAAGAGGGAAAGCACTGGGTAGAGCACCTACCAAACATCCTTTGGGCTTATAGGACTACCCCTAACATGTCGACACATGAAACCCCATTCTCATTGGCTTATGGGTGTGAAGCTGTTATTCCAGCAGAAATTGGACTGCCATCCCCCAGGACAACGCTACATAACGACCAGGTCCAAGAAGAGGAAATAAGGCACACTAAGGATGAGCTGGAAGAAAAAAGGGATATTGCCTTAATCAGAATGGCTAAGTATAAGCAGCAAGTCTCCCAGTATTATAACTCCAAAGTAAAGCAATGTTATTTTAAAGTTGGAGATCTGGTCCTACGAAAAAATGAGATCGGCGAGCAGAACCAAGCGGAACTCTCACTCCCTAATCGGGAGGGTCCTTACCACATCATCAAAGTACATGGAAGAGGAGCATATCAATTGGCCGATAGCAAAGGGAAGACCATTCCTAAGCCGGAATGCAATTAATTTGAGGAAGTTTTATGTTTAAGGCAAGTGCTTGTCATCTTATCTTGTAAACTATTATGCACTATGACTTTTTAAAGTTCTTAATTATATTGAATTGCTGTATTATACTGTTGCTAAACTCTTTAAAAGAGAAAAATTTTATCAAGTCTGAAAAATCAGCTCGTTCATTGACCTCAGGTCAGGTCAATTATTTAGACCTCAGGTCAGGTCGAAAACTCTTTAAAAGAGAAAAATTTATTAAGTCTGAAAAATCAGATCGTTCATTGACCTCAGTCGTGTCATTTATTTAGACCTCGTGTCGTCGAAAACTCTTTAAAAGAGAAAAATTTATTAAGTCCGAAAAATCGTATCGTTCATTGACCTCGTCGTGTCATTTATTCTAGACCTCGTGTCGTGTCGAAAACTCTTTAAAAGAGAAAAATTTATTAAGTCCGAAAAATCGTATCGTTCATTGACCTCAGTCGTGTCATTTATTTAGACCTCGTGTCGTCGAAAACTCTTTAAAAGAGAAAAATTTATTAAGTCCGAAAAATCGTATCGTTCATTGACCTCGTCGTCGAGTCATTTATTCTAGACCTCGGATCGTCGTGTACTTTAGACCTCGTGCCAGGTCGAAATCTCTTTAAGGAGAATAATTCACTTCCTCAAAATCGATTAAGTCCGAATCAACTACGATATGACGTGTGATACATAGCAAATCACACGTCATACTGGGGAAGGTGAATATAATGAAGGAATGCATTACAAGGCGTAAAGGCAAACAATACGCGAGATGGAACCAAAAATCAAAAACTTTCATAAAGATCATTGGAAAGCAACGCAACAACAAGAAAAAATATAATGTTATACAATGTTTGAAATCAAAAATAAAGTAGAGGACAGCCGAATGTTTTCACTTGGAACTCGGAGGAACTTGAGATTGGGACGAGGAACCGGTTTGAACAGTGGAGGTTTCTTGCCATACTTAGAGACCAAGTCCACCCCATCTCTAAACTCCTTGAATCTCGGTCTCGTAGATTTGAGATCCGTCGTTCCCCGTTCCAGCCCCGCGGGGGAGCTTGGTAGCATCAACATTAAGGCCGGCGGCTTTCATGTCCTCAATGGCCGAGGAGTACCCAAACCAAATTATTGGGGCAAACAACATTTTGATATTATCACCACCGATCGTACCCTCCTATAGCTATCAAGGGCTTCAAGAATGTGCTCGTAGCCTCGCTCTTCAAAGTGTGTCTCTCCTTCTCAGGGTAGCTACCATTTCTTCCAATTTGGTTCGACTTGAGTAGCCGTGGCTAGTTGAGTCCGGAACTCGTCATTTTTAACTTTCACTCGTCGGATAAAGCCGCTTCTCGGCGGCAGAGGTATTCGGTAAATCCTCATACTTAGCTTTCCATTCCGATAAAGAGTTGGCTAAGTCTTCCTCAACCTTACCCGAATTCCTTAGTCGGGTCAAAATTTCCTTCCCGCTTTAGCCCCCTAGCAAGGAAAGCAGGGGTACACAATTAATTTATATATTCTAAAGGAAACAAGTTATTATCTATGAAACAAAACACTTACAAATGTTGATATATCTTGATTGGACCATTCTTTCCAATCATATCTTTCTCCCTGATGGCGTTCTGAGGTCCCAGCATCCTTGTCAGCCTGATCCCGAGATCTAATGCGCTTTGAGGCACGTCTGGTTTCATTTGTATTCTCTATCAAAGCAGTGCGAGGAACCAACTGATAGTCATTGGTCTCTTCAGAATCACCCTCACCCTGATCAATTTCGTTTGAAGGCTCAATTGGATGACCGTCAACAATGTTCGCGATCCGATCCGGTACATCTTGATTGATAACGGACCGTACGCGTCCCGGCCTCTCGGGAGGTGAAGCCTCATCGGCCGATTTGGATGATGTCGGTGAAGCTTGCCACCGCAAATAACAACAAAAAAATTAAAATAGGCTACGAAAGGAAAACATAAATGCTTCGAATAAGAGGCCCTACTTAAATTATATCTTTCCTCCGATAGTTCAACATAAGGCTCGGGCCGGCCAGTCTCCGGATGAGCGATCAATCGATTAGAACCGTAATGTCTCAAACCCAAATATATCGGGGACTCACTGATATCCTTCAACAACTTTTTATTTGCTTTGCTCTCTAGCACATCGCTATTCTTGGTGGCCGTGTTCCATTTACCCAAATCCCTAATAGTGTTGTGCCTAATGAAGAAAAAGTGTTTCTTCCAATCGAGAAAGGACCGATCGGTTTTCTTGATCAAACGGACACCACTCAAGTTATCGCTTCTCCTACGAAACAAGCATCACCCAGGGTTCTTCTTAATTTGTTTGCACTGGTAAAAGGTCCTAAACAGTGACAAGGAGAAAGGGGTCACAAAACACCTACACCAAATTAAAAAACCGGTAATGGCCCTTATACTATCGGGAACTATCTCGGCCAAGCCCCAGGTCGTAATATCGAAGTATTTCCGGAAAGCCGGAGGAAGAGGAAATCGAGACCGCATTCAAACTCGTTCTTTGTAAACAAGCAAGTACTCAAGCAGGAGAGCAGCGAAGACTCTTTCCAGGTGCGGGACGGATAGGGCATAAGTATTCTTGTTTATCCCAAACCTATCGCAGATATCCGTGATATCCGAATCCTTTAATTTGGAATCGATTCCGTGGCAAGCCATCATTTTCTTGGTCTCGTAGTCCTCCTCAATGCTCTTATGGGCGCGTATAAACCGGAAATGTTGTATTCGGTCGGAGGTGATTCGACAAGGGAAGGAACAATAGAGGCAATCAAGTGCGGGGGAAGAATAGAGAAGAGAGGATTTTCACCGGGATTGGAGATCTCAGCGATTTGGATTCATAAGGAGCAAAAACAAAAAAGAGAATAGATTTCAATTGAAGCAAAGATGAAGGACTTACTTGTTAATCGAGGGAGCGAAGTCGTCAAATTGAATCTCTCGTGTCTTTAAATAATGATGGATTTTTGCGTAATCCGATAGATTTAACAAGCTTTTAACCAAAGGATGGGACGCTTGGGCTACGCATTGATTGAAGTGACAAAGCGTGTGCACTTATGGGGACGTTTGAGTTAACCGAGACACAGGCGGAGAGGCCATCTGGACGGTACACGTGGAGCGACTTTGGAGTTCAGATCTTAATCTATAATAAAGGCCAGACCTGATCGAATAAGATCTAGGGGGCTTTGATTGGGGGTGACCCGGATCGCCCACGTGTCGCGAACGGAGCGATCGGACGAACAGACAGACCGCACTCGATCGATCGTGGGCGGTGTCCCCGATATGGAAGAAGAAAGCCGACCGGGGCGGTCCTTGGCCCGGAGAAGCGAGCGGACCAGTGCGGGTTCCTAACCAAGAAAAGGCCGACCCGGCCGGGCGGGTCCCCGATCGCCCGGCGGATCGAAGACATCCTCATCCGAACCAAGAGCGCTATTGAACGCGAGGCGTGGGGGTTTATACAACCGCCCACTAACCCCACTATCACGAATAACCGCCCGAACTACGGGGGACTTGATTCCAAGTATATACTTGGATACGTAGGCAGCTTATTGATTAAGTTCAGTCCAAGAGAAAAACGCTACGATTCTCTGTAAAATCCTAGAGCAAGTAAGACCCGATTAATTGTTCGTTTCAATCTTAGATCGATCAATTATGAAATAAAGTAAATATAAAATGTCATGATATAAAAAACAAACCTATTATAATTTGGTGTATTTATTGTTCCTTCTCACTAGCTTCTGTGGTTCTGAAATAATATAATTAATAATGGACAAATAAATATGCATCCACCAATGTGTAGAAAAGACTACTAGTACTAAAATGATGAAATCTACACCGTTTAAAATGCGTAATGATACGAGCACAACCGTTGTATCATAACGAGTTATATAATGGTAATATAGATCGTTGATAACGACGTTTTTAAATTGATCACTATGTAAATTTATCATGCTCAATGGTGGATAATATCGTTGTGTTATTCGTTGTTACATAACGATCATACCCTAATAATTATTCTGAAAAAAAAGAGAAGAATTTGCAGTGTTTTTATAGAATGTATCTCTCCCTATAGCTAGGGGTATGATTTTCATTGTTTTATTAAAGACGAATATTGATAGTATTTCGTTTTATCCCAATTGACAAATAAAACAGCTCATCTAATATGTATTGTCGTTGTTGATTTGTACAACAGTAATATTTTTGTTTTTTTTCATAGAACACGAGAACTATGTACTACTACTATCATTTAATATATTGGTGTACACTATGATATGGAATACTCGGTAAAGTACTTGGGTAATAGATGTCATGGGAATGCTTTACCCTGAAAAACAAAAATTATCATAGAATATATATGTAGTGACGGAGCTACATACAACCAAGAAGGGATAACTTGTTGGTGATTTAAGTATAATCACAAGCCGTTGAGGTAATTGGGGCTTAGTACAAGGGTGGATATACTCGTAACACTTAATAATAAGTTTGGAGGTGCGGAGTGCACGCTTATATAAGTGTATATGAGTATACGGATGGAAAATAAGCAAGTATAGTTCGAGAAAATCACTTAAAGGACCGGAAAACCAGTTAAA
This sequence comes from Gentiana straminea, assembly GCA_036785695.1. Classification (NCBI taxonomy): domain Eukaryota; kingdom Viridiplantae; phylum Streptophyta; class Magnoliopsida; order Gentianales; family Gentianaceae; genus Gentiana; species Gentiana straminea. Next base: position 677,795 of record JAVUPR010000460.1, on the reverse strand, counting down.
GGACCAATAATCAGGTTTTGGTGAAACAGAGTGACAGGCACCCGCCTGTGGGGTTTCAGCATGCCTAAATGTTGAACAGAGAGTTTTGCGATTTTCTTTGATCACAGTCTGGCCACAGGCGCCCGCCTGTGGCCCGAAAACTGATTTTTAGGTACCTCTTGGTCCTTTTAAGTGGTTATAACCAAGTGATACCTTTTCACTTAGGTTGCAACCTTAAATTACGAACTTGTAACTTATTTCTCTCGCAATCCAAGTACCATAAAAGGCTCTTTTACATTGTTGAACAAATATACAACAATTGTATGCATCCTTGATAAAGTCTTAAACATCTAAACACTTCAAGTAATCTTTTGATCTATTTTGTCCTAGACAAAAGGCAAGGCTCTCAGTCTGTATCTCACTTAAATTATTCGTGATACTCCGGACAAGTTAGGGGTCGAATAAATTTAAGAAGGACAGTGATATACGCGTGACTGCGAGGATCCGTTCTTCATAAAATTTGCAGGTTTTTTATAGCATTGGTGATCAATCAAGACCCTCAAAACAACAACAATCTTCTTAAATTTATTGTTTTGATCACAATGGTGAATGCAAAGGATTTGATGATGAATTTCGGGAAATTAAACAAGTTTGAAGGAGTTGATTTCCGGAGGTGGCAAAGGAAGATGCATTTCCTTCTCACAACATTGAAAGTGGTGTATGTTCTTAGCACAGAAATACCAGAAGTTGATGATGATGCACCGCTGGAGGAATTGCGAAGGCGGAACAAATGGGAAAATGATGACTACATCTGTCGTGGTCATATTGTCAATGGTATGTCTGATTCGTTATTTGACATTTATCAAAACTTTTCTTCTGCAAAAGAGTTATGGGATGCACTAGAGACTAAGTATTTAAATGAAGATGCATCTGCTAAAAAGTTTCTAGTTGGTAATTTTATGAAATACGGTAGATTCACGGTCTGTAATGGAACAATTCAATGAACTACAACGCATTTTAGGCCAATTTGCACAACACAAAATGGAAATGGATGAAGCCATTTCTGTTTCTAGTATCATTGATAAACTACCACCATCATGGAAGGATTTTAAGCATATGTTGAAACACAAAAAGGAAGAACTCTCCTTGGTTGAACTTGGTAGCCATCTGCGCATTGAGGAATCCCTCAGGGCGCAGGAAGGGGTTAAAACCAAGGGCAAGGAAATTGATGAATCCACTTCCATTCATGTGATGGGGAGAGTTCTAAAACTAACAAAGGGAAATACCATGGCAAGAAAAAGATAAAGTCAAATGACAAAGAATCCGGAAAAAGGCCAAAAGGGGCCTGTTGGATTTGTGGTAAGACAGGACACTACAAGGCTGATTGCCGAGTTCGAAAGAATGGTAATGGCAAGGGTCCAGAGCAAGGGTCGAAAGACCAAGGACCACCACATCATCAAGGTCGGAATGTTAATTATGGTATTAATTCGGTTATGAATTATGTGCCATTTATTTCTGAAGCTTTTTATATGCAGGATGATGATGTTACGTGGTGGATCGACTTGGGAGCAACAAGACATGTACGCAAAGATCGACGCTGGTTTGAAGACTTTGAACCAGTGAACGATGGATCTATCTTAAAGATGGGAAACGAGTCGAAGGTCGTAATAAGTGGTGTAGGAACTATTACTTTAAATTTCGGCTTCGGAAAATCTGTAAAACTATTTAATGTTTTATTTGTGCCATGCATTCGGAAAAACCTTGTTTCGGGTGCTTTGTTATGTAAATCGGGCTACAAACAAGTTTATGAGTCCGATAGGTTTATTTTGTCAAAACATGGTGTATTTGTTGGTTTTGGTTATTTGTGTAATAACATGTTTATGCTTAATGTTGTTAATAATAAAGTTAATCAAGTTATGCATATTTCTGATGTTAATATTTCAAAGTTGTGGCATGCACGATTAGGACACGTACATTACAAACGTATGCATGTTATGTGTAAGAATGCTTTGATTCCCCCTTTTGATATCAATATGGATAAATGTACTACTTGTATGCTTACTAAGATTGTAAGACAACCTTTTCATGGTGTTGAAAGGTTGTCTACAATTTTGGAACTTATCCATAGTGATTTGTGTGATCTTTATGCCACACCTTCTTTGGGAAATAAGAAATATGTTGTTACTTTTATAGATGATCATACTCGCTTTTGTTATGTATATTTACTTAATACAAAAGATGAAGCACTTGATAAGTTTAAAGTTTATAAAAGTGAAGTTGAATTGCAATTAAATTCAAGTATCAAACGTTTTCGTACCGATAGAGGTGGTGAATTCTATGATCCAACCTACTTCGGGTCGTGTGGTATAATACACGAGGTTACTGCACCATATACGCCACAACAAAATGGCATTGCAGAGAGGAAAAACCGTACTCTAAAAGAGATGGTAAATTCCATGTTATCCTACTCGGGATTGAGCAGTGGATTTTGGGGTGAGGCCATGTTAACGGCATGTTATCTACTAAACAGAATTCCTAATAAAAGGAATTCTCTACCCCGTATGAACTTTGGTTCAAAAAGAAACCAAACTTGAATTACTTGAAAGTTTGGGGCTGCAGGCGGTTGTTAGACTTCCCGATCCTAAAATTAAAACTTTAGGAGAAAGAGGCATCGATTGCATATTCATTGGATATGCAAGTCATTCAAAGGCATATAGGTTTTATGTTTTAGAACCTAGTGATTCCATGGCTGCACATTCGGTTATAGAATCACGAGATGCTATCTTTGATGAGAATAGATTTACTTCTATTCCTAGACCAAAGGATATTGCTCCTACAATAGTTGGAATGAAGAATGTGGAGAGTAATGATTCTCAAGTTGAGCCTTCTGAACTTCGAAGAAGTAAGAGGGCTAGAATAGCGAAAACATTTCCACCGGATTTTGTTACTTATTTGGTGGAAGGTTCGAGAAATGAAGTTGGATATCAATACTCATATTGCTACAATATTGAGGATGATCCAAGAACATTTTCTGAGGCGATGGGATCTCAGGATGTATCATTTTGGAAAGAAGCCATCAATGACGAGATGGATTCCATAATGGGTAACAATACGTGGATTCTTACGGATTTACCACGTGGTTGCAAACCATTAGGTTGCAAATGGATTTTCAAAAGGAAAATGAGAGTCAACGGTACTGTTGATCGATATAAAGCCCGGTTAGTTATACAAGGCTTTAGGCAAAAGGAAGGTATCGATTATTTCGATACTTATGCTCCCGTTGCTAGAATCTCCTCAATCGGGTTATTGATTGCCTTAGCCGCAATTCATAACTTGGTGATCCATCAAATGGATGTTAAAACAGCGTTTCTAAATGGAGATTTGGATGAGGAAATATACATGAAGCAACCGGAAGGATTTATTATGCCCGGTAACGAGCATAAGGTTTGTAAACTTGTTAAATCATTGTATGGACTTAAACAAGCTCCTAAACAATGGCATCAAAAGTTTGATGAGGTTGTCTTGGCTAGTGGGTTTAAACTCAATCAGTCGGACAAGTGTATTTATAGTAGATTTGATGAAACCGGTAACGGTGTGATAATCGTCTATATGTCGATGACATGTTAATTTTTGGTATGAACCAAAATCAGGTTGATAAGTGTAAAGAACTCTTATCTTCTAGATTCTCTATGAAAGACATGGGGGAGGCAGATGTAATTCTTGGTATTAAAATCAAGAGAAATCATGGAGGATTTTCACTAACACAGTCTCATTATATTGAGAAAGTGTTGAAAAAGTTTAATTGTGAAAATTGTACTCCGGCAAATTCTCCCATGGAGCCTCATGAGAAGCTTGGACCTAATAAAGGTGAAACAGTGAATCAACTTGAATATTCACGAGTCATTGGTTGTTTGATGTATGCAATGACTAGTACACGACCGGATATCGCCTATGCAGTTGGGAAACTAAGTAGATATATGATGTATAACATTTATATGATAAAAATTACGATATATTATATATTTTATCAACTCTTTTTATATAAAATATAAGAAATGATAACGATAATCTTATGAAATATTAATAGCTAGGAATAAATCTAAATACTATAAAAATCTAGTAAAAGTAATAAAAAGTTATAAATTTTGTACCGGTTTAGTAACCGGAGTGTCGTGTCAGATTTACGTGGGTATTTTTGGTATTCTATTGCAGATTTTTAGGTAAACCAAGACCCCGAGTGACGACACTTTTTGAAGTAAAAACATGTCTTTTGAAGGAAGTAAGGAAGTGCCACGAGACTTAAAATTCAAGTGGATCAGCAATTTGTAGTGTTATTATCGAATTATATTTTCGACAAACAAATGGCCCATCAAAAAGGCATTTTCTGAAGAAAAGTCCTTCATGAAAGATATAGATCTTTTCAAGAGCTTTCCAACGCTTCTTGAATCATGTCATTTGGAGATCCAGAGCTCAAGTTATGATTTTATCAAATTTCAGATCAAGATGTGAAAAAAATGCTACCCGGATCAATCCGGATTAACCTCGGATCGATCCGGCTTGTCAGTTGGAAAAATAATGATGATTAGCATGTGATTTTGCAGAGAATAATCCGGTGGATAATATTTTTTATTCCCGGATCGATCCGGCATCACCTCGGATCGATCCGGCCCTGGAAAATTCTGCCTATAAATTCAGCAGGATTGCAGACTGAAGAAGGGTACCAATATATATTTTCTAATCTCTTAAATTAGTAGTAATAATGTATATATTAGTAGGCATTCTGCCATAAATAATGTAGAAGTCGTAGTATCGTTGTAATGCTTGGACGGTTATCGGGAGTTCGATGTTGAAGAAGTTGTTGTAATTTCCGGAAGAATACGGCCTCTAAATCAGCAGTTGTAACCCGGTAATATTCTAAAGTTTTATGTTTGTTGTTTTAATGTTTTTCGTTATAATGTTAGTAGGCTAAAATCTATAACTAGCCAAGATATGTAATTGAATTATCTCGATCTTTTTGGTAAAATGGATGATGACTATAATTAAAATTGATTAAAATTGAATTTGATGAATCTTTTTCTACTTGAAATGTAATGAAAATATTCGTATTGACGTAATTAACCAATATGAATCGCACCATAACCTAATGACGAACTAAACGGTGAAGTTACGATATGAGAAAAAATGTAGAGAAACCGGAGGGTAAAAAAGGCCGAGTGAAAACGTGACAACGGAATCCTATTTCCTACCCGGGGGTAGAATTGTTTTATCTTTTGAAAAGAGAAACACTTCTTGAAATTATCTGTACTCGAGATCTAATTACGTTAATTCACCTGTTCTAATCAAGATCCTTAATTCTGGCCGTATGACAAAATGGGAGTGACCCATGATTAAGATGACATTGGACAGTTGATGAGACATATGACAGTTTCGTACGCTCGTGTGAGAGGGAACTGTTGAGCTGAGGAGTGCACCGTTTCACTTATTCAATTGGACCTAATAAAAAGGAAGAACGAGCACATCCATTAAGCTAAAAAGATTGAATAATCCGATTACATATATCTTGGCTAGTTCTATAATAATTATTAGTATTTAATATATTGGTATCTATATATTTATATACATATATGACTATATATATTTTTATGTATTTATATATATTATGTTAGTTTAGTTTAAATTATGCATTTATTTTCTGTTTATTAGTTTAGTAGTGACTCGTTTGATAAATCTGCGATTTAGATCGAGATAATAATAGCTGTTTGGTGTTTAACCACACTCTGAATTACCACACGTTTCCCTGAGGATTCGACACCTGACTCACTATACTAGCACTACAATTTGACCCGGTACACTGCCGGTAAGGATTGTATAGAACTAGAAAACGTCCGTCAATATACTAGTAACCCAGGTAACTGTCATTGGAGAGCGGTTGTTCGTGTATTGAGATATCTAAAGTCTACCAAAGATTTTGGTTTGACTTATGTTGCATATCCTTCGGTGATTGAAGGATATTCGGATGCTAGTTGGATATCTAATGTAGAAGATCATTCTTCTACTAGTGGATGGGTGTTTGTTTTAGGTGGAGGTGCCATTTCTTGGGCTTCTAAGAAACAGACATGTATATCTAGCTCGACTATGGAGTCGGAGTTTATTGCCTTGGCAGCAGCCGGTAAAGAGGCAGAATGGCTTAGGAATTTGATTCATGAAATTCCTTTATGGCCTAAACCAATATCACCAATATCTATCCATTGTGATAGCTCATATACACTGTCTAAAGCATATAGTCAAGTGTATAATGGTAAGTCATGACACTTAGGCGTGAGACATAGCGCGGTACGTGAGTTGATCTCTCACGGGGTGATATCGGTTGTGTATGTGAGATCTCAAAGAAATTGGCTGATCATTTGACGAAAGGATTGGCTAAGGACTTGTTACAAAAGTCGGTAGTCGGGATGGGACTACAACCTGTATAAGTTTCTAAATATGGGACGCCCAATTTCCCTTTGGTACAATGCCTTAGGCTAAATTCAATGTGGTAAGCATGTCTTTGGAAACTTGAGCACATGTATTAATCCCGAAGGCATGTGCTGTTTACCTATGAGATTAGGTTGAAGTGTTATCTTCTTAGTGAATCTTATAAAGTGCTAATGCAGGTGCATGGTAAACTAAAGATTCACCTATATGAGTATGAAGTATGGCCGCTTCAAGGAAAGTTGGGTTGGCTTTCTAAATGCTCAAGAATGGATATGGACACAAGGCCGGTTTTCAAGAAATGGTGTCAAGTATAATACTTTGAAGTAGTTTCAATTCATGTGTATTGTTATGTACATGTATTCAAAATGTGTAAAGGGGTTCAATGCTTAGTCACACCCCAATACTCGAATATTTGCGTGTAATAATACTAAATGGAAATTCAATCTTCGTGACATTTTTATTGAATCATGAGTTGGTTTATTTTATGACTGTTTTGTTTTACTAAACCAAGGATTACACTTAAATGGGGGAGGAATGTTGGTGATTTAAGTATAATCACAAGCCGTTGAGGTAATCGGGGCTTAGTACAAGGGTGGATATACTCGTAACACTTAATAATAAGTTTGGAGGTGCGGAGTGCACGCTTATATAAGTGTATATGAGTATACGGATGGAAAATAAGCAAGTATAGTTCGAGAAAATCACTTAAAGGACCGGAAAACCGCTTAAAGGACCAAAAATCGGGTTTTGGTGAAACGAGTGACGAGTGCACCCGCCCGTAGGGTTTCAAAGATGCCTAAATGTTGAACGAGAGAGTTTTGCGATTTTCTCGTTGATCACAGTGGCCACAGCGCCCGCCCGTGGCCCGAAAACCGATTTTTAGGTACCTCTTTGGTTCTTTTAAGTGGTTATAACCAAGTGATACCTTTTCACTTAGGTTGCAACCTTAAATTACGAACTTGTAACTTATTTCTCTGCAATCCAAGTACCATAAAAGGCTCTTTTACATTGTTGAACAAATATACAACAATTGTATGCATCCTTGATAAAGTCTTAAACATCTAAACACTTCAAGTAATCTTTTGATCTATTTTGTCCTAGACAAAAGGCAAGGCTCTCAGTCTGTATCTCACTTAAATTATTCGTGATATTCCGGACAAGTTAGGGGTCGAATAAATTTAAGAAGGACAGCGATATACGCGTGACTGCGAGGATCCGTTCTTCATAAAATTTGCAGGTTTTTTATAGCATTGGTGATCAATCAAGACCCTCAAAACAACAACATAACTGACCCTATTAATCCCGAAAAATTACACTAATATATGTACAAAGCATATCGTTGCCCCTTCTTAAATTTTTTATTTGTTTTTAAAAATTTTATTACCCGCTCTTATCCGAGATACTGCGTCCGTCCATTATAGGGACTATTAATAGAACCATAATGAATATATTCGGATACCACACTTTATCGTCCATGAAGTATTAAAAAAGTAATTACGTACAAAGAACTTTTTTTATATATTCAATATAAATTAAAGAATTATATGAAATGGAATAATATATAAGAAAGTGCACATAAAAGATGTTAAGTAGCAACTTCGTCCCCAAGTAATATTATCTACTTTAAAATATTAAACGACGTTTGTTAATTTTTTTCGTTCCTACTACTCCTTAATTTATTATTCTTTTAACAACTTTTAAAACTCTATATTAACGACATTAAATGTTATCCAGAGAGTATTTTATACTTTATTTTCTAACATTAATGATATATATTCACTCTCGGAAAATCGCTAAAGTGGCTACTACTCTCTCTATTCCAATTTATCTTATCAAAATCACGTATATTAAGGATATGTCTTAACGCATTAACTTTGACAATAAAATAGACTAGAAAGTCTTCGATATACTTTCACCGAGCGCCCCCCCCCCCCCCCCCCCCCCCTCGAAAATGTATGAATTTAAAGTTCCTGTGACATTTTGACTCAATAGTATATAATATATATATTGTATTTATAAATACAAATAGTGTTTTGTCTTAGTGGTGGGCACTATGATATAACTTGACAAGTGATCATGGTTTGATCCCTGCTAAAAACAATTTTTTAAGGTAAAATTGAAGAACTATGCCTGAAAAGTAAATATTTGAAAAAAATATGCCTCGACGCATGCGTCGCGAATTGGTCCTGCGTGCCTCGTGCGGCGCGCGTGCGGCTCTCGTGCGTCGGAAGCAGGCATATTTTTCAAATGTTTACTTTTCAGGCATATTTTTTCAATGTTTTTTTTTCGGACATATTTTTTAAGTTTCCCTTTTTTTTTTATTGTTCTTTTTTTTAGAAGTGCGTAAAACAATATCTTTTTTTTCTTTTAGACTGACCTAAAATAATATTTTGTCCCGAATCTAAATTTAGACAAGAACGCGTCATTGTATTGAATTCCAATTAATGCAGGAATCTACCGGTGGAAATGAGAAGTTATTGTGTGGTGTCTCCACACGGTGCGGACACCGTGTGGCAGCCCCACACCACACAGTTTTATTATGTATTTAAACTGTGTGGTTCTGATTGTTTCACCCGTCACTTCACCCTTAAATTCTATCACCACACAATAACTTTCCGGTAGAAATAAAACACACAAAAAGCAAAAACGCTTTTTCAATTCAATCCAACTTTTTGACCAAAAATTTACTTCATAGTCGATCACCTTTCCCGTGACCAAGTCCATTGTATTTGTCCACACTCAACAGCACAAACCTAACATTTTCTTCGATGATGAAACTTTGGAATAGGTAAATAATATGTTCCTTTTAAAAAAAAAAACACTTTGGAATATTACAATTTATTACTCATGGTTTTTATTTTGTGCAAGTATTGGGCCTATTTGTTGGCGCTTATGCGTCTTGGCCCACATTTGAGGGCGTGTTAAAGTGTCCACATTGGGACTTGTGGATGTTTCACCCACCATATTAAGAGATTTAACTTCCCTCACATCACAACATGGTTTTGAGGATGAGGCCTTTCCTCTTATATGGGTTTGGGCCTATATTTTTCACAATGTGTTGTATTAATACTGCAAATTACACAAAAACTTCTTAATATGATGCATTGTTATATATGTGTTGTATTAATGTAATTTTAGATCTATCGTTTTCTCTATAATTCTTAAATTATAAAATTTCGGTTCCAGGCTGGAAGATTTACAAAGCCGATTTTGCTATAATACATAGATAAAATTATAGATAAAATGATAGACGATAGATTGTGTATTGTAAATAAACGACGCTAAAAAAATTCAAATCGTTCTTTCTGTCATTTTTTTTCACAGGTGGTACTTCGTCCTATCATTCTCATCATTCACTCCCTACCCCTTTCCCCCACCCCCCACATCCTAACTCCAAGCTTCACTTTTTTCACGGGTGGTACTTCCTCCTATCATTTTCATCATTCACCCACCCCCACCACCCCCAAGCCTTTTTGTCACTTTATATAACGGGTAGTAATATTATATTTTTGCATCTAACATCTGAATACCAGTTAATGTCATCAAAATATAATTTCTTAATTTGAATTAAAAAAAATTAATCTCGAGCCAAACTCGAACCGAAAGTAAGAATCTTAGTACATCCGAAATGACTTTGGCTAAGTTTTTAGGAGATATTGACAAAGCATCGACGAGTGTATTGGGTTTTTACGTCGGGAAGTTATTGTGTGGTGTCTCCACACGATGTAGAGACACCGCGCGTGTGACTCTGCACTACGCTTTTATTCTCGTATTTAAAGCGCGCGATCGTTTCACTCGTCACTTAACCTCAAAATCTCTCACCACCTAATAACTTTCCTTTTACGTCAATGTTTTCTATTTAAAAAAATGTAGAATTTGTAAATAATTGATTAGCATAATGTAGAGCAATTTGTATTACACATCCAATTCAACATTGAAGTTTATGATGCAATGCAATATATGTGTTGTATTAATACTGCAAATTTAGATCTATCGTTTTTTCTATCATTCACAAAACCGATTTAGCTATAATACATAGATAAAATGATACACAATAGATTGTGTGTTGTACGTAAACAACCCAAAAAATATTGAGTGGATGGACACTTTTGAATTCAAGTCATTCTTTATGTCACTTTTTTCACGGGTGGTACTTCCTCCTATATGGAGTACCATTTTCATCATTCACCCACCCCATCCCCACCCCCACCCCACCCCCACCCCCAAGCTTTTTGTCACTTTATAGGGAAGTTTTTGCGTAGTGTGTACGCGCGCGCGCGCGCTTACGTCCACACGATTCCATTCTGCACTTAACTGTGTGGTTCAGATCGTGTCACGTCGTGTGTACCTACGTAGGTACACACTATACAAAAACTTCACCACTTTATATAACGGGTAGTAGTAGTGTAATACTACTGTATTTTTGCCTGTGTGTCTATTTTTACCCCTTCCCTCTTTAATTTCTCCCATTTTCTCTCCATACTTCTTAGATTGTACATCTATATAAACCCCTCTGACGATGCTAAATAATGCACCACCGGAATAACTGGCCACGTGTAATCTAAGGGTGAGCTGTAAAGGAGTCGAATGGCTGTATTTTTTAGGAAAGGTAATGTTTTTAGAGTGTTTATGGCCGAGTCCAAGAGTGAATCTTGGATTGCCTACGTATCCTGTCTCAAGTCCAGGAATCAAGCCTTACGTAGTTCCTGGAGCTATGTATTTATAGGCACATGTCCTTCTTCTGCCCTAAATTTAGGGCGGTTTGGTACATTGCGTAAATACCCTTAAACGGGCCTTGCCTCCTTACCCAAGAAACCTATTAGAAGTGGGCCCATGGCCCCGAGAAACTCCATGGTATCGTCTCGATGCACACCGATGTGGATGTCCGATATCGGACACTTGTGGAACCTCCCCCGAACAATGGCCTTCACCGGCGTATCCCAAATCGACTCGATGTGGATCACCAACACGTACTTTTCCACACGCCACCCCGGGCCAATCATAAAATTCCACGTGGAGGAGTAAATCCTCGTATCATCATAAGCCCCCGCATCGGAAGGAAGCTCATCTCGAATGCCGAGGTCGGATCCGAAAATTTGAATAACCTTTCCAACACGTGGTGTTCTTTAGGCGGGAGAACAACCGTCACTCTTAATTGGTATAGGCGGTTACGGGATGACGTCACACCGTCGGCATTAATTGGTGTAGAAACGAAGCGTCCCTTAATGGGCCACGTGGAGATTTGGCCCTTGATTCTCGCGCCGTATAAGCTATAACTCGCCACCATATCGCCCTTTCAAATCACTTTGAAGATTTTGTTTATTTATAAGGAGCCCAAGATCTTGAAGCCTCCCGTTTGCCATTCTTTGCTTTTGTTCTATCGAAAAACCGCAAGTAAGCCCTAATTCCTTCAAATTCTTTTCTCGTCTTTTATTTCTTGCATCTTTTGTTAAGTCCATGTCTAGTAGCGAGAGCGACTCACAAAACAGGGGAAGAAACCGTCGTGGTAGAAGAAGAATCTACCGAGGAAACCATTTCGAGCGCCCCATTGTCTCCGGTGAGAGGGCCGCCGGTGAAGAAGAAAGAGAAGGAGGAGGAGAAGAGGAATCGTCTTCTCGACCCGTAGCCAAGCGTCAAACGAGAATGAAGGGCCAAGGGCCATATGGTTGCATGTCCAATCTCACCCCGTAAAAAGCCAAGGTCATTTGCCTTCGATATGGCATTCCCTACTCTTCGAACATATCAAAGTATCGCACGGCGCATCGCCCGCCCGTGACCCTCCCCTTTGTTCTCGCGCCATTTACGAAGCGCAATTAAAGCGAGGGACTTCGGTTTCCTTTCGACCCGTGCCTAATCGCCGTTCTTCAACACTATAAGATCCGTGTCACCCGCCTCGCTCCCTAACGGGGTCCGGAGCGTAATGGGTTTTGTGCCGGCGTGTCGAATCGCCAAGGTCGAGTTCTCGGTTCGACTTTTCCGTCAATACTACGCCTTATCGAGCTTGCGGACGCGGGGTGGTACACATTTCGTAAGCGTCCTTTGACATCGGAATTTGTGAGAAAGGTGACTTCGTCTCAAGGCGACCGGAAGCCTAATTTTTTCTTTATCCGGCACGGGCTAATTGACATCGACATTCACACCCGGTACAAAAGGCCGCGTAAATGGCATGACCGACTCGACTCGGACGTCCCCAATGGGTGTGGGGCCCTCGAGATGGTTCATCCCGACATTGCCACACGAAACCCGCATTCACCGTATCCCTATGCCGATATCGAGACGGCCGGTCCGGCGCCTATCTCGAACTTGATGAGGACGTTCGTCTTTTATGTAGGACCTTTATGCATTCTGTCGAGCCGTAACACTATTCATTTTGTACTTTCTATATTCATTTTATATCGATTGTATCCTGACGTCGATCCCTTTCTTTTCTCGGTGGAACATTTCTCGAAGATGGATGCCCCGGGCAAGATGCCCGACCCAAAGAAAACCGATCCTAAGAAGATTCGTGAGCCGGGTAGGGATCGGGTCGAAGAATCCGGCTCCGGCTTCGGGATCCGGCAACGTGGTCTCCGGAGGGGAGAGGACCCCGGCTCGAGCCCCCACACCCGCATCGACGTCGACATTTTGAGGGATCAACCGGATGAAGCTCGGCGACAGGCGGACGGAGGCGGACCTCGTCTCGAGGAAACGGCGTAAAACGACCGTCGTGAAGCACGGAGTTGGAAAGCGAGCCCCGACATCTCCCTCCTCGTGGGCCCGGGAGGGTTGAAGCCCCGCCCGCCACGAGCCCGGCCGAGATGGAGGCTATGACTCCTGAGGAGTTGAACGAATACCATCTGAAAGTTATACGAGCTGTAAGTCTTCGCCCTTTTCATTCGACCACTGCAACTTAACTATGCTCTGCCAATTTTGGGCCTCGGACTAATTTCGGATTAACTTTGCCGTTTCTGTAGGCTCGGTTAACCACTAAGGTGGCCATTAGCAAGATCGAGTCTCCCTCCGCTGTCATGGAGGAACAGAAAGAGACGATAGCCAAGCTCACCGCCGACATCGAAAACAGAAAGCCAAAATTGACAAGCTTGATGATCGGCGTATTAAGCTCGAGTCTGAGTTGGCTAACTCTCGAGATGAGCTATCCAAGGCGCGCAAAGACGTAGTTGTTGGAGATTCCGAGCCGGCCAAAATGAGGTCGGAGTTAGCGAAGATGAAGTCGGAGCTAGACGGAACTAAGACCGAATTGGCCGGGGCCATCAAAGCTCGTGTCGAGCTTCAATCTCTCCTCGATGGTTTGACGAGTCGTGCGGAGACGCCAAGTCGGACTTCCCGTCCTCAAAAGAGCTCGAGAATGATCTGACACTGTTGATGACTCAGGGGATGAAGGGGGGATTCACCATGGCCCTTGATCAAGTGAAAGAAATTGATCCGACCTTTGATGTATCCGTCGTGGCGAAGCCTTATCCGTACGACCCCGAGGCCGTTCCCTCGTTACGGGCGATACCTCGCTGAACTCCAGTGCCGGCGTCCCTTTGTATGAAAAATACGTGACCTCTCGCCTCGGAGGGCGATGGAACGGGAGATGTCGAGTCGGAGGAGCAAGCCGACCCTAATGTTTCGACCTCGCATCGCCCTCGCCACCCGATGCTATTCTCTCGTCTTCTAAAATAACTTGATTCGATTTGATTGTAACAACTTTTATGATTTTACTTGTCTGAACTTTCATCTTGTCCATTCGATCTTGTAAACTTTTGAGACTTTAATTTTGCATTTTGATCTTCAGATTTGAATCTTATGCTTCTAATTGAATGTCTTGGTTTCTTACCGATCGTTTGTTCAGGGTGTAGTCCTTTTGAACTTAATTCCCTCGAAAATGTTGCCTTGTGGGATGTAGTCCTTCGGACTTAATTCCCCTCTGGGTCCTCGAAGTGTAGTAGAGTACATGACTCGTAGTACACTTGAGTACGAGTCGACCTAGCATTGTACCGCTTATGGGCTTGACTTGGCTTTTTGGGTCGGAGCTCGATTCGACTTTCCCGCCTTGTCGCTTATACGGATATCGAATTAAGAAGTCCCTACTCAACCGTCGCACATCGGGGTGTTTATGATTTGGTCGAGTTGGGTATCCATCATGGGATTTTCCGACCGCTTTGGCTTAGCATCTTGGCTTGACGGCATGTCGGGAGTGATATAAGCACCGTCGCGTGACTTGGCTTTATTCACTATTTTACTTTAACTTTATCGTGTTGAATTTTGCGTTTTTCTTCTCGCTCCCCTTTTCTTTTTACATGAGCTTGTAAATATAGCATAAATTAAAAAGAAAATTGCTTAAATAATGAGGATTGGAACCAAATGTCACATCGAATTATTACGTAATTTGGGAAAGTAAAGTTGCAAATGTTATAAAGTGAAGGCAATTTAAACATAGTATTTTCTCGTGTTCGTGGCATGCCAAGTTCGAGGCACCGTACCGCCATCCGACCCGCCAATTGATACGACCCTTTAGGATGCACCTTCGTGGATTTTATATGGACCTTCCCAATTCGGCTCGAGCTTGCCTATCGGGTCCCGCTCGCTAGCTTCATTCTTTCTTAACACGAGATCCCCTACTTGGAAGTATTTGTGTTTCACTCTCGCATTATAGTACCGTGAGATCTTTCTTTTGTAATCGGCCATCCGATATGCCGCCATTTCTCTCTTTTCCTCGACGTTATCTTTTTCTTCCATCGACCAAATAGCGTTGGTTTCGACATTTTAAGCTAAAACCCGAGGTGACGCTAGCCCGATCTCCGCAGGTATCACTGCTTCGCATCCATAGGCCATGGCAAAAGGAGTCTCTTGAGTAGCTGAATTGGGTGCGGTTCGATACGACCATAGAATGCTGGGCAACTGAGCCACCCAATCTCGACCTTCGTCTTCTAATCGCTTCTTCAACCCAAACTTGATCTGTCTGTTCGTTTGTTCGACCTGTCCGTTGGACTGAGGTCGAGCCACGGATGTCGTTCTATGCTCGATCTTGAATTCTCTCGAGCCAATCCTGCACTCGGTCATCTAAAACCGAGTCCCATTATCCGATATCAGATACTTGGGAATCCTAAACCTGCACAAAATATTTTCCCATAGGAATTTTTTGATGGTCCGAGCCCCGATGTCGCAAGAGCCTTGGCCTCGACCCATTTAGTAAAATAATCAACCGCGACAACGACATATTTGAAATTTCCCGGAGCCCGAGGCGAGGTCCGACTATATCGACCCCCCATTCGTCAAACGGCCATACCGCCTCGATGGCACTCATTTCTCGTGCTTGCCGGGTGGGTTACCACATCATGTACTCGGCAAGCCCCGCAACTCATAACCAATCGATTTGCATCCTTCGCATGTAGGGCCAAAAATATCCCGCGCTTGCATTTTCTCGGCTAACATCCGAGCTCCGCAATGATTATCGCAAATTCCTCGGTGTATTTCTTCGAGCAGATACGCCCCTTCATCTTCCGATGCACATCGTAGCCAAGGTGTTACAAACGATTTTCGATAAAGCACATAGTCGAATAGGGCGTACCTCGAGGCTTGTAGCCTGATTTTTCTGGCCTGAGACTTATCAGGTGGGAGAACTCCATCTTTTAAGAATAATGCTATCGGATCCATCCATGTCGATCCTTGAACCACTGGCTGCACGTCGACCTCATTGTAGCTTCGCTCTGCCAGCATCTCGACCAGAACTTTCCTCTTAGATTTGAAATTTGACGCGAGCTTAGACAAAGCATCGGCTCGTTTGTTTTCACTCCGAGGCACCTGCTCAATACGAATTGTTCTGAATTTCGACATTAGTCCCTGCACAACTTTCAGATAACTTTTCATTGATTCTTCTTTAGCTTCATACTCTCCCCGTATATGATTTACCACAAGCTGAGAGTCGTTGTATACCAAAAGATTCTCGACCCCCAATTTCGATGCCTGTTTCAAGCCTGTGATCATTGCCTCGTACTCTGCTTCATTGTTTATGGCCTTGAATTCAAACCGGAGTGCATATGGGAACTCTTCCCCTTTCGGACTAATCAGCAATAATCCAGCCCCAACTCCTTCTTTACTTGAGGCACCATCGACGTGGATGGTCCATTGTTCCTCCGACGACTGCTTTTCTTGCTCCAATTGAATCGACGTACCCTCGGCTAGGAAGTCCGCTGTGGGCCGACCCTTGATGGCGGTACGGGGTAAGAACTCGATGTCGTACTCCGCTAGCTCGACAACCCACTTGGTCAATCGACCCGATGTCTCGGGCTTTGCCAAGATTTGCTTCAACGGTTGGTCGCAACCACGTCGATGGGATGTGCTTGGAAGTATGGCTTCAACTTCCTCGACGCGTGAACTAAACTCAACGCTAACTTCTCCGCAGGAGTATACCTGACCTCTGCACCATGTAGGGCTTTGCTGACAAAATAGATGGGGTTTTGTCCCTGATCCCCTTCTCGAACTAAAACAGCGCTTACCGCTTCCTCACGCAGATCGCTAGATAAACGAAGAGCTTCTCTCCATCCCGAGGTGAGGACAAGATCGTCGGCAAATTAGATAAATATTCTTTCAAATCGTCAAACGCCTTCGACACTCCCCATCCCATCGGAACGGACTAGCCTTTTTCGAATTTTGAAGAAAGGTAAGGCTCTCTCGTGCCGATATCGACAAAAACGGTTGAGAGCCGCCATCCGACCTGTCAACCTTTGCACCTCTTTGACATTCCGAGGTGTGGGCATGCTTTTAAGGGCCTCGATTTTATCTGGGTTAGCTCTGATCCCATCTCTCAATATCATGTATCCCAGAAACTTCCCCGATCGGACTCCAAACGTGCATTTCTTTGGGTTGAGCTTCATTTTTGCCGCCCGCAACACCTCGAAAACTTCCCCGAGGTCAACAAGAAACCGTCCCATGGACTTGCTCTTGATCAATAAATCATCAACATAAACCTCCATATTCCGACCTATCCGTCTCTCAAAGATTTTATTGACGGCCCTCTCGATAAGTGGCCCCCGCATTTTTCAAACCAAACGGCATCGTTACGAAGCAAAAGGTACCAAATTCGTGATAAACGCGGTTTTCTCCGAGTCCCGAGGGTCCATAAAGATTTGATAGTATCCCCCGTACGCATCGAGAAAACCAAAACTTCGAAGCCCAATGTCGAAGCGACCAACCGATCAATTTTTGGAAGCGGATATGAGTCTTTGGGGCATGCTTTATTGAGATCCGTAAAATCGACGCACATCCGCCGCCTTGATCCGGCTTCTTGACTAACACGGGATTGGCTAACCAATCTGGGTATAATACCTCCTTCACGATCCCGGCAACCAACAACTTGTCAACTTCTTGTCTTACCGCTTCCTTTCTTTCAGAGCAAGGTTCCTTTTCTTTTGCCGTACCGGTTTCCTTTTGGGTCGACGTTGAGTCGATGCACCGCCACGTTTGCCGATAAGCCCGGCATGTCATCCGCCTTCCAAGCAAAAACGTCTCGATATTCTCACTAGAGGTCGACCAGGCTTTCCTATCGGGGTGTGGCATCCACTTCCCGATCCGGACCCCTTGGTCCTCTTCTTTCCAAACACAAACTTCTTCGTCGGATCGACGGATACCCGCCTTCGATCCTCTTCTTCTTCTCGGTATCAATTCCTCAATCGAACTTGTCCGACTCCTTTCCCTTTAACCGTGACCAAACCGCAGCTTCCTTGCCACCTCGACATCCCCTTTCACCTCGTGGGCCCCATACCAAGTGGGAAATTTCATACTGTTGTGAAATGTCGAGATGATGGCTCTGAGGTCGTAAAGAGCGGGTCGGCCCAATATGGCGTTATAGCCCGATGGTGCCTTGACTACAACATATGTCATCTCCATCGTTCGGCCTTTCTCTCCGTCTCCAACGGTAGTCAGCAAATTGATCGAACCGACAGGGTGTATGGCCTGCCCTGTGAATCCAAACAGAGGAGTCGATAACGGTACGATGTCTTCATCTTTCGCCTCATAGCTTTGAAGGCCGATTAGTAAAGGATATTTACGGCGCTTCCACTGTCAACACAAACTCTTTTGACCCGACCCCGGCTTATCACTGCTTCGATTACCAACCCTTCGCTATGACTGTGGGAGCTCGGAATATCATCCTTGGGCCCATACCTCACTTCCGTTGTGAACCTAAGCTTCTTCAAGTCTCTAGATTTATCTGAAGAAGTCCGACTAGATCGAGGTCTATCTGATGCTCTGCAACAATTGTGTTAACGTCGTACCCAACGCGATTATCTCGATGAGGGTCTCGGTTCTGATCTTCTCGATGGTCATCCCGGCGATTGTCTCGATAAGCCGGCTCGGATGACTTGTCTCGACGGCTTCGATTGTCACGACGCGGGGAACGGTCTTTCTTTCCATTATAAGATTTCCTCTTATACTCTCGACGGCCCTTGGGCTCGTCCTTTCGACCCGTCAATCACTTCGTCCAATCGACCCTCTTGGATACAAAGGCGTCAATATCTCTCTTCGATCGAAGCATTCTTCTCGTGTCATGCCCGACATCTCCGTGATAATCACAATATTTGTGGGTGTTTTTCCTTTTCTCTCGGGTCTTTGGACATTGGCTTAGGCGTTCGAGCAATGTTCTTTTTGATCATAATAGCCAATACCTCTCCCCGAGACCGGTTAAGGGGGATAAAATCTCGTTCTTTTAGATTCCCTTTCTTTCCAAGCCGATCTGAGATCGGAGCTGTCAATCGGTCAAAAACATTGGACTTGCTTTCCTCGTTCCGACCCCTAGGCTGACCCTTGGTCTGGCTTCGGGAGTCGTTTCTCGAATTGAGGCCAAGTGAAAGGGTGTGCAAGCGCACTGCCTCTTCACCTTGGCAGAACTTATGGACTATGTTCACACATTCGTCCATGTCACTCGGCATCTTCTTAGACAACTTGTCATACAACTTCATATTCCGCAAACCTCCAACGAAGGCATTAACCTGCAATACATCACTAGCATTATGCACTTTCATGGCCTCGAGATTAAAACGCCTCATAAAATCGATAGTGGTTTCTCCTTTCTCCTGCTTGATGTTCATAAGGTGGGTAGCGCTGAGGTGGAACTTCTTGTTCCCGATAAAAGCGTCTCTGAACTTCTGTCCCAACTGTAAAAAGCTCGAAATCGACCCGGGCCGTAGCTTATGAAACCACTCCCGGGCTCGACTCGTGAGCAACGTGTCGAAAGCTCGACACTTCATGGCGTCATTGGCGTTTCTCAATCTCATCAAGGATATATATCGATACGTATGGTCCTCTCGGGTCGGTAGTTCCATCATAGGGTTCCGTCTTAGGTGGTTTAAACGACTCGTGCATCGTGTATATCTCTATCTCGGACTAAATGGCGATTCGAGCCATCCCGTGACCTCGCTCCTTTCCAACGATGCGATTGAACTCGTTTCGAATGTCGTCTTCGACCCGCCGCGATGCTTTTCTTGTCCAGAGGCTTGTGGGCGTTAGTCACACCGATTTCAATCGCACCTTCCTCACCTTCATCCCGGGGTCGGCGGGCCTCTTCCCCCGGCATTATTGATTTCTTCACGGCCCGGTGGGTCTAACAAGTGTTCTCCGGGGGATTACGATTCCTTGCCAATAAATGCCGACGCCACCACCCTTTTTGTGGCTTCTTCGTCTAAAGACGCCAAGTGATCGGCCATGTCCTATAGTTGTGGGGGAAGCCGAGGTCCGGTGGATCCGCAGCGCCGCCCTGATCCCGTGGGGACTTCTTGAATCCGAGACGGAGCTCCCGCCGGATCCGCATCCGCTTGCTCCTCGATCCGCATGTTCTTGCCGTTCGTTGCTTTCTTCTTTGTTGGTGGTGCCATTGCGATTTCTTTACCCACTCACCGGTAGAAGGCCCTCCTTCTAGCGCCAAAATGACGATGCTAAATAATGCACCACCGGAATAATCGGCCACGTGTAATCTAAGGGTGAGTCAGAAAGGAGTCGAATGGTCGTATTTTTTAGAAAGGTAATGTTTTTAGAGTGTTTATGGCCGAGTCCAAGAGTGAATCTTGGATTGCCTACGTATCCCGTCTCGTTCCGGGAATCAAGCCTTACGTAGTTCCCGAGCTATGTATTTATAGGCACATGTCCTTCTTCTCGCCCTAAATTTAGGGCGGTTTGGTACATTGCGTAAATACCCTTAAATGGGCCTTGCCTCCTTACCCAAGAAACCTATTAGAAGTGGGCCCATGGCCCCGACGAACTCCATGGTATCGTCTCGATGCACACCGATGTGGATGTCCGATATCGGACACTTGTGGAACCTCCCCGAACAATGGCCTTCACCGGCGTATCCCAAATCGACTCGATGTGGATCACCAACACAGACTTTTCCACATGCCAGCTGGGCCAATCATAAAATTCCACGTGGAGGAGTAAATCCTCGTATCATCACCCTCCTTCCAATAACTTCCCCCACACACACGACTTTGTTTTTCTATCTAAGTGTTTAATTGATTGAAAAAAGTGTTTTCTATTATTTCAATCAAGTTTTCAATCTAAACTTAGTGGCAGAGTCTTTTGGTAACACTCTAGTTCATCAAGCAATGCACCACTCTCTCATGATTTTTGGTAACTTCAATCTCTAAAACATTACTCTTTTTCCATAGTATCTTGATTGTGTTGAATCGTTTATGTCTTTGTTGCATAGCTTCTTTGTTTGGTGGAATCTGTAGTCTTTATATGCTTACATTGAATAAAGTTTGAATCTTGAGGGTATAAAGAGATTTTACCACCGAAGAATTAGCTAAAATTCTGCACTTTCGGTGAATATTCTGTACAAACTTTTAGATTTGTATATGCAACATTTTCCTTACTACAACTCAAGCTTGATCTACTTTTGTTCATACCCTTTATTTCTTTTGTTCTACTTTAGATCTGAACATCATTTTACACTCTTTCACTAAAAGTTTAAATGAGATCTGTACTGTCTAAGTCCTCTATATGTTCGAAATCTTGAGGGTATTAAAGACTGGTGCTTTATGCTAAAAGCTTGATGTTTAGGTATTAAAGACTGTTTAATAAGTTATATTGTCACTTTAGCCGTTTCAAAATGCCTTTCTCCATCTTCAATTATTGATTGACCTCTTATTTTTATATCTAAACTTGTGAATAGGGAACAAGTTTGGACAACTTCTTTTATAACATCTGTTGGAATTATCAAGTTATCTATCTGACACGATTTTCCCTGTATAAATATGGTATGTTTATTTTTTTACATAAATACAGGAATTCTCAAGTTCCTGTTTTTTTTCTTTTCACGAGCAGTCAAAAACCCACAGCTCAATGTTTAATTAATTGTGTTGATGTGGCAGCATTAAAATGAAGGGTGAGTCGGCGATTACTCTCGATGACCCTATAAAGGTAGGTTCCGAGCTTGTTCAACTACTATTGAAAGGTGATATGTTAGCAAAGAACTCTAGTCGCACAATTCAATTTCCTCTCTATACAATTTTTATTTTATTTTAAATTATTTAATTTATCTTTTGAAATCTCCATTTTTCAAATAGAAAAGGCCTATACAATTGTTTAATCTTTGATTGGCTGGCTAAAAAGGACACCATAGGTGTTTTATAATAAGGACCATACTGTGAACCATAAGGACCAAGTTTCTAGAGTAAAAGCAAAAAAGGGCGTTATGCTTGCTTTCGATGCATGGTTTAGTGTCCTGATTAATTTTTATTGGTTTCTATGTGCAGACAGCAATATCTCCTTTTAAGTATTTATGTCTCATGAGTTGAATGCTGAAGAGTATTGGGTGAGTGGCTATTACTGTTGATCCACATATAGCACACGCATTTGTATCGATCTGTCATGCTAGCTTGGTTGACATTTTGCTTAACGTATTGATGTTTTCAATTGATCGTATACCTTTTCTGCTTTTAAGTATTTATGTCTCATGAGTTGAATGCTGAAGAGTATTGGGTGAGTGGCTATTACTGTTGATCCACATATAGCACACGCATTTGTATCGATCTGTCATGCTAGCTTGGTTGACATTTTGCTTAACGTATTGATGTTTTCAATTGATCGTATACCTTTTCTGCTTTAATTAATATGATTATAATATTAGGTTACATCTAAAGATGGACATGATTTTTATGCAAGCCATTTACACGTCCCTACGATTGAGAAGCATATGGTTGTCATTAGCAGTGGATATGACAACAGTGACTCTGGTAGTGGTGGCTCGACAAACAAGAAGATCAGAGGTGGCTTGACAATCAATGAGAATGCTATTAGCATTTAGCCCCTGCCGTTTATTTTTTTCCTAAGACTGTGTATTACAAGTATTATTTATGGATTCAGCATGTTTATTTATGTGGTTTTGAAGAGGGCTGGAAAAAGAAAAACACCTTTGTTTATCATTGGTGGACGTAGAATCTCGGGTAAATAGGACAGTAATAATATTAAAAAGGCACATAAAAAAATTAAGGGGCAAACAAGATGCATACTACATATATTAGTAGACTTTTCTCGAATTGAGGAAGGCAATTGCAACTCCCTAGCTGTACGTATGTTCGTCACTGTTTATTGTTATATATTTTGCTGTAATTTAACTCTCGTCTATTATGCCATTAGTTTACAATTCTAGTTCTACACTTCATCATTACGTAAATGATTCTGTATTTAGATTAATTTTCAACCATTCAAATCAAGATTATATTTTATTTACGTGGTTTTGAAGAGGACCGGAAAAAAAAACATCATATATATATATATATATATATATATATATATATATATATATATATATATATAGTTTGCAGTTGCCCCCAATTAATCCCATGAGGACATTGTTATTTGCAGCCTAAAAGTTTTCTCAAACTTCCCCCCAATTAATCCCATGTGCCTCTGGAATCACTTCCAAAAATGATTGAATCGTGTGTGCGTACATAAATGAGTGACGTGTTTGATACAATTCTGCTCATTTTTGATTGAACCGGAACAAATTCTGAATTTCGAGCCGTCGCTGACCTTGAGCCTATTAGGTGAGCCGTACGATGAGAAAGTGTGTGAGGAATTAGTTGAGGAGAAGAAGGTAATTTCAAATGAACAGTATCCTCCTCTTGATCATCATCATAATCATAATCTGTACCGTCAAGACAGCGCTGCGTCGTCGTTTTCGAATAGCATCAGCGTGAAGAGGGAGAGAGAGAATAATAACGGTGGCGGTGGTTATGGAGGTGATCAGGAGGTGGAGATTGAAAGGGTGAATTCTTCAAGAGCAAGTGATGAAGATGAAGATGCCTTTAATGCTAAGAAAAAGCTTCGCCTCACAAAAGCTCAGTCTGCTATGTTGGAGGAAAGCTTCAAACATCGCAGCACTCTCAATCCGGTAATTATTATAGAAGAAATTACACAAAATCCTTTATTGAATTTATTACGATATCACAACACACTTTTAGATCATGCGATCGTTATGAGCGTCAATATATGTCTCACACCTTGATCAACTATCTAAAAGTATGTTGTGAATATCATTTCCTTGTGTATTTATCACTACACTTCAAATTTAAATGATTATTTCATAATTGACAAATCATATTTTACATCAATTATGATGAGAAGGAGATCGATATGAATCATCATGATAAATGTTACAAAAACCTACCCGTTTTATTTTGCCAGAAACTAGCACTAGTCTATGTGTATCGACGATCAAGTGAAACTTAAATGTTATATTATGATAAAATAACTTACGTTTATGATAATGATGATGAAACTATATATAACAAAATATATATTTCATACATCACAATCTAATGGGTTTAAAACCTAATTATTGTTAAGGCTTGTAATATTATATTTATGTGTGTTTTATTACAAGTACCTTCTGTTTTTATCTTTATTTTTATTTTACGTGACTTGTTATATTTCAAATTAAATTAAATAATATAATAATATACCGGATGTAACACGTGTAAATATTTGAAAAGAACAAATACACTTTTGCCCCCTCTAAACTACATCTTATGCAAAATTTACACCTCTACACTATTGTTTGCTTAAATAACAATAGTAGACATCATTCATCAACAACAATCAACAAACTCTAATATATATATATATATATATATATATATATTGAATTAATTATACAAGTTATTTACATACGCAACAATCAACAAGCTATGCATAAGTCCTTAACATATAGTTAGTATGTGCTAACTTTATATGCATACTATGTGCTAACGTTATATGTATAACATTTCGAAAGAGTGAGAGAAAATGATGATTTCATTATTGTAACGTGAGTACAAGTATAAAATTGAATAGAAAGATCCGAAATCAATCATCAATAATTACAGAATATATTTCCCATCAAGTGTTGTGCATTGGGACCGAAGACACAACTTGTCATGTCATGAGATGAAGTCAAGACAAGCTATGTACTTGTTAAAACATCATTTATCTAATCACTGGGAGGGACTATATATGTGAGACACGGATGACACATTGAGCGATTTGATCCCGAATAAAATTGTTGTCAACATAGCAACGTGTTTAATGCGAGAATGGAAAATGGGATTCGAACACAACCGAGTGCAAGGACGTACTACGAAAGAGTTTGAGAAAGTGATGATTTCATTAGTGTAATGTGAGTACAACATATACGATTGAGTGGAAAGATCCTGAATCAATTAATAATAATTACAGAATATTACAAAATAAATAAATATCGTGTAGTATCGTATAAAATCTATACAATATATTTATTACTTTACGTCGATTTATAATTATTATTTGTATATATTTCACCTTCACTTCCTTTTGCAAAACGTATTCAATGGTATTTATTCTTAGGAAATTATTAATATGTGAGTAATGAATACATCATACATCATGCACTACTACAAAAAGTGATATACATCACACTTGACAAATGAAAAAGATCACGGGTTTAGAAAAATTGAGACATTGAAAAGGTATATATATCATATTTTATTCCTTTAATCACAGTTATTGAAAAACTGAGATAAATCATATTAATCAATCTCATATTTTTAACCATGATTTAAATGATGTGATGTTTTATATTTATATCACGATTTTAACAGTCACTACTACAAAAATGATGAATGTCACACTTAAAAAATGATAAATACGTCACACTTAATTCTTTTTTAATCATAGTTACTAAAACCGAAATAAATTATATCAATCAAACTCACTTATTAACCGTGATTTAAATAAAGCGATATTTTATATCTAGATCACGGTTTTTAACCGTTACTACTACCATTACTACAAAAAGAGACATAGATCACACTTATAAAATGATAAAGATCACACTTTTAGAAAAATTGAGACGAGGAAAATGTATATATCACACTTAATTTTTCTTATCACAGTTCTTGAATAAACCGAGATGTATTATAATTTATACCAATAAATCTCAGTTTTCAGTTTTTAACCGTGATTAAAATGGTTAGATATTTTATATTTGGAGCTAAAGGCTATTTCCTTGGCTTTGGAAGAAGCGCGTCATTTGGGGATTCAACGACTACATGTAGAGAACGATTGTTTGGCGCGTATCTCGAGGCTCCGCAGATCTGTCGAAGATCTTACGGCACATGGATGTCTAGTACAAGACTGTTTGGCAATGTTACCTAGTTTCACATCTGTTTCCTTTACTTTTATTTGACATATGAGGAATATCTCTAAATCTTTTACCGATACGTCTTTGTTAGTTTTGACTCGGACATCTTGAGGCACTTCGTCCCCGGGTGACGTTTTGGCCGCCTGCTTGACGGATATTCTTTAATAAAAGTTCTTTCCCTAAAAAAGAAGAAGATATTTTATATTTAAGTTTCGGATTTTAGGTGAGATTGATTTTATATCATCATCACTATTACAAAAGGACAAAAATCACACTTTAACAATGACATAGATCTCCATTTTAAAAAACCGAGACAAATAAAGTAAAATGAACGCAATAATTTTTTATTATCACGGTTTTTAGGAAAACTGAGACAATTACATCAATCAATCACAGTTTTTAATCGTGATTAAAATAATATGATATTTTATAATTAGATCTCACTTATTAAATGTGACAAAATGTATTTAATAAATACTCAAATAGATTACTTTTTTAGCCGTGGTCGAAAACAAGAAGAATGAAGGCATCACCCAAGTGATAATTACCATTGCTCATTAAACTAGAGTATCCAGGTTCGAGTCCTAGTAGAAATGAAAAGTATGCGTGTATATATTTCTTGTATGCTTGTATATATATATATATTTTTTTTCTGGAAAAAAAAATAGATCACATTTTTTAAGTGTGATTGAAAACCATAATCGATCTCAGTTTTTAAGTATGATGAAACTGTGTGGTTATAATTTGTCCACACGATGTCTACACACGTATGGAGACACGATAAACATTTCCCAATAAAAGGAGCATTGATGGAAAATTTCCCGTGAGTGTGTACCCTGTACATAAGTACATTGTGTGAAGGCAGCAATGCATTCAATGGTACGAAATTTGATTTGAATACTATATGGTTGATATATATATATATATATATATATATATATATATATATATCGTTCGAGTCACCATATGCATGTATGAGTTTATGCGGTCTTAGGAATGCTTGCAAAGTCTGATTCGAGTATTACTCGAGATCAAAAGACTTCGCCTAGAGATTTTTATTGTGGCGTCCTCTGATGTGAACCGAACCGCCGACCTCTCTAAAGATTCATATGTTATTTACCACTTGTGTCAAACCGTGTGTTTAATTATATTGATTAAGAAAGTTGTTGAATTGACAACAAAAAAAAAAAAATGCTGAAGGTTATAAAAAAAAAATTAAAACACCATTTAATTGTCATTTATTAATGATTAGCTGGATACTAATTTAAAAATAAGACAAATGAAAACGTGTAAATAGTTGGTTGATATCCAAAAAAAAAAAATACTTGTATTAAATGGAAAAGATGAGGATATTTTACTTATATTTAGACACGAAAGTAGTGAAATTAAACTAGCCTGCTCTTTTACCTAATTAGTTAGATTATTATATACTTCCACTTAAATCAAAATGTTTAAGTTATGAGTAATGTTTTTTTTTTGATATATAGTTATGAGTAATGTTATGAGCAGAACCTCTAAGACATAACGAATGATATAACCATCATCTGTATTATCGATCATGATGGTGTACATCCTGATCACTAGATCATACACCATGATAAAAAATACAGATTATGATTGTGTCACTCGTTGTATCTTATATGTTGTGCTCGTATTATTACTCTCAAGTTATTTTGAAGTTAAAGTGTATATTTAAGCTATTGTGAAGTTAATTATGCTCTTGTACTGAATTATTATTTTTTATGAGAAATATTATTTTTTATGAGTTGTACGTAGTATTCATGATTACAATATATTGAAAATTTAAAATAATAATATATTTAGGTGGCTATTATTTACGTCCGCAGTTACCACCGGTATACCCAATCTATAATTACACCTGTTGAAAATAATAATTAAGTAGTATTAATGTTGTAGTGACGTGTGTCATCATTGTATCGTGCCAAGTGTAATACTCCTAGTGTGCCTAGTGTCTAGGAGTACCTATATCTACTACGTACTGGATATGGAACAAATCTAATGAAAAATATTGTTCTCTGCAAATGACTTTGTACTGCTAACTTGGTATCAGAGCTAGCTCGGTCATGGCAACCACCACGCATCCGGCGACGGGTAGCTCAGGTACTGGAGCTCCGGCTAGCTTGGTGTCTCCCCTAACTCAAAATCCATCTATAACGTCCAGTACAACGTCTATTGAAGATCAGATTTCGACCACAAGACCTGTCTTTGGATCTTTAACTTCCGGGCTGAGCTTTCCGTTCTTCTCCGACAGTGTAGTCACCGGAATCCCGGTCTTGAGCTCAGGTATTCCCTCTTTAAACACTCAAGCTGGTCCCTCTGGTACTAGATCTATTCACCATATGGAGACTTACGAACCACTCTTACTACTCCTCCGTTTTTTTGTTCTGCTAGTCCCCATCCTACCACATCTCTGCTGCATGCACCCTTTTCCAATAATCTGAACCAAATCTGCACTGTGAAATTGGATCGTAGTAATTATCTGTTATGGAGGTATATTGTTCTCCCCATTATCAATGGGTATAAACTAGAAGAACACATGTTCAATCCAGGACCTGCGTTGAACAATTCATTACATCACTCGAATCCAACTCTCCATATGATAACTGAGGACTGGAATACCAAAGATAACTTGTTAATGGGTTGGTTGCTTGGTTCTATGACAGAACAAGCTTTGAGTGAAGTTGTTGGTTGTGCTACAGCTTATGAAATTTGGACTACCCTTGAAACCTTGTTCAACAGCAGGTCAGAGTCAACAATGCTCGAGTATAAACATGCCCTTTCCAGGGCTTGCAAAGGCTCAAAACCGATGACTGATTACTTGGCATTGATGAAATCCTATTCAGACAATCTAACTGCTGTTGGCTATCCCATGACCAATCTGAACTGATCTTGGCTACTCTAGGAGGATTGGATAGAGACTATGAATCAGTTGGGGTGAATATTACATCAAGAATTGGATCCTTGAGCTGGCAGGATGTCCAATCTCAACTTAAGGCTCATAGCAAGATATTCAGGGGCTGGTCCTACTGCCCGTCTAGCTCAAGGACACAAATTCGAGCAAATACTTCTTATGGAAATCCTGGAGGTAGACCACCAAATCAGCAGAGTGCTGGTGGAAGAGGAAGAAACAGCAGCAGGGGTGGCAGAGGTAGAAATGGATGTGGTAGAGGATCGGGAGGTTACTCTGGGAACAAAATGGTGTGTCATTTATGTGGAGAAACAGGCCACATAATGACATCTTGTTGGCACAGGTTTGAAGAGGATTTTGTACCCCCTAGTAACAACTCTGGTGCTGATCACAAGCAGGCCTATGTAGCTTCACCACAATCTGTTGGGGATGCAGCTTGGTACATGGATAGTGGAGCTACTAACCATCTCACTGCTGATATTAATAATCTCCACCTTAGTTCAGGTTACACTGGTTCTTAAAATTTAGCTGTTGGAAATCATAAGAAGTTACCTATCCTTCATATTGGCCAAACCTTTTTTTCAACACATTGTCCTCACACTACCTTGACACTAAAGAATGTTTTACATGTCCCACCTATCACCAAAAACCTAATTAGTTTATCCAAACTGCTTTATGATAATCATGTTATTGTTGAATTCACACATTTTTCTTGCTATGTGAAGGACAAAACAACAGGGACTCTTCTTTTGCAAGGAACTCTCAGGGATGGACTGTACCAGATAATGCTTCCAAATAAGACCTCCATTCACTCCAAATTCAAATCCTCGGTCAGTCAGTCAGCTCCTACTTCCCTAAGTGCACACTTGAGTTTTGCCAATCCTAATAAAGATCCTAATGTCTGGTATAGACGTCTAAGACATCCTTCTAGACAGATCTTGAACCATATTTTACAGTCTTGTAATGTTAAAGTGAATGAAGTGTTAACCTTTTGTGATGCTTGTCAATATGGTAAGGGACATGCCCTACCATACCCTAGTTCTGATTCTCATGTTGTTCATGTTCTTGACTTGATTCACTCTGATGTTTGGGGCCCTGCCCCTGTCAAATCTATTTCTGGTTTTTCTTACTATATGCATTTTATTTATGATTGGTCAAGGTTTACTTGGATATTTCCTTTAAAATCAAAGTCTGATGTATGTTCTATTTTTGTTCAGTTTCAAAAGTTAGTTGAAAATCAGTTTGGGGCTAAGATAAAATGTGTTCAAACTGATTGGGGAGGAGAGTATAGGAGTCTTGAAGATTATCCTAAAGATCAAGGCATCCAGTTTAGACACCCCTGTCCTCATGCTCACCAACAGAATGGTAGAGCTGAGAGAAAACATAGACACATAGTTGAACTTAGTCTCACTCAAATGGCACAAGCCTCTCTCCCTCTTAATTTCTGGTGTGATAGTTTTCTTGAGGCAGTTTCTGTAATTAATGCTCTTCTTACACATGTCCTTTATAACAAGTCACCTTTTGAAGTCCTATATAAAAAAAACCTGACTATAAGTTCTATAAGGTTCTTGGTTGTGCTTGTTTTCCCCACCTAAGACCCTTCCTTCCTACCAAATTTTGGTTTCACAGCAGTAAATGCACCTATATAGGTGTCAGTCCCTGTCACAAAGGATATAAGTGCCTAGACACCTCTGGAAGGGTGTATACCACCAGGAATGTGACCTTCAATGAACATGAGTTCCCCTTTGCCGAAGGTTTTATCCAAGGACCTCATAGGGACATCCTTAATGATCTCACCTTGTTTCCCTCCCTCTCCCTTCTAGTTCCTACTAACCCTCCTTCACATTCCTTGTCTGGTACTGGTACATCTGTGACAGGACTTGCAGGGGAGGATGTTCAAATCACACAGCAAGAGCAAGAGGTACAACCTTCTTCTCCTCCTACTTTCTCTTCTCCAGATTTACACACACACAGTCCTATCCATACACCAGTCCAAAGTCCAAGTCATACACCAATCCAAAGTCCAAGTCCTTCACACACACCAGTCCAAAGTCCAAGTCATACACCAATCCAAAGTCCAAGTCCTTCACACACACCAGTTCAAAGTCCAAGCCCTACACACACACATACTCCAAGTCCTAACCAATCACCCTCTCACTCTCAGCAAACTTCCCTTCATAATGAACTTGCTTCAGATCACTCTGATGACACACGGAACCTTCAACCAACACAACCCCTTCAAGGCCATCCTATGCAAACTAGGTCTAAGAGTGGAATCTTCAAACCTAAGACCTACTCCACACGAGATCCAAATCCACCGTCCTACCTAATCACCTTTCTAAACCAACTAAAGTTTCGAAGCTCGGCTTGTACCGAGTGGAGACAGGCCATGGTCAGAGAGTTTGAAGCTCTACAGAAAAATGACACATGGGAACTAGTGCCACCTCTAAGAAATCAGAGCCTTGTAGGCAGTAGATGGGTTTTTAAACTAAAGCTAAAACCAGATGGCACAGTGTTGAAACACAAAGCTAGGTTGGTGGCAAAAGGGTTCCATCAAACCTATGGCATAGATTTTACAGATACCTTTAGTCCAGTTGCAAAGGTATCTACAATAAGAGTGGTTTTGGCCTTAGCAGTAAACCTAGACTGGCATATCCATCAAGTTGATATAGATAATGCCTTTCTGAATGGTACTTTGGCTGAAGATGTCTTTATGAGCCAACCTGAAGGTTTTACAGACAAGGAAAGGCCCCACTATGTTTGTAAGTTGAAAAGGGCACTGTATGGCCTCAAACAGGCCCCTAGGGCCTGGTTTGGTGTTCTCGGGTCTCAGATGATGCAATGGGGTTTTCACAAATCAGCAGTAGACTCTTTCCTATTCATCCTAAAGACTGGAAAGACTCTTTTCTATGTGTTAGTTTATGTTGATGACATCCTTGTGACAGGAAACTCAAAGACCTTGATTCAAAAATTTATCCAGATGCTCAACTCTAAGTTTGCCCTTAAATATTTGGGCCCAGTTTCTCACTTCTTGGGGATGGAAGCTCACAGAAATACAGATGGTTTGTTCCTCACTCAAGGCCACTATGCTTCACAGCTTTTAAAAAGACTACTGCTTGATCACATCAAACCATGTGACACTCCTATGGTTCCTGGAAACCACCTTCTACCTGTTCAAGGTGAACCTATGAAACATCCCACTATCTATAGGAGTGCCATAGGTGGGTTGCAATACAAGACATGAACAAGACCTGATCTTGCTTACTCAGTCAATTACCTGAGTCAATATATGCAGAATCCCACTCTTGATCACTGGGGAGCCCTTAAAAGGTTGCTTAGGTATGTTAAAGCCACCTTACATTATGGCATACTTTTTATAGCCAGAGGTACACTGCACTGTCTGGCTTCGCCGATGATGCGATTGAGCTCGTTATCCTTCGGATACGAAGTCATTTGCGAGTTATCGTGTGTATATTGGTGATTCCTTAGTCTCTTGGAGCTCAAAGAAGCGACATGTGGTGTCAAGACCGGTGCGTAATCGAATATAGATCATTAGCAAATCGGTCCTCGAAATGTTTTGGATCGACGACTTTTGAAGGAAATGGGAATCGTTTGCTCGCTTGTTCCTGTGGCATGGTGTGATAACTTAAGTGCCACTTTTCTTGCCCAGAACCCTGTATACCATGCCAGGACCAAACACATTGAAGTTGACATTCGTTACATTAGAAATCAAGTCCTATACAAGCAGTTATCAGTTCAGTATGTGCCTTCCTCTATGCAAATTGCCGATGCACTTACTAAAGCCTTACCAGCACCTCAGTTGAGAACCTTCAGAGCCAAACTAAATATAGTAATTGTGCCTACCTTTAGTTTTAGAGGGGATGTTGAGAATAATAATAAAGTAGTATTAATGTTGTAGTGACACG
This sequence comes from Gentiana straminea, assembly GCA_036785695.1. NCBI lineage: Eukaryota > Viridiplantae > Streptophyta > Magnoliopsida > Gentianales > Gentianaceae > Gentiana > Gentiana straminea. Next base: position 644,851 of record JAVUPR010000460.1, on the reverse strand, counting down.
TGTCATCATTGTATCGTGCCAAGTGTAATACTCCTAGTGTGCCTAGTGTCTAGGAGTACCTATATCTACTATGTACTGGATATGGAGCAAATCTAATGAAAAATATTATTCTCTGCAAATGACTTTGTACTGCTAACTACACCATACAGATTACCCAAAATCGACCTCACAAAAATTGGTTTCCGAGTCAAATACCGACTTTCTCTTTGTCGTATTATGCAATGAACCTACAGAAAGTCGTTTTAGCTCCTTAATCGACTATCATAAAATCAATTCTATTATGATGAATTAGTTAAATGGTATAGATAAAAGTCTCCTTCAATTATGGATATCATATGCTGGCTGGCTTTATTTTTTGATATGACCTTACGGTATGACTTTAAACGAAGGAAATTTTTTTTTTAGTTGATTTGCAAAATTTAATGCGTATAAAAGACGGAAAAGATGGTTATATAATGTTCGGTAAAACTAATGAATATTTCGGGTAAAGTTTATATGTGCTCGAGTTTGGTGTAACTATGATAATCCGTTCGAGCTTGGCTCGAGATCATTTTTTCTTAATTAAAATTTAGAAATTATCTTTTGATGACATAAATTGGTGTTCAGATGTTAGCTGCAAAAATGTACTACTACTACTACACGTTATAAAAAGTGACAAAAATGACTGAGATGAAAATGATAGGAGGAAGTATAAGGAATTTGTCTTGTTTCGTTTGTGGGAATCTAATTAAAGGAAGTACCACCCGTGATTGTGAGTGATCATACATGTTGAATAGGATTGGAGATGTGGGGTCCAGCCAGAGATATAAGGGGAATACAAGAAAAGAAATTTTACTATCTACTCGTCGCGTGAATCTTTTATTTTTAATATCTCACATACAATAAAAACATATTATATGAACAATAGAGTAAAAATGTAAAGTTATAATACATGCTATTTGATAAATAGTTATATAATCGTTGCAACGTAAAATCTCTCGATTAGATATGTGAATCTAAAGGTATAGAAGGATTTCGGGATGACTCTGTACGGCCATACGATATTGAGACCGAGAAACTTGAAAAAATATGTTTGAAAAGGTTAATATTAAAGAAAATATGCTCTAAGAGATAATAATAGAAAAACTATGTTTAAAAAGCATTTCGTTTGGGAAAATTTGAAACTATATGTCTGAAAAATAAAAATTTGATGTATATGCTCCGAATGATATGTGTTGAAAAATATGTTTTCGTTCACTCACGCGTGACTCATACGTCACGCATGCACGCATGAGTCACGCATGAGTGAACAAAAACATATTTTTCAAATTATTTTCTATAGGGCATATACATCAAATTTTTACTTTTCAGACATATATATTCAAATTTCCCTTTCGTTTTATATACCCTCATAAAATAAAATAAAATAAAAACATTTCGGTGCGAATCCATAGCGCAATAGTTATGGGTAAGCCGATTGATCAAGGACGGAACCAGGATTTTAATTTGGGGTGGTCTGGATTAAAAATATTTTATAGATCAAATTGAACTACATAAATTTTATAGTGTACTAATTTTTTTGTCCGGATGGATTTAGCCCCTTTGTCAATTACTTGGCTCCGCCCTTGCGATTGGTATATTTTAAAATATAATTGTTGTATAAGTATCGTATAAAGTGTCAAATACGATATTCTTGTCTATCTAGTATCTATTCTTTTCGATGTTTATCATGAAATAAAGTAAATGTAAAATGTCATGATATAAAAAACAAAACTGTTATGAAATTAAGTTACTTGTTTCCTTAAAAAAAAAAAAAAAAAAAAAAAAATTGTGTAATAGTACTGTATCTTTATTTTTTGTTGGAAGGGGTAGTACCGTATCTTGATTCATTTATCATGTGGTGTATTTATTGTTCCTTCTCACCAGCTTCTGTAATTCTGAAACAATATAATTAATAATGGACAAATAAATAGGAAAATGATGCGTGCACTACACTTTTGTATAGTGCACAAACCACTACATGTGTGGTAGCCCTTGATTAAAGTGATCAATTATTTTTTGTGATGGGTCCCAACAGAATATGTGGTGTTGATTGTGTTGTGTAAGATGTTATGATTGAAAGAGTAGTGGATATATGTATCACTACTGAAATAAATATGCACCGACCAATGTATAGAAAATAGTAGTTGTACTAAAATGATGAAATCTACACCGTAAAAAATGAGTAAAGGTACGTATTTAAAGACAACCGTTGTATCACAACGAGTTATAAAACGTTAATATGTACCATTGGTAATGTGGATTTTAAATTGATCATGTTGTAAATTTATCATGATCAATGATGCATAATACTGTTGTATTACTCGCTGTGACACAACGATGATACCCTAATCGTTATTCTGAAAAAAAAGGAAAATTTGCAGTGTTTTTATAGAATGTATCTCTCCCTATATATAGCTAGGGCCTAGGGGTTTGATTTTCATTGTTTTATCAGAGTATCTCCATTCATAAAGATATTAAAAGATTTATGGATACATATAACTTATAAACATTTTTTCTATAAACTCACAATCATAAAGCTTTTTATAATGTCGTATCATTGTTTTATAAACTTTTTACAACTTTACGAAAACCTTTATAACTCTTTTTTTTTGGAAAATCTTTATAACTCTATAAAATGGACTCGTTGTATAAATATTTTGTCATTTCATAAAATAAATTTAATTTTTTTCTTAAAACTATATATAACATTATTACCCATAAAATAAAAAATAAAAAATAAAAAATGATAGATACACCTATTGTACATCTACCTGAAAGGGGCCAGTTAAAAATAAAAAATAAAAAATAAAAAAATAGGAGAAGCTACAGCCGTGGTTGAATAAAAAAAATAAAAAAAAAAATAAATAAATGAAGCAGATGGACAAGAATCAACCGATTTGTGTTGATGGAATGGTAGAAAAATGCTTAGTATAATCACCACCACTCCAAGTACTTGGTACATCGGCCTGACAAGACGATCTGATTTCAAGCCCCGCATAGAACATAATTAATGTATGTTAACCTTTCGTATCCGAAAAAGAAAAAAAAAATCACCACCACTCCGATGACAAAAAGATTTTCTTAAAGCTATAGCAAAAAAAAAAAAAAAAAAAAAAAAAACTTCCATCGGAGAAGCTCTAAAAACGAATCTTGATAGTATTTTGTTTTATCCGAATGACTAATAAAACCGCTCATGTAATATGTATTGTCATTGTTGTTGATTTTTACTCCCTGCGTCCCGTAATATAGAAAATTTTATCTTTTTAGACTTTTCATATATTATAAGGCCTTTTGATATTCTAATACAATATTAAATATATTATTTTCATTTTCAAATTAAATAATTCAATATTTTTTAGCCAGTCCTGAAAAACAATACAATATTATGAGATGGAGATATTAAAAAGTGACTTATTTATAAGGTTTATTAAACTATATGAAATAGCCAAAAGACTCTATATTATGGGACGGAGAAAGTAAACATATTGATTGTGGTTCTATTAATAGTCCCTATGATCTCAAAAAAAAAAAATTAAGTTTTGAAATAGACGATTCCAAATTTTCGGACCATCATGTCATCATTTTAAAAGTATATGATTGGTTGTTTGTTTTTTATACACAGAAATCCCAAAAAAACTTTCTTTCATTTCCTATGACTTTGACACATCAAATAAAATTTAATCCTAAATCATAATAAAATTTGTATTCTACACGGGTGTAGCATTGCATTTAATTCCAATTAATGCAGGAATCTGCCACAAGAAATATAGGAAAATTCTATCCTGGACTTTCCTCTTCAGTTTACGCTATGCGAAGATCCTGACGTCACACAATTTCCACACACGTACTATGTATTCCACCTCGTAAACCGTGTGGTCCCGATCCTCGCCACGCGTAGCTTCCTACTGCGAAATTCCTACAAGAGAAACGACCCAGAAATATAACACACAAAAAGCAAAAACCACTTTTTCAATTCAATCAACTTTTTGACCCAAAATTTACTTCACAATTGATAAACTTTCCCGTGACCAAGTCCAAGAGTCCCAATTTGGACGGTGCGTCCAACATTTGGACGGTTTCTGTTCATATTCCTTATTCAATTTATTTAGACAAAATTCATCTAAATATGGACGGTTTTGACTGTATTTGGACGATTTCATCCAAATTCGGACAGTGAGCCTGAAAAAAAATGTCAGAATCTATCCGACCTAAAAAAAATTATCAGAGGTTAAAAGGGCATGATTTTCCAATTTCTCCCGCAACACAGCACAAACCTAACATTATCTTCAATGATAAAACTCTAGAATATTAGTACAATTTTATTACTCATGTTTTTTATTTTGTTAAAATAAATAAATATTTTTTATTATTACGATAAACATTTTTAGGTTTTTCCTTTAGTTTTTCGTTATATTCAAGAAGTGAGGATGAAAATTAATGGAACAGTATATTTGGCGTGTGAACAATATTAATAGATCTATCAATATATCACTGAAACTTTTAATACTAATGCCGTCTGAAAAAAAAATACTAATGTCGTCAAAAAATATAGGTTCGTTTCGACATTTTATACGGATTAAGAAGATGATTAACCCTAAAAAAAAGATGATTAAATATTAAAGTCAACTTTGATTCTCATTAATGTAACATTTGTAAAGTATTTGAGTATAAATATTTCATTAAGTATTCTAAATAGAGTTATGCTAATTTTATGAGATAAATTCAAAAAATTAAACGGATTTACAATTTACGACGGACGTGGTGTGAAAAGTACTACTTATTCCTCTACTTTAACAGCAACGAGTTGGCAACTAAATATATCAGTCATTTTATCTTTACATATGAAGGAGAGAATTTTTTTCCCGTTGGTGTCTCCATGCTTGAAGACGTTACAAGACATTGGCAGATTTACATTACCAAGAATGAAATCACGCGTGGCCCATCCTCGATCCGATATTTCTTTAGTATTAAACGGAAAAAAAAAATTTTATTAAAAAATTTAATTTTGTCGTTACGTACATTATAGTTTTAGGCTACTATGTGACCTCACTTGGTTTTTTATTATTATAAAGAATAAAGTTTTAGACTACGATTACATCACTGAAACATATTCATGAATCCACTCTTGATACATAATGAAACTGGATGATACCAATATTATGTATTAACGGGTCTTGTCTTTGCATGTGGTGCTATTCACTAAAAATCTACCCATATAAAGACATGTAGGCTGGAAATTTTTAAATAGTTATTCTCACCAAGTAGATACGTTATTTAATATAGAAAACATTAATGTTTGTTTGTATAAATCATTTTCGTTAAAAATGCCTAAGCAGGGTTTCCAAAAAGGAGGAGAAATGCGTATGTTGTTTTTTTCTTCGTCAAATTAGGCACATCAATAAGATATGAATACACCAACCAATTTTTTCCAAAACAACAAACAAACAGACAAAATTAATTTAAAAATACGAATATATGATATCATTAAATTCGAATGAGAAATATTTATGTCATAATAATTATCATAACTAAGTAATACAACACATATTTATATTATTAATTTTTATTAGACCGATTGAAATTAACATGTTTCACGTCATAATCAATAATATGAAAATATGTTGTGGTATTCTATTTGCATAGACAAACTTTAGCTTTACATTTCAACTCAACTTTTTGACCACACTTTTCCCAATGACCCATAACTTTCTCCCGAGTACTTCTTTTTTTTATTTGTTGGGAAAGACTCTTGTGTATTTATTTCATACACCCGGAAATTCTTGTGTATTTATTTCATATATATATATATATATATTTGAGAAATCATTTATATAGTTAAATTACATGTATTGATCTAAATTATAAAGTTCCATTTTAGGTTGAAAATATATGGTATAAATTGGTTCATCTACACTAACTCGCACAAATTGAGTTAGCATCCAGACTTACCATGACACCAAGTTGATATGATAAATTACAAAAAGTTTTATGTTTTTCAAAATAAATAAAAATAAAAATAGTAAACATGTTCACGAAATTAAACATTCAAAAATTTATATGGATGGACAGAGATACGAACACAACAGTTCAATCAAAACGAGTCATACAATTTGCAATTTCACCATTGATTATGATATATAATTAAATGATTATAGTATAGGTCTATCGGAAATTTGGTGCAAATACGTGTTGTGTTACTCGTTGTTGTTGAACAATTGTGACAATATCATTATTCAATCAGAAAGACTTTAAAAGAAATGTGAAGAGTAAGAGTCAGATTGTTTGCATAAGTACAGAGTGTATGGAACTGAAAATTTTGAGAGCTGCAACCGATGATTTTGATGATGATTTGGTGATTCAAGGGTCTGTGTATAGAGGTACCATTGGTGGTGAGGTTTATGCTATCAAGAAGTTGAAATGGAATGCGTATGAAGAACTCAAGATCTTGCAGAAGGTAAAAGTCAAGTTTAATCTTTAACTTGCAAATAGAACAGCTTGATTTTGATGATTCTGTATGTGTCTTTGTTACTTCCATTGTTATCAGCAGCATTAAAACAAATCACTCACTTGCTTTTAGAATATTGGGTAATTTACTGTCAACTACCATGTTTAGGAGATGAATATCCAAAAAATAATGTTAATTAACTAAGAAGTGGAGGAGTCCTTTGAAGTCAACTGAATATTAAAGCATCAGGAGAAAGTGCTTTTGATTAGAAAATTGTACATTATTTAGAACAACATAAGCATTAATTATTAAATATAATATGCTTATATATAGGTGAGAATGACCTATTCATTATTAAATCATCATATGCTTAGATAGGTAATGATTGTGTGATTTGGTGTGATATGCTTGATTAAGAAAGCCTTTAGTGGCACCACACAACATCTACCATCTACCGAGACAACACACTAGGGTCCTACATCTTTTAGGTAAAATGATATATGCAGCTTCTATTAGGTAAAATGATTCTTAACGCATATGATTTTTGTATTACTTAAAAAAAAATCATATGATAAGTAATGTATTTATTTGATTAGCAGGTGAGTTACTTTATTGGTGTGTTACTTTGTTAGTGTGTTATTTTGTTGGTGTGTTACTTTGTTGAGAATAAAAATAGACTAGTGTGTTACTTTGTTGGTGTGTTACTTTGTTGAGAACAAAAATAGACTAGTGTGTTACTTTGTTAGTGTGTTACATGGTTGGTGTGTTACTTTGTTCGTGTGTTATTTTGTTTAGAACAAAAATAGACTAGTGTGTTACTTTGTTGGTGTGTTACTTTGTTGAAAACAAAAATAGACTAGTGTGTTACTTTGTTGGTGTGTTACTTTGTTGAGAACAAAAATAGACTAGTGTGTTACTTTGTTAGTGTGTTACTTTGTTGGTGTGTTACTTGGTTGGTGTGTTATTTTGTTCGTGTGTTACTTTGTTGAGAACAAAAATAGACTAGTGTGTTACTTTGTTGGTGTGTTACTTTGTTCGTGTGTTATTTTGTTGAGAACAAAAATAGACTAGTGTGTTACTTTGTTGGTGAGTTACTTTGTTGGTGTGTTACTTTGTTAGTGTGTTACTTTGTTGAGAACAAAAATAGACTAGTGTGTTACTTTGTTGAGAACAAAAATAGACTAGTGTGTTACTTTGTTGAGAACAAAAATAGACTAGTGTGTTACTTTGTTAGTGTGTTACTTTGTTGGTGTGTTACTTTGTTGGTGTTTTACTTTGTTCGTGTGTTACTTTGTTGAGAACAAAAATAGACTAGTGTGTTACTTTGTTGGTGTTTTACTTTGTTCGTGTGTTACTTTGTTGAGAACAAAAATAGACTAGTGTGTTACTTTGTTGGTGTGTTACTTTGTTGAGAACAAAAATAGACTAGTGTGTTACTTTGTTGAGAATAAAAATAGACTAGTGTGTTACTAGGTTAGTGTGTTACTTTGTTGAGAACAAAAAGAGACTAGTATGTTACTTTGTTGATTCAAATGGTTATGTTTGTGTTTTTTTGTCTTTAAAAATTGGGTGGAGCTCAGATTCTCTTGATGAAGCCGAGCCGATGCTATTTGATGCATTTTCTCGCTTCATACATCTTTCATGGAGTTTTGATGTGGTGCGGGTTTGAAGGATGAAGGTCCATAGATGGTAAAACAGACTGCTTTTGTCTTCAACAACTTGAAGAATGTTTTAGTTTCATTAATATGCTTTTTGATTACATCCAATAGAATTAGGTTTTTATTCTCTTGATTCCCCCGGAGTTGCATCTCCATAATGCTTTCATTGATTGTTTCATTAGGATTTGAAGCATTTTTTGATAGATTGTTGTATTATGCAATGTTAATGATGATATTTTGGATGTTAATAAAACGTGTCACTGTTGCTTTGTCACTGTTGCTGTGTCACTGTAAAAGCTGCGATAAAATTCGGCTTTCAAATACTACGTCGAAAATGTATCAAACATGGTCTCAAATTGAAGATAAAAAAAAATTATGAATTTTGGTGAAACAATTTTGATGATCGGTGTTCTAAAACAAAAGTTACGGTCGTTTATAAGAAAAAACGTTCCGATTAATATAAATGTTTTTTCGTCTTTCAAAATATACGTCAGAAGGATATCGTGTTTGGGCTCAAATTGAAGAGCAAAAAAAAACATAAATTTTGGTGAAAACATTTCGACGATCGGAGTTATAAATTAAAAGTTACGAGTGTTTTAAAAAAAAAAAAAATATCAAACCTGTATATATCAATATATGCTGAAGCGAAAGGCGGAAGCAAGTGAAGACGCGCGGCTTGATTAAAAAGGGGTATTTTTGTCCGTCTGAAATTATTTTGTCCTTTTTGCAACTAAAAAAATGAGTGTGTCCTATTTATTCATTTTGTAAATATTTTTGTCCTTTTCCTTCAATCCCTCTAATTTTTATAATAAAATGCCTGAAAGTCTTTTAGATATAACTAATGTAACATTCTTTTTCTTCGTGAAATTAGGCACATCAACACGATAGGAATACACCAACCAATTTTTTCCCAAAACAACAAATAAACTAACAAATTAATTAAAAAATACGAATATGTGATATCATAAAATTCGAATGAGAAATATTTATGTCATAAGTAGTACAACACACATTTATATTATTGATTTTTATCAGACCGATTGAAATTAACATGCTTTACATCATAATTAATAATATAAAAATATGTTGTCGTATTCTATTCAGATAGGCAAACTTTAGCTTTACATTTCAACTCAACTTTTTGACCACACTTTTCCCAATGACCCATAACTTTCTCCCGACTACTTTTTTTGTATTTGTTGGGAATGACTCTCATGAGTACAATATAGCCTCATTAGACCATCTCCAATGGAGAGGTTTAAAAAAAAAAAAAAAGCTTTTGGAAAGGGTTTTTACAGCTGCTGAGTTGGCAAAAATTTTTTAGAATAGGTTTGTGCAGATAAACCGGTTTATATCTGACAAAGTGCTTTTTTTTATTTTTATTTTTTTATAGTTTGTGTGTAGTAGAATTTTTTTTTTATGTGTAGTGGGTCCATTCTATAAAGTTTTTCAAAAGGTTTATGAGTGAAGAAGAAAAGGTTTATAAACGAAAATGTTTATAACCGATGACGTGGCACAATCATAAACCTTTTAAAAGGTTTATGACTGGAGATAGCCTTAGTGATTACACCCGGAAATTCTTGTGTATTAATTTCATTTGTATAGTTAAATTACATGTATTGATCTGAATTATAAAGTTTCATTTTAGGTTAAAAATATATGGTATAAATTGATTCATCTACACTAACTCGCACAAATTGAGTTAGCATCCAGACTTACCATGGCACCGAATTGATATGTTAAATTACAAAAAGTTCTATGTTTTTCAAAATAGATAAAAATAAAAATAGTAAACGTGTTCATGAAACATGCAAAACATTCGAAAATTTATACGGATGGACAGAGATACGAACACAACAAATTCAATCAAAACGAGTCATACAATTTGCAATTTCACCATTGATTATGATATATAATTAAATGATTATAGTATAGGTCTATCGGAAATTTGGTGCAAATACGTGTTGTGTTACTCGTTGTTGTTGAACAATTGTGACAATATCATTATTCAATCAGAAATGACTTTAAAAGAAATGTGAAGAGTAAGAGTCAGACTCTACAGACACGACCCATGTTGAACTCCGGATTAGTTTGATCAGTTGGTTTTGGATACAATGTAAAGAGTCATAACCGTTGTGCCATGACAAATGAAACAAGTAACAACGGTCATCTTAATGTCAATCATTATACGTCTAAATTGATTATAATGTAAATTCAGCAGAATCATTAGCCATGACACAATGATTGTGACCGTAATTACTCAATCAATTTTTTGACATTCTCAATGTTATTCACACGTTGAATATTTACCCGGCAGTCTTTATCTGATTGACATTCTATTCGACCGCTGGATAAAAGAAAAAGAATATTATCAGTTTATTAGGAGTTTCTCAAGCCTACATTAAAATTTAAGGATGATGAATAGTGCATCATTATATTCAAAGACTTTCTAATTATTTTATTGTAAAATTTAATACACTAACTCACATTTGTAATATGTGTGAGTTTGACAATTTTAATGAGATAAATTGAAACAAATGGAAAGTAATATATGGCTGAGAATTTATTAATCCAATACTTTCCATTTTATTTTTTACAATTGAGAATGAAAATTATTATATGTGGTTAAAAACCAGTCTCGGTACTCTTTTTATTGTGGATGATTCGGTACCCAATTCATCTTCCTTATATCTCCTCTCCCTATACTAATAAGAAGGGAAAAAGTGTAGTTTTGTGACACTTGTTTTTTTTTGATTGGTCCGTCATTTTACTGTTCATCGGCCCAAAAATCAGGCCCAATCTTTTTTTTTTTTTTTTTTTTTATAAATATTTTACTGTTCATTGGGCGGCCCAAATTAAAAAAAAAATTGTTTTTTTTTTTTTTTTTTTTTTTTTGAGGTGAAGGGTTTGAGCTTAAATTGCTCCATTTTATGACTCAATCGTATTTTTAATCTACACATTGGCTTTAATTTATTCTTAATCTTATTATGTGTGTTGTCTTAAGATGTATCCGATTCCAATTTAATTACATGTTATTTTGCTTTCCATCGAGATCTCTTTTTTTTTTTTTTTTTTTTTATCTTATCCTAATACGATACGACCACGCGATATTTCAATACGCTATAGTTTGTTTGTGTGTGTCTTCTTTTCCTATTTTGCGTATATATATTTTACGTCGTGCGTCCTACGCCGGTTTTTTTTTAGCGCCATCGTTTTTTGGGGAGCCTACGTATCGATTATTTTTTTCCGTCTTCGTTTTTTACTTCTATATATTGTGTGTGTCGGTTTTTTTTTTTTGGTCAATGGTTTAGTAGTGTCGAAAGGTGTCGATTTTGTGTCGTGGAGTGTTGATAGTGTGTTAGATTTTAATTAAAATTTTTTAATTAATATTCATTTGATCAACCGACAACCGTTGGATATGGCGTCGGGGTGTATCGAAGCGTGTCGTGCCGTGTTTTGGGTAGAACACGTGTTGTTGCGTATAATGTCGAAGATAGCTTCATTTTTTCGGTTAAAATTGATTTAAGTAGAAATTGAAAAAAATTATTCGGTAGTGTCGAAAAGTATCCATACGATGTCGGGAGATGTCGAAGATGTGTCGGATATTCATTTCATACGCACTTATATTATTCTTCTACGAACACGTTTTGATGCGCCACCCTAAAAGGTGTGAGAGGTGGGTTGGGTTAGGGTGGTGGGAAGGGTAGGGTATAGTAAGATGGGTGGTGGGCACGGTAGGGTAGGGAGTTGTAGGGTAGAGTAGGGGATGGGGTGGTGGGTAGGGTAAGGTAGGGTGGTATGAGATAGAATAAGGTGTAATAGCTTACTTGGATAGTGAATTAATATGTAGGTTGGGAGGTAGGTTAAGGTTTGTAGGTAGGTAGAGATGTAGGGTGCGGTAGGGTGTGCTTAACGTAGGTGAGGCGATGTACGAGATGTAACGCGGTGATGTATGGTAGGGTAGGATGGTATGGTTGGATGACGTGCGCGTAAGTTAAGAAAGTTTGATAGGCCGAATAAAGACGTAATATAGAATAGAGTAGTGTGGTAAGATAATACGCGTAAGATAACGTGCGTAGGGCGTGGCATGAGGTAGGATTGGATAGGTGAGTGTTAAAAAATGTTGGGATAGGGTGTGGTTCGTTACACGCTACATTTCTTCGTATTTAATATCGTCAAATAAGCTTAAAACTTATAAGACGCACTCCCGCGCGTGCACTGCACGAGTCCCCATTTCACTAGTCTTTATATATAATAAAGGAGCAAGGGCGCTTTGAGGGAAGTTTTGGTGCTGCCACGTGTCGGGCCCTGATTGGCCCGACAGTTTCTGCTTTTTTTTTTCTCTCTCTTAAGACTTATAGCGACGCTTTTGCCTCTCTTTTAATACTTCTAGCGGCGCTTTTCCCTCTCTTTCCGGGTACACTTTCCCATTAGGATTTTTTTTTTATTTTTTCCTCTAACTTTTCCCTTTTCACCTATACATACATATATATGTATCTATATTTTTTCCCTAGACTTATAGCGACGCTTTTCCCTCTGTTTTAAGACTTCTAGCGACGCTTTTTCCTCTCTTTCCTGGTACACTTTTCCACATTTAGGATTTTTTTTTTCTCTAACTTTTCCCTTTTCACCTATACATGCATATATATGTATCTATATATATATATATATATATTGTCTTTTCTTTTTATTCACCTCCTCCAATCTTTTTCTTACGACGCTTTCGAGTTTTTTTTTCCGATTCCTTATCTTATTGTATTACATTGTATCGTTTCGTATTTCGATTTTATTTCATTGTAGACTTTTATTATTATAAATATCGACTTCGTAACGTGTTATTTTTTTTTCCGTTCCTTGCATTATACAATGATATATTTATGCTTCTTTCCCCTTCAGATTCTAATTATTATTATTCTGGTTTTCTAGGAGTGTGAGTCGTTACGTATACACGTTATTATAGTTAATATATATTTTAAACGATTAATGATATTTTATGTTATCTTAGTTTAGTTCGTTAGATTGTTATTAAAAACGATTTGTCTATTTAGATGTTTAAGATACGATAGTGGTTATTGTTATTAGTTCGGCCAATAGTAACAAATTCACATCAATTTTATTATGATATCGGTTTTTTTAGGAGTGTTTGGACTTTAAGATACACGTTAAAATGAGTTTATTGTTATTAGTAGATGTTTCCTATCACTTTTCCGTTGATGTCTACGGCTATACGCGAAATTTTTCTATATAGTGTATTCATTCCTCTTTTCCTTCCGGATTCTCCGATTCATTAGTGCCGTCTACCGATGGACGACATATTTCTATGGATTTATTTTCGCTCGTATTAATTCGGACAATACTCACAAATTTACATAAATTTTAGTATTATTTCGGTTTTTTAGTAGTATGGCTCGTTGCGTACTTACGTATACACGTTATTATAGTTTAATATATTTTTAAACAATTTAATGATATTTTATGTTATCTTACTTTAGTTCGTTACATTGTTATTAAAAGCGGTTTGTCTATTTAGATGTTTAAGATACAATAATGGTTGTTGTTATTAGTTGGGACAATAGTAAGAAATTTACATCAATTTTATTACGACGTGTGGTAGATTTTAGTTAATTTTTTTTTTCCGTCCGGCCATTTAATTATTTTGTTATACAACGACGTTTCGTGTTATAATCGTTTTTTAAATTCGGTGTTCCACATTCGTCGTGTCCGTTTAATATTGCTTCCGGTGTAGTACAACGTAATATACTTCATGCTACGTTATAATACAACGTATTAAGTATATTATACGGAATATATTTATCACATTCGGTATAACACAACACATGCCACGTCACGTCCCCCTCCTATTTATGTGCTTTAAAAACACCTTATGATAATGTATAGTTAATGTTTCAAAGCTTTTATGATTCCTTATAAATACTTTTACTCATTTCGTACAATCGCAACATATACCACACAAAAAAGACCCTAATTACATCCACCGATCTCTGAATCGCACGCACCGCGCATTATGCACGGTGTACGGATACTAGTATATATATATACACGCATGCCCCAAGCAAAACCACACCTGTTTCCAATCGAATCTTTTTCTTTCATCTTCATCTTCTTGTTTCATTGTTTCTTATTATACGTACATTCTATAGGCTATAGCATAAGTGGTTTAATTCTACTTTCCTTTTCAATTCATACAGAGTGTTTTCATTAAGTAAGTATTACTAGTGAAAGGGAAGAAATGAAGAAACGAAGAAGAAGGTGAGAATTTAAAGGGCGATATATATATATATATATATATATAACTTCCTTCAAATGGTCTCAAAATCTGTTTCCATGTAGATTTGAACATAATTTTTCACTCTCACTTCTTTTATAGTCCTCCATTTGCTAATTACATTGCATAAAGTTTGAATCTTGAGGGTATAAAAGACTGAATCTTTATGCTAGAATGCTTGACTGCACAAAATTCTTGGCTAAAGAAGTGTGATGTTTAAAGGTTAATAGTTTTGTCATTATGTTCAAATCTCAGTTAGCTAGCAACTAAGTTTTTACCTGGGTTTTTCTTCTTGTTACATTCATTTTCATCTATTTCTTATAAACATTAATTAGTACTCAATGAATCTTGATGGTTTTGTTTTCTCATTTTTGGTTAGATCTACTTTTGTTCATACTTTGAGTGGAATTTAATTTGTACACTCAAAGTCCTCTATAATATTTTCTTTCAATTGGAAATATTAAACCTTCCCCCAAACCACCTTCATAAATGAAAAGAATATCTCTTTCAGAGCCTCTAAGGGGAAACAAGAAGCAGAGGTTGAATTTTGAGGTAATTTTTTTTAATTTACGGAAGGGGCTTAATCTGTGTGAAATGCTTGTTTATCTGCAGATTTAGTAATATGGAGTTTGATTTTAGGTGTAATAATGTTCATTGGTGGACATTTAGTTGTGTAGTATACTAGTTTACTGCATTCTTTTTGTTGTTGACATTGAACAATAGCATCACAACAGTTTCACTTCTTATACTAGGAAGAGATTAGTTTAAAACATTTTTTGTGTGCACATGGACGGTTCTATTGTTCCTTGTTATCCTCCCTAATTGGGATTTTTTTTTCTTTCCAAGTCAGTACAATCAAGTTGCAGCTCAAATAAGATGTCTGTTGATGAATCTGGATCTGATGATTCTGTTGGGGATAAGAGGTTTAAGTGGACTCCTGGAAGTTTAATGTCTTGTGAGCTTCTTCTGATGAAGAAGGTTGACTTTAATGTAGTCCCTGACTGGAGAGATGTATTTGAAGCATTCAAACGAGAATACCGCAATGCCACTACAAGAATTCTAGTTGCAAAGCTTATGAAAATGCAATTACGCAACACACAGTTATACAAACGCATAAATTCCACTTCTAACCAAATCGAAATTCTTGAGTGTTTGGTAAATGAAGAGAGTTTGAACAAGCGTTTGGTAATGTATTTGGTTTATGTCATCGTATGTAAATTGTTATATATGTTATAACATTGTTCTTGCTTATATTTGTGCAGGTTAAGAACGCTGAGAAAGAGAAAGATGCGATTGAAGAATCGTCCAAAGCGTTGGCACGCAAACGTTTCCGCAAATCAGCGAAATATAGTAGACAAACGTGGACTTCTAGCAGTCAAGCTTATTTTAATGCACCTTCAGGCCACAAAAACATGTCAGAAAATACGAGCATGCCTTCGGTCAATCCGGCAAAGAAATCTAAAGCTGATTGCATTGAAGACGCCAAGTCTTTTGGGAAAATGAGCGAAGTTGCTTTGTTTCGTATGCGCGATTTCGACAAAGAAGAAAATTTCATGATTATCTTTTTTGTCGAAAAAACGCAAAGCGTGAAACAAAGCAACTACTAGATATTGTTTATATTTATGTGTTCCCATATTGTTTCATTATGTACCGTTCGGTTTTTATATTTCTAATAATATTTCCTCCGTACATGTATCCCATATTATTTCTCAAAAACCCCCCATCCGCACCCATGGAACCTAGCTTTTAACTTCTTATATTAGCAATCCGTTTGCTCATTTACACCCGTGAGCTGAATTATGGGATGCATGTACATCTCTGCTCAGTTTGCAAACATACACACAAAAGCTAGAAGGGGCAGTAAACCAATTAAAAGCAGCCAAATTTGCTAGGGAAAAAAAAAGCTCATTTAGGTAACAAAGTGGGATAAAACACTCGTAAAGGAATAGTTAATAATGAACTGTACTCGTCAATTTTGAAACTTTTTTTTGGTTAAATGTCAACGGTTAATGCATCTTTGGAGCAGGCCTTCCATATGATGATGATTTCCGCAAAAGGTCTGGCCAGAGCATCAAGAAGACTTTCAGTGTTGGTATGTTGGTAGGACCAACTTTCTTTGACACGTAGCAAATCAATCGGTCTTTTCCACTTATATATTCTTGCTTTTTTGGTACGTGCAGTTTCAGTGTTTCCAGTCACTAAAAAGTCTTATGTATTATAATTCAAAAAAAAAAAAAAAAAAAAAAAGTCTTATGAAGAAACTGGTCAGCTAGCCTCTAGTGTTGAGTATGGTAAGGACAAGGCCATCAACTTTTTAATGGAGAAAATGAAGAGTGAGTCGGTGATTATTCTTGATGACGCTGTAAAAGTAGGTTGTGAGCTTTTTCAACTACTATTGAAAAGTGATATGTTAGCAAAGAACTCTAGCCGTATGATTCAATTTTCCCTTCATACAAATTTTTATTTTATTTTAAATTTATTTAATTTATCTTTTGAAATCGATCTCCAGATTTCACAAATTAGAAAAGGCCTATACATACAATTGTTTAATCATTGATTGGCTAAAAAAAGACACAATAGCAGTTTTATAGTAATTGGAGTTGATTTTGAAGGGTATACATATGGAACCATAAGGACCAAGTTTCTAGAGTAAAAGCAAAAAAAGGGAGTTATGCTTGGTTTCTGCGTGATTAATTTTTATTTGGTTTATATGTGCATGCAGACAGCAATATCTGCTTTTAAACATTTGTGCCTCCAGGAGTTGGAAGCTGAAGAGTATTGGGTGAGTGGCTATGTTTATTTTATATATATATATATATATATATATATATATATATATATATATATATATATATATATATATATATATATGCCTCCTGCTGTTGATCCACATATAGTATGCATTTGTTACTAGGGAAGGAGGAACGCTAATCATTTTACCAGAAGAAATAAATATATCTTCAATTGTATCGATCTGTCATGCTAGCTTGGTTGACATTTTGGTCAACGTATTGATGTTTTCAATTGATCATCTACCTTCTCTGCTCTAATTAATATGACTCTATAATATCAGGTTACTGCTAGAGATCGACATGAATGTCGTGCAAGCCACTTACCCGTCCCTATGATTGAGAAAGCATTTGGTAGTCCGTCATTAACAAAGTGGATCCGACAACAAGTGACTTTGGATGCGGTGGCTCGACAAACAAGAAGATCAAAGAGCGTTTTGTTGTCATTAACATTGGCTCGGTAGCGGTGGCTTGACAAACAATGAGAATGTCATTAGCATTTAGCGCCTGCCGTTTCGTTTTCCCTAAGTATTATGGATTACAAGTATTATTTTTTATGGATTCAACATGTTTATTTATGTGGTTTTGAAGAGGGCTGGAAAAACGAAAACACCCTTGTTTATTGTTATATATTTTGTTGTAACTTAAATCTCTTGTCTATTATGTCATTAGTTTACATTTCTAGTTCTACACTTATTTTAAAATGGTATCAGGAGCCCCCTTCCTTCTTAAATATCTTTTCGAAGGGAAATTTTACGGTGGTTATTTATGTGATTTTAAAGTGGATGGAAAAAAAAACATTCTTGTTTATTGTTCACACATATATATATATATATATATATATATATATATATATATATATATATATATATATATATATATAGATACTAGTTTGCAGTTGCCCTCCACTGTGTTGATACCCTTCTATTAGGGCACTTGTATAAAGGCTTTATTAAAGGTGTCCTATATCTAAAATAAATAAAACAAAAAACCTGGCAAAAATATTTACCTACAAGAGATGCTATACCTAAAAATATTTAGGTATGGTGAATATATATAGAACAACACTATTCACCATACCTAAATATTTTTGCAGATAAATTTATCCGTTGTAGATCATATTTGTACTCGCTTTTTTTGTTTTCTATTTCTATTTTAGATATGTAACACCTAAAGGCACTTGTAGTAGATGTTCTTTTTTGTGCTGCTTTATATCTAAAATAAATATTTTAATGTTATAGATAAATGGGTAGTAAATGCTTTGCGGAGTTGTTGTTTTAATCGAGACGTCGTATAATAAATACGTATTATTTTATATTATTTTGGTGGCGTAAATTAGACGATATCCTCGCATGTTCGCCCTTATGTCTCTCGTTTAAGCACATCTTTTAGGACATGTCTTTTTATTTTTTATTTTTATATTTTTCTTTATAATGAGTGGTGGATATATTGGTAATTACATCGTTTTGCCTACAAAGGTTTTCTATTTTACCTTTGACACATGCAATGATTCAAATAACCACAAGGTGAGGACCAATGCAACATTAGAAAAATGTAGGCCGTACGCTAAAATGATTCAAAAATAAACCATAAAGTAAGGACCAATGTAACATTACCGTAGATTCCTTACGTTTAAACGTAGGCGTCCCTATGTTGAGTGCGTTTTTTTGTATCGGATGGCTATTTGAATTTCCTTACGTTTACTTTATTTTTCACGTCGAAAAGCGTACGACTGATTTCGTGTGTCATGTGCCCGACACAACCTGATTTTTCCAATTTCTGCCCTAAAAAGGATGATGCATATACATGCATTCCGGCTTAGGACGCACAATCAAATAGGATGATGTTTTTTTTTCTTTCTAAACAATATGCTCGGTGTAATCGAGCCGAACCCAGCCAATTCTCTCTAGGGCTTGACTCGAATAAGAAAACTCAGGCTTAAAACTTAGCTCGAGCTCGATCGAGCCATTAAAAAGTAGATCGAATTTGACTCATCAAACACTCATTATAACTCGATTCGGTTCGTGAGTGATGAGAGTCAACTTGACTATCATTTTCTATGTGATTATACCCCATTTATACCTCGTTTTATATGTTTTCGGAGACATTTGGTTGTATTTTGATGTATTTACACCTTGGTTATCATTTCGAAACCTAGGACGTAAAGTCCGGGATTCTCGGTCTTTTTCGGTGTATTTAATATACTCTCGGTCACCCTAGTGTCCCGTAGGGGTTACGTGTGGTATTTGTTGTGATCTTGTACAGGTATTATGTGTTCGAGAAGGCCGGAATGCGAGTTAGTTATGAAGATAGGAGCGTGTGCCCGAAGCTTATACGTTCAAACGAATCAAAACTCGTTGGTACTACAACCATACCTTTCATTGATCTGGATTTTGATCCACCTTAGAGGCATTTTCTGGGCTGGTCATCTTCATGAAAGTTGTAGACAATTTCATTATCTTTCTAATGCATTTTGAATCACTGGATTTGGAGGTCTACACACAAAGTTATGGCCGATTTACTATCGACTCTGTTCATACGCCGGCACCTATAATCTGTAGGCCACGGCCTACGTGATGCAGGGAGCTCAGAAAATCTGTCGTCTTTCATAGGCCGCGGCCTATGAATCACGTGCCACGGCCTACGGGCTGTTTTTCCCATTTTACCCTTTTAACACTATAATACCCCTCATATGAAACCCTTCTTCCCCAACTTGAATTTTCTCGCATTTTTATGCACTTTTCAAAATTTCATTTTCTTAGCTTCTTAAATTTTAAATATTTTAGCTTAATTAAGCTTAGATTCTTGTAATCCGTTGATTCTCGAAGATAGCTTGACGCGTTATTGACGGGATTTCATTCGGAGTTTCGATTCTCTACGGCCTAATCTATTTGGTATTTCGGTTTTCCTTTCTCGTTCTTGCTTTCAATCTTGTTTAATGTTGATTTCTTGTTATTTTCTTAGTATAATGAGTAGCTAATTTCCCGATAGCGAGTTATGTGAAAGTCTATGAAATCGAATCCTAGCTTGTTGATCAAGTGTTTTGATGAGTTGATTTTTAGATTCTTGGTGTTATTGTTGTTTTAGAGCTTGTGCTTGATCACGGTTGTTGAATTCGCGACTCGATAATCGTATTACACGTGTCTTTTTTACATATGTATTTTGCGAGAGGATACGGGAAAAGGGGTTCTAGGATCACCCTATAAAACCGACCGAGTTGTTTAGATTCGATTTCGTGTGTGAGGTTTATATCGACTTGTCGAGCGTTTCATCGATCGTAGACCGTGTTAGGTCGTTTAAATCCGGTCGCCGGACCGCCGAACCCGACATAGGAGGGTAGATTATTGAAATAATGTCTATTCTCGAAAATAGGAGACGACACCCTTCAACGATGCCGAGAACATTAGAGTTTGTCGAAACACTTCCGGAAACGAGTTAGGGCTAGAAAGTAGTGGGTTGGATCATAGCTCGGCTATCTTGTTTTTCATAATTTAAACTCTTTTTATTTTGTGCATATTAGTTTGTAGAACCGGTGATCTGACAAATCACCGTCTCCAAATAGTTGTGTTGACCTAAACTAGAACGATACCGACTTTGGTATTCGACCGTATTCCCCGTGGGATACGACCTTGACTCACCAATTCTAGGCTACAATTGACCCGGTACACCGCCGGTAAGATTGGACACTTAGAAAAGGCCGATCGCTGAGCTCGATTATTTCTTAGAATTCTTGATTTTTTATATTATTTATAAAATATAAGAAGATTTAGCTCGACGAATTTGACTCATCAAATACTCTTTCTCTCTCACTATCTAGCCATACATGTCAAGCAGAAAAGGTTTTCGTAAGAGGTGTGAGCTTTTATAAACTCAATGAGGTTCGGCGTGTGCTTAACGTGTAGTTTCACAAACTTCATAATTTGGAAGTATACGGAGCAGATAGTCACTGATTAATATTAGACTAACATATATCAGTCAAGAGGGCACAGTAAGAGTAACAATACCACAGAAACAATAACATAAGTAGCATATAAGTGATATTACACATACCACATGATAAGATTACACATTTTATAGGTGTCATTAATTAGCTTTTATAGAGCCATTATAATGATTAGTTATCTTAAATGACAATTTGGTTTGCCTACATAAATGGAACAAATCAACTATAATAACAGTTAAACAACACGTATTACAATATATAAACAAATAAGAAACCTCACATTGGTATTAGTGGAACACTAATTGTCTCTGTGCAACACCTCAGATGTATAACAATTGCTTTAGAATAATAGCATAATTTCTATTATAAAATTTATGTATAATATATATATATATATATATATGTATAATATATATATATATATATATATATATATATATATATATATATATATATATATATATATATATATATATATATATATATAGCTTCGTGGAAAAATGGATTTTATAGTCGTTTAAAAAAAACACGAGTCATGCATTAGTAACGTGGTTGTATTTCCAACTTCATGCAAACTATATTAGTGGCTAATGTCGCCATTTCATGTTTTCAACAGGGGCGGACCAAGCATGGTAGGGGTGGGGTGCATGTACCCCACTCAAATTTCCGGGTGAAGTTACTAATATACTCCTCTAATAATATTAAAATGTGTATGTGCTCCCTCCGTCCCGTATTATAAGTCCTTTTTGACTTTTCACACGATTAAAAAAAATAATAAATGAGCATTTTTTTAATATTTCAAAAAAAATATCAGATTGTTTTTTGGGTGTGATTTATAATATCGTTGTTTAGTGTGAAAGTAAAAACAATGCATTAATCTGTATTTAAAACGTGAGAAATACTTATATTTTGAGACACCACAAAAAAGTTAAAAGAACTTATATCATGACGGAGAGAGATATTATTTCGCATAATTCTAAAGTAATTCTTCATTTAAATTTCAAGTTTTCATTGTAGTGCCTTAAATACATATCCTAAGATCACGAAATAAACTTGATTCTTGCATAAAAAAAACCGTCATTCAGATGTAAATGTACTAATTAAAGTAAACATACAAAAAACGGATTACATACTTAACATCCTTAACCAAATATATAATCTCTAAGTTTCCTTTCAAAACCTAATCCAAGATAAATCACTCAAGGTAACAACCCAACAAATGTCGGTCAATAATTTCAAGAAGGGGAAAAAATGTACGACTAAAATCGTAAGCAGGAAAATCGTGAATTCATATCGCTAAAGTAACCTAATAGACAATATTGAAATGTAAACAAAATACCAATGATGATAGGTGGGGTTTTTCTGTAGCAGTCGATGACTTTCTTCACATCTAGGTCAAGAATGAATAAGAGACTATTCATCCTTAATGCGCATAAAACCTGGTCCACGATACAAACTGTCAGTAAACACCCCCTTCAAGTGTGGGCAATCTGTCATAACTTTTATTCAAGTGTGGGCAATCTTCTGTCATAACACTTGCACAATTTTTTATTCAAGAGTATGTGCATCTCTCCCAACACCGCCTCAAATGTGGAAATCTCTCTCAACACTTGCACGATTTTTTTAAATAATGTTCCAACCGGCTTCGATCCCGCGACCTCCTGGGCTCGATACCACGTTAGGTTCAAAAGCTTCCGTTGTACTAAAACATATCGACGTCAAGAAAGACGCTAAGATATTTCTTTGCGCATTCAAGAAGTTTGAGAATCTCTCCCAACACTTCGAGCAATCATTGGAACATTATTTATAAAAAATAATTGTGCGGCAAGTGTTTTAGAGATTGGCCCACATTTGAAAAAATGCCAGAGGGGTGTGTGATTGCCCACATAAGAAAATAAGAAATATTTGTTCCATTTCAAATGATCACAACAAAGTACCACAACACACTATAACATCATTGGTCTTTAGTATAATGAAGGTCTATATAACAAAAGTCGGTTTAAATAAAATTATATGAAGCACGTTACTAGTTACTCCTTCCGTCCCTTAATATAAGGTCTTTTGATCATTTCACATTATTTAAGAAAATCTAATAAATGATGTACATGTACTTTTTAATATTTCAATGCAAAATATTGTATTATTTTCTGAAACTGGCTAATAATATTATGTTGTATCATAATTTAGAGTAATATTATTTTTCAATGATTCAATCGCAATGACGGAGTACAAATATATAAGCTTGGGTACTTGGGGAACAAGCCATAAACAATAAATACAAAATATTTAAATTAGAAGAGGATAACTATTTAGACTATGGGATTAATTGAAGTGTATCCTCGACACGCCCCCGCAATCCCGTGGGAAGAGAGTGGACACGGAGATTGGCCTCGAGGAGGAGAACCGCAACCGACCCAATGGTTTGGTGAGAAGATCCGCGAGCCGGTCCCGCGAAGTAATAAAGGAGATGGTAAGCTTGCGAGCCGCAACAAGTTCCCGAACATGACGGAGGTCGATCTCAATGTGCTTGGTCCGAGCGTGGAACACCGGATTATGGGCGAGGTATGTAGCCCCTAGATTATCACACCAGAGGATCGGCGGAGCCGGAAGAGGGATGGACATCTCACGCAAAAGGCTACAGAGCCACTGAACCTCCGCAGCTGTATTAGAGAGGGTCTTGTATTCAGCTTCAATGCTACTTTTGGAGACCGTGAAATGTTGCTTGGACCGCCAGCTGATAAGGTTGTTGCCGAGGAAATGCAGTGGGCCCCAATAGAGCGGCGGTTATCGGAGTCGGCTGCCCAATCAGAATCGGAATAAGCACGCAGAGAGAGTGAGAATGGCGAGAAAGCAAAACCATCGAGAGATAGTATGTTTGAGATACCGGAGGATGCGCTTACCGTACGTCCAATGAGCGTCAGTGGGAGCGCGCATGAACTTGCTAACCTTATGAACAACAAAGGCAATATCTGGGCGAGTGAAGCTGAGGTACTGTAAACCCCCAACAATAGTGCGATATAGAGACGGATCGGAGCAAGGACGGCCGGAATCCAGAGTAAGATGTGTGGAGGTAGACATCGGAGTTTGGCAAGGTTTGCCAAAGACGCTCGTAAGAGCCGAAAAATATACTTCCGCCGAGTAAGGTAAAGACCATCGTAGTGAGGAAGCACCTCAACGCCAAGAAAGTAGGAAAGAGACCCGAGATCCTTAACCGGAAAATGGCTAGACAAATAAGCGATAACTCGCTCAACCAAAGAAGACGAAGACCCGTAATGATAATATCATCAACATAAATGAGTATGTAGACACGAGCACTTGCACGAGAATAAATATAAAGAGAAGTATCGGCTTTGGAGCCCACAAAACCAAAGCGAGTGAGAACATCCGTAAGCCGAGCAAACCAAGTACGAGGGCCCGACGAAGGCCATAAAGACTCGCGACGCAAGCGGCACACATAATCCTGGATAGTCGTGGGTGAACAAAATCCCGAGGCCGCCGCATATATAGACGGGTTCGTATAAATGGCCATGTAAGAAGGCATTCTGAATGTCCACATGTCGTAAGGTCCAACCCTGTGAAATAGCAAGAGACAAAAGCAAACGAATAGTGACCGGTTTGACAACCGGGCTAAAAGTCTCATGAAATTCAACACCCTCCGCCAGATGAAACCCTTTGGCAACTAAGCATGCCTTGTACCGTTCCAAGCGACCATCTGCATGGTGTTTAGTCCGATAGACCCATTTGTTACCCACAATATTCATTTGGGAACAATCTCCCGTGTATGATTGTGCGAAGAGCGCATCAATCTCCTCTCGCATAGAAGACGCCAACGAGGTGTTTGGATGCTTCAAAGAAGAGGTGGGGTCGGGAGTGGAAGCCGTAGTGACAAGCGCTTTGGGAAGAGGATAGCGAATGTAGTCGTGCATGGTAACGGGTTTGAGAGAGTTCGTTCGGTACGAGTGACCATGGGATGAGGCGGAGGAGTCGGGCTCGAAGTTGGAGATGGAGAAGAGGCCGATTCCAGGGAGGAAGGAGAGGCCGGGGAAGGTGGCAAGCAAGTGCACCGGGGAGTCGGGTTGGATAGGGGGGAATCGGTTTAGGTGAGGCCAGAGATGTAGGAACCAAAAGAGGAAGAGGTACAGTGAGAGATTCTGAAGTTGGGACAGAGGACGAGGACAGAGTGTACGGGAAAACAGATTCATCGAAGACCACATGGCGAGCAACGTAGACACGACCGGTGACAAGATCGAGACATTTATAACCATGGTGGGACGGGCTATACCCAAGAAAGATGCATGTGGCGGAGCGGAAGTCGGTCTTATGATGGTTGTAAGGGCGAAGCTAAGGCCACGCGACACACCAAAGACACGAAGAAAGGAGTAATCGTGTAAGCGATGGTAGACCATTTCATAGGGAGTTTTATTTTGAAGGGCGTAGACGGGAGACGATTAATAAGGTAGGTGGCGTTGATGAAGGCATCTTCCCGCATGGTAAGCGGGAGATTAGATTGGGCAAGTAAAGACAGACCGACTTCGATGATTTTGCGGTGACGCCGTTCAATGGCGCCGACTTGTTCGTGGGTGTAAGGGCAGGACAAACGGTGTTGAATACCAAGGGAGGCGAGGAGGGAAGACACACGGCGATACTCGCCACCCCAATCAGTTTGCATGGATTTTAATTTAGTGTTAAACAAATGTTCAACCATAGCCAGGAACAAAGGAAAAATAGTTTCTACATCCGATTTATTTTTCAGAGTGTATAACCACAAAAAATTCGTATAATCGTCTAAAAAACTAACATAATAACGAGAGCCATAAATAGAAGATTCGATACAGGGATCCCAAACATCCGAATAAATTAATTCCAAAGGTGCAGTAGAAGTAAAATCATACACATATAAAGGTTGTTTATGACTTTTAGCTAATTGACACGGGGCACACACAACAGGTGGTGCGTTATTGGGAACAGAAAGATAAAGACGACATAAAACTTGACGAAGGACGGGGACCGAGCAGTGACCGAGACGTTGATGCCATGTGGTAGAGGAAGTGACTGAAGAAGACCCACCGGGTCGAAAGGAGAATGAGAACTCGAGAGGAAAGAAGCCTGTCGATCCTCGGGAAGAGTGTGAAGACGAGGGGGAAGTCAGCATCACCAATGACAAGAAACATGCTGTGCAAGAAAAGCACCAAAGGCAACTCGAGGAGAGTATTCGACACGAGTTTAACCGCATCTTAGGTAAGGATCGGGTCACAGAGTGGCTCGAATCACCATTCAGCTCCGAGATAGAGCAATACTCGATGCCCGAGTCCTTTAAACCACCGAAGATGGAGCCCTATGATGGTACTACGGATCCAGAGGATCACCTGTATCGATACATACATTGATGAGATTAAGGAATGCTATCGATGCCATGAAGTGTCGAGCCTTCGATACCCTACTCACGGGGCGATCTAGTGGAGTGGTTTCATAAACTACGACCCGGGTCAATTTTTAGTTTTTTACAAATTGGGACGAAGTTTCGAGATGCTTTCATCGGAAATAAAAAGTTCCACCTCGTTGCCACTCACCTCATGAACATCAAGCAGAAAAAGGAGAGTCCACTATTGACTTCACGAGGCGCTTTAATCTCGAAGCTATGAAGGTGCATAATGCAAGTGATGCACTTCAGGTCAATTCTTTCGTCGGAGGCCTGCGCAATATGAAGCTATACGACAAGCTCTCCAAGAAGATGCCCCAAGACATGGACGAATATGTGAACATAGTCCACAAGTTTTATCAAGGTGAAGAGGCAAAGGTGCGTTTGCACACCATTTCGCTTGGCCTCAACTCGAGAAATGACGCCCGAGTCCAGACCAAAGGTCAGCCTAAGGGGCAGAACGATGAAGGAAAGTCAAATGTATTCGATCGATTGACGGCTCCGATCACGGATCGGCTAGGGAAGAAGGGGAATTTAAAAGACCGAGATTTCATCCCCCTCAACCGATCTCGAGGGGAGGTGCTGTCCATTATGATCAAGAAAAACATTGCACGAACTCCTAAATCGATGTCTAAAGATCCAGAAAAGAGGAAGAATACCCACAAATACTGCGATTATCACAAAGACGTGGGGCATGACACGGAGGAGTGTTTCGACCTGAAAAGAGATATCGATGCATGTATCCAAGAAGGTCGGTTAGATGAGGTGGTCGACAGATCACAGAAGGACGAGCCCAAAGGTCGTCGGGAATATAAGAGGAAGAACTATAACGGGGGAAGAGACCGATCGCCACATCGAGATAATCAGAGGCGTCGGGACAGGTCGCTGAGCCAACTCACAGAGATAACCGTAGTGACGATCGTAGGGAAGATCAAAATTGAGACCCCCATGGGGATAACCGCATCGGGTATGGGGTCAACACAATTGTTGCTGAGCACGAGTCAGATCGTCATCGATCCAAATGACGCTTATGACACGATCGAGGGAAGCGAAAAAACTTAGATTCACAACGTGTCGGTTATGGACCCAAGGACGATATTCTAAGCTCTCATAGCCATAGTGAAGGGTTGGTGATGAGGCGTAATAAGCGCAGGCCCGATAAAAAGTGGTCCGTGTCGATAGTGGAAGTGCAAGCAACATCCTCTATTACTCGCCTTTCAAAGCCATGAAGTTGAGGGACGAGGACGTTGTGCCATTATCAACCCCTTTGTTCGGATTCACGGGACAAAGCCATCCACCCCGTCGGGTCGATAAACTTACTAACCACAATGGAGATGGAGAAAAGGGGCGTAACGATGGAAATGACTTATGTCGTAGTTAAAGCCCCATCGGGTTACAACGCGATATTAGGTCGACCCTCCTTATTCGACCTACGGGCCATTATTTCTACCTTTCACAACAAAGATGAAGTTTCCCACCCGGTATGGCACCAATGAAGTAAAAGGAAATGTTGAAGTCGCCAGAATTGTAGTTTGGTTACGATAAAAGGGAAAGGAGTCGGACAGTGTGCCGGTCGAAGAGTTAATTCCCGAGGAAGAAGAGGATAAGAGCCGGGTCTCGCCGACCCGACGAGAGGAAGTTCGCGTTTGGAAAGCGGAAGAAGGCCAAGGGGTCCGCATCGGGATGTGAATACCACACCCCGACATGCAATCCCCGGTCGACCTCCCGGTCGAATTCCAAGATGTGTTCGCTTGGAAAGCCGACGATATGCCAGCCTCTCGGCATATATTACCGTACATCGACTCAATGTCGACCCGAAGAAGAAGCCGATACGGCAGAAGAAGAGAAACCTCGCCCGAGAGGAAAGAGGCGGTAAAGAAGGAAGTAGAGAAGTTGCTAGCATCGTAAAGGAAATACTCTACCCGTAATGGTTATCCAATCCGGTCTTAGTAAAAAAGCCGTATGAGAGTTGGCGAATGTGTGTGGACTTCACGGATCTCAACAAAGCATGCCCTAAGGATTCGTATCCGCTTCCTAAAATTGATCAACTCGGTCGACTCGAGGTTGGATTTTGAGGTATTCGGGTTTCTAGACGCTTACAAGGGTTATTATCAATTTTTTATGGACCCCCAAGACTTGGAGAAGACCGCTTTTATCACAGAGTTTGGTACGTTCTGTTTCGTGACCATGCCATTCGGCCTAAAGAATGCAGGAGCCACGTATCAGAGAGCGGTCAACAAGATCTTCAAACGGCAGATAGGTCGAAATATGGAGGTCTACGTCGATGATTTATTGTTCAAGAGCAGGTCCATGGGGCGGTTTCTTATCGACGCTGAGAGGTTTTCGATGTGCTCCGGGCCGCGAATATGATGCTCAATCCAAAGAAGTGCACGTTCGGGGTTCGGTCCGGTAAGTTTTTGGGTTATATGATATCGAAGGACGGAATTCGAGCAAACCCGCACAAAATTGACATGCTCAAAAACATTCCCGCACCTCGTAACGTTTAAGAGGTACAGAGGTTGACAGGTCGTATGGCGGCCCTTAACCGCTTTTTATCGATATCTGCACAGAGAGCACTTCCCTTCTTCAAGATATTGAGGAAGGTAAGTCCCTTTCAGTGGGATGACAAGTGTCAGAAAGCGTTTGAAGACCTGAAAAGCTATTTATCCAAGTTACCAACGCTGACATCACCTCGAGAAGGAGAAAAACTATTGGTTTATTTAGCAATCTGTGAAGAGGCAGTGAGTGCAGTGTTGGTTACAGAGGATGAGCAGGGACAAGTTCCAGTTTATTTCGTGAGTAAGGCACTACATGGGGCAGAAATCAGATACTCACCAGCCGAGAAATTAGCACTGGGTTTAGTTCATGCATCGAGGAAGTTAAAGCCTTATTTCCAGGCACACCCAATCGCAGTGGTCACCGATCAACCTTTGAAACAAATTTTGGCCAAGCCCGAGACATCGGGTCGGCTAGCGAAACGGGTCGTTGAATTAGCCGAGTATGATATCGAATTCTTACCTCGAACAAAGAAGCTTAAAGGCCAAGCCCCGGCGTACTTCATCGCCGAGGGATTATCTATTCAACTAGAGCAAGAGAAACAACCACCGTAGGAGCAATGGACCCTTCATGTCGATGGGGCACCCAAGAAAGAAGGATCGGAGCTGGGTTACTATTGGTCAGTCCGAAGGGAGAAGAATTCCCCTATGCGCTTCGGTTTGAATTCAAGGCCACCAACAACGAGGCAGAATACGAAGCCATGATTACGGGACTGAAGCTAGCATCCAAATTAGGGGTCGAGAATCTAGTGGTGTATAGTGACTCGCAGCTCGTGGTTAATCATATTCGAGGCGAATATGAAGCAAAGGAAGAAACCATGAAGAGTTTTTTGAAAGTGGTTCAAGGGTTGTTGTCAACATTTAAAACGGTCCAAGTCGAACAAGTGCCCCGTAGTGAGAACAAAAGGCCGATGCTCGTCTAAACTCGCATCGAATTTTAAATCAAAAAAGAAGGTCCCGGTTGAAATGTTAGCCGACCGGAGTAACGACGAGGTCGATGTGCAGCCGGTTACTCGTGGATCGACATGGATGGACCCGATAGCTTTATACTTGAAAGATGGGATTCTTCCATCTGAAAAGTCACAGGCCCGGAAGATCTGTCTACAATCCTCCAGGTACGCGCTGTTCGATTACATCCTTTATCATAGGTCTTTTGTGGCCCCTTGGATGCGGTCTGCCTCGGAGGATGAAGGAGCATTATCTACTCGATGAAATACATCGGGGGGTTTGCGGCAATCACTGCGGAGCTCGGATGCTGGCAAGAAAATGTAAGCTAGCAGGGTATTTCTGGCCTTCTATGCAAAGAGACGCCAACTGTCTTGTGATGAGATGCAGAGCTTGCCAAGTACACGATGTAAAATCGCACCAACAAGCCCATGAAATGAACGCTATCGAATCGGTATGTCTATTTGATGAGTGGGGAATCGACATAGTTGGGCCCTTACCTCGAGCCCCGGGCAACTTCAAGTTCGTGGTGGTAGCAGTGACTACTTTACTAAGCCGGGTCGAGGCCAAGGCTCTTACCGACATCGTAGCCTCGATCATAAAGAAATTTCTCTCGGGAAAATATTTTATGCGGTGTTTGGGGTTCCGAAGTATCCGATATCGGACAATGGAACTCAGTTTCTAGACGAAAGAGTACAAAATTGGCTTAAAGAGTACAAGATCGAGCACAGGCCAACCTCAGTGGCCCGACCCCTGTCCAATGGGCAGGTCGAACAAACGAATAGGCAGATAAAGTTTGGTTTAAAGAAGCGACTGAAAGATGAGGGTCGTGATTGGGCAGCTCAACTGCCTAGTATTCTATGGTCGTATCGAACAGCCCCTAATACGGCCACGCAGGAAACTCCCTTCGCCATGGCCTACGGGTGTGAAGCTGTGATTCCTGCGGAGATCGGTTTATCATCGCCTCGGGTTCTTAATTACAACATCGAGATCAACGCCGCCGATCTACGGCAAGAGAAGGATAACGTCGAAGAGAGAAGAGAGATTGCAGCGCATCGAATGGCTAATTACAAAAGAAAGATCTCGCAGTACTACAATGCAAGAGTGAAGTATAAATACTTCCAAGTGGGTGACCTCGTGTTAAGAAAAACGAGGCAAGC
The DNA here is from genome assembly GCA_036785695.1 of Gentiana straminea. NCBI lineage: Eukaryota > Viridiplantae > Streptophyta > Magnoliopsida > Gentianales > Gentianaceae > Gentiana > Gentiana straminea. The sequence goes on along the minus strand of JAVUPR010000460.1, from coordinate 613,630 downwards.
AGTGCAAGATCCAATAGGCAAACTCGAGCCGAATTGGGAGGGTCTTTACAAGATTCTCGAAAGTCCATCCCAAGGGATCGTATCAACTCGGCGATCGATGGAAGTATAGTGCCCCGAACTTGGCACGCTACCAACCTCGGAAATATTATGTTTGATCTACTTTTCTTTTATTTCATTCGCAGCTTTTACATTCCTAGTTATTTGTAACAAGTCGATATGACAAAGGGGTCTCGATGCATTTTATTTGAGTGTTTTTCCTTTAAGGTTATGCCTTACTTACGAATTAGTGTGGTTAAAAAAAAAGGTTAGAACAAAGCAGTGAATAAAGCCAAGTCAATGACAATGCTTATATCACTCCCGACACGCCAATAAGCCACGATGCGAGGCAGTTGGAAGATCCAACAAAGGATACCTTATTCGACCAGTTCATAAGTATCACGAAATGCGACAGTCGAATAAGGAATTTTTAGTTTGACCAAGTCATAAGCCTGACGAGGCACGACAGTCAAATCGAGCTACGACCAAATAGCCAAGTTAAACACATAGGGCAATACAATGCTAGGTCGACTCATATTCATGCAAAGACAGGCCAGCCTTGAAATCTGTGAAATATTGAGTATATTGAGGGATGGCGTCAGGATCGTATAAATGGGCCTTCTCGATACTAGAAACTTCAAAGTCTGGGATGACCATCTTGACCTGATCGATCGCGTTGGAAAACCCCCCCTTCATAGCTTGGCTCATCAGCAAGGTCGTCGGTTTCAAGTTCCTCGGAGAGCAGAATTCTTTTTTGCGCAGGCCGGGCGAGCTGCGTAGCTGTCGACCTCATATTGAAGGTCATCTCGAGCTTTGAGGGATCCCGCCACTTCAGCCTTGGCTTCATCAAGCTCCAATTTTACCTTCACAAGCTCCGTTTCCCTGTCGGATAAGTCTTTGCGCGCCTTGGACAATTCGTCCTGAGAGGTTGCCAAGTCGGATTCAAGTTTGACACGCCGACCCTCCAACTTTTTCATTGCAGATTTCTGCTTCTCGATCTCGGAGTTCAATCGGCTGATCGTCTCTCTCTGTTCCTCGAGAATAGCGGAAGGGGATTCGATCCCGTGCATGGCCACTCTAGTTGCCGCCCGAGCCTCGCAAAGGGTATGATGTTTATACACGGAGTCAACAAAAAGTCCTAAAATTAAGAGAATGAAGTAAAAACTTACAAACTCGTATGCTTTTCGTAAAATAGTCATTCAACTCCTCAAGAGCCATGGTTTCCATCTCGGCAACACTCACCCAGGGGATCGTGTCGATCACGTCCGAGCTAGGGTGTCGGAGGTTACGAGCTTCCTTCCCAACTCCATGTCTCACCTCGGTGACTTTCTCGCGCGCTTTCTCGAGACGAGACTCCCTTCAGCCGCTTCGCTTATCGGGATATCGTCGGGTTGCTCCCTCAGGAGATCAGATGTCGAAGCATGAATAGATGATCGAGCGGGAGTCCTCTGACCCCCAGAGATTATTGAGCCGGACACGGGTTTTTTCGACCCGATTCCCGCCAGTTGTTGAATTTTCTTAGGATCGACCCTCTTGGGGTTAGGCACTTTCCCTACCTCCTCAAACTTTGAGAAAAAATCCACTGCCAAGAGAAGAAGATCGACATTAATACACAATACTGTAAAATATACAGGAAAGTAAAGCGGCTCAGCAAAGTAAATAAAATCCTACGCAATATTCGAACATCCTCGTCGAGTTCTAAATAACCACCCGGACCCGCTGTCTCGATATCAGCGAAAGGGTATAAAGAATGTAGATTTCGAGTTGCGACATCGGGGCTAACCCTCTCGAGAATCCTATATTTAGTGGGGGCATCGGACCAGCTTATCGTGCCATTTTTTAGGTCTTTTATACCAAGTGTGGATGTTGTTGCGGGGATTTGGCATCATTAAAAACAAAAGAAAATTTATAACCCTAACTACCATGCAAAACTAACTCCTAACCGACCAAAACATCGGGTTGTTGCCAGTAAAGTTTGATAAGTACGGGTATCGATCCACAGGGAAAAGGTATGTTCAATCTAATCCATTAATCCTACCAATTGCTACCCAAGAAAACAAATAAACGAAAGACAAAACATAGAAACAAAATAATTCAAATAATCTAACCGAAGGAATAAAATAAACAATCTAATCTAAAGACACGGGATCAAATAATGCACAAACCTATGTGATCTCAATCCTAGTTCAATTCATGATTCTAATTCAAGTTGTGGTTTCACCTTGTCGCGAGACATAAATCCCTAATTCCTTAGCGAACCTATTTCTCTAGCTATGAAATCCTACTCTCGTAGTGAATTCAATTATCTATCTCTCATCTTTCGAGTGTTGAGACTGATTTACCAAACAAAACTCGGGTGTAGATTCAGGTTTACTTTCGTATGTTTAGAATCTAACAACCTAGAAAATTAACCGATTAACTTGTCATCATTAATGATTAAAGATCCTATCTTTCTATGGTGATCTAACGTTACTCAACTTCCGTATGTTGTAACTATCAATAGTAAACTAATCTTCCGATTCAATCACATGGCATCATAAACATAGAAAAGATACAAAACGAATCATAAATCATGAAGATAAAACAATGGCCGAATAAATTAAATAAATAAACTCACAAGGTTTGGTACATTGATGATCTCATGAATCGAAAAACGAAGAAAACTACATCTAATCTAACCCCGGATCACCCGAGCACAAGGCTCGGGTGACCGGCCCCGAACCTCAAAACAAACTCGCCGCTTTGCCGCCGTAACGTGCCGCCGAATTAATTTGATTGAATTATGGGATGTTCCTAGGGTTTGATATGCGTCGCTTTATATAGATGCTAATGTCGGCTATTGCTTTTTAAATTAGGAAAAAGAGTAAGGCGGCCGTGCATTGATAATTCCTAATCTAATTAGGAAAATTGCATATGTCGGCTGCTTGAATTGGAGGTCGGTTCTGCTGAATAATGGTCTGGACGCCCGTCTAATTTGTAGGACGCTCGTTTGAAGTCTTGGACGGAGAGTGAACGCCGGTTCACATGCGGTCCGAACTCTCTGTATGTAAATTAGCTCCCCGGACGCACGTTTAACACCATGAACGCCCGTTTGAAGATGTTGCTCGCAGCCTTAACTTCTTTGAATTTCGCTCCGCAACTTCTAAAATTCATATCTTGAGTTGTAGACCTCCAAAAATTATGATCCAAATGTCATAATTAAGCTCTCGGAAAACTCTACAACTTTCATTAAGGACTCTTCTTCAGAAAATGCCTTTTTGACTAGCCCGTCGTGTTACGAGTCGTTTTCGGTATTTTCCACTAGTTTCAAAGCAACAAGATCCAAACTTGTAACGCTCATATCTCGGGCCTCATAAGTCGGAATGAAGTGATTCAAGATCCTGTAGAATCCTCTCTTCAATCCCTACAAATCTTCTCTTGAGGTCGAGAGTCAAATCACTTTATATCATATCAAGAACTGCGTCGGAAGTTCGGCTGCTTGAATGCTTCATTCCAAGCTTTATCTCCATCTTTATCCTCTTCCAAGTCAAAAACATGTATCTACATTGCATCCAAACACCACAAAAACGTAACAATATCCAAAACCATATAAAACAATCAAATAATCGTATAAATTGATACGTTTTCATATTTAACCGTTGAAAACCTCATTCACTCAATATTTGAATATATAGCTCAATTTCTATGAAAGGAATACATATATAGGGAAATTGATGTATAATATATATGTGAAAATCACTATAATTTAGCCCTAAACAACACCCCCACACTTATCTTTTTGCTCGTCCCCGAGCAAAACAAAACAAAGTCAAGCTCGAGACAAATAAACATCCATACAAATATGAAGTATATTCAATAACTTAGAAGTTCACCCGTGTAGTGTGTGCATAGCCATAATAAATTTCCACTAAGTTCCACAATTTGAAAGTTATTCAAACCAAAACTAGCCCGGTTTCCCATCTAAGTTAGAAATATTCAAAAATCTATAACAGGCACTTTACAAAACATACATATCCCGGAAAGAAATAGTAGAGAATATCTAAAACATTTCTGACAGACTCAGAGGATAATCCCTACAACATATCTTTCAGTTCATACTGGGGATAAGGTCGACGATAACTAAGCCCTTACTTATTCATAATAATATATTCCAATATTTTCACTTTTTCACACTTTTCTAACACACATCAGAATAAGCTTTTGCCCTCATAGCAGAATAGGACATTTCAAGATAATCCCCTACCTTACTCCAATCATAAGGCGCTATAAACCGACCGTCGTGAGCTTTTGGTCATCATAGTGGAATAGACATACGTGGTACACCCTACCGCACCCAAATCATAAACCAGCTTCCGACACACACAATTACAATTATGTTTACTTAGAGATTTATGGCTGGCAGTGGTAAAGATTATTTTCTAGTAGCACAGACCACTGAGCATAACACCTCAAGTAAACAATTTATTACTATTGCAAAGACTTAATCACATTTCACTTATCACATTCAAACTTCTAGATATTCACAGAATGTCATACTTTAATCCTAGAATACAAACTACTAAACTTTTCAAGAATTGTACATAAGCAAAGAAACATGCTATAATCATAAAAAATCTCCAACTAAAATGGGGTAGGCTTTCAACATTTAGCTCATCATTTACTATGGCATGTGAAAAAGAGTGTCGGGTGAAACAACTAAAATTACTAAATATACAGAATATAGCAAAAATGATATAAACTCAAGCAAATATATGCCTTTGTCTACTCGGGACAAAACAAAAATTTTAAAAATTAAGCACTTTTCATAGAAATACTAAAAATATGAGCAAACGAAAGTAGACACATAAATCATCTATCCCTTCCCCCACACTTAGATTGCAACTTGTCCTCAAGTTATACGTAAATAAAACAAATAGAGAACTTAGTCGATTGGATGCCGGCAATTCTCGGAGGAACCAACAAGAACCAGGATTGCTTGCATAGCTCGATGACTCGTGGAGCATCACAGACAACCGAATACATCTTTAAAGTGCACAATCGCTATAAAGTATCCCGCAGACTTGATTAGTGCAAAAAGAGTCTTCGGGGAAAAAGAAAAGATTACATATATAAAGCACATGAAGAAAAGGATCATAGAGATATTCAAATTATGCTCACATAAAGATGGACACATATACATGAAAATATCACAAACTCGTAGGCTAGGTGCAACTACATGAAAATGCAATCTATATATGAAATGAAAAACCTAAAAAAAACTTTCTGACAGGCTTAGTGTGATCAGGTCGGTCTGAAACCCTACAGTGACTACGGCCCGTGCAGAAACAAAATAAAAATGAGGTAGTATTACGGAAACCGACAGTTAACTACGCTCAAGAAAAATAAAGGAAAAATAGAAAAACAATGCAACTAGATGACATGCAACTAAATGAAATGCATTTAAATGATATGCAAAAAGAAAATAAAATAAAAGAAAGAAAACTAGCCCATTATATGCAACACGACATATATATAAACGTCTACCACATAATGACAGGTTACGATAAACGACAGTCTTGTCACACTAGTGCCGACGCGCCTTAAGACTTATCGAAAGTGATAGACTTATGGAAACCAACAATCATCTATCTAAACAGTATAACTCATATGGAGAAAGGACGTAGCATACGGAAAACCGACAAGTAGCTACCCATATGAACTATAAAAACAAAGGAAGCACGTAAGTCTTAAAAGCTTAAGATTCATCGGAGCGGTATGTAGCATACGGGAACCGACATTAGCTACTAATTAACCATAAGAACAGTTATAGCTTACGAGAACCGACAGTCACTATAACATGCCTAGATGAATCATATATAAGGAATTGATCAATTATCTAACATGGATTCATAGATGGAAAGGTAAAAACATATAAGTTCAGGGCATCTATGTAAAAATCAATTAGCCACAGAAGCTCGAATGAAAAATCCACATCAAATAAAGCATTGAAAATAAAATCAAGAAAAATCAGAACCTGGACTGGCGTTCAGACTGACGGACGGGCGTTCACTTAGCGTTCAGAACTGGACGAACGTTCCAAATTTCAACCGAACGTTCACTGCAAATTTCAGCTCCGGACGGGCGTCCAACAAGACAGACGCTCGTCCACCTGCAGATGAAGAACTGGACGGGCGTCCAACGAACAGACGCTCGTCCATACAACAAGAATGCACGGACAAACTGGAAAAACACAAGAACCCTAAAACTTAGCAATTCATCACGGATCACAAAGAAATTTCTTATCAAATTAAAGCACATGGGTTAGACTAGGTAACAACTAAACACAAACTTCACGTAAAACAGATTGAGTAAAAAACTTTTGCACATTCTTAACCCTACGGTCATCGAAACACGGCAAAATAAAAACTCTCGATTTGGTAAACGCTACTTTTATTAAAACGAAAAATAAACGTAACAAAATCGAGAACTAACAAAATTAGATTCAACATGACACCTATTCCCCGGCAACGGCGCCACTTTTGTTGCGGGGATTTTGCATCATTAAAAACAAAAGAAAATTTATAACCCTAACTACCATGCAAAACTAACTCCTAACCGACCAAAACATCGGGTTGTTGCCAGTAAAGTTTGATAAGTACGGGTATCGATCCACAGGGAAAAGGTATGTTCAATCTAATCCATTAATCCTACCAATTGCTACCCTAGAAAACAAATAAACGAAAGACAAAACATAGAAACAGAAAATAATTCAAATAATCTAACCGAAGGAATAAAATAAACAATCTAATCTAAAGACATGGGATCAAATAATGCACAAACCTATGTGATCTCAATCCTAGTTCAATTCATGATTCTAATTCAAGTTGTGGTTTCACCTTGTCGCGAGACATAAATCCCTAATTCCTTAGCGAACCTATTTCTCTAGCTATGAAATCCTACTCTCGTAGTGAATTCAATTATCTATCTCTCATCTTTCGAGTGTTGAGACTGATTTACCAAACAAAACTCGGGTGTAGATTCAGGTTTACTTTCGTATGTTTAGAATCTAACAACCTAGAAAATTAACCGATTAACTTGTCATCATTAATGATTAAAGATCCTATCTTTCTATGGTGATCTAACGTTACTCAACTTCCGTATGTTGTAACTATCAATAGTAAACTAATCTTCCGATTCAATCACATGGCATCATAAACATAGAAAAGATACAAAACGAATCATAAATCATGAAGATAAAACAGGTTTGAATAAATTAAATAAATAAACTCACTAAGGTTTGGTACATTGATGATCTCATGAATCGAAAAACAAGAAAACTACATCTAATCTAACCCCGGATCACCCGAGCACAAGGCTCGGGTGACCGGCCCCGAACCTCAAAACAAATGGCCGCTTTGCCGCCGTAACGTGCCGCTGAATTAATTTGATTGAATTATGGGATGTTCCAAGGGTTTGATATGCTGCTGCTTTATATAGATGCTAATGTCGGCTATTGCTTTTTAAATTAGGAAAAAGAGTAAGGCGGCTGTGCATTGATAATTCCTAATCTAATTAGGAAAATTGCATATGTCGGCTGCTTGAATTGGAGGTCGGTTCTGCTGAATAATGGTCTGGACGCCCGTCTAATTTGTAGGACGCTCGTTTGAAGTCTTGGACGGAGAGTGAACGCTGGTTCACATGCAGTCTGAACTCTCTGTATGTAAATTAGCTCCCTGGACGCACGTTTAACACCATGAACGCCCGTTTGAAGATGTTGCTGCAGCTTAACTTCTTTGAATTTCTGCTCTGCAACTTCTAAAATTCATATCTTGAGTTGTAGACCTCCAAAAATTATGATCCGAATGTCATAATTAAGCTCTCGGAAAACTCTACAACTTTCATTAAGGACTCTTCTTCAGAAAACGCCTTTTTGACTAGCCCGTCGTGTTACGAGTCGTTTTCGGGATTTTCCACTAGTTTCAAAGCAACAAAGCATCCAAACTTGTAACGCTCATATCTCGGGCCTCATAAGTCGGAATGAAGTGATTCAAGATCCTGTAGAATCCTCTCTTCAAGCCCTACAAATCTTCTCTTGAGGTCGAGAGTCAAATCACTTTATATCATATCAAGAACTGCGTCGGAAGTTCGGCTGCTTGAATGCTTCATTCCAAGCTTTATCTCCATCTTTATCCTCTTCCAAGTCAAAAACATGTATCTACATTGCATCCAAACACCACAAAAACGTAACAATATCCAAAACCATATAAAACAATCAAATAATCGTATAAATTGATACGTTTTCATATTTAACCGTTGAAAACCTCATTCACTCAATATTTGAATATATAGCTCAATTTCTATGAAAGGAATACATATATAGGGGAAATTGATGTATAATATATATGTGAAAATCACTATAATTTAGCCCTAAACAACACCCCCACACTTATCTTTTTGCTCGTCCCCGAGCAAAACAAAACAAAGTCAAGCTCGAGACAAATAAACATCCATACAAATATGAAGTATATTCAATAACTTAGAAGTTCACCCGTGTAGTGTGTGCATAGCCATAATAAATTTCCACTAAGTTCCACAATTTGAAAGTTATTCAAACCAAAACTAGCCCGGTTTCCCATCTAAGTTAGAAATATTCAAAAATCTATAACGTGCACTTTACAAAACATACATATCCCGGAAAGAAATAGTAGAGAATATCTAAAACATTTCGACGGACTCGAAGGATAATCCCTACAACATATCTTTCGCTTCATACCGGGGATAAGGTCGACGATAACTAAGCCCTTACTTATTCATAATAATATATTCCAATATTTTCACTTTTTCACACTTTTCTAACACACATCGAATAAGCTTTTGCCCTCATAGCGAGAATAGGACATTTCAAGATAATCCCCTACCTTACTCCAATCATAAGGCGACTATAAACCGACCGTCGTGAGCTTTTGGTCATCATAGTGGAATAGGACATAAGTGGTACACCCTACCGCACCCAAATCATAAACCACTTCCGACACACACAATTACAATTATGTTTACTTAGAGATTTCGGCCGCGGCGTGGTAAAGATTATTTTCTAGTAGCACGGACCACCGAGCATAACACCTCAAGTAAACAATTTATTACTATTGCAAAGACTTAATCACGTTTCACTTATCACATTCAAACTTCTAGATATTCACGAATGTCATACTTTAATCCTAGAATACAAACTACTAAACTTTTCAAGAATTGTACATAAGCAAAGAAACATGCTATAATCATCAAAAATCTCCAACTAAAATGGGGTAGGCTTTCAACATTTAGCTCATCATTTACTATGGCATGTGAAAAAGAGTGTCGGGTGAAACAACTAAAATTACTAAATATACGAAATATAGCAAAAATGATATAAACTCAAGCAAATATATGCCTTTGTCTACTCGGGACAAAACAAAAATTTTAAAAATTAAGCACTTTTCATAGAAATACTAAAAATATGAGCAAACGAAAGTAGACACATAAATCATCTATCCCTTCCCCCACACTTAGATTGCAACTTGTCCTCAAGTTATACGAAATAAAACAAATAGAGAACTTAGTCGATTGGATGCGGCAATTCGGAGGAACCAACAAGAACCAGGATTGCTTGCATAGCTCGCAGATCGTGGAGCATCACAGACAACCGAATACATCTTTAAAGTGCACAATCGCTATAGAAAGTATCCCTGTACTTGATTAGTGCAAAAAGAGTCTTCGGGGAAAAAGAAAAGATTACATATATAAAGCACATGAAGAAAAGGATCATAGAGATATTCAAATTATGCTCACATAAAGATGGACACATATATATGAAAATATCACAAACTCGTAGGCTAGGTGCAACTACATGAAAATGCAATCTATATATGAAATGAAAAACCTAAAAAAAACTTTCTGACAGGCTTAGTGTGATGCTGATCTGATAGTGGCGGAGAACATCTATGAGAGCCGGATCGAAATGATACCTTAACCCTTCTTTCTATTGTGCCTCGTATATGGCACAGAGCCCAGGGGGAGGATCACAAGCATATTGATATCGACCGTGAGATACTTTAATATTTTTAGAAGAGTAGGGGATGCCGTACTTTGTGCAAGCGGCCTTTGCCTTTTCTTGGGTTAGGATAGACATACGGCCCATAAGGCCCCGACCTTTCATCCCGGTTTTGCGTTTATTAACCCCCGGACGAGAAGTCGATTCCTCTTCTCCTCCTTCTTCTTCTTCTCCGGCTATCCTCTCGCCGGAAACCCGAGGCCGCTCCGAAACTCGTCCTCTCCGCCGATTCTTCTTCTCCCTCAACAAGTTCCTCCCTATTTTGAGAATCACTCTCACTCCTAGACATAGGATTGACGAAAGATAAAGGAAATAAGAAACGAAGAAAGAATCTAAATGAAAAAGTGCATTACTTGTATTTTCGGATAAATCAGGGTTTTTGAAATGGCAGGTGAGAGACTCCGGTTTCCAGGACTCCTTTTATGCTGCAAATCCTCCAAATGATTTGAAAAGACAAGATTTGGGGCAGTTATAGAGTTGGAGGCGCGGTAATCAAGGGTAGAACCCCGGTGTGGACCAATAGGAACGCTTCGTTTCCTGCACCCATTATGCTGATACAGCGTGACGTCATCCTACGACAGCCTACATCGACTAAGGAGACAACTGTTTTCCCGCCTAAAGAGAATCGCGTATCGAAAGATAATTCAAAATTCTAGATCCGACTTCAGCATATAAAAAGGCTTCTCTCCGATCTGGAGGGCTTATGACGATACGGGATTTCACCCCTCCACGTTGAATTATCTAATTGGTCCAGCTGGCGTGTTGGGGAGTCCAAGCCTCTAGTATTCACCTCGGGTCGAACATGAGACGTGCCAATGAAGACCGGAGCATTCAGCAGGTTGCACAAGTGTCCCATCTCGAACACCCATGTCGAAGATGTTCGAGTCGAGACCGAAGTCCGGCCCAAGCCGCAAGCCCAATATCCATAGGTTACTTGGGCAAGGGGCTAGGCCCAATAAGGGTTATTAATGTCAATAGACATCGCCGCCTTATGATTTAGGGCCGAAATGGATTTATGCCTATAAATATACAACTCCGTGGAACTACGTAAGACTTGATTCCTGGACAAAACACATTCTTGGACTCGCCCACAAAACCCTAAAAAACCCAATCTTTACCATTATTGCGGCCATCTATATTTTTCTTAACACATCCTTAGATTACAAATTTGGCCTGGCCGTTAAATCGGAGGTGCTTAATTTAGCTTCATCATACTACATACTACATTCGTCTCATAAAAAAATGTTATTTTTCCGTGTTTTATACAGATTAAAAAATAATTAATATATTATATTTTAAGTATAAATAAACATATATACCCTATAATCATAGAGTTTAAAATAGTGTTGTAATTAGTCATAGAGTTTTTTCTATTTCTAAAATGTTTGAATACACATACACAATGAACATGTACTAATGCAAGAAAGTAGAATGAAAATGACTATGATTTTCATTAAAGTACTAGTAGTATTAACATGGCATGGGTAGTTGAATACTTCTACTCCCGAGATGGATGTTGCTTGTATTATATCTTTAATTTAAAGCTCTTGAGCGTTCTGCTCAAAAAAAGAAGTTAGGGACAGGAGTCTTGACAGTTGGGAGCAATAAATAATACAGTATAGAAGTAGTCAAGTAGAAAATTAGTCTATGTAAAATAGTTATTCATTGTAACTACTCCCTTGAATTAAATGTGATGGATTGGGTACCGTAGTGTAGTTGACTAAACATATATTCCAACTTTCGAGAAAATATGACTCCAGTTCAGTATAACATCAGAAATTGGAAAATCAGGTTGTGTCAGACCTGACACTTGTAAATCAGGTCATGTCTTTTCTGACATTAAAAATCAGGTAAACGTAAAGATCCTTACGTTCAAACGTAAGGATCCTTACGTCCAAACGTAAGGAAATTCAAACCAAATCTCATACAAAAAACACTCAACACAGATTCCTTACGTTTAAACGTAGAGAAATTCTTGTCCATTCAATTTTTTTTTTGTTTTGTGATCAAGTAATCATGGAGCTGAAACTTCTTCTGATTTCGGCATCTCTTTTTGTGAGTATATAATTAAATGTTTCCTAATCAATTAATCATTTACAGTTCAGCCAAGCTAAGCCTTAATTACAACCCTATTGGAAACATTAATGTGATAAAATCTTGTTTTTAATAAAAACATTTTTATGATTGTTAGTAGTAGTTTTAGCTTATTTTCAGGATGCTTTAAGCTATAATACATAAATATGATATAATATTTTGAGGGGTAAATTAATACTATATATATATATATATGATGTTTTATATAGATGTTTTGATTAATTTGCAGGTAGCAATAGCAGTAATCCATGCAGCTTTACCTTCAGTGGTATACTGGAACTCCCAATTGCCTTGTTCTCCTATGCCCAAAGTAGTTAAGGATCTTCTTAAAAATGATTAGTATTGTTAATTTTTTTATTAATTTCATATGTTTTTATGAAATTTCTTGACTTCACTAATTTTATTTTATTTTTTAAAATTACAGGATTTTTTATAGCAAAAAAAAAATTTTATCTTGCAAGATTTTGCTTACAAATGTTAAATAACAAAAAGTCGATAAAATATTTAAAAAAAAAATAATTTTTGAATGGACAAGAATTTCTCTACGTTTAAACGTAGAGATCCTTACGTTTAAACGTAGAGAATCCTTACGTTTAAACGTAAGGATTCTCTACGTTTAAACGTAAGGATCTCTACGTTTAAACGTAAGAAATCTGTGTTGAGTGTTTTTTGTATGAGATTTGGTTTGAATTTCCTTACGTTTGGACGTAAGGATCCTTACGTTTGAACGTAAGGATCCTTACGTTTACCTGATTTTCGATGTCAGAAAAGGCATGACCTGATTTACAAGTGTCAGGTCTGACACAACCTGATTTTCCAATTTCTGGTATAACATCTGATAATTTTATTTCAGGTCAAATCAGATTTGACAGTTTTTTTTACGATTTGTACTATCTCGTCCAAACGTGATATAAATCCTGTCCAAATTTATAGCATATTTGGACGTAATAGTATAAATTTTGACGAAATCGTCCAAATTTTGACGTGGGACATACAAAAAAATGTCAGATCTGACCTGACCTGAAATAAAATATCCGGTGCTCCAGTGACCTGATCTCATATTTTCTCCCAACTTTTTTCTTACTACTACTCTTTATATTATGTACTACATTCGTCCCATAAAAAATGTCAACTTTCTGTATTTCATATATTTTAAGAAAATAATTAATTTGTTATATTATAAGTATAAATAAACATATATACCCCCGTCTTAACATAAATACTTGTTTTTGCAATATTCCAAAATTATGAAAATTAAATTTTAGAACCCATTGTAAAAGGGAGGTGACTTAACCTGCTGTTCTTGTTAACATATCAGTACTATGGTACCCTTAAAAGCAATGATATATTTAGTATTTAGTGGGGTGCCTTCACAGCCATCACACATATAAATTCTTGTTTTTTTACTTCCGGCACTACTCTAGTAACGTCATCAGTGTCACTGACGTTTTTTTTTAAAGCAACGTTACTAGACCGACGTTACTAAATAATGACACTTTTATAACTATAACATCGATGCTACCGACTTTTGTTTTCAATACCAACATAAGTGTCACCAACTTTAGTTTTTAATATCAACGTCAATGCTACTGACGTTATTATTATGAAAAATAATCGTTGTGCCGAAGTAATTTTTATAGTATTTGAAATAAGAGTAATTTTTTTTAATGATTGAAATAAAAAGATACCCATAATAAAAAGTGCCCCAATTTTTTTTTTTCTTCAAAGGTTTCAACAAGGAATTGAATTACAAGTTACTTTCGGTGGCCTGTAGGGTTTATATATAAAGCTCTTTCTCCATCCCTTTCCTTTTCCATCCCCTAACACAGATCTCTTCTCAATTTTTTTTTTTTTTTACTTTCTAAGTTTTCATTTTCACAAGTTTTCGCAGCTCTCACAAATGGATCAAAATCAAGTGCCTTTAGTGCCTTATGCTGAACCAAAGACTGGGGATGAGTTTATTGATGCCATAAACAAAAATGGTGATCTTGTATGTACTCTTTCTATTCAGCTCGGCGTTTATGTGAATTCGTTGTGTCTTTTTTTTGAGATTTATAAAGCTTCTTTTTTTTTTCCAGGTTGTGGTTGAATTTTTCGCCCCACAGTACGAATACTGTAGGAAGCATGCTGGTATGTTTGCTAACCTTGCTAATGCTAATCGGGGCCCTGGACTCTGGTTTGTAAGAGCTGATTGTAACCCTTTGAAGGTATATATTTATCCACTACACAGTTTTCCCTTACAGAATTATTCCACTCGGTGTATTTTACACACTTTTAGCTTCATTTTTTTTTGAAACATTTGCTATATTGCACTTGTAAGATGGAGGGGTTAGAAAGAATTATGAATGGATTTTTGGGTACCAGAAACTTCTTTAAAAAAAGTTAAACATTTTACTAAGTAAAACAAAAATGGGGGAGGGAGCCAAGTAATGCACTTGTTTTTAGGCATTCTGGGCAAGTATTTTATTTTGAAAGAATAAGATGGACTCTTTGTTTCTTTGATCTATTGTGGTTTATTATTATTATTTTTTTTTTATACAGACATTTGTGCAGCAACGTAGGCATGAATACAAAATCACTTCCTTTCCGAGCTACATCATCTTCCGTGGGAAAAAAGTATTGAAACGTTTAGATATACGTCCTACCGTCCCTGAAGATGATGCAGATCTGCAGAGGCGGGTGGAGAGTTGGATGTAGGGATGTAATGGGAACTAAGGTATTTTGACATTTCTACCCCACCCAATTTGTTCTGTGTATAAATAAATATATGGTTTATTTACATTGCTGAGGATGTAAAACAGTTTTGTTTTGTTTTGTTTTGCTTTCAGGTACCTGCTGCTGCTGTTGGTTTAATAATTGTGTCTCTGTTTATTTGTTTAGATGGATGTAAACTATTATGATACTATTTGTAGTTTGTTTGTAATGTTTTTAATTATTGTAACCTTGTTTGGGGTTACATATTATCCTGCTACGTACTATTGTCTGGCTTTTTGAGATTTTTTATTAGTTGATCTTTTTAGCTGTTGTTGTGATGTTTACTTTAAAACGTATGGTTATTATCTAAACTTTAGCTAAACACTTTATGCAGTGCAGTTACAAAATGTTTGAATTTGTTGTTACCAATATACATAGCGGAGGGAAAAAAAAAAAAAAAAAAGAAATTAAACCCCTCCCCACGCCCCTCCCCCTAAAAAAAAACCATAATATATACAAAATTACACAAATCGTAGAATGGTTATGGACCTACGCGCACCACAATCAATAAAACTTGTGGATGATATGGAGGAGGAGTCGTGGACCCATTTCAAATTCAGCACCATCCCTACCTCCATAGTCCGTTTACTAATGATGTATGCGTCTCCAACTAGTTACCTTCAAGTTGGAGCACCACCATAGTAGCAAGAAACGGCTTCCGTTGTCACGGCCGGACGTGGTCGAATATTTTGTATGTTAAGGTTCTCTAATATATCTCTTGCTTTTGTTGTCACAGCCGACGGTGGCTGGAATATTTTGTATTTTAATGTTCTCTAATATGTCGCGATGGCAGGGTTGATTTTTTATTGATGTGGTTTTAGGAGTATCTATAAACCGTCTCAACTGTTGAACAACAAAAGTAATGTTAGGTCGGTAAAGTTAGGTAAGTCGGTTTACCAACCAGTGATCTGTAAGCAGTATTGTCATCTAATAAAGGTGAATCCCCCTGCTTTAATGCTTGTTTAGATTCCATTGGAGTTTTGGCAGGTTTAGCACCTAAAAATTCATATTCTTGCAAAGGATTGAGAGTATATTTTCTTTGTGAAATAGAAATTCCATTGGGTGTTCTAGCAGCTTCAATTCCTAAGAAATATCTAAGTTTACCAAGATCCTTGATAGTAAACTATTTGTGGAGAAGATCTGACATGTTGAATCTGATTCAAATCAGGACTGACTGCAATAATATCATCTACATAAACCAATGAGGCACTGAAGGTCTTTCCTGATCATTTGGTAAACAAACTGTGATCATGTCTGGACTGCACAAAACCCCGACTCTCTAAAGACTATATCAGCTTGCAATTTCCCTGTCTGCTCGCTTGTTTTAACCCATACAATGACTTGATTAATCTACAAACCTGATTTGGTTTGTCAGACTTAAACCCTTGAGGAAGTTGCATGTACACTTCTTCATGAGAATCTCCACGCAATAAAACATTGTTAACATCCATTTGATGAAGATGCCAGTTGTTGTCTGATGCAACTGCTAACAATGTTCTGATTGTTGTGATCATCACAAATGGAAAAAAAAGGCTTCATGAGAATCAATATCATAAGTCTGAGTATAGCCCTTTGCTACCAATCTGGCCTTATATCTCATTATTGATCCAACATGGTTGTATTTTATACACCTACTTGCATCCAGTAGGCTTCTTGCCATGTGGTAATGTAACAATCTTCCATGTGTTGGTCTTCTGTAATGCCTCAATTTCCTTCTGCATTGCCTCATTCCATTCATCATGTTTGAGTGCAAGTCTTAGGCTCAGTGACTGCATCAATGACACAAACATACTTGGCATAGTCAGATGAGAGTTTGTCCAGACTCATTAATTACTTGATTTAACAGACGAGGGGTCTGCACAACATTGGCACCTCGTTGATAAAAGTTCGGTGCCTTTCTAGTCCGTAGATCTCCTCAGCTGAACTGATGGCGCAGGTGCATGATCAACTCTGACTGATCCTCCACTATACTCATCCGCTGAATCTTTTCCTCTGTTGGACTCCTCAACTGAGCACTCAACTGACCCTAAATTATTATTGTTGTTGAAAGATGGTATCAAATAGATTACGTTCGATTATTTTTACTATATTATGCATAATGAAGGTCTATTTAATAAAAGTCGGTTTAAAAAAAAGCATATAAATCACGTTACTAGTTACATCATTTTAATAATATTTTTCTCAAAAAAATCTCCCGTTTATGGAAACATGTTACACAACTACATTCCATTGATTTTATATATCATATAACAGCCTTATGGAAAACATTATGGTACAACAATAATAGCAATGGTTGTATAAGATTGATGAATACAATGCATTTAACTCATTTATACACGTTAATGTTTTTGAGCTCAATTCGTTCTTGCTTTATTTTATTTTTAATGGTACTATGTAAAGTCCCACATCGGTAAATCAAAGTCCTACTCCCATATAAGTGTGAGACATAAATGTCTTGTCAATTCGGGTTATCCCTTTTAGGCCAAACGAGGATGGCGGACCATTTATGACTCATTTACCGCTATCTGACACAGATCTGGGGAGTTACAGAATGATATTTAGAGCCGACTATCATACGAAACTAAGTGCCACATCATGAGAGGCGGTGAGGGCCACCTCTAGGATCTTATGGTAGGGACGAACCGGGACAAATCCACTAGGACAAGTCTTGGCCGTCCTGGCGAGGACGCCAGTCCCTTATAAGGGGGGAGAATGTAAAGTCTCATATCGGTAAAGTAAAATTCTGCTCACCCCATATAAGTGTGAGAC
Source organism: Gentiana straminea (assembly GCA_036785695.1). Classification (NCBI taxonomy): domain Eukaryota; kingdom Viridiplantae; phylum Streptophyta; class Magnoliopsida; order Gentianales; family Gentianaceae; genus Gentiana; species Gentiana straminea. The sequence goes on along the minus strand of JAVUPR010000460.1, from coordinate 595,908 downwards.
ATAAAGGTCTTGTCAACTCGGGTTAGCCTTTTAGGCAAAACGAGGACGACGGTCTAAGCAGTTGACCGGACCATTTATGACTTATTTAGCGATACCAGACACAGGTGTGGAGGCATTATATACTAAGTATAGTATAGTGTTGTAATTAGTCAGAGTGTTTTCTATTTCTGAAATGTTTGAATACACATACATATTGAACATGTATAATGCTAGAAAGTAGAATGAAAATGACAATATATATATATATATATATATATATATATATTAACATAACATGGAATGGGTAGTTGAATACTTCTATTAAAGAGATATTGCGTATCTTTAAAGCTGTTGAGTGCTTTTTTTAAACGGTTAAACTAACCGAAAGCGCCCATTCCTCCGTCCCATGGAATGAGTGGAGATGTTAATCGGGTAATCTAGTGGTTCGAGTCGATGATCGTCATTATTATAATCTTACCGAAAAAAGTCGTTTAACGGGATTCGAACCTCCACACTCAAATTTCTCGGTCCAAATTGTTGAGTGCTTTTTTAAACCTATGGAGTGGAGTCCAAGTCGACAGTTGGGAGCAATAAATAATAAAAAAGACAAATTAAATAGAAACTTGGCTTATTTTTTTTTTTTCTATTTTTTGGCTTTTTTTATTATTAATTCATAGAAATTCAGTGCAATAGTACTACATCCGTCTCAAAATATAAATTCATTTGGCTTTTTGGTTTTGTCCAATAATATGAGTTCAATCAGATAACTAATTAAGCATATATTGCATTTTTCTCATTTTACCTCTCATTTATTGTTAACTGAACCACTTTTTACTACTTTGCATTAATTACAGTTAAATGTCATTTTAGTCTTTTTAATCAAAATAAATAACACATAATGAAGTTAATCATCTTTCTTAATCTGTGTGAATAACCCAAACGAAATTACATTTATAACGAAGGTAGTAATTTTTTTTAAGTCTATGTAAAAAAGTTATTCTTTGTAACTACTCACTTGAATTATATGTGATGGGTACCGTAGTGTAGTTGATTAAACATATATTCCAACTGTGTTCTTACTACTACTCTTTATATCATGTATTTATAATTTTCATTATTTACAACTATACTTTGTAAGAAAAAAAATTATATTAAACTAGCTACATTATGCATGTTATATACATATATATTTTTTTACAGCAATATATCAACAACCTATAAATAAGTCCTTAACACATAGTTACCATGTTTCAATATTATTGCTAGAACCGTGTTACAATAAGTGTTAAAAATCAATACACAAAATAAAACTAAAGCAGTAAATAATAATGCAAAATAAAATACTCAAACCGAGGCGAATACGAACACCGTGTCCCTAATACAATTTGCTCCGGTATAGTGCATACAATGTTAGCAATTGTATCACATAATACAACGGTTTACTTGTTCGATATAGTGACACTTCAAACTTCAAACAAACGGTGAACTCTTATGGTGTCCCGACATTCTCTTCAACAAAATGCAATCTACCTCTATATGAGATAAAAAAATATATTGCTAGGAACTTAGAAAAACTTGTATTCATACATTTCCACCAAAATGTAACCCCTAACATTAAGACCATTTACCCATCTTTTATGGCCACTAAGAGTATGGACATTAATGAATATTTTTTCCAACAAATAATGTTTAGGAATATGCTGTGTAGTAACATCTAATTTGTTCTTAGTTTGTAAAAATGCATGTAAAATTTCATATTGACATTTATAAATTGAATATTATATGGTAGTATTGGCTTGTAACACATCTGTCAGTTTTAGTGACTTGATCTCTAAACTGGTGGAACTAATCTGAGAAACTGAGACTGAGAATGATGGTCAGTTCAGTAAAGTATATTCAGTTCTGTGAAAGTCAATTTGATGAAGTGCAACTGAGTTTCTTCTGAAGTCAGCAGTCAGTTTGTCTGCTGAGTTTTGCTGAGTATAACTGAGTTCTACATCTGGACAGTTGATTACAAGTCTGGAGAGTCAGTTTTTGAGGTGAGTTTTCATTTGGTGGATAACAGCTGGAGTTGGGGTCCACATCTAGGATATTTATGGCAGTTCCAACAAAGATCTTTGGTGGTTAGAGTTTGAGATTTGTACCTAAAAATACCAATGTAGTAATCCATTCAAAGTGTGTTAATTTCACAAGTGTGTGAAATACCGTGTAACTTTGTGCATAATAAAATACTCCACAACGCCGAAAACCACGTTAAATCACAAGTGTGTGAAATACCGTGTAATCTCTTTTTCTGTCCGTGGAGTAGTTGGCACAACGCCGAAAATCACGTTAAATCACTGTGTTCTCTTTGTTTCTGTGTTTTATCAATTTCCGTCATACTTTATGTTTGCATTGCTTCTGTTTTATCTTTCTTAAACTGCAAGTTTCTCATCTGTGTATTAATAACATCATATCATATATAAGAATATACACTTGTTTAACACATCATTTATACCCTCAAAAAAACACACTATTTATATGTCTATCCAAGTAATCAATTATTCAACTCCTTAAGATGATAGATACATGCCACCGCAATATATGTATATGTTGTGACGGATGTAAGATCCCAACAATAAATATGTACATATATTATATATCACAAGAAAAGTGTCGGTGCAAATAAGTGTATCATATGCTATCATACTCTCATTCAGTAAACCCATTTTTGAAATAAATAAAACAAAATTTGCAATCAATAACTTTTTATATCAGAGTAAGAACTAAGAAGTTAAAAATTGGAGTATTACACCTGATACCATTAATACGTGTCTTTGTCCCATGTAAATAAAATAAAGAGAAAAGCAGGTAGGTGGATACCATTAATACCATTAATAAGTAGGAGTATATGTGTAGAGAAGATTGAATTCACATACCTTCTTCTCTATATTATTTATTGTTTATAGGTTGTGGTTGGATAATTGATAGGTAGAGACATAATTTTAAATAAAGCTGCACGTACTCTTCTTCTCTTTTTTTTTTTTTTGTTTTGTTGCTTAAAGTTTCCGTATTCGAACCAACCTGGTCGTCGTCAGTAGCCTAACTCTTACTCTGGGGTAAGATCCGAAAGAAAATTCTTTCAACATAAAGGCTCTGAGAAAAATCGAATTATTGACATTCCTAGACATTATAAAGTTATTTACCATTTGAGGCAAGCTAGTTGGTTGCACGGACATTATTTAGTTTTGAATATATAGTGAACAATCCATATAGTACAAGAGATCCATGTGGTGAACCCATACTAAATAAAATAAAGGAACTAAGGCTCCGTATGTTTTCGTTAAAGTTTTTTTTTTTGAGTTTTTTTATATCACTTCACCCATCATATCTTATAAATCTCTTACCAATCATTTCTTTAACTACAAATATAAAAAAAATTTAATTATCTATCATCATTTCACTTTATCAACTTTATAACATTTTTTTACTATTATTTTTATTTATTATACTACTCCCTCTGTTTTTTTTATCTGTCACATTTCAGTTTTTGCGATTTTTTTTTATTATCTGTCATTTTACATTTCCAATGCAGCATTTATTATTTTTTCCTTCTTTACCAACAAAATATTTACATATCCAATAAAAAAAAAAACACAATTCCAATACTAAAAACTCATTTACCAACAAAACATTTACATCTCCAATAAAAAAATACATTTCCAATACCCAAATTAATTAATTTCTTAATCTGTGTGATTCTTCTCTCTGCGACATATATATAAAAACGGAGGGAGTATTTTATTTCACCAATCATTTCATAATCTACACAAACTTCAAAAAAACATCTTAACTTTCTAATCATTACTTCAATCACTTTATCTAAAACAACCCAAAAAAAACTCCAAAAAAAAAACTCCAACCTAAAACAAATGAAACCTAAATCTCAAACACACTTGACATCAACAATAAAATAAATAAATAAAATAAACAATTCATGACAAATCTGTAATTTAATATGTACTGTATTTCATAGTAAATAAAGTAACTACTTCAAAACACACAAACCCAACCCCAAGTACAACATACATGATGATTACTTGTATAATATATCCAAAATATATAGTAGTACAGATTAAAAGCTCATTATAATTTTATTTAGTGTAGCATCACTACTACTACATCCATTAAAATATAAGTCATCTTAGTTTTTTTTTATTTTTGTCTTATAAAATAAGTCATTCACAATACCAATGGAGCATTAATAAACATTTTTCATTATCTTAACCCTAATTTATATCAATCCAACCACTTTTATTTACTCCACAGTTCTTGCATTTATGATAGTCAAGGGATATATTAGACATTATATCCATGCATTAATTACATTTAACTACTTTCTTAATCAATTTGAAAATTCTAGGATTACTTATATTTTGGACCGGATGTAGTAAAAAAAGCCTAAAGGTCACAATTTTTAAATGTGATATATTCACAATAGTCACGGTTTCAATGTGTGACATATTGAGGTGTGACATAGAATACTTTAATTCAACCACATTTAATAATTGTGATCTATTAAATTTGTTATCACATTTAAAAACCGAGATCTATTATAATTTCAATCGCACTTAAAAACTGATATCCATTATAGTTGCTATCACACTTAAAAAACGAGATTTATTATAATTTCAATCATACTTAAAAACGAGATCGATTATGGTTTTCAATCACACTTAAAAAATGTGATATATTTTTTTTTCCGAAAAAAAAAGAAATATATACAAGCATACAAGAAATATATACACGCATACTTTTCATCTCTACTAAGACTCGAACCTGGATACTCTAGATACTCTAGTTTAATGAGCAATGGTAATTATCACTTGGGTGATGCCTTCATTCTTCTTGTTTTCGACCACGGCTATAAAAAAAAATCTATTTGAGTATTTACTAAATACTTTTTGTCACATTTAATAAGTGAGATCTAATTATAAAATATCATATTATTTTAATCACGATTAAAAAATGTGACTGATTGATGTAATTGTCTCAGTTTTTCTAAAAACCGTAATAATAAAAAATTACTGCGTTCCTTTTACTTTATTTGTCTCGGTTTTTTAAAACGGAGATCTGTGTCATTGTTAAAGTGTGATTTTTGTCCTTTTGTAATAGTGATGATGATATAAAATCAATCTCACCTAAAATCCGAAACTTAAATATAAAATATCTTCTTCTTTTTTAGGGGAAGAACTTTTATTAAAGAATATGCGCCAAAGCAGTAGTAAAACGTCACCCGGGGACGAAGTGCCCCAAGATGTCCGAGTCAAAACTAACAAAGAATGTCGAGCTAAAAGATGCGTAGAGACATTCCTCATATGTCGAATAAAAGTAAAGGAAACGGATGTGAAACTAGGTAACATTGCCAAACCTGTCTTGTACTAGACATCCATGTGCCGTAAGATCTTCGACGGATGCGGAGCCTCGAGATACACGCCAAACAATCGCTCTCTACATGTAGTCGTTGAATCCCCAAATGACGCGCTTCTTCCAAAGCCAAGGAAATAGCCTTTAGCTCCAAATTTAAAATATCTTACCATTTTAATCACGGTTAAAAACTGAGATTTATTGGTATAATACATCTCGGTTTATTCAATAACTGTGATAAGAATAATTAAGTGTGATATATACATTTTCCTCGTCTCAATTTTTCTAAAAGTGTGATCTTTATCATTTTATAAGCGTGATTTATGTCTCTATTTGTATTAATGGTAGTAGTAACGGTTAAAAACCGTGATCTAGATATAAAATATCGCTTTATTTAAATCACGGTTAATAAGTCAGTTTGATTGATATATTGGGTTTTAGTAACTGTGATTAAAAAGAATTAAGTGTGACATATTTATCATTTTTTAAGTGTGACATTCATCATTTTTGTAGTAGTGACGGTTAAAAACCGTGATATAAATATAAAACATCACATCATTTAAATCATTGTCAAAAATGTGAGATTGATTAATATGATTTATCTCAGTTTTTCAATAACTGTGATTAAATGAATAAAATGTGATATATACCTTTTCATTGTCTCAGTTTTTCTAAACCCGTGATCTTTTTCATTTGTCAAGTGTGATGTATATCACCTTTTGTAGTAGTGCATGATGTATGATGTATTCATTAATCACATATTTTAATAATTTCCTAAGAATAAATACCATTGAATACGTTTTGCAAAAGGAAGTGAAGGTGAAATCTATACAAATAATGATTATAAATCGACGTAAAGTAATAAATATATTGTACAGATTTTATACGATACTACACGATGTTTATTTATTTTGTAATATTCTGTAATTATTATTAATTGATTCAGGATCTTCCACTCAATCGTATATGTTGTACTCACAATTACACTAATGAAATCATCACTTTCTCAAACTCTTTTGTAGTACGTCCTTGCACTCAGTTGTATTCGAATCCCGTTTTCCATTCTCGCATTAAACACGTTGCTATGTTGACAACAATTTTATTCGTGATCAAATCGCTCAATGTGTCATCCGTGTCTCACATGTATAGTCCCTCCCAGTGATTAGAGTATGATACTACACGATATTTATTTATTCGTAATATTCTGTAATTATTGATGATTGATTTCGGATCTTTCTATTCAATTTTATACTTGTACTCACGTTACAATAATGAAATCATCATTTTCTCTCACTCTTTCGAAATGTTATACATATAACGTTAGCACATAGTATGCATATAAAGTTAGCACATACTAACTATATGTTAGGACTTATGCATAGCTTGTTGATTGTTGTGTAGGTAAATATATAGCTTGTATAATTAATTCAATATATATATATATATATATATATATATATATATATATATATATATATATATATATATATATATATATATAGAGTTTGTTGATTGTTGTTAATGAATGATGTCTACTATTGTTATTTAAGCAAACAATAGTGTAGAGGTGTAAATTTTGCATAAGATGTAGTTTAGAGGGGGCAAAAGTGTATTTGTTCTTTTCAAATATTTACACGTGTTACTTCTGGTATATTATTATATTATTTAATTTAATTTGAAATATAACAAGACACATAAAATAAAAATACAAATAAAGATAAAGATAAAAACAGAAGGTACTTGTAATAAAACACACATAAATATAATATTACAAGCCTTAACAATAATTAGGTTTTAAACCCATTAGATGGCATAACGGGTTGGATAGTTTAACTAAATAAATAAATAAAAAAAAAAAAAGAAAAACAGTGGAAACCATTAAACAACAGCATTATCAATTCCTCCCCTCCTTCCAATAACATCCCCCACACAAAACTTTGTTTTTCTGTCTGTTATATCAAACAAGTTTTCAATCAAAAATGAGCAGAGATTGTATCAAACACCTCACTCATTTATGTACGCACACACGATTCAATCATTTTTGGAAGTGATTCCAGAGGTACATGGGATTGGGGAGAAGTTTGAGAAAACTTTTTGGTCTACGAGATAACAATGTCCTTATGGCATTGTCTGGAAGTTATAAAATTTTCTTGAAGGTTCGCGATTGAGCAGTTTCAGCGAGCGTATCCTTTTCGTTATTCTTTTCATTGGTCTATAGGACAGTTTGGACTGAATGTATTGACACTCGCCAACACTTGTCTGTTTGATTTGAAAACCATTAAACAACAGCACCAGCAACAGCAGCAAAACTTGCAACGTGCATTCCCTGGAAGGGTTTTTAAAAAAAAAAACATTTAAGCAAAAAAATTTCCAGTAAAAGTATCAACACAAAACATTAGTATATATATTTTTTGACAGGAATAGTAATTATTTTGGTAAAGAGGTAAATATAGTAAGTAGTACATACACATACCTTTTTTTTTCAAACAGGAGTGTTGGCGAGTGTCCATATATATATATATGCTCAAATCACTCTTGAACCTTCTAAAAAATTTCATAACTTTCAGACAATGTCATAAAGACATTGTTACCAGTTACCACGTAACCAAAAACATTTCTCACAATCAAATCCACAAACTTCTCCCACTCCCTCTATTCCTCTGGAATCACTTCAAAAAAAATAATTGAATCGTGTGTATACGTATACAACAAATGAGTGAAGTGTTGAAAACAAACTCTGCCACTAAGTTTAGATTGAAAACTTGATTGAAATAATAGAAAACACTTTTTTTCAATCAATTAAACACTTAGATAGAAAAACAAAGTCGTGTGTGTGGGGGAAGTTATTGGAAGGAGGGGTTTATATAGATGGGCAATCTAACAAGTATGGAGAGAAAAGGGGAGAAATTAAAAGAGGGAAGGGGTAAAAATAGAAACACAGGTAAATCTTACCTTTGTTGTTGCAGATTCTTATTTACTCCTAAGATGATGGTGTATTGAATTTGGAGTGTTGTGTTGTATTTTCAATACAACCTGCTTCTACGCCTGTTAGTGTACGAAAAAGAATAAATATATATTGGGACCATCTCTTAATTTTATTTGATTTGTGGAAGGATGAAATTTCCGAAAAGGGTTTGAGGAATTGAATGAAAAGAGGTTTTTGGAGATGTTAAGACGCTTACCGTTGTACTGAAACCAATTTGTGTTAATAAATGTGCTACTATCATTTAAGGGTGTGGGCAATCTATCCCAACACCCCCTCAGGTGTTAATAAATGTGTTACTATCATTTAAGAGTGTGGACAATCTGTCCAACACATCCTCAAGTTTTGGGGTCCAACACTTGGACAATTTTTACCATTGTACTATGTTGTTAATAAAAATGCTACTGTCATTTAAGAGTGTGGGCAATTTGTCCCAACACCCCCTCAAGTGTTGGGGACAAATTTTTTAAGACTGTGGGCAATCTGTTGCACAATTTTTTTTAAATAATGTTCCAACCTGTGTTTGATATCGTGACCTCTGGATCTAATACCATGTTAAAGATCAAGCTACTTGCCGTTGTACTAAAACAAATTGGTGTTAATAAATGTGATACTATATTTCTTTATCCATTCAAGAGTGTGAGCAATCTGTCCCAATATGAAAAGATAAGAGTTATGTTAATATAGTACAAGTAATGATACGGGCACAACGGTTATCCCATAACGAGTGACACAACGGTGATATGCACCGCTGATCATGATAGATTTACTTATGAACAATTTATACACATTATGATCAACGGTAAAAATTATCGTTATGTCACTCATTATGCCACAAATACGATTTTTTATCCCAGTCAAACATGTATATTCAATTACATTTCCCAAAAACAGATATGGCTTTATTTTTTTTGAAAACCAGATATGGCTTTATTGCTTTGTTTTAAATGCAACTGAAACCCTATCTAACTACTCCATAGGTAGTAGTTGAGTTGAGAAGCAATAAACTACAAATTTGAAAAGTAAGGAATATATATATATTTGTTTAACGGGTAATTCTGTTGTAGGGACTTTCTATTACATTCAATATTTGGATTTGTGACACATGTACTAACAAACAAAACAATTTTATCCTTTTCTATACGTGACATTCATCCGACGGTCCGTTCTAATAATGACTCCCTATTTAAGAATTTCCCATGTTTAACCTGCAGATTTATAGGATATTTTTAGGCAGAGAGTGATGGATAAAACGATCTAAACCACACAATTTCGATTCAGTTTAAAAACTGACGGTAGTGCTTCATCAATCCAATTACTTCACACACGAAAGGGAGATATCATGTAAGAATTTTCCAAGATTTACATGTCGTTGTAGGCTATCCAGTCCTTTAATTAAAAGATGTTCTATTTTCCTTGCTTAATTAGTCAATTATAAAGGAACAACATATTTTTTTAACTTTGTTTATTTCAATTAATTATAAATTGTATTAGTAGTCTTTTATTGATATATACATAGATATATTGAACTGCGCGTACATTATGCATGTTATACATTTCACCTATAAAAATGTAAGATTAATAACTTTTTTTTAAAAAAGGTATTAAAGGTATTTATTCTTAGAAAATATAAAAATGTGATTGATAAATACATCATATATTATGCTAAACTGAATAAAATTATTAATGAGCTTATAATCTATACAATTACTTAGTATGAATGCATATTAATTTACAAATTTGCATTAAATTTTGTTCTTATTTTTATAGTTGATGTCAACTATATTTGGGATGAGTTATTTAGTATGAGTACGTATACAGCCTATTTAGTATGTTTGCATATTAGTTATTTGTTTTCTAGAAGTGATTGTTTGGCGTGTGTGCAGCGGCTTCGACAGTCTATAGAAGTCATTACTGTTCAGGGCTGCTTACTCCGGGATTGTTTGGTTTTACTTTCTAATTTTTCTTTTATTTCTTTTTCATTTGTCCGCGGGACCGGCAATGTATATGTGCACCTTCTAGCGCGACATGCTTTGCTTTCAGATTCAACGATTTCTTGGGGCAGTTTGCTCGCTGGAGATGTTTTGACCGCATGTTTTGTGAATGTTGATTAATGAATTCTTTGGTTTCTCAAAAAAAAAGTATGAGTACTTATACATATTATAATATGATTTAGGCACAATATTTACATCATCAAGGGTTCACCATGATACAATTATCATGTATCATACATTATTATTTTCACCACATTCTGTCATCATCATATAATGCATTAAATATATAGATATTAAAGGATATGATGTTTATCATTTCATATGTATTTTAACACTTGTTTATTATTATTATTTGTTTTTTCGAATTTCACATCTTGGGTTTTTAGAAGGTTCTACTTCTAAAAAGGTTCACATCTTGGGTTCATTATCTTTGGTTACTGACTCATATCAGTCAACGGTGGAAAGAACTTGAAACATTAGATTAGCATGGGGACTAGAAGAGCAATGATCTGTATTTATGTTTTATTTTTTGAACTCCTTGTAAATGTTTGGCATCCCTGATGTTTGAATAAAGAAGGTCGTTTTCACCACACAAAAAAAAAAGTTCATTATAATACACTAAAACAATTATTATAAAGGAATAATTAGAATAACCATTTTGTAATATTCCGATTTTCGGGAAAGGGCAGACGTGTCTTTTTGCGAAAACGAAATATTAGGTTCGATCTCCTATTGTTTGGAGTTATTTATTTGGACATTTTTATATATATAATTTCGAGTTTTATATATATAATTAAAAGAAAACTCAGTTTTTAGAGATCAAGGGCAGTTAAGGAAAGATTAACTCCTTTATTAAGTTAAGACCTAACTTAAAAATCAGAAAATTCAGTCTAAGAATCCCCCCATCTCTGCGCAAGTTTGAGGAGAGAAAAGGCCAAGGAGTTTTCTTGATAATTGAGGCCTCCGTTAACCGTTTTCAGATCACGCAAGAGTTTCGGAATCGTCGTGATAGGAGCATCGCTTTGGTATCAGTTCGGTTGCAAAGCAGCAGATTTTTGAGGGCTGTTTGGATCAGTTCTGCGGCTGCTTAAGGTAAGAAGAACCCGTCCTATGAAATCAATTACTGGTTATAGGGATTTGATCATGTTCTAAGACGTTTTGGTGTTAGAAAATTGAGTTGTTGCCTTGGTAAATGACTATAGATGTTATGGTATTGTTAGATGAGGTCTATGTGCTCATTGTGTTGTTATTTTTCTGGTTTTTGGTTGAAATACGATCTGGGGTTCGAATGATGAAGAATTAGGGTTCCAGTCGAACCCAGGTGGACGAGCGTCCGGTATTATGGACGAGCGTCCATCCTAGGTTCCACCCTGGACGAGCGTCTGGTTGTAATGGACGAGCGTCTGAGGTGCAATTTTACATTCGGATTGAACTTGTTTTGGGTGGACGAGCGTCCATTATTGTGGACGGGCGTCCGCAAAACCGAACGGGCGTCCAAGTCTTTAAACGGGCGTCCGCTTTTGTATTGCCTCATTTCTATTGTTAATTGTTGTTCGACCATATATACATGCTTTACTTACTTGAAATCCATATATATGATATGTTAAACATGGTATAACTTAGACAAGCCCGAATTGAGCTTCGATTCGTTCAGTTAAAACACCGAATGTACTCTTAAAGGGAGTTGAAGTTCGGATCCGTCGGAAGAGCATGATAGGCTTGTGCTTTGATGAATTAGGATTCATCATTGGCTGTATATGTGCTAGGACTTGTCCGTGTCTAGTGGTCTAGGAAGAGAGTAGTATGTGTGAGGGAGATTATTTGAAAACACTTAGGGTCAGCTAGTTAATAACTTAATAAACAACGTATATGACTAGTAAAAGATTAAACAACATGTCTCTCTTGGCTAGGCACCAAAGCTAAATCGCGATGCATGTGCTACCTCTCGAAGGTAGAGGAACTCCGTAGGTCCAAGGACCCTAAGTACGGAGGGATTCGCCGAGACGCGCGTGCTATCGGAGTCTACCTTTTCTAGACTTCGTGGATATTGGTGTGATCCACTAATATGTTGCAAAAGAGTGTCCCCGAGGTGGAAGAACTCCGTAGGTCGCAAAACCCTAAGTACGGAGGGATTCTCGCTAAGGTGGATGCGCGTAGTGCCCTTGAGTGCGGTTGTAACATAGATAGGTTAAGTTAGAAACGTTTAGTCACAACATGTTGATGAGCATGAAGTGAACCCTAGATTGAGTCGCCTCACATAAATAACAAATCAAATTAAGTATCTTTTCCTTATAAATTGTAGTTGATGTCATAGCTTCTCTTTCTTATTAAGTACGTTGTACTTACCTCAAATGCATTGTTTTCTATGTGTTTGGGGATGAGAAGACGAACAGGTTTTCGAGGAGGAGTTCGACGACGACGTTTGACGGCGCTCGTTGAAGACTTTTATTTACTGCTTTACGTATATTCTTGGATTATTTTTGATACTGTTGAGGTAGACTTTTGGTCTTTCAAGACGCATAGTACTTTTCTTTTGGGATTTTCGTATTTTCTCAAATGTAATAAATTTACATTTCCGCTTTTAGATTTCCTTTTCTATTCTTAAACATTTAGAAATTTTATACCCGAGTTTTTGCTTCCGTTTGCTTTAATTTGATACGACGTAGTAGAGGCTTACGTATAAAGTGAATTTACTTTATTTTATACGTGCCGAACGTTTCATTTCCGGATAAGGACTCGGTGTCCGGGAACGGGGCGTTACGGTTGGTATCGTAGAGAAGCGTCCTTTAGACTTCCTTTCTTTTAAGATAAGCTTCTTTAGATCTTTTAGTAACGTCCGGTTTTCTTGATCATCAGGATGGTGTTCACGAGGACTGGAGCGGGTGCAGAGTCTTCCAGAGTTCGAGGGGAAAGTCCCGTACCGGTTGTAGGGGGTGGTGTAGTGAGACCGATACCCCTAACCCAGCCGAGTTTATCACCACCACCTCATACGGCGACACCGTCACCGAGGTCTCATCGAGTTTGTCACCCCGACCACATCGAACGACCTCCACGATGGCACGTGGGAAGTTCGGCTCGGTTCACCGGGGTAAGTGATATCCCGGTGGCTATGTACCACCACCTGTGGCTAGTGTGTACCCTCCACCAACAAGTGTTTATCCACCTGTGTATCCTCGGCGAAGAGCGGGCCTTTTACCCTCCTCCCGTAGGGCATGCTCCTCAACCTACCGTACCACCTTCACCACGACTTGATCATCAACAAGGCATTGGTTACCCACCTTTTGGTTTTCGGCAACCCCGCACCTCCACGGCCTCATCGGTTTTACCCTCAAGGATACTATCCTTACCGGCTTTGTATCTCAAGCGTATCCGGCTTACCCTCCTCGGAATAACGGTACCCACCGCAGGATGCCTTATGGTTACCCACCGGTTTACCCACCCGGTCGACCGGCTTTTGAGCAAGCACCATTGTAGATTGGTACACACGGTTAAGAAGGAATCGAGTTGAAAACTTTTATGGAAATGTGGAGCATATGAAGGCGAGAAGAATGGTGAGAGGTTTTGAAAAGGCTTGCGGGAATATACATGTTCCGGAGACGAAATGGCACGGTTAGCGCCGGTTTCCTCTTAGGCGCGGCGAAGCATGGATCGATGCCATTCAAAGCGATAACGGGAAGATTACGGACTGGGAAGGTTTTAAGGCTATGTTTTACAACGAATACTTTCCGGCTACGGTGCAAGCCGATAAGGCAAGTCAGTTTTTGAAATTTAAGCAAGGTACTCGGTACACGGTGACCCGACACACAATAAGTTCAACGAATTGGGGCGGTTCTACCCCGAGTTGATGAAAGTGGAGGAAAGAAAGATGGCTCTTTACAAGGAAGGCTTGGCCTATGAAATCCAATCAGACAAGACGTATCAAGGGAATGTGTACAAGCCAGGTAAGAAGCGACACCCGATCATCTCGGCAGTTAAGGCCATCAGGGCTTGTCAGAAGGGTTGTGAAGGCTACTTGTTGTATGCAGTGGATGTAGAACAAGTAAAGCCAAAGTTAGAAGAAACTCCTATTGTAAGAGAGTACCCCGAGGTGTTTCCAGAAGAGCTACCGGGAAACATGCCGGATAGGGAAATCGAGTTTGAGATCAAGTTGGTACCCGGAGCGGCACCAGTTGCTAAGGCACCTTATAGGATGGCACCGGCTGAATTAAAGGAGTTAAAAGCTCAACTTAAAGATATGCTTGAAAGGAACATAATTCAACCCAGCACCTCACCTTGGGAGCCCCCGTTTTGTTCGTGAAGAAAAAGGATGGTAGCATGCGGATGTGTATCGATTACCGAGCGCCGAATAACCTTACCATCAAGAATAAGTACCCTCTACCAAGGATAGACGATTTGTTTAACCAAATGCAAGGCAAGAGAGTATTCTCCAAGATTGACTTGAGATCCGGTTATCATCGATTGAAGATTAAAGTGGCGGATATACCGAAGACGGCTTTCGGTACAAGATATGGACATTATGAGTTCCTTGTCATGCCATTTGGACTCACTAATGCTCCATCTGCATTCATGGATTTGATGCAACGTGTCTTCATGCCGTATTTGGATAAGTTCGTGATAGTGTTCATAGACGATATCCTAGTTTACTCTAAGGATGAGAAGGAACACGAGGAACACTTAAGGATAGTGTTGGACACACTGAAGAAGAATCAGTTGTATGCAAAGTTTTCAAAGTGCGACTTTTGGTTGGATCGAGTTAGTTTCTTGGGTCATGTGATTTCGGAGATGGTATTCAAGTTGATCCAAAGTGAAGATTGAGGCGGTTGAGAATTGGCCTAGACCTACCACCGTTTCGGAAGTAAGAAGTTTTCTTGGGTTGGTGGTTACTACCGGAAGTTTGTACAAGATTTTTCAAAGATAGCTACTCCGCTCACCAAGTTAACACAGAAGAATGTGAAGTTTGAATGGACTAGAGAGTGCGAAATAGCTTTTCAGACACTGAAGAAGAAGTTGACTACGGCCCCAGTGTTAGCAGTTCCGGAGATCTTTGATAATTACGATGTCTACCGGATGCTTCGGGACAGGGTTTGGGTTGTGTGTTGATGCAAGGAGGAAAAGTGATAGCTTATGCATCTAGGCAGTTGAAGGTGCATGAGAAGAACTACCCGACGCATGATTTAGAGTTGGCAGCGGTAGTTTTTGCCTTAAAGACTTGGAGGCATTACTTGTATGGAGTTAAAGCAAGGATTTTCACCGACCATAAGAGTTTAAAGTATTTCTTCACCCAAGAGAATCTGAATATGAGACAAAGGAGGTGGTTAGAATTTGTGAAGGACTACGATCTGGATATTCAGTACCATCCGGGAAAAGCAAATGTAGTAGCAGATGCTTTGAGTAGGAAACCAGTGTTTGCAGCTTCCAGTGTTGAGGTAATGGCGTAAAGGTTAGATGGGCCGCACATCGAAAACTTTGATCGATCGAAGACCGGCGCTTGTGGCACCGTTGTTAGCAAGATCCGAGTTGATGGATGACATCCGGGAGAAGCAAGACGAAGATCCGGTTTTGTTGGACTTGAAGCGTGTTGCTGAGAGAAGCCTACGGTTGGTTACGTGTTGGATAAAAGTGGAAATCGTGGTATCGGGATCGTCTATGTGTACCTAATGTTGGCGACCCGAGGCAAAGAGTTATGGAAGAGGCACACGAATTGCTTTTGCGGTTCATCCAGTGCTACTAAAATGTACAGAGATTTAAAGGAAAGATTTTGGTGGCCCTCGATGAAGTTGGAAATAGCCAAGTTTGTGGCGAGAGTGTGATGTTTGCCGAAGGTTAAAGCGAGAACATAGAAGACCCGGGGGAATGCTTAAGCCATTGGACATCCCCGAATGGAAGTGGGATAAGATTACGATGGATTTCATCACCGGATTACCTAGGACAAAGGGAGGGCATGATGCAATTTGGGTAATTGTGGATAGATTGACCAAATCTGCCCATTTCTTGCCATACAAAGTTGACATGCCATTGAAGAAGATGACGACACTATATCTGGATAATATAGTGAAGCTACACGGAGTCCCTATCTCGATAGTTTCGGATCGTGATTCGAGATTTGTCAGTCGGTTTTGGAAGAGCTTACAAGAAGCCTTTGGAACTAAGTTAGATTTAAGCACGGCTTTTCATCCTCAGACAGATGGACAATCTGAGAGGACCATCCAAACACTTGAAGACATGTTAAGAGCTTGTGTTTTGGAGGTAGGCGGATCATGGGATGATTACCTATCGGTAGCAGAGTTTGCCTATAACAACAGTTTTCATGCAAGCATAGGCATGCCGCCGTTTGAAGCGTTGTATGGGAGAAGATGTCGGACGCCACTGTTTTGGGACGAAGTCGGAGAGAGGCAGATTACAGGGCCGGAAATGGTTGAACAAGCAAAGGAAAGGGTTCGAGCTTGGTCAAGAAGAATTTGAAGGCAGCTCAAGACAGGCAGAAAAGTTGGGCTGATGTTAGAAGAAGACCTCTTGAGTTTGAAGTCGGTGATAAAGTTTATCTACGAGCCTCACCGATGAAGGGAGTGAAACGCTTTGGACAGAAAGGAAAGCTAAGTCCAAGGTATGTTGGACCTTTTGAGATTTTGGAAAGAGTTGGGACGTTAGCTTATAAGCTTCAGTTGCCAGAATCGATGTCGAGAGTTCACAACGTATTTCACGTTTCGATGTTGAAGAAATGTCTGACGAAGAACGATGTTGAAACTACGGTTGATCCGGAAATTCTATAGGATAATCTCGCTTACGACGAAAGACCTATCAAGATTCTAGACCGGAAGGAAAAGATGATTAAGAGGCGTATGATTCCCTTGGTGTTAGTTCAGTGGAGCAATCATTCACCCGAGGAGGCAACTTGGGAAGTGGAAAGCGACATGCTTAGTGAGTTCCAAGAGTTTGGGGATTTACCAGGTATGTTCTAGTTTCGAGGACGAAACTCCTTTTAAGGGGGGGAGAATGTAATATTCCGATTTTCGGGAAAGGGCAGACGTGTCTTTTTGCGAAAACGAAATATTAGGTTCGATCTCCTATTGTTTGGAGTTATTTATTTGGACATTTTTATATATATAATTTCGAGTTTTATATATATAATTAAAAGAAAACTCAGTTTTTAGAGATCAAGGGCAGTTAAGGAAAGATTAACTCCTTTATTAAGTTAAGACCTAACTTAAAAATCAGAAAATTCAGTCTAAGAATCCCCCCATCTCTGCGCAAGTTTGAGGAGAGAAAAGGCCAAGGAGTTTTCTTGATAATTGAGGCCTCCGTTAACCGTTTTCAGATCACGCAAGAGTTTCGGAATCGTCGTGATAGGAGCATCGCTTTGGTATCAGTTCGGTTGCAAAGCAGCAGATTTTTGAGGGCCGTTTGGATCGGTTACCGCGGCGCTTAAGGTAAGAAGAACCCGTCCTATGAAATCAATTACTGGTTATAGGGATTTGATCATGTTCTAGGACGTTTTGGTGTTAGAAAATTGAGTTGTTGCCTTGGTAAATGACTATAGATGTTATGGTATTGTTAGATGAGGTCTATGTGCTCATTGTGTTGTTATTTTTCTCGGTTTTTGGTGAAATACGATCCGGGGTTCGAATGATGAAGAATTAGGGTTCCGGTCGAACCCGGGTGGACGAGCGTCCGGTATTATGGACGAGCGTCCATCCTAGGTTCCACCCTGGACGAACGTCTGGTTGTAATGGACGAGCGTCTGAGGTGCAATTTTACATTCAGGATTGAACTGTTTTGGGTGGACGAGCGTCCACTATTGTGGACGGGCGTCCAGTAAACTGAACGGGCGTCCAAGTCTTTAAACGGGCGTCCAGTTTTGTATTGCCTCATTTCTATTGTTAATTGTTGTTCACCCATATATACATGCTTTACTTACTTGAAATCCATATATATGATATGTTAAACATGGTATAACTTAGACAAGCCTGAATTGAGCTTCTGATTCGTTCAGTTAAAACACCGAATGTACTCTTAAAGGGAGTTGAAGTTCGGATCCGTCGGAAGAGCATGATAGGCTTGTGCTTTGATGAATTAGGATTCATCATTGGCTGTATATGTGCTAGGACTTGTCCGTGTCTAGTGGTCTAGGAAGAGAGTAGTATGTGTGAGGGAGATTATTTGAAAACACTTAGGCTGGCTAGTTAATAACTTAATAAACAACGTATATGACTAGTAAAAGATTAAACAACATGTCTCTCTTGGCTAGGCACCAGGCTAAATCGCGATGCATGTGCTACCTCGAAGGTAGAGGAACTCCGTAGGTCCAAGGACCCTAAGTACGGAGGGATTCTGCTGAGACGCGCGTGCTATCGGAGTCTACCTTTTCTAGACTTCGTGGATATTGGTGTGATCCACTAATATGTTGCAAAAGAGTGTCCCTGAGGTGGAAGAACTCCGTAGGTCAGCAAAACCCTAAGTACGGAGGGATTCTGCTAAGGTGGATGCGCGTAGTGCCCTTGAGTGCGGTTGTAACATAGATAGGTTAAGTTAGAAACAGTTAGTCACAACATGTTGATGAGCACAAGTGAACCCTAGATTGAGTCGATCTCACATAAATAACAAATCAAATTAAGTATTTTTTCCTTATAAATTGTAGTTGATGTCATAGCTTCTCTTTCTTATTAAGTACGTTGTACTTACCTCAAATGCATTGTTTTCTATGTGTTTGGGGATGAGAAGACGAACGGGTTTTCGAGGAGGAGTTCGACGACGACGTTTGACGGCGCTCGTTGAAGACTTTTATTTACTGCTTTACGTATATTCTTGGATTATTTTTGATACTGTTGAGGTAGACTTTTGGTCTTTCAAGACGCATAGTACTTTTCTTTTGGGATTTTCGTATTTTCTCAAATGTAATAAATTTACATTTCCGCTTTTAGATTTCCTTTTCTATTCTTAAACATTTAGAAATTTTATACCCGAGTTTTTGCTTCGTTTCTTTAATTTGATACGACGTAGTAGAGAACTTACGTATAAAGTGAATTTACTTTATTTTATACGTGCCGAACGTTTCATTTCCGGATAAGGACTCGGTGTCCGGGAACGGGGCGTTACACATTTTGTATGTAAAACTCTATAAAAAAAAAACTCTATTTCGTACATTGATCAATTAAATATCTTTGATCTCGACAAACGAATGCAACTACCTCTGAAATAAGAGATAGTTGAAAACCATTCCATGTCAAGTCTGACATTTTTTAGTTATAATTTTTCCAACATCAGGATCGTTGATAATTTTTTATGAATTTCGTAGATAATTAAAAGCTAGTACCAATAAATAAAAAGTTTAGGCATGTGTGCATAATATTCACGAAATTATGCACATTTTGAAAAGGGAAATTCCAATTATACCCTTTTTTTCGAAAATTAAATCGAATTCTACACCCCCGAAAATAAAAAAAACTAGGGGTGTACAACGAAATTGGAAAACTGTACTGACCGACTGAACCGGATTAAACCGGACCGAAAAATGATGAACCGCGGTTTTCCAATCGGTTTTTTCATTGAAGAAAAACCGAACCGGAAATCCAATTCAGCTTTTGGTTTTATCCCTAAAAACCGGTATGACCCGAACCGAACAAGTTATACTTCATTTTTAATTTTTTATATATATATATATATATATATATATATATATATATATATATATAAAATTTAATTTGTTCACTACCTCCTACTATAAAAACCACCAACACACAACCCTAAATTTCTAAACCTTATACTTCTCGCCGTTTCTACCTAAACCTAAACCTAAATTGCTTCCCGCCGCCGATAACCGCCATTTGAGCTCACCGGCCGTTCTTGCTTCTTCTAATATTCTTCATCCTTTGATCGTGAAAGCGCCGAAAGAACTTTGAAATTGTCGTTACAACGACCACCCGCTGGCTTATGGTGCCAATAATGGTGTTTGTCTCATTTTTAGAAGAAAAAAATCAAAATTTTATAGTAAATAAAATATAGTCTGGAAACCGAAACTGAACCGAACCAGACTGTATTGGTTCAGTCCAATCAGAAAAATGACCAATTCAGTTCAGTTCAGAAAATATCAAAACCGTAACTACAATTCAGTTCAGAAAATCGTAAAAAACCGACCGGACTGGACTATGTACACCCCTAAAAAAAACCCTCACTATCCCCCCGGCTAAAGCGCCCATGATGGGCTAAACCGTCCATATTTAGAAAACGCAGATTTTTTCACTGTAAAACGTATTTTATGGTATTTTTCCATTAAACTCGTTCTTTTGATATTTGTTACCAATTGACGTGCGTTTTTTTGTCCAACACAAGTTTACATGTTGCTGTAGTGACACTTTAAACTTCGAGCAGACAATAAACTTTTCTGGTGTTCCGATATTCTCTTCGACAAAATACAAACTGCCTCTATATGAGATAAAAATGTGGTACTAGGAAGTTAGAAAAACTTGTATTCAAACATTTCCACCAAAATATTTCTGTACATTAGTTGTAGTGTTCCATCCAAGGATACTGTGCCACAACATTTGCATATAATAAGACATTAGCCTAAGTTTATGCTTAAGAAGTGAAAAAAAAAATTTCTTTGCATTATTTTTGGGGTGATAATATGTATCATTTGTGGTATTGACGGACCTGAAAATTGACTCAGTGGAGGCACCAGAGTAAAAATAATGATTCACTGGGGCATCAATGATGTTTTTATATTTTTAACAGTAGAAATACATCATTTTTCGCCTCTCAGATTAACCTCCTCTCTTAATACATTGGGTCCGCCCCTTATATACAATTGCGTATTAAAAGATTGTATACATACTTCAACATGTATATAAAAATAATTGCGTGCCCATGTATGTACATGCATATAAATATGAACTACAATAAATAATGATGCACAATCTAGCCTTGTGTTTAAATTGAATATTACTAATCAAAAACATGAAGAAGAAATTTTTCTTAAGAAAACTGTGTTCTTTACGGTTTTTTAGTTTGAAAACAAATAACAAAAAACAAAAAACCCAATACAATTTATTATACATTAAAGTAGAAAGATAGGATGTATAATAAAAAAAAAAATGTAATTGAGTCTGAAATTGAGACTAAGAGTACCTAAGTCCTCAATTTGATAACTTATTTTCTTGAAATATAGTAATACATCCGTCCTAAAATGTTAGTACGTTTCGATTTTTTTCACATATATTAAGAAAGTTAGTTAAATTGATTATGTATCATTAATTTTCATGGAAAAAAAATGTCTAAAATGATCTTTTATTGTTACTAATGCAAATTGTATTAAAAAAGTGAGTAACTATATAATAAATGATGGGTAAAAAGAGAAAAATATGATAAATATTCTATTGGTTTTCTAAATTGAGTTATATTATGAGAGAAAATCAAAAAGTTAAATTGACTCATATTT
The DNA here is from genome assembly GCA_036785695.1 of Gentiana straminea. Taxonomy (NCBI): domain Eukaryota; kingdom Viridiplantae; phylum Streptophyta; class Magnoliopsida; order Gentianales; family Gentianaceae; genus Gentiana; species Gentiana straminea. The sequence goes on along the minus strand of JAVUPR010000460.1, from coordinate 574,115 downwards.
TGGAACCGCGGTAGTACCATGGGCGGATGTAGGAGGAGGGGAGGGGGGTCAAGCGCCCCCCTTAGATCCGAAAAAAACACTATTATATATGTTGTGTATTTTTTTTGTGCCCCCTAAAAATTTACACTCATCCATAGTATCGCCCCCCTTACCCGGGATCTTGCGTCCGCCCCTGGATAGTACTACTAAATTTGTAAACTTTTTGCATACGGTAAAAATGACATGTGATTACTAAAATATTTGTAATTTTGGTAATGGTATACTACTATTATATTTTTTCTTTTTCATTAGAGAAATGTTCAAAAAGCCTTTATGAATTTTGTATCAAAGGTGAAGAGCCTTCAACGGTGTAAATCATCCGAATCGAGTCGGGTATTAAGTTAATCGAGTCAGTCATACTTTAAATTTTATAAACTTAAGTTCGAGCACGGATTCAACATGACTACCGAATTCAACTCGATCACGAGCACCTTCGAACTCGAGCAGAATTCAAGCATAAACTCAACATGACCATCGAATTCAAACTCGATCACAAGCATCTTCGAACTAAAGTTGAATTCGAGCTTACATTGAGTAAACAAAATCAAAAGACTACGAGAAGTATAAGATAATCTTGATATATTTTTCCTCTAAAACTAATATTCTAAAAGAAAAATTAGTTTTTCATTGAAACATCTAAATTATCGATTTAACACACAAAGTGCTCGTAAACTAACAAATCAAGCATACGAACGTTTGAGATTGACTCTATAGTATCCGAGCATTATTCGATTCGAGCCTATTCGATCTCGAGCCATATCCAACCGAACTATTTGACCAAGACGCCGATCAAACTCATTGTTCTATATTTCTATACCACATTGTTCTTATAACATTGTTCCTAAGCCTTGATAGAACTTCATTTTTCATTAGGAATGACGTTTTTGTCCAAACCAAAGTAAACCACATATTTGGATGTACTAAACCATAAAACTAAACCGGGCTAAAACCGAACCATATTGATACAAAATGATTTGATTTTAAAATAGAGTAAACCGAACCAAACGGTTATACAACTCATGATCAAAAAATGTATCTGTACATTATTTGTAGTAAATAAGCAGAGTTTTTCTATGGTAAGGTTGATTATATACATATACATAACTAAATAAATACACGTATATAATTTTTTTTATAAAATCATGATAGAACATCGGTTGCTTGTGCACTACGAGCAACCTTAATAAAAACATCTTCTAAAGTAGTATCAGCAAGACCCCATGCTTGAACTGTGTATCTATTTTTAGCATTCTCAACTGCTTCAAATACATCTGCAATCTTAATCTCGTGTTTCGGGAGTTCGTATTTTTGCGTACCTGATATCTGATATATCTTGTTTGCGTTTGGGGAGAGACGTCGTACCATGCTCTCTACTTCGTCTTCGTGGTTGATTGATGTTGTTATTGTGAACACGTATGAGCCTCCGTATCTAGCCTTCAGCTGTTAACATAAATACATAATGTGTGTCCGTAAGTGCACTTCACTCTAAATAGAGATCCTGATGCATTTCACTCTAAATAAAGATCGATCCAGTAAAATGAAAGAAAAAGAATGCCCTGTTTGAATCTGTAAAATAAGAATTTGAGAAACGAAAAAAAGATACCTCTTTGGGATTTCCAATGCACTGTAAACTACCATCCACGAAAATTCCCAATCGATCGCATAAATGTTCGGCCTCTTCCATAGAATGAGCTGAAATTATATAACAAGTTGGGAGGGAGACTGAATTTGTTAGTTTCTAATACAAGCTTCTAACTTGTAGTACTTCATATCTAATGAAACTCGAAAACTAGTCTTGCATAAGGGCACAGTAAAACAAGTTTTACTGATTTGCAAGTCCGTGAAGGTAAAACAGCTGCATCTAAAATCATCATATCGAATTACCAATTCATTTAAAGGCTAAAGCGGTTAAGAAGAAGGGAAAAGTATAATGTATACGTTTATAACATAACACGCCCCCCTCACGTGTGAGTTTTAATACGAAGACATTTGTAATACGAAGAATGTGTGACCATAGATTTTTTTTTATCACAAGCCATAATACAATATGACTATGTACTGCAGAGGGTCAAAATTCACAATATACACCCGTAGAGAAATCAATGCATGTGAGAAAAAAGAGAGGACAGTTACTTACTAGTAAGAATAATTGCTCTGTCTTGTTTTGCTCTTTTGACAACATTCCACAAGTTGTTTCTAGAAGCTGGGTCCAATCCTGTACTGGGCTCATCCATATAGACAACCTATGAATAAAACGCATTTAGAACACCTCTTTGAGATTCAAAAACACTTAATTCTGAATGTATTGGCATCACGGGGTGTATATATTGCACCACATCATTGGATGACTGACATGTGTATAACAAGACAAAACACGTTTTGTTCTTTCATACACGTGTCACCTATCTGACGGTGCGATGCAACAGATATTCTTTACCCAAGAATCTTAAGCATACTTTGGGATCTCCTATAAGAGAAATAGCAACACTGAGCCGCCTCTTCATACCACCACTGTATTTCCCTGATTGCTTGTCGGCAACACCTCCATGAAACAGGTTTACGCTCTTAAGAGATTCTTCCACAGCCTACCCAATAGAAAGAGAAATACGAATAAAGGGGAAATACCATATGTCCAAACGAACCCTGTTGTCTTTCATAACAGAAAATATTCTCAACCAGTCCAAAAGAACTACACAAGCCATAGTAATAATATAATCTTGGGATAAAGACATTTTTAATCCCTTTTGTTTCATGAGTCTTGCACTTTTACCCCTCGTCTATGCATTTTATTTTACCTTTTCAGTCCATTTTTACTACGTGTCAAGTTTTTATTGGTGGAACAATTTCATACTTTCAATGTTGGTTGCGGTACACGTCACAACAGACTGAAATTGTAAAAATAAAAAAAATGCAAAGATGAGTAAAAAGTGTCGAGAAGCATGAGGATATAATTGCAAAAAAACGTGAAACAAAAAGGACCAAAAGCGTTTTTGTCATGTACAATCTTGAAGTGAAAAAAAATGGGTAATCTCACTTGTGTTAGAGCAGCGCCTTTAAGGTTCTTAAGCCTTCCATAAAAGAGTAGGTGTTCTCTTCCCGTTAATGTCTCCCACAGCAAGCTACACATTGTTTATATGTTAATATAAGCATATATTTTGTCAAAACTCAAGTAATTTTAAGAAGAAAAAAAAAAAAAAACAAGAAAAGGGCAAAATTGCATTATATCTAGACGTCCAGTTGTTAGATGCATACTCATGCTGGGGGCATACACCCATGCTCGTATATATTCTATCCATATCAGTCTGGATAGCAAGTCCTTCAATATATGCAGCACCAGAGGTTGGTTTTATAAGCCCTGTCATCTTTTAAGCAATCACACAGAGGAAAAACACGATTTTAGTATGCAACAAAAGAGGAAGCATATATAAATACAAGGGAGGTGAAGGAGGGGATGTGGGGTTTATACCATACTAATAAAAGAGGTTTTGCCTGCACCATTAGGGCCAAGCATGCCGAAGCATTCGCCTCGGGGCAAAGCAAGTGACAGTCCTCGTACTGCAAACTTCTTGGGATTTCCATCTCTTCCTGGATACACCTTTTTAAGGTCATTGCATATAATGGAATAACCATTGTTTGGCTCAAGTAGTAGTTGTTCAACCTTTTCCCTCTACAAAACAAGCACGAAAAACCATCAGTTATGTCCATCGATCTCCTGGCATGTCACATTCCAAACATCAACCTTACCTCTTGGTGAACATCAGGTTTATCCATTTGAACGAGAACTTTGGACCCCTGCCTTTGCAGACTAGGTCTCCGGAAAGATCCAGAAGGGTCTTTACGGAACTTTTGTAGGAAAAATAAAGGACTCTTCCCCGATGAAAGAACTTGATCGACGTAAAACGCGAGAAAAAGCACCAATACCCATTCAACTGACATGATAATTAACACATCTTTCATCCCATTCTTGGGATCACTTAAGTTTTTCCAATGCATTCCAGATGTTCCCATATAATCCCCTGAGAAGGAATATTGTGCCAACTCGTATAAACCACGGTAAAGTGAAAATCCTGGATATAGCTCCATCACAATGATCCATCCTCCTGCATTGTAGCAAATTGTTCTCGTCATAAATATAAAAAAATGGAGTAAAAATGTCGGCAAACCTTACTGTTTGTCAGTAGACAAGAATTCTAGGTTGCACAGGTACAGATACGTGGGTACGAATACGCAGATACGAGATACATAGATGCGGGACTTCTGAAAAATATAGGATACGTGTACAAAGGGAATATGGATAAATATTAAAAATATAGGGACCAAATTGTACATAGTCAAACTATAAGAACCAAATAATAATAGTAAAGCAGATAAAATAAACATATTTTAGTGGTTTTCTTTATTTTGGACAGCTTCTCTCAGTCGTTATTTGACAGCTTTTACTCAATTTTCAAGACGGATATTCATGTCACCTATCCGAGTTATAGATATGCATATCCCAATCCCGTATTCAATTTTTAAAAATTACAAATTCACCCCAAGTGTGTATCCAATGCATATTTGAGTAGGAGACATATCGTTTACAAGACAAGCTACCATACAGAAGTATCTGTGCATCGCAGGACAAGATCATAGTCTATAGTTGGATTATCAAACGAATGAAGATTAAATTATGGAAAACTGAGAGTTTCATATGTTTACTTACTTGGAAACGACAAATCTTGAATAAAGAATTGGAATAGAAATCCACCTAACAGGCCTGACCCGAACACCAATATGTAACCAAGCACTGGAAAAAATTACATTAGTAATTAGTTAAGATATTAACTACATAATAGGATCAAAGAACACATCATTAGTAGACATCAAACCTGTAGCAGTGTTCACACTTGAGAAAAATGCAGCAACTTGAAATGCCAAGGCAATTTGCAAGTTTATGAAGATAAAATAAAAAACAAACTGGATACTGTAATCATTTAGGGTGAAGAACTTTAAACCTGAAAGAAGAGAAAGAAACAGCATGGTTAATTAAGCAGTTACAGCAGAATTTGAATGCAAATAGTAGTTATATACTCGAGTAATTACCTATCACTGAACCAAAGACTACGAAAACTAGCATATAAATAAAAGATATCAGAAGAAAATAAGCGTATGAAATCATCCAATAGGGGCCATCTCCAAGCCCGTGCATCTTCATCATAATTCTTAGTTTCTGTTGTTTCTCATAAACCAAAGCAGTTAATACCACCTGCAAGAAAGTGAAAAAGGGATTTAAAAAAGCCACAAATTCGACGAAATAATCGAGTACGAAGACTTTGAGCTTTACTTTGCGCTGTTTCAAAACAATACGAAGATGTTGAACTTTACTTACAGGAAAGAGTTGTATAATGACCCATGTAAAGAATAAGGGTCCGAGTAGAGAAGAAAAATCCAGCCTGAGTTGAGTTCCTGGTTTGGGCATTTCTTTAACAAAATCAAACAAAATTTTCGTCCCAGCTCCAAGTAGAAACTCAAGATACGCATTTGATGCCTGAAAAAACAAAAACAAAAAACAAATCAACAAAAGAACTGATTTCTTCAACCTATAAGTAGCTATAATATCTTCTCATATATCATTATGTAAATAAGCTTCAGGAAGTATCAGGGAAAGTAGAGGACAGGAAATGAATACCAAGTTCACGGAACGAGGGACACGTGTCAATGCAATAGGTGTACTTCCTGTGTCATTTTTGTATGTAGAGTTGTACCATATGCTGACATTGAAGTTCTTTTCATTTGAATTTAAGAAATCATAAGCTGTTACGCAGAAAAAGAACATATAGTAAATAATTCGGACACTACAGAAAATCAAACATGTCATTTTGGTAGAGTTAAACTCGAAAACCTGCAATCATCTCGTTTATCTTTCCCTCTGGATTGCCCTTCCAGTAGCCCTTATATAGCTCATTGTTGATCTCTGAAGAACTATTACGCCAGAGGTGAAGACCTTGAAGGCAACTTATTTCTGCACAAAAACGCAATCACAACTGTGAAAATTGACATTTCAACGTATAATCATGAACATTTGCCAAGTTAGGGAATAGAATATCCGAGCACTAAAATGATACAATACCTTCTTGCACTGAAAGAGAACCAAGCATGAAGGAGACAGGGAAACTAGAGCTTGAAAGACACTTAGATTGAAGATAATATGCAGGTTTGTTTGAAAAAAAAGCCGGTTCGAGAAAATTGGAGAGCTGAGTCGGTGTATCTGAGCCCTGACAAAAGCAACAACATACTATTGATTAGCACGAGTAACAAAAAACAATTTAAACTCATGACAACACACACATATATATATATATATATATATATATATATATATATATATATATATATATATATAGATAGATAGATAGATAAAGTAACTCAAATGAAAAATAGCAGGCCTAACCAAGACATTATTGGCTATGCTGTACAAAATATCCGAGCTGTTCACCGTTAATGCACTAGGGAACATCTTTGCTGCCAGACCTATCCAAGTTACAAAAACATATAAAAACATGGGCTTAATCAAGAATCATGAAGCAAGATAAAGCGAGTGCTTAAAGTGAGTGAGTTAAAGGTATACTTTGTCCAAATGATTGATTATTTCCAGTCACAAGTATTGATGCAGGACAGGACCCTGTCCTCTTACACGAATCAGATGGCAAGTCTGCGAAAGGAATGAAATCTGTTTGCACGGCACGATACTCGGGGGCTGGCACTTGTAACAAGGGAGGCCATTCGGGTGGATTACGAATAGGACAGCTGCCCACTTGGTCCAAAGTAGAATATTCGATTCCACATACCTTTTCGCATTTTCCATCGCCATTAGTATCAATACAAGTGCATCCACATTTGTTGGATGGTTTATCCAATTCTTTGTTGATCAATATTTGGATGAGAATAAGCAACACACACAGCAAGAAGGGGAATATGGTAAGTCGAATGTTCGACCTAATATTCCGTTTCTGCAACAAAAATTAAGGAAAGAAAATGAACAGCAATCAGATATGACAAATCTATCCATACACTAAGATGCTTTTTCATAACTTTCACACTGACTTCTCTATTAAAATTTACTGACAGAAAAAAACTTTGCAATAAACACCCAAGCATAAAAGCACAAGGAATTCATGGCAAAAGATTGAATATAATTCATCAAAAGTTTAGCCAACTTTCTTGAACTTGGATTATGTAGGTGTAAAATCAGAGTCATTTTTTCATTTTTAAAGGCATTACACCAAACATATTGTTGTGGCACCATAGTAATGACACTTTTTCACAATCGATTTTCAGGTACAAAATCGACTTTTTGCCCTGTGGATTGTGAAAGTCGATTCTTCTGCTAATAATCGTCCTTCTCTCAGTCTATCACAATCGAGTCTCAACTACAGAATCGACCTTCTGCCCGTGGATTGCACTAATAATCGACTTTCTCCCGGTCTATTGTGAAAGTCGGTTTTACAGTTGAGAATCGACATTCTCCTAGTTGATTGTGTAAGTCGATTTGAGGTTCTAGAGCTAAAAATTGACTTTGAGCCGGACAATAAAGCATTCCTAAAATTAGGCATACACAGACACTCACCATTGCTATCAAACTAAAGGAAGCCAACTTCATTCCCCTTATAAGTAAACAAAAAAACAATAAACCAGCAACACAAAAAAAAAAAAATCATAGAAATTGACGGAGAAATCCAGCAAAAAGGTACATTATACCGAAGAATATGATAGGAATCGATCAAAAACTGCAGAGAAAAAAAATGTTCATACCTGAAAAGTAAGATTCTTCCTTAACAGAGCATTAGCCTGCGTCCAGAAGCTAGCAGGACCATGTGAAGAATCCGCCATGAAAGTTTCTCCTCTTCCACCTTCTTCTTCTGCCGTATGTTATTTCACTGGGTGCCAGTTAATTTAACAATTCCATTGAGGGGAATCATTTCCATGAAAATACAGTTTTGAATCCGTTTTCAGAAAATTCTCATAGAAATTTAGCTATATATATACACACAGGCCTGGCTGATGCTATCTTTTGACGAAATTGCCCTTCCTCGAGAAAGCATATGAAACACGTATACTGCACACTATGCCTTAACTGAAACTAGCAAAATTCAGTTAACCTGATTTGTTTTTTCTATTTTTCTATTTTCTTAGTATATAATAATATATTTATTTATTTATGCGGATCTGTGAAAGATGTAGTTGGCTTGGAATTTGGAACGCTGGAACGCGTTTGCACGAAAATCTCGGAGTATTATTTGCACCGCAGTTAATCTACTTGTATATCATTCCATAAGTATATCATAGCAGAATCGATTTTGTAAACGTCAGTTTATTAGCTAAAAACGACTTTTTTTAGGTGAATTGTAAAAACGGTATTTGATAAAGTCGGTGTTTGTTTTTTCTTAAGCTACGAAAAGTTGGTTACGGGCTCTAAAAAAGTCGGATGTCCAGAAAAGTCAGTTGTGCAATTTTACATATGTAGATTTGTACACGAGTAGGTTTGTATTACGCAAAAAAAAAAAAAAAAAAAAAAAAAAAAAAAACAAAACCCAAATCTTATACTACGATATAAATCAATATTTTATTGTCTTTTTAGATCTATCAAACTTAAAAGGGAAAATTTCATTTGGCGCCACATATGCTATGCTACTAACTTTGTACGTGATGCAATCGATTTTGATAATGATGGGAACCCACGCTGGAAGTTGACTCCATCCGGAAAATTTACGGTAAGCTCGGCGTATCATAATATCCAAAACCGATCTTTGATTCCCGCGGCCCCCGAGGAAGGCAATTGGCGATTAATTTGGTCCATTAAAGGACCTCTTCGAGGGAATATTTTACTTTGGCAGATTTATCGCGACGCCCTCCCTACCGCGGGCCTTCTCAAGGACGAATATTTTACTTTGCCAGATTTATCGCGACGCCCTCCCTACCGCGGGCCTTCTCAAGGACCGCCATATCATTGAAGATGATGTCTGCTTCCTTTGTTGCACGAGACCTGAGTCGACCCTTCATGTGGTTAGGGACTGCCCGTGGACCCTAACCATGTGGAAGGAAGTCATCCACCGACAACATTGGAGTTCTTTTATTTCGAGTTATGAGATCCCCTCATGGTTGGAGCGTTGTTTGAAAATAAATATGTACAAGCATGACACAATTGAATTCTGGGGATTTCTAATCTGCGAGATTGTCCTAAGTATCTGGTTTTGGCGTAATCAGGAGTTTCATCATGATGAGCTCCACCGACCCCCCCCCCCCCCCCCCCCCCCCGCCCCGGAGAGTGTTCATCTCGGAAGCCATTAGGCGCGCTCGAGAGCTTCGATTGGCGTGGCCTTGAGTCTTTCTTGTATTTGTTTTTTTTGCTACGGTTACCCTCTGTAAAGTTTAGGTTTTGTACAATTCGTTTGCTTGTACAGCTTTCGTAAGTTTTTTAATAAAAAATATCCGGTTTCAACCAAAAACATAAAAGGGAAAATCTAGTAGGACCTAAATAAATTAAACTAATTTCTAAAGGTTGTAAAATAATTTAATATAAATGGATTGATATGAAATAACAAGTGTTAGCAGGATCCATGGGCAATAAACACTATAGCATTCATCGTCGACGACTGAAACACCGTCGTCACGGAAGAGTGTGTCTCGTGATGCTTAGACCTTCTTCCTCTACGGAGGGCTTCGCCTAAATCAACATTAATTCAATGTTTGTTTCCGAAATGATAAGAATTATGTTTTTTTTTCACTCAAGGATGTGACATGCCCTATGATGGCACGATCTAGATATACTTCAAGTCTGAGATGGTGTGATACGGGAGGTTCTAACACGGAGGCTCGATATGGAGAGTGGCCGTGTGTGTGATAATCCTTGACCACACAGCTTCATTCTCGTATTTCGTGCCCATATTATGCCACATGGATGACTCCATATGTTGGAGTATTTAGGGTAGAATTTCCCGTGTGATACACTTATAAAGACATACATAAATAGTTTGAGTGTGCCTAGAATAAATACAAAACGTGACTACTATTTTATTGGAGATATGAGATATCTTGATAATTTAAATATTCATTTGAGATGAACTCGGTTTAACTATCCCATGTTTTCACTTACCTATCTCTCTATGAATATGAGTTTAAATTATTTAGGGATTGGCATGATAAATTGCATGCATGTATTGTATCATGTTTATAAATCCTGAAATTTTCTTTGTATTGTTATGATTCAATAATCCTTCTTAATTTATTTCAACAAATAGTCTTGTCTTAGTTATAATTTATTGAATTAAAATTGGTTATATTGATAAAAATAAACAAGAACCTTGCGAATTTAGTTTTGCAACATGTAAATTTAGTTTCGACGATGGATTGTCGTTTTGAGGTAGGGTGTTTGGAATGAAGTGGGAGGGTAAATAAGGGATAGTGCGGACAAGCGATAAGTGGAGGTTGGGGTTGGGGGCATCCTACGAAACCACAAATGTGACATTTTGCGCAGTTTTTCTATGAAACTTGATGGAAAATGTGAAGTAGCTATCGGCGAAGCTCTGGCCATGCCCCAAGCTATGTTTCTTGCAATTAGCTGGGTTTTTTTAGTGACGAGTTGGAAGGGGACTTCCTACCTATACACCACAAGCTGACTTCCAAAGGTGTGGACTTGTCTTACCTTGGCGGAGTATTGATGATTTGCAAAGTTTTTTTACGTGTTTTTTCTCATTACAATTTCTCTTCTGTAAAGAGGAAAAGAAATGTCCATTCTCAACTCTTAGCAAAAGAAGGTCTTTTATTCATAGGGATTAAACAATGGGCTCTAGGCCACCTCCTCATGTTTTATTAGCTTGCTCGGCTGATATGATGAAATAATAATACCTTTTATTCTCAAAACAAAATTAGATAAATTCTAAGAAGGGAGATTTCGCCCTTTATTTCCTTAAAATTTGACATTAATGATAAAATTATGATCTAAAAGTCTGTTTCATCCTTTATTTCCCTTTCACGAAGATTATGATAAAGAATTATTTTTCTTTCATATATTATTTTTAAATATTCATATCTCAGACCCAATCTCTATCACGAATAATCTCACTTCCTTTTTTAAAATAAAAAAATAATTGTATCCATCTCTTCACTCGATTTCTTTTAAGACCACATTGGCCATCCTTAATCTAAGAAATCATAAAATTTCACTTCAATTATTTAATACAACCTTGCTGAATATTTATTTCACTTTAATTATTAATTAGTACAACCTTAGTGATTATTGATAGTGAATTACACGTTTCATGGTTACTATTTGATGTTGATCGAATATTACAATCGGGTAATTGGATAATTCTAATTAGGAAAATAACGCAAGAACACTGAGATTTATGTATAGGTATGGACTGAACTCTTTGAGAGAGCTGCCTACGTATCCAATTCAAGTAACAAATTGGAATCAAGTCCCCCTCGTAGTTCAGGGTGTTCCTTTTGTAGCAATAGATCGTGATTCTCTTCCTTGCGTGATGGGAAGTTATCACCGGTTATCTCTGTACGTTACTGGTCGTGGGGTCTACCCACGTCTATAAGCGGTTGAACTGATGCTGACTCGGTCTTCGTTGCACCCAGCCGAGCATTCTGTCTAGAGATACTTCTGCACAGCCGATCGTTCTATCTAGAGATACTTATGCGCAGCGCATGATGGAGTCCTGCTCCTCTGACTATTCTGGTCAGCACTTGCGGTCCTGCCTTGCCAATCTCTTATCTTTATTGTCTAACTTTGGGCCTGGCCCAATTATGGATAACCCGGCCCAATGGGCCCACCTATCATCATAAGTCCCCCAGACTAGGGTGGACTGCTTTACAGCTGCCCTAGTCTGAAATGCTCTAACTTCCATCATTAATATATATCGTGAATCAAGGCCAAGTCACACCTGCTTAATATTATGACCGTGCACTGAACCGTCACCTCGCTTCCACTTGTGTCACATAATTAGACCTCTTGTCAAACGACTCCTCTATTTTACGCCTCTGGAACCGCTTTTCTGCAATTACAAGTAAGTTTCCGTCTCCATTTTATTCTTCCGCTTCTTTTGATTCTTTGTTTCTTTCATGAGTCTGAGAGCCAATACGGCCTCTAGCGATTCTATAGAAAAATTGTTTCAATCTCCGGAAAAGATTTCGATCGCAGTAGAGAGTGAAGAAGTGAATTCCTCTAACCCTATTCCTAATCCTGAAACTGTAGTAAACATTGATCATCCGTCCTCTTCGATTGATTTGAGAAATACCTCCACTTTTGGGGATAACCCTCTGTGTCTTTTGCCTTCTCATCTTCTTCCTCCTGGGATTTTTACTCCCACTTCCATTGTCCATCAATATCCAGAAGACCACTCTGCATTTTTGAATACCCTAAAAAGGGAGATCAATCGATTTGATAAAACCAAAGCTATAATGGCTTGCCACGGTGTTGCTAGCAAGATGACAAAAACTGAGATGAATGGTTTACTGAAAACTTATCAGATTCGTACTGATCCTTTCGAAGTCGCTCTTCCTAAACCGACTAAGTATGCTTACAATCCCCCGGCCGGTTTCTGCACAGTGTATGCTGACCAGCTTCATAGTGGTCTGAGATTTCCTCTTCCACCCAGGCACGTCGAGGTGATGAAGTATTATAAATTGGGGGTTGGTCAAATACACCCAAATAGCGTCAAGTTTCTCATAGGTTTTATGAGCTGGTGTCGTCTGAACACCACTCCCTTCACTGTAACGTTATTTAGGAATTTCTACCAATGCAAGTTAACGCAAGGTAGCGGGGGGTGGTATCATTTCTGCCGTAGGGCCAGTGCTCCGATTATCCCTGTAACTGGCAAAGATAAAACCAAGAAGAAGTGGCAAGAACACTTCTTCTTCATGAGACATAATACGGATGTCAACCTGGGGCGATGGAATACCTCTTCCATGAAAGACAAGTTGGAAGACTTCATTGATGCTACCCTGTCCCGATATCTCGTTAATAACAAAATTTCCTTTAGCTTAGACTTTATAAGTTCTGCCCTGATTGATGCTGCTCAGCTTCGCACCGCAGGGCCTATTGGCTACGTGGAGTTCTCCAAAAAAACAGTATAGAAAATGTATGTTTGTATTTGTCTTTTGTTCTTATTTTTGAATGACTTTAATTGTTTTTCGTCTTTGTAGTGGCCAATGTAGATGATCTGATCAACATCGATGTCGATGAGGAGGAAGAGACAGAGCAGATGCTTGAGGACTCTGAACAGACCTTGTCTGTCATTCCTGAAGGTGGTGAGGTTTCTGGCCAGCAGGACGCCGCGGAGACAGGCCTTGACTCTGGTAACGCTGCACAGGAAACCATCTCTATTGCAAACCCTTCTGATCAGAATATTCTGAGTACAGTTAATCCTGTGGATCTGACTGTTGAAGAGGATCTTCCCGATGGCCAATCCACCGGCTTGAGTGTTGTGCCTCTAAGGACCGTTTCTTTAAGACAGAAGAAAAGGCATAGGTCCACTTGCTCTGGTAGCTCTGCGAGTGATTCTTCCTTTAACTTTGAGGATATGTCTGTGGAAGATTTTGCTGATTCTGAAAGTAGCTTTTTGTAAGATTTTCATTTTTTCTTTAATTTCTATCTTCTAAGACTTGTCCTTTTGCAGTGCTACCGCCTGGGTAAATCATTGCACAAGAAAACTTCTAGCATGGCCAGGGATATTTCTGCCTTGCAACAGAAAGTTGCTCATCTGGACGAGGCTAATGCCAAGGTGGCTAGTTTGGAATCTTTGGAGGCTGCTGCTCGCCAGGAGATTGAGCAATTGAAAGCCAGTCTTGCTAAATCTGAGGGTCTGATATTCATCCAAGAAGAGCAAATAAAACTCAGAGACGAGCAGCTGAAGAAAATGACTGAGGAGCATCAACAGCATCTTGCCACAGTGAAGAAGATGAAGAATGATTTTGATGAAACTGTGAGACAGATGGAAGAGACTCCTGCTCAGAAAATCATCCAGAAGGTCGTTGCAGGATACAAAGCTGCTCCTGAAACTTATGAAGAAATCCAGATCATATTGGCTCCTGCTTTGCGCAGAGGGTATACCCTTGGAGTCGATGAAGCTAAGCCAGCTGACTTGGTGATTAACACTCTGCTTAATCACAAGTTATATGATAAGAAAGCGGGTGAAATCTTCACAAAACGGTATGATGAGTACAAGAGTGAGGAGGACATTATTCGCAAGTATGCGAAAAAGAAATCTGCTCAGCCCTCTGCTCCCCCTGCACCTTAATTTATATTCATTCTTGAAAACTTTGAATTTTGCTACACTTTGCAGCTTCTGGTATAATAACTTTATCTATTATTTGTTGTTGACGAGACTTAGCTTCTTTATTTTTAATGTATTTGCTGTACATAAATGCCTTTTTAACTTAATGCATAGGACATTAATGTTCTCTGCCCAGAACATCCTTGCTCTGCAAGTTTGGCATTATATTTTTAATTGTGTGCTTTGCACAGAATTTCCTTGCGCTGCAAGTTTAACACTTGTGTTTTTTAATTGGGTCCTCTACGCAGCATGCCCTTGCGCTGCAAGTTTGGCACTTAATATTTTTTAATTGTGTGCTCTGCACAGAATTTTCTTGCGCTGCAAGTTTAACACTTGTGTTTTTTAATTGGGTCCTCTGCCTAGCATGCCCTTGCGCTGCAAGTTTGGCATTTATATTTTTTAATTGATCTTCTGACCAGATTTATCCTGCGCTTGCGAGTTAAAATTTTTGCTTTCCAGGCATTTTGCCTTTAATTATGTGTTCCAACACATGTTAAAATATCATATATAATCACAAAATTAAACAGGATATATATTCAAGGCAACATTACTCAAGAAAATAAGACGATATTAAGGAAAAAATTTCCTTAAATGAACAGCATTCCAACTTCTAGGAATGGTTTTTCCGGAGGCATTAGCTAGTTGATAGGATCCTTTTCCATTCACTTTGATAATTTTATAAGGACCTTCCCAATTTGGGTCTAGCTTTCCAGTGGGACCTTGCTTGCTAGCATCATTTCGCCTCAGAACTAAATCGCCTTCTTTAAAATACGTACCTCTAACCCTGGAGTTGTAGTATTGAGCAATCCTCTGCTTGTATTTGGCCATCTGTATCAATGCTATGTCCCTTTTGTATTCTAACTCATCTTTGACGTGCATCATAGCTACCTCTTGTGTTTCTGGACAGTATAATTCCGTCCTGGGAGATTTGTGTCCAATCTCTGCTGGTATTACAGTTTCGCATACATATGCTAAGGAATATGGAGTTTCCTGTGTAGCAGCATTTGGGGTAGTCCTGTATGCCCACAAGATGTTTGGAAGATGATCTACCCAATGAGATCCCTCCTTCTAAAACCTCTTCTTCAATCCCTGTTTAATTTGCCTGTTGGTCTGTTCTACCTGTCCGTTGGCTTAAGGATAGGCCACTGATGTAAAATGTTGGGAGATTCCTAGGTTTGTGCACCAGGTCTGCACTCATTGATCTTCAAATTGTGTGCCATTATCAGAGATGAGGACTTTAGGAATTCCATATACGCACGAATATTTCTCCATAGGAATTTACGTATTTGGTTGGTTTGTGATGGTGGTTAAAGGTTCGGCTTCCACCCACTTGGTGAAATAATCTACTTGCCACCACTAGAAACTTGAAATTTCCCGGTGCTCGGGGTAGTGGACCCACTAAGTCTACTCCCCATTGATCGTAAGGCCATGGAGATACAATTGGTATCATCTCCTGTACAGGATTATGCGATAAATTGCTATGCACCTGGCATGTCCTGCAAGTTCTGACCAGATTCTCTGCGTCGTCTTGCATTTCTGGCCAATAATACCCGTAAAGCCTACATTTCCTGGCCAGAGCTCATGCTCCCAAATGATTTCCGCAAATTCCGAGATGGATTTCTCTCAGTACATAATATCCCTCATCTGGAGTAACGCATTTCAACCAAGGTGCTGCATAATATTTTATGTACAGAACATCGTTGAACAGGGCATACCTGGCTGAGAGTCGTATCAGTTTTCTGGCGCATACTTTATCTTCTGGAAGCCTTCCATCTCTCAGATACACTACAATTGGATCCATCCAAGTCTCTGCATGTGTGATTGGTTGTGCTTCAATCTCATCACAACTCTTCTGCTTTAACTGCTCAACCAACACCTTTTTGTTGGATAAGAAATTCGATCCTAGCTTTGATAAAGCATCTGCTCTGGTATTTTGGGCCCGAGTTATCTGCTCTACTTCCACCATTAAGAAATTCTGCAATTTCCTTTGTGCCACTGCAAGGTATTTTTTCATGGGACCTTCTTTTGCTTCATATGCTCCCTTGATATGATTTGTTACAAGCTGTGAGTCCGTGTAGACTTTCAGATTTTGCACACCTAACTTCTGTGCTAGGTTTAATCCGGTTATCAAAGCTTCGTATTCTGCCTCATTGTTAGTGGCTTGAAAGTCGAAATGAAGAGCATATGGGAATTCTTCACCTTTTGGGCTAATGAGTAGGAGTCCTGCTCCTGATCCTTCTTTGTTGGAAGCTCCGTCCACATAACGCTGCCATTGTTCGATTTTGTTCTTCTCGGACTTGTTCTGCTCAGCCTTATGCTCTATAGCCAAGGCTTTCTCTTCTGCCAAGAAATCGGCTAATGCTTGAGCTTTAATTGCTGTTCTCGGTTTGTATTCGATATCAAACCCGGCCAATTCAACTACCCATTTTGCTAACCTCCCAGACTTGTCTGGTTTATCCAAATTTGCTTTAAAGGTTGGTTTGTCAACTCAATCACTGGATGACTTTGGAAGTACGGTCTTAATTTCCTTGTGGCATGTACTAGGGCTAAGACCAATTTTTCCACTTCAGAGTATCTGATCTCTGGTCCTTGTAAGGCTTTGCTTACAAAATATACAGGCCTTTGTATCATGCCGCGTTGTTTTACTTACACATCACTTACTGCTTCGTTGCAAAAAGACAAGTATAGAAAAAGTACCTCACCTTCCTGAGGAGGAGTTAAAGTGGGTAGGTGACTGATATGATCCTTTAACTCCTGAAAAGCCTGTTTACATTCTTCAGTCCATTCAAACGGGCTGGCTTTCCTGAGAATTTTGAAAAATGGCAATGACTTCTGTGCAGATTTTGACAGGAAGCGGTTCAGCGCTGCTAATCTTCCTGTCAATCGCTGGACTTCCTTAATATTCTTCGGTTCGGGCATTGTTTTCAAAGCCTCCAATTTATCAGGGTTGGCCCTGATACCTTCTTTAGATATCATATAACCCAGAAATTTTCCTGACCTTACTCCAAAAGTGCACTTTTTTGGGTTCAATTTCATTCCTGTTTGTCTTAAAACTTGACAAACCTCTGCTACATCTTTCAAATATTGGTCAAGAGTCCTGCTTTTGATCAATAGATCATCCACATATACCTCCATGTATTTGCCAATCTATTGTTTGAAAATGGTGTTGGCCCTTTGGTAGGTAGTCCCTGCATTCTTTAATCCGAAAGGCATAGACACATAGTAGTAGGAACCAAATTCAGTAATAAAAGCGATTTTTATAGCATCTACGGGGTCCATCATAATCGATGATATCCCTTATAAGCATCTAAGAAAGCAAAGATTTCATAACCAACTCGTAAAATCTACTAGCCTGTCAATTCTAGGGGAAGTATAACTATCTTTGGGACAAGCTTTGTTTAGATCTGTGAAGTCCACACACATTCTCCAACTGTCATCTGGCTTCTTGACTAGCACTGGGTTTGCTAGCCATTCTGGGTAGATAACTTCTCTAATCATGTTGGCCTGCAACAATTTTTCCACTTCTTGCTGGACAGCCTGTATCCTTTCTGGGGCAAAAGACCTCTTCTTTTGTTTCACCGGTTTCCTGGTTGGGTCGATGTTGAGCTTATGGGCAGCCAACTCTGTTGACAGTCCAGGCATGTCACTTGCTTTCCATGCAAATACATCTTTGTAATCTTTCAAAATCTTAACCAACATTTGTTTTTGTTCAGCAGGTATCCATGATCCTATGCTGTCTGTGGATTCAGGGTCCAGTTCATCTAGCATTATTGATTCCACAGGATCGTTGGACTGCCAACTTTTCTCTTCATCTGGAACTAGGTCTTCCATTGTCACCTGTTGCACCTTCATTTTTCCACTGATTGTGGCTGTGTAGTAGTTCTTGGCAGCATCCACGTCCCTTTTAACGGTAGCTTCTCCTTCAAAAGTTGGGAATTTCATACTGTTATGTGCTGGCGATACCACTGCCCTTAGGTCGATCAACGCTGGTCTTCCCAGAATCACATTATAAGCTGATGGAGCTTTTACTACCACAGAATTGACCATCAGAGTCCTGCTCTGTGGTCCTTTGCCGAAAGTCATCAATAGCTTTAACATACCCACAGGATGGATGGGTGGCCCCGTAAATCCAAAAAGAGAAGTTGACACAGGAGTCAGCTCCGAATCTGTTAACTTCATTGCTTGCAATGCACTGTAATACAGCACATTTACTGCGCTACCCGTGTTTACACAGATCCTTCTGACCAGATTCTTCTGTATAACTGCTTCTATCACCAGCCCTTCGTTGCTCACGATGGCTGGTAGAGCATCTCTTGGACCGTACTGAACGGTTCCCATCACTTTCGGTTTCTTTGCTTCTCCTTCTTTTTCTGAGCAGCCAGTTTTTTCTTGCTGGGCAGCTTTATTAACTTCTCCTGGCCCCCCAACAACCGTGTTCACTGTGTTGATTGGGGCATTTTCTCTATGTCCATCCGCATCAGGAGATGGATCTCTATGTCTCCTTTGATTGTACCTGTCATAATTGTTGTGGTGCTTCTTAAATTCTCTCCTTCCCCTGGGGTTATCTCCCTGTGCTCGATCGATGCATTCATCGATCTTTCCTTCCATTGCTGCTGCGTCTATATCTCTGATCAAATCCCTACACTGTTCAGAATCATGTCCCATGTCTTTATGATATTTGCACCATCTGGTATGGTCTTTCTTCTCCCTTGGACCCCTCAATGGAGGAGAAGTCTTAGTGATTCCTTTCTTTTCCATAATTGCCAACACTTGGTCGCGAGATCTGTTTAGAGGAATAAGGTCTCTGTCCTGCAAAGCACCCTTTTTTCCTAACCTTTCAAAGATGGGAGCGGTTACCCTATCCCAAACAGATTTTCGCTTCTTATCAGACCTGTCATCAGTCTTTCCCTTTTTTGAATCCCTGTGGGATTCCTCCCTCTTGGCTCTGTTAGCCTCTTCTCCTTGACAATGCTACGTATGCGATTTCCGGACTACTCTTCCATTGTACTCGGATTCTTCTTTGCTCGGCTTTGCATGTAACCGTCCTTCTCTGCGAGACCTACCACGAAGGATGCTACTAAGAATTTATCATCCAGATCTGCTATCTGGGATGATTCTCCATTGAATCTCTTAATAAACTGCAACACTGTTTCATCACTTTTTTGCCTAATGGTTAGCAAGTATGTACGGTTCCTCTGGAAGGGTCTTGCTGCGATGAATGCATGCATGAACTTTCTGGTCAGAGTTGGGAAATCTGGTATGGATCTGGGGTTCAACTTGTTGAACCAATCTCTTTCCTTTCCTGTTAGAAGAGTTGCAAATGCCGTGCATTTCATCTCTTCTGGAGCATTATACAAATTCATGTGCTGGATATACTGATGCATATGATCATACGGATCTTTAGTTCCATCGTATGCCTGGATCTTTGGGATCTTAAACCCTAGAGGACAAGGAAATGCATCAATGTCTTCGGTGAAAGGAGATACCAGCCTAAACTCATCTTGCTTAGGCTTAAGAATAGCATCTAACTCCGCCTTGGCGTTATCACCACCTAGGTGAGTAACCACCACTCTTATGCTAGACTCTGCTTCCTGTTTCTCCCTTTTAGCGGTATGAAGGGGAGTATGTGTTTCAGAAGCGTCATTATCTTGGTTTCTGGCCTTTAAGACTTCTTCAAATATGGCTTTTATCTCCTCGACCTTGAGGTTTGCCAAGTTCTCTACCAACATTTGTTTGACCGCGTTCGGATTGCTTTGGTTTGTCCTTCTTCCATAACTTTCTTTCCGGTTTCTTGATTGTTTCGTCGGGCTTTTCTCCCCCCGGTCCTATTTTCTTTCTCTTGCTGAGTTTGCTGTTTTTTCGAGTTTCCCTGATTTCTTGCCATTTTTCTGTAATAATCACTCACTAACTAGAATTAACCCTCCTTCTAGCGCCAAATGATGTTGATCGAATATTACAATCGGGTAATTAGATAATTCTAATTAGGAAAATAACGCAAGAACACTGAGATTTATGTATGGGTATGGACTGAACTCTTTGAGAGAGCTGCCTACGTATCCAATTCAAGTAACAAATTGGAATCAAGTCCCCCTCGTAGTTCAAGGTGTTCCTTTTGTAGCAATAGATCGTGATTCTCTTCCTTGCGTGATGGGAAGTTATCACCGGTTATCTCTGTACGTTACTGGTCGTGGGGTCTACCCACGTCTATAAGCGGTTGAACTGATGCTAACTCGGTCTTCGTTGCACCCAGCCGAGCATTCTCGTGCAGAGATACTTCTGCACAGCCGATCGTTCTATCTAGAGATACTTCTGCGCAGCGCATGATGGAGTCCTGCTCCTCTGACTATTCTGGTCAGTACTTGCGGTCCTGCCTTGCCAATCCCTTATCTTGATTGTCTAACTTTGGGCCTGGCCCAATTATGGATAACCCGGCCCAGTGGGCCCACCTATCATCACTATTTATTTTAGATTGGATATTAACACTTTTGATCCCTGATCTTTCAGAATTTTTCATAACTACTGCTTACATTGATTGTTACGATTTTAACCTCTATCGCAACAATAAAGAGTATATTCAATAAAACAATATACCCCAAAATAAAATCGTCTTTCTCTAAAAATAAAACAATATTCTCCTTATTGATTTCCCATTTATTAGGTGGGATAGAAATGTTTAAATCTTATCTTTTGGACTTTCTTGTTCACATCACAATAATTTTGGTTCATCCATTAAATACAATGCTGCCTCCGTTCTAAAATATAAATCCGTTTAGTTTTTTTGAATTTGTTGCGTAATATAAATCCATTTAGAATACTGATGGAATATTTATTATATTTTTCTTCATTTTACAGTTTTACCCCTAATATTTATCTAGAATATTCTTTCATTATCTCTAACACTTTATAGTTATTATATTAAATTATTACATTAATGAGAATAAAAACGTATTATAAACTTTTAACATTAAAATTAATGACACGAACTACTTTCTGAACCCGTGTGAAAATGTTTAAACTGATTTATATTTTGGGACGAATATAGTATATGCTAATAGTACTACATTAATTATCCTAATAACATGTGATTTTTTAACATTATCAATATACAATATCATTTATTTACGACATGAGATTTTTAGTTTTTTCTTGAAAATAGTACTCTCTCTGTCCTAAATTGTTTGAGACTTGTTTCTTTTATTAATGTACCAAAATATGTCCCATAATTAATATTTAAACTAAAAGTTCTTCTTAAATTCTGTCCCCTTAACTTTTTAGATTTTTAAAATATACAAAACAAATTGAGACCAAAGGAATAATTAAACTTTTAAACCAAAGTTTTACTTCGATTATTGTGTTCCCTAGTACTATAGTCATATATTTCAAGGTCAACCTAGTTAATTAAAAATTACTACTAATAAATCTCAAACAAAAAAAACAAAAAATAACAAAAAAACCAGATTGGTTTCTTAGCCTTTAAGGCAAATTTGGGAAGGTTTTTTTGACGCACAAATTTGGGAAGTTGGAATCGATATTACTACTATTAAGATAGTCTAACATCGTTTTAAGTAAACTATTATAATAATTGGGTTTTTAAAGTTTTACATATACCAAACCGCGTATAATGACATCGTTTTAACTAAACTATTCCAAACCGCGTATAATGACATCATGATCGTGTTAGGGTATGAGATCTGATTTTCTAAAGATAGAATAAAAAAATTCGATATTTGTAAAATCGAAAATCGTATATAAGGCCAGGGGCACCCCTGGGGAGGGGCCAACGGGGCCATGGCTCAGAGCCCCCCGAAAATCAATAAATATAAGGGCCCCACAAAATTACGAACTAATATTGTATATATATATTGTATTTATGTGAATAATGAATGTATTACCTTAATGGTTAGCACTCTAGTATACTAGACATAAGACTCGGTTTCAAACCTTGCTAGCTATAATAATTTTTATTTTTTTAAACTAGGACTAGAGTCGAATAAGTTGGTTTTTTTTCTTCCAAACCCATGACTATCTCTCGCAGTATTTTTGTTTTATTTTTTTTATATATATTTTGGTTATTGTTTTTTTTTAAGGGCCCCTAATTTTTTTTTTGGCCCCGAGCCTAAATTTGGACAGGGACGCCCTGTATAAGGCCGGTACAACTTTTCATCCAACCTCATTTTGCATTCCAAAAATAGATTTGGTTTATTGTTATAGACTCCATGCAATATATTACAATAGATTTGGTATTCTAATAAGCGGCCTACGTATCCAAATATATATATTTGGAATCAAGTTCAACCGTAGTTCAGGCGGTTATGCATCGGAGTGGAGTTAGTGGGTAGTTATGCACTCTACCCACGTCTCACGTTTACATGCAACGGTTCCTTTTGTACAGGTATACGTCTTTAATCTGTTCTATCTCGACCAGAGACCTGCCATGGTTATCCCGACTAGGGACCTGCCCTGATCGTGGTCGTCCCGACTAGGGACCTGCCTTGATCGTGAACTTACTTCCGGGATCTTATCTTTCCCTGACCAAAGACCTGACTTGGTCATTTGATCCATGTATTGTTGCTTCGGCTCTCGGGTCAGATGTGGTTTTGGATGTATGACACGTGGATATATTCGGGTCCCCTCAATCAGTAACCGACCCCTTGCACACACATCCCCGAATTTATGCATTTTGTGGTCCAGTTTTTTCATGTTTTTTTTTTTTTTTTTTTTTTAAATTCTAACTTATGGCTGAAAATAATTCTGGGGACAAGATCAGGGGATTTTAGTCGGTGCCCCCATCACTGTCATTTGCAATTAGGGTTGTAAGTGCTTTGATCTACCCGTGATCTACTTATTAGTTACTCTTATTTGATTTGATCGTAAAGATATTTGACTTGATTTTTTTTTTCGAGTTCGAGTCAAGCTACTCAAATAATTAACTAAGCCAAACTCGAGCTTTAGTGTATAGTAATCGAGTAGCTCGCGAGTTGATAGAGATATATTGAATAATTAATTAGTAAATTATATTTATAAAATTTATTATGAATTTTCTTCATGGAAATAATTAATCATTAGGCGAGTCGAGCTCGATCTTGCAATTATTTATAAAAATTAGGGAAAACTGCACACTACCCCCCTAAACAATGTTTAATGTAATTTTTACATCCTTAAATTATTAGTTGATCAATTTACAACCCTAAACTACAATATTTATAAAATTCACAACCTTAAACTATCTTTTAATCGATTTACCACCTCGAACAATTATCATAATCAATTTACACCCTTTTGTTCATTTCCATTTTAAACTTCTCTCAATTTCAGGACAAACTTGTTTTTTCAAAAAAAAAAAAAAAAAAACAAGAACAACAATCACAAAACGAGTTAGCACGGGCCAAACGATCTCTTAGTAATAATTCCTTTCAAAGTGACTTACGAGTGCCAATGGAAGATATATCAAATGTAATATTCCGATTCTCGGGAAAGGGCAGACGTGTCAATTTGCGAGAATGAAATATTATATTTATTCTTTATGGAATTTAAGTATTTTATTTATGTATATATATATAGTGCGAGTATGTATATATATGTGGATTTGGGGCTGATTGGTATTTTTATGGAATATTAGGGTGTTAACCACAAGATTAATTAGTGGAGAGGTTATTATTTGGAAATAACCTCCCATTAATCAAAAGGGGAGTTTCAGTTTTTGCTTTGTACGTTAAAAAAAGAGGAGAGGCGCCTGTTGAGAGCAAGGGTAGAGAAGAAGAAGACTTTTGCTAATTCCCGGTTCGATACTTCACCGTTTGTAGTTCCGTTTAAAGCAGGAGAATCGTGGAATAACAAGGATCGTTTTGATACCAGTTTGGTTACCAAAGCTGCAGATTTTTGCTGAGTTTCGGATCAGTTTCTGGGCTGCATAAGGTAAGGAGAACCCTTACGTTTGCGCTTTTGATTATACATTGGTTGTGTTGAATTCTTGTTGCTTTGGTGATCTAAATTGTGTTAATTTGATGCCTAAATGATGGGTGATGTTCTGGTATGGGTGGTAGTTTAATTCGAGTGTTTTTGGTCAGGAAAGTTTGGGTTTTTGTTTGGAAAACGGATGAATACGATGATGTGCAAAATCAGTTTCTGGAAAATCGCCAGGTCGGACGGGCGTCCGGTTTTCTGGACGGGCGTCCAACCTTGGACGAGCGTCTGGATACTTCGGACGGGCGTCTGAGGTGCAAATTTTGATACGAGATTGAAAGGGAATGTCCGGACGGGCGTCCACTATTTTGGACGAGCGTCCGGGGCCTTTAGACGAGCGTCCGGTCCTTCGGACGAGCGTCCACCCTGGGCCGGTCTTCCGGCTTGTTTATCTTTGGCCTTCGATGAGGGATTGTTATCTAATGAACTAGGATGGTCGGTTAATCACCTAATACTACACAACTTGCTAGATAAAAGATTAAACACCATGTGGTCTTGGGTAGATCCCGAAGATCTATAGCGTGATGTGTGAACGAGACAAGTCAAAGTGAGTGTCCTATCGGCTGCGCCTATAGGCATCGCCGTATGTTCATACTATCGGAACCGGTGATTGTATCCCGAAGATTTCAATACGTTCCGGGGTTATTGTATCCCGAAGATTTCAATATGTCACGTTCCACCTTGATAGCATGTTGTAACAAAGATAAGCTAAGTAGCTACGCTTTAGGCATATTGGGAGATGTAACCTTTATGCGTAGAATCGAGTTTGTCTTGTCTTTTCAATTGAAATCTAATAATAAACTTTGTATATTCTAAGTTTAAACGTACTTCTCTTCCTTACTGAGTATTACATACTTACCCTTTGTGCATTTCTGTTATATGTGCTTGGGGGTGAGAAGGCGAACAGGAGTACGAGTTTTACGAGGAGTATGTCCCTGAGGAGGATCTCTGAACTTGATATTTCATTCTTCGCACTTTCTTTTACATTTGAAATGTTGCACTGTTTTATATACTTTGTTCATGGCACTTTGGGATGACGTGTGTTCATCTTTATTTCTTATTTCATAGTATTTCGTTTGGACTTTCGAGGGACTTCAGTTGTATTGTTTTGATACACTTTCGACTTTTAGTACCTTTTCGTATTCTAGTATCTTTATGGATATTCATTACCCGAGCATTAAATTCCGCGCACTTTGATTGTATTGATTGTAGGCTTACATATATAAATGAATTAGATTTTATTTATATATGTGCCGAACGTCGTATTTCCGGATAAGGGCTCGGTATCCGGGAACGAGGCGTTACAGTTGGTATCAGAGATACGTGTTCCTTAGGCTTCTATTCTTTGAGTTTAACTCAATCTTATCCTTAGATCCTTAGTAACACTCTGGTTCTCTTGGTTGTCAGGATGGCTAGAAACACAAGATCGAGGACTTTGACTCTTGGTAATCAGACGTCTGAGAGGGGTGAAACCTCTGTGGTCGTCGCGCTTGTCGCCGCCGCCTCGCACCTACACCTTCACCGAGCCGGAGCGGGATCAACATCGACTCCACCACCACCTCCTCCACCCGTGGTTAACCATGCGGCGTCACTTTGTCCTTCTTCGTATCAACCCGGGTCGGGGCGGTTTCGAGCGAGAGGACGGTTGTTTATCCACCACCGGTGACACAGAGCCGCAGCGGCGGCTATCCTCGGTATGGTTTTCGGCGGCCACGGTACCCTCCGCCGTATCCCCCGCGGTACCCGGTGTATCCTCCTTATCGGGCGAGCATCGGCTCCGTACTACTATCGGCGGCGGCCGCGGGTACCCCTCGGTTATCCCCCGGTCTATCGGCCTTTCGGGCCACCGGTTCAAGAAGGCAACGAGCGGATATCTTATGGTTACCCTCCGGTTTACCCACCGCTTAGGCCGGTTGTTGAGTCGGCACCACCGGTAGATTGGCACACTAGGGGCCGAGGAGAAACCGTATGCAAGATTTTTATGGGAATGTGGAACATACCAAGGCCGAGGAATGGATCGAAGTTTTGAGAAATCTTGCGGGAATATAGGCGTTCCCGAGTCGAGAGATGGCCCGGTTAGCGGTCGGTTTTCTTTTGGGCTCGGCCGAGGCTTGGATAGATGCGGTTCGAGTAGCGGCGGTAAGGTAACGATTGGGCGGCTTTTAAAGCCATGTTCTACAACGAGTACTTTCCGGCAACGGTACAAGCGGAAAAGGCTAGCCAGTTTCTGAAACTTCAGCAAGGTGATCAAATGACAGTGTCCCAGTATACAAATCGGTTCAATGAGTTAGGGAGATTTTATCCGGAGTTGATGCAAGTGGAAGAACGAAAAATGGCCCGTTACAAGGACGGTTTGGCGCATGAGATTCAGGCAGGCATGCTAGGCTTTACAGCAAGGAACATGGCAGAACTGCTGAATAAAGCTTTAGAAGTCGAGACCTTTAGAAAGAAAGTTACAGTGGGTCAGAAACGCAGTTTCGGGACCCGATCGAACGTGGCGAGAGGGGCTCCGCGCGCGGTTCGGGGAGGTTTCCCACACGGACGCCGGTTAGACCACCGGTTGGTGCCCCATCGGCGGTCGGGCCACCGGCAACTAGACCACCGGTTGGCGCTCCACCGGCGCCTAGGCCACCGGCTACCTCGAGTGTTTCTTTTGTGGTGAGCGGGGTCATTACTCCGGGAATTGTCCACGCGGGGTAGCCGGTGCTCGGGCGGTCGGCCCTAGCGAGAGCGGGACCAAGTAAGCAAGTGCGGATGTTTGCTATGGATGCCGAGTTTGAGCCGAGAGGATGATGTGATCTCAGGTACCTTTTATGTTTGATTTTTGTTCTTTTGAGTTATTTATAGCATGCTTGGAACATGTTGTAACTTTAGTTAATTGGACAAATGCATGATAGGTATGATAAGAGTAGGCAATCTAGTAGTCAGGGCCTTATTTGATACAGGAGCTTCAACCACCTTTGTGTCCTCTAGGATTGCTAAGAAACTAGATTTACCTATGGAGCATTTGAGAGATACTATGGAGATTGTTACACCCCTAGGCAAGGTAAATAAGGTGGTTAAGATGATACCACAAGTGGACGTTCAGGTTGGACCTTATCAGTGTAAGAGTGACTTCACGGTTATGGATTTCTCGGACTTTGATGCGATTCTTGGGATAGGCGGCTATCCAAGAATTATGTTCACTTAGATTGTAGGGCCAAGAGAGTTACTTTCGAGTCCCGGGGAAAGCGAGATAAGACTTATCGGGGGAACGTCTACGGAGCCAAGCAAGAAGAGACATCCTATCATTTCGGCGGTCAAGGCCATCGGGGCATGTCGAAAGGATGTGAGGGCTACTTGTTGTACGCAGGTGGATGTGGAACAAGCAAAGCCTAAGTTGGAAGATACTAGAGTGGTCGAGAGATTATCCGAGAGGTTTTTCCGGATGAGCTGCCAGAAACATGCCGGACGGGGCCATTGAGTTTGAGATACGGCTAGTCCCGGGGCGGCACCGGTTGCCAAGGCACCATACGGGATGGCACCGGCTGAATTGAAGGAGTTGAAGGCTCAACTCAAGGAGATGTTAGAAAGGAACATCATTCACCTAGTACTTCACCTTGGGGAGCACCGAGTTTTGTTTGTGAAGAAGAAGGATGGCGAGCATGCGGATGTGTATTGACTACGGGGCTTTGAACAATCGACTATCAAGAATAAGTACCCACTACCGAGGATAGATGATCCGTTCAATCGGTTGCGGGGTCGGAAAGTGTTTTCAAAGATTGATTTGCGGTCAGGCTACCATCAGTTAAAAGTTAAAGTGGCAGATATTCCGAAGACAGCATTCAGTACTAGATATGGACATTATGAGTTCCTTGTTATACCTTTTGGACTCACTAATGCTCCATCTGTGTTTATGGATTTGATGCAGCGGGTCTTCATGCCTTACCTAGACAAGTTTGTGATTGTCTTCATTGATGATATTCTGGTATACTCTAGGGACGAGGCGGAGCATGAGGAACATCTACGGATTGTTTTGGAAACGTTGAAGAAGGAGCGATTGTATGCAAAGTTTTCCAAGTGTGACTTTTGGTTGGACCAAGTGAGCTTCTTGGGTCATGTCATTTCAGGTGATGGCATTCGGGTTGATCCGGCCAAGATTGAGGCGCTTAAGAGTTGGCCTACACCGACTACGGTTTCGAGAGGTCGGGGAGCTTTCGGGTTTGGTCGGTTACTACGAAAGTTCGTGAAGAATTTCGCAAGGATAGCTACTCCACTCACCGGACTTACACGAGAAGAACACCAAGTTTGATTGGACACCCGAGTGTGAGTTAGCATTTGAGTTGTTAAAGGACGGGTTAACTACGGCACCGGTATTGGCGGTACCCGAGGTGTTCGATGATTATGATGTCTACACCGACGCTTCGGGCGGGGTGGTCTAGGTTGTGTGTTGATGCGGGGAGGAAAGGTCATTGCCTATGCATCTAGGCAATTGAAAGTACATGAGAAGAACTATCCCACACACGACTTAGAGTTGGCAGCAGTGGTTTTCGCATTAAAGACTTGGAGGCACTATCTGTATGGGGTCAAGGCTAGAATCTTCACCGATCACAAAAGTTTAAGGTATTTCTTCACTCAGGAGAATTTGAATATGAGGCAGCGGAGATGGCTAGAGTTCGTGAAGGACTATGACTTGGACATTCAGTACCATCCGGGGGAAAGCAAATGTAGTAGCAGATGCCTTGAGTAGGAAACCAGTGGTTTTGGAGCCCAGTGTTGAGGCTATCACAGCAGGGGTTGATGATTTGCAGTTTAGCAGATTTGATCAGATTGAGGACCGTCAGTTTGCAGCACCGTTGTTGGCTAGATCAGAGTTGATGGATGAGATCAGAGCAAAGCAGGACGAAGACGCAGTTTTGGTTGACTTGAAGAGAGTTGCAAGAGAGAAGCCTACAGTTGGCTATGTGTTGGATCAGAGTGGAAATCTGTGGTATCAGGATCGTCTCTGTGTGCCTAATATTGGAGATCTGAGACAAAGAGTTATGGAAGAGGCACACAAGATTGCTTTTGCAGTGCATCCAGGTTCTACCAAGATGTACAGGGATTTGAAAGAAAGATTTTGGTGGCCCTCAATGAAGCTAGAGATAGCTAAGTTTGTTTCTGAGTGTGACGTATGTCAGAGAGTGAAAGCTGAGCATAGGAAGCCAGGCGGGATGCTTAAGTCATTGGATATCCCAGAGTGGAAATGGGAAAAGATCACCATGGACTTTATTTCGGGGTTGCCTAAGTCGAAGGGTGGACATGATTCTATTTGGGTAATCGTTGATAGATTAACCAAGTCGGCTCATTTCTTGCCTTTCAAGATGAATATGCCCTTGGCAAGGATGACGGAACTATATATGGACAATATAGTGAAGCTTCGTGGAGTTCCGAGTCTCCATTGTTTCGATCGGGATTCGAGGTTCGTCGGTCGGTTTTGGCGAGCTTACGGGAGGCATTTGGTACCCGGTTGGATTTGAGTACGATTTCATCCTCGGACGGATGGTCGGTCGAGAGGACTATCCGGAACACTTGAGGATATGCTTAGAGCATGTGTCTTGGAGGTAGGAGGATCTTGGGTAGATTATCTACCGGTTGCGAGTTTGCTTACAACAACGGTTATCACGCGAGCATAGGCATGCCACCGTTTGAAGCTTTGTATGGTAGAAGATGCAGGACGCCTTTGTTTTGGGATGATGTTGGGGAGAAACGGCCATCGGGCCAGAGTTAGTTGAGCAAGCCAAAGAGAGGGTTCAGTTAGTGAAGAAAAATCTGCAGATAGCTCAAGACAGGCAGAAAAGTTGGGCAGATGTCAGACGGAGACCGCTTGAGTTTGAGGTTGGTGATCGTGTTTACTTGAAGGCATCACCAATGAGAGGAGTAAAGCGTTTTGGTCAGAAAGGAAAGTTGAGCCCGAGGTATGTTGGACCTTTCGAAATTCTGGAGAGGATTGGACCTTTAGCCTATAGACTTCAGTTGCCCGAGTCTATGTCCAGAGTTCACAACGTCTTCCATGTTTCAATGTTGAAGAAGTGTTTGACGAAGACGAGGTTGAGTCTACGGTGGATCCGAGATACTTCGGACAACCTCGCTTATGATGAAAAGCCGATTAAGATTACGAACGGGAAGGAAAAGATGATTAAGAGAAAGATGGTTCGGTTGGTTCTTGTTCGGTGGAGCAATCATACACTCGAGGAAGCAACTTGGGAAGTTGAGGGTGATATGATCAACGAATTTCCGGAGTTTTTGGATTTACCGTACGTTCAAGTTTCGAGGACGAAACTCCTCTTAAGGGGGAGGAATGTAATATTCCGATTCTCGGGAAAGAGCGTACGTGTCAATTTGCGAGAACGAAATATTATATTTATTCTTTATGGAATTTAAGTATTTTATTTATGTATATATATATAGTGCGAGTATGTATATATATGTGGATTTGGGGCGATTGGTATTTTTATGGAATATTAGGGTGTTAACCACAAGATTAATTAGTGGAGAGGTTATTATTTGGAAATAACCTCCCATTAATCAAAAGGGGAGTTTCAGTTTTTGCTTTGTACGTTAAAAAAAGAGGAGAGGCGCCTGTTGAGAGCAAGGGTAGAGAAGAAGAAGACTTTTGCTAATTCCCGGTTCGATACTTCACCGTTTGTAGTTCCGTTTGAAGCAGGAGAATCGTGGAATAACAAGGATCGTTTTGATACCAGTTTGGTTACCAAAGCTGCAGATTTTTGCTGAGTTTCGGATCAGTTTCTGGGCTGCATAAGGTAAGGAGAACCCTTACGTTTGCAGTTTTTGATTATACATTGGTTGTGTTGAATTCTTGTTGCTTTGGTGATCTAAATTGTGTTAATTTGATGCCTAAATGATGGGTGATGTTCTGGTATGGGTGGTAGTTTAATTCGAGTGTTTTTGGTCAGGAAAGTTTGGGTTTTTGTTTGGAAAACGGATGAATACGATGATGTGCAAAATCAGTTTCTGGAAAATCGCCAGGTCGGACGGGCGTCCGGTTTTCTGGACGGGCGTCCAACCTTGGACGAGCGTCTGGATACTTCGGACGGGCGTCTGAGGTGCAAATTTTGATACAGGATTGAAAGGGAATGTCTGGACGGGCGTCCACTATTTTGGACGAGCGTCCAGGGCCTTTAGACGAGCGTCTGGTCCTTCAGACGAGCGTCCACCTGGAGCTGGTCTTCCAGCTTGTTTATCTTTGGCCTTCGATGAGGGATTGTTATCTAATGAACTAGGATGGTCAGTTAATCACCTAATACTACACAACTTGCTAGATAAAAGATTAAACACCATGTGGTCTTGGGTATATCCTGAAGATCTATAGCGTGATGTGTGAACGGACGAGTCAAAGTGAGTGTCCTATCGGCTGCGGGCCTATAGGCATCGCCGTATGTTCATACTATCGGAACCGGTGATTGTATCCTGAAGATTTCAATACGTTCCGGGGTTATTGTATCCTGAAGATTTCAATATGTCACGTTCCACCTTGATAGCATATTGTAACAAAGATAAGCTAAGTAGCTACAGTTTAGGCATATTGGGAGATGTAACCTTTATGCGTAGAATCGAGTTTGTCTTGTCTTTTCAATTGAAATCTAATAATAAACTTTGTATATTCTAAGTTTAAACGTACTTCTCTTCCTTACTTGAGTATTACATACTTACCCTTTGTGCATTTCGTTATATGTGCTTGGGGTGAGAAGGCGAACAGGAGTACGAGTTTTACGAGGAGTATGTCCCTGAGGAGGATCTCTGAACTTGATATTTTATTCTTCGCACTTTCTTTTACATTTGAAATGTTGCACTGTTTTATATACTTTGTTCATGGCACTTTGGGATGACGTGTGTTCATCTTTATTTCTTATTTCATAGTATTTCGTTTGGACTTTCGAGGGACTTCAGTTGTATTGTTTTGATACACTTTCGACTTTTAGTACCTTTTCGTATTCTAGTATCTTTATGGATATTCATTACCCGAGCATTAAATTCCGCGCACTTTGATTGTATTGATTGTAGGCTTACATATATAAATGAATTAGATTTTATTTATATATGTGCCGAACGTCGTATTTCCGGATAAGGGCTCGGTATCCGGGAACGGGGGGTTACATCAAATGTCGGAATAGTGGGGGGGATTCAGTCTACTGTTGGTGATGGAAGATCGACTACCACCCAGCCATACACGAAGTCTCACCCTCCTGATGGTGGAAACCCCAAACAGCAATCCCACATGGATATTGATTTGTCAATTGCAGCTCGTGACGCCCACCCCATTGATCCAGGGGACATGACGAAGAGTGGCTATAATATCCCTTATGTTTAATTTTTCAGAGTATTCTAGCTTGGAATTGTCGTGGTGCGTCTGCGGAATTCTCAACTCTTAGCAAAAGGTCTTTTTTCATAGGGATTAAACAATGGGCTCTAGGACACCTCCTCATGTTTTATTAGCTTGCTCGGCTGATATAATGAAATAATAATACCTTTTATTCTCAAAACAAAATTAGATAAATTCTAAAAAGGGAGATTTCGCCCTTTATTTCCTTAAAATTTGACATTAATGATAAAATTATGATCTAAAAGTCTATGTCATCCTTTATTTCTCTTTCACGAAGATTATGATAAAAAATTATTTCTCTTTCATATATTACTTTTAAATATTCATATCTCAGACCCAATCTCTATCACGAATAATCTCACTTCCTTTTTTAAAATAAAAAAATAATTGTATCCATCTCTTCACTCGATTTCTTTTAAGACCACATTGGCCGTCCTTAATCTATGAAATCATAAAATTTCACTTCAATTATTTAATACAACCTTGCTGAATATTTATTTCACTTTAATTATTATTTAGTACAACCTTAGTGATTATTGATAGTGAATTACACGTTTCATGGTTACTATTTATTTTAGATTGGATATTAACACTTTTGATCCCTGATCTTTCAGAATTTTTCATAACTACTGCTTACATTGATTGTTACGATTTTAACCTCTATCGCAACAATAAAGAGTATATTCAATAAAACAATATACCCCAAAATAAAATCGTCTTTCTCTAAAAATAAAACAATATTCTCCTTATTGATTTCCCATTTATTAGGTGGGATAGAAATGTTTAAATCTTATCTTTTGGACTTTCTTGTTCACATCACTATAATTTGGGTTCATCCATTAAATACAATGCTGCCTCCGTTCTAAAATATAAATCCGTTTAGTTTTTTTGAATTTGTTGCGTAATATAAATCCATTTAGAATACTGATGGAATATTTATTATATTTTTCTTCATTTTACAGTTTTACCCCTAATTTATTATATATACATACCTACTTTATAGTTATTATATTAAATTATTACATTAATGAGAATCAAAACGTATTATACACTTTTAACATTAAAATTAATGACACGAACTACTTTCTGAACCCGTGTGAAAATGTTTAAACTGATTTATATTTTGGGACGAATATAGTATATGCTAATAGTACTACATTAATTATCCTAATAACATGTGATTTTTTAACATTATCAATATACAGTATCATTTATTTACGACATGAGATTTTTACTTTTTCGGGAAAATAGTACTCTCTCCGTCTTAAATTGTTTGAGACTTGTTTCTTTTATTAATGTACCAAAATATGTCCCATAATTAATACTTAAACTAAAAGTTCTTCTTAAATTCTGTCCCCTTAACTTTTTAGATTTTTAAAATATACAAAACAAATTGAGACCAAAGGAGTAATTAAACTTTTAAACCAAAGTTTTACTTCGATTATTGTGTTCTAACGTGACCTGCCTGTGAGAGTCTGAGAGAGGGGACCATAACACGGCAATGCAAGTGTTTTTTTTTTTTTGTTTTTTTTTATTTTATATATTTAATTTTTTATACTCTTGTTCATTTTTTCTTAGTAAACGCAATGCAGGTCGATGGCATATTTTTCAAGGTCAACTTGTTAATTAAAAATTAACTATAGTCATATAGTTCAAGGTCAACCTAGTTAATTAAAAATTACTACTAATAAATCTCAAACAAAAAAAAACAAAAAAACCAGATTGGTTTCTTAGCCTTTAAGGCAAATTTGGGAAGGTTTTTTTGACGCACAAATTTGGGAAGTTGGAATCGATATTACTACTATTATGATAGTCTAACATCGTTTTAAGAAAACTATTATAATAATAATTGGGTTTTTAAAGTTTTACATATACCAAACCGCGTATAATGACATCGTTTTAACTAAACTATTCCAAACCGCGTATAATGACATCATGATCGTGTTAGGGTATGAGATCTGATTTTCTAAAGGTAGAATAAAAAAATTCGATATTTGTAAAATCGAGAATAGTATATAAGGCCAGTAGCTTCGCAGGGGAGAGGGCCACGGGGCGCGTGGCGGGCCCGAAAATCAATAAATTTAAGGGCGTAAAATTACAAACTAATATTATATATATATTGTATTTATATGAACGGAATGTATTACGCTTAATGGTTAAGACTTTCTAAGTATACTTGTATACGTGAGGCTCGGTTTTGAACCTTCTATTCTGAATAATTTTTGCTTTTTTAAACTAGGACTAGAGCTACAATAATTTTTGCTTTTTTAAACTAGGACTAGAGTCGAATAAGTAGGTTTTTTTTTCTTCCAAACCCATGACTATCTCTCGCAGTATTTTTGTTTTATTTTTTTAATATATATTTTGGTTATTGTTTTTCTTCGAAGGGCCCCTAATTTTTTTTGGCCCCGAACCTAAATTTGGACAGGGACGCCCTGTATAAGGCCGGTACAACTTTTCATCCAACCTCATTTTGCATTCCAAAAATAGATTTGGTATTGTATTATTTTAGACTCCATGCAATATATTACAATTTATAACGAGTAACAACCGAGCAGAAACAATAATCGAATGTGACCAAATTCTCCCAAATTAATCCCAAATGCCTGCAGATTAGAACATGAATTTCATTTGCAATTCTGTGGCCAAAAAAAAAAAAAAAAAAAAAAAATCATTCGCAATTCAAAAACGATTAAGTAACTGATCGAACTTGAACTCAAATGTCAAAGATATATGGATTTTCTTGTTCTAGGATATAGACAAAGAGTAGTTATTTTTTATATGGACTGAGCTTCTAATAAGCGGCCTACGTATCCAAATATATATATTTGGAATCAAGTTCAACCGTAGTTCAGGCGGTTATGCATCGGAGTGGAGTTAGTGGGTAGTTATGCACTCTACCCACGTCTCACGTTTACATGCAACGGTTCCTTTTGTACAGGTATACGTCTTTAATCTGTTCTATCTCGACCAGAGACCTACCATGGTTATCCCGACTAGGGACCTGCCCTGATCGTGGTCGTCCCGACTAGGGACCTGCCTTGATCGTGAACTTACTTCCGGGATCTGATCTTTCCCTGACCAAAGACCTGACTTGGTCATTTGATCCATGTATTGTGGCTTCGACTCCCGGGTCAGATGTGGTTTTGGATGTATGACACGTGGATATATTCGGGTCCCCTCAATCAGTAACCGACCCCTTGCACACACATCCCCGAATTTATGCATTTTTTGGTCCAGGTTTTTCATGTTTTTTTTTTTTTTTTTTTTTTTTTTTTTTTTTTTTTTTAAGTCTAACTTATGGCTGAAAATAATTCTGGGGACAAGATCAGGGGATTTTAGTCGGTGCCCCCATCACTGTCATTTGCAATTAGGGTTGTAAGTGTGTTGATCTACCTGTGATCTACTTATTAGTTACTCTTATTTGATTTGATCGTAAAGATATTTGACTTGATTTTTTTTTTCGAGTTCGAGTCAAGCTACTCAAATAATTAACTAAGCCAAACTCGAGCTTTAGTGTATAGTAATCGAGTAGTTCGCGAGTTGATAGAGATATGTTGAATAATTAATTAGTAAATTATATTTATAAAATTTATTATGAATTTTCTTCATAGAAATAATTAATCATTAGGCGAGTCGAGCTCGATCTTGCAATTATTTATAAAAATTAGGGAAAACTGCACACTACCCCCCTAAACAATGTTTAATGTAATTTTTACATCCTTAAATTATTAGTTGATCAATTTACAACCCTAAACTACAATATTTATAAAATTCACAACCTTAAACTATCATTTAATCGATTTACCACCTCAAACAATTATCATAATCAATTTACACCCTTTTGTTCATTTCCATTTTAAAACTTCTCTCAATTTCAGGACAAACTTGTTTTTTTCAAAAAAAAAAAAAAAAAAAAAAAAACAAGAACAACAATCACAAAATGAGTTAGCACGGGCCAAACGATCTCTTAGTAATAATTCCTTTCAAAGTGACTTACGAGTGCCAATGGAAGATATATCAAATGTCGGAATAGTGGGGGGGGATTCAGTCCACTGTTGGTGATGGAAGATCGACTACCACCCAGCCATACACGAAGTCTCACCCTCCTGATGGTGGAAACCCCAAACAGCAATCCCACATGGATATTGATTTGTCAATTGCAGCTCGTGACGCCACCCCATTGATCCAGGGGACATGACGAAGAGTGGTAATAATATCCCTTATGTTTAAATTTTCAATGAGTATTCTAGCTTGGAATTGTCGTGGTGCGTCTGCGGAATTCATGAGATATCTCTGTGATTTAGTTATAAAAAAAAAACCAAGCATCTTGTTTCTTTGTGTGCCGAGAGCATCTAGTATTAGAGCCAAACGGATTCTAACGAAACCCCTTTTACTAAAGTAATGGCAGTTGAAGCTAGAGGCTATTCAGGTGGAATTTGGTGCTTTTGGAATGAAAATTTGATTAACTTGCAGTATATTTCTCACACGTCGCAATGCCTTCACTTGGGTGTTATGCAGGGGACTTGTATTACTTGGATTTTGACATTAGTGTATGCTTCTCCGACCCCCAGTTTACGCAATGATTTTTGGGATTATCTCACTAATGTGTCTTTGGTTTTTAAGGTTCAGTGGTGCCTTATCGGTGATTTTAACCAGGTGGTGAATGATAAAGATAAACTTGGGGGAAGACCGATCAGAGGGCTTAATATGCAAAAAATGTGGAACATGGTTGAAAATCGCGAGCTTATCGAGGTAGTTTAGCATGGCCCACGATACACTTGGGGATGCACGATAAATGGTTCTAGGAAAATCTTTCAACGTCTAGACCAGGCGTGGTGCACCCCTACATGGCTTCAGTTATTCCCGGATGCCTATGTTTCCCATCTTGCTCGGCTTCACTCCGATCACAACCCGATCCACCACCACTTACACCATCATGTTATCACCAAACGTAGGCCCAATAATTTTTATTTTCAAAATGCCTGGCTCGACCATAACGACTTCGAAGAATTTGTCAATGGGGCGTGGTATTCAAATCGACCTCTTCACGAAACCATTAGCCTGTTCTCTACGGCAGCAAGCAACTGAAACTGGGAAATCTTTGGCCATATTTTTCAACGGAAGGAGAAATGTCTACGGCGTTTAAAGTGAGTGGAGGAATCTTTATCGAAATACCCGTCAAATTATTTATCACAACTTTATGTCGACCTTGCAGAGGAGTACGACTTGATTCTTTCCCAAGAGGAAAAATATTGGCACCAACGATCGAATATTCAATGGCTCGTTGAGGGGGAACGCAACACCCATTTTTACCATCTTACTACTATTCGCAAGCGGCAAAAGAAGCGCATCACATGCCTTAAGAACAGTAGAGGGGAATGGACACATGATAAGAATGAATTGAAACAGATGGTTCAACAATATTACATTCAATTGTACACTGCTGATCTTGATACTCATACATGTGAATGCCCATTTAATTTCCCTCCCCTTGACCAGTCCGAATTGACTTTATTGAACAGGGATGTGAACGAGCTTGAAATCAAAGATGCCTTATTCCAAATGGGATCCTATAAAGCTGCAAGTCCAGACGGTCTCCCTCCTCTATTTTACAAAAAATGTTGGGCAATCGTTGGCACTTCTATCATCCGGTTTATTGAGGGTGCATTTCAAACAGGTACTTTTCCGCATATTATGAACGAAACTGTGATTACTCTTTTACCAAAGTTTGATCAGCCTGAATATCCTTCTCAATTTCGTCACATAGCTCTCACAAATTTCATTATCAAATTGGTCACGAAGGTCTTGGCTAATCGTTTGCACGGTCTCATTGGTAAACTCACGGGCCCCTCCCAAAATGCATTCATACCTGGAAGGGGTAGCACGGGAAATATTATTATCGTGCAAGAGGCAATTCACACTTTCAGAAACAAATCCGGCAAAAAATGGTACATGATGATTAAAATCGACCTGGAGAAGGCTTACGACAGAGTCAAGTGCAATTTATTGAAAAAATATTGGCACGAATTGGATTTACTCCCCATTTGACAAGCCTTGCAATGCACTGTATTTCTTCCACTCGCCTCTCGCTTCTATGGAATGGGGAACGACCTGACTCTTTTTTACCGTCTCGGGGCCTACGGCAAGGGGATCCCTTAGCGCCCTATTTATTTGTTCTCTGCATGGAGATTTTGAGCCATAAAATCAATGAAGCAGTTACCTCTGGGATATGGAAACCGGTCAGGCTCAATCGGGGTGGCCAACCAATCTCCCACATCTTTTTTGCGTATTATTCGGCAAGGCATCAGTGGAAGAGGCTCAAGCTATTAGCACTATCCTTGATGATTTTTGCGTGTGTTCGGGCCAAAAAGTCAGCGTTCAAAAATCTACGTTCCACACTTCCAAGAATGTAAGTCGGCAACAACGGAATTTAATCGCTAATAGCCTCCATATGAAACATACGATAATCTGGGCCTTTATCTGGGGGTTCCCCTTCTCCATAAGCGACATACCATATCTACCTACAGATGAATTCACTCTCCAAAGCAGGTAGAGCCATCCTCATCAAATCTTCCATGTCCACAATTTCACACTACACCATGCAAACGGCGAGATTACCCAAAGTATCATTGATGAAATCGATCGATTCTGCAGAGCTTTTGGGGAGAGGAAAATGGTCGTCGTAGGCTCCACTCCATCTCGTGGCAAAAACTATGCACACCAAAGACGATGGGAGGCATTGGATTCCGGGATCTATCTAAAATGAACACGGCTCTATTGGGCAAACTCGCTTGGAATTTTCTCCGCAATTCACAAGCATTATGGGTCAAAGTCCTCAGGGACAAATATGGCGATTCTTATGGAGAAACCAAAAGTAAATCTTCTAAGATATGGCGTGATATTAGCACCGCTTGGAGAACACTCGAAGGATTTGCGAAAATGGACAATGGCACAATACAGTGGGGGCCCTCAAGTAACGGTAATTACACGGTTTCCTCTGCATACGAAGCTCAATGCGACACCTCTATTGCGGCTAATGATGACGATATCTGGGACCTAGTATGGCGACTCAAAGGCCCCCTGCGTGGCAATTTTGTCATGATGCCTTGTTGGTTCAGAACACTCTCTGCAAGCATCACGTTGTTTCCTCTCCTACGTGCCCCTTAAGTCACCAGGACATTGAGTCCAGCCTTCATGCACTTCGTGACTGTACGTGGGCCCGGCAGTGTTGGTCCAGGATTGTCCCCCAAGACTCCTAGAGAACCTTTTTTTATGCGTCTTCAACACGTGAATGGTTACGATTGAACCTTACTCCGACACATTCCCACCCCTTTGGGAAAGACAGTTGGCATTATCTATTTCGAGAAGCTATTGGCGGGATATGGCATTGGAGGAA
Organism: Gentiana straminea; assembly: GCA_036785695.1. Classification (NCBI taxonomy): domain Eukaryota; kingdom Viridiplantae; phylum Streptophyta; class Magnoliopsida; order Gentianales; family Gentianaceae; genus Gentiana; species Gentiana straminea. The sequence goes on along the minus strand of JAVUPR010000460.1, from coordinate 534,034 downwards.
TAAGAGGATCTATGGTGATGGGCTAGTGCATCCGCCTCCAACCCAAGTCTTTTTATCTAATGTAATTAAACGCTTGAAATCTTGCATTAGGCATCAGACATGCAGACGTACAGTATAGTCGCTTAAATTTTATTTCGAACGTTGTAGAGTCATTGGCCGGTTTGTTATCAATAAAGTTCTTTTTAATATAAATAAAAAAAAAAAAAAACAAGTATCTCCTAATCCTGCAACTCTTCTTTTCCGTTGGTCACATACAAGGTTTCATTACATTTACCGCAAATAAAAAAACTTCGAAGCTAAATCAAGGAGGAGCCAACTTTTCCATGGGACTCTTGACACAAATGAGAATGCCACTTAATTCATAGTAAAATATAATAATAAAACGAATCAAAACACCATTTTCTTTCAGCGATTGATTGATAGAATGAGCAAATGACAGTGATAAAGGAATCGTCGCCGGTAAATCCTAGACAGCTGTTATTATTGACGACGGCGCTGCCGTGAGAGGTGAGAAAGAATGCCGGCACAGATGGTGAATCGGAAAAGCCGCCGGAAAGGACGACGGCTTAGTGAGCCACCGTGTGCTTTTGCTGCTGCCCGTCTATGATAATGCATTTTTTTAAGAAAGATAATGTACTTTTGTGTTGGTTGCTTATTAAAGATGCGGTGGTAGGGCGGATTTGCAGCAGATGATAATTGAAAGCTGCAGGGTGTAGAATTAAGGAGATAGATCCACAAAAAAAAAAATTAGAGAAGAAGATGATAGTTGGAAAGACTAATTTGCCCTTAATTTGAGAGTTGTTTTAGATAGTTATAGTGAATAAAGGGTATAAATTGAACAAAATATTTGTTTAAAGTTACAAATAGATCAAATAATAATTTAAGGTTATGAATTATACATAAATTATACTTTAAGCGTGTAAATCGATCAAATAAAAGTTGGCATTATTAGTTATAAGGCCGTCGCTAGAGACTTAATGATCATTTAGGACACTCAAAAAACTTATTCGGTTATAAGGACGTTCTAATTTATTTGGATTTTGCAGTAGCCGAGTACACAGGTCAAATGCAGCAGCAACATCAGCTATTATTATGAAGAATAAGCAGGGAAGAAGAGAAAAACTGACCAGCCAATTAAAATAAGGTAAGAAGCTAATGATTCCCATGACAGCAAACCTAGCATCAGCTGAATCAATCACGGAGCCACCTTCTTCATCGTCATCCTCCGGCGTGGAAGTGACCGGAAAAGCCAAAGAATACAGCTCTACAAATCCCAATTCTTCCTTTCCTCTAAAAATAAAAATCAATCAAATAAATCCCATACATTCATACACCTTTATTTGATTTTTGCCTTTTGGGGAGGGAAAACATATGATGGTCGTGGATGAGAAAAAAAGTGAAAGAACTTGAAATTTGGGGTTGGAAAAAAACCATTATTTGTAGTATTTATTTTCTTATTTTTGTTCCTGTGTAGTATTTTTGAAGCTTTTAAGGATGCATATTTGTAGTCAGGGTTTGAAAAAATGGACAGTACTGCAATGGAACTTCCTGTGCCTGCTTCTTGGGAGAAATTGGTACTTTTTCCTTCTTTGAATTAAATTATTATCAATTGTTTAGAATATGGAGAATTGGAAAGAGGAGGATTTGAGGGAGCTATGGGAGGATGCTCCACTTGGAATGACGAAACCCAGTTGGGACCCGAATGATGTGGATGATGAAGAGATTGAGGTTATTAATGAGATGATTGAAAGAGGTGAAGAACCGCCAATTCAGCCGTTTTATGTGCCATATCGGAAGTATTATCCGGCTATTCCGGATGATAATTATGATGTTGCTAGTGCTAAGGCTGCAATTGAGGAGTTGGATAGGATTGAGGAGTTTTTGACTTGGGTTAGCTACATTTTTCGAAGACGGTAGCACGTAAGTATAGTTCATTTGATCATTTATTTATGCTGCATGTTTGTTTTCATTGTTGCTTGAAGCTAAATTACGAGAAGTGGGCATGAATGTGAATGAATTTTGTCAAAATTTGATGATATTAACGAGTTTGAAGTAGTTGATTTGAGTATAGAACAATCATATGACTCGGTTTTAAGTGATACCGAGTACTTCGATTTGGTTCTTTGCTGGAAATTTGATATGTTTGATGTATATTAGTGCTTGTGTACAGTTCTTGTTTATACATGTGTATATATATGTATGTATTTCTAAAAGAAAAAAAGATGATCCTCATTTACTTACGGTCTCCCCTGTGTTTATATGCATTTTGACAAACAAGTGTAAGCTCAAGAACTACCGAATTAAGAAATATTTTTCTGATTTACATGCTATTTGATGGAGTGACATTGATGACTGATGCAGGGACATTGCTGACTTATGCAGTGACATTGATGTCTGATGCAGGGACATTGATGACTTATGCAGTGACATTGATGACTTATGCAGTGACATTGATGTCTGAAGCAGTGACATTGATGACTTATGCAGTGACATTGATGTCTGAAGCAGTGACACAATAACACGTCTAGGAGAAACATTCAGAGCATTCATAGATTGTGTTTTACTTATTAGTTGACAGTGTATTTGGGTGCTTATAATAGATGATATAGTCCCTTTTGCTTTCGCAGCACAAATACGATCTAGGAGGCTCTTTATTACCTTCTTATGGGTTTCACTCACCATGGTGGCTTACAATTAAGTCTTTTTTGGGTTTCTGGTGCTGCTTATAATAGCTGTGGATACTCATAGTTTGAGGTTGTTTTCCTTTTCTCTTATGGTTGTCTTTGTCCTGTTTCTTGGGTTGCAGGTCGATATAAGTGCTTTGTGGCATTTGGCTAGCGTGGTTTCTGTATTGGAGCCGATTTGTGGGCTTGCAACTATGAAAAAGAGCTATCAGTTGTTAAAGGGCAGGACCATGATAGCTTCCAACCTTGTTTTTGGGTATATGGCTATTTGTGGACTGATCACACTATATTCTCATCAGTTGTGGTTAATGGTGGGGATAATCATGGTGTGCTTACAACAATTATGGTTGGTGGATTCTTGGTTGGGTTCTTTGGTGATAGTTAATCTGGCCGGCCTATTAGTGCGAGTGTGTTTTACTATGTGTGCAAGAGTTGCCATCATCAAGAGATTGACAAGAGTGCCCTCTATGATCATCTTGGTGGTCCGGGCTTATGCGGTGACATTCTTGTCGACTTATGCAGTGACATTGATGTCTGATGCGGTGACATTGATGAATTATGCGGTGACATTGATGACTTATGCAGTGACATTGATGTCTGATGCAGGGACATTGATGACTTATGCAGTGACATTGATGTCTGAAGCAGTGACATTGATGACTGTATTTACAATTAGATAACTGATGCAATGATATTTTGATGTTACCGCATATACAACTTGATACACACATTTGATAACTTTGTAAAGTAACTTTATTTCTTTTTTATCTTTAAATATTTGATTGATGTTGGTTTATTTGATTAGTGTTGGTTTAAATATTCGATAACTTTGTAAAATAAGCGTATTTCATTTGTTTTTTTGGTTTAAAGGCGATTTTTACAACCAAAAGTATGAATAAATCGTTACGATAACACGCCACAACGCATAAATCATTACAATAACACGTCATCGTATAATTCGATACAATAAGACATCACCGCATAGATCGCTACAATAAGAAGTCACCGCATAAATCGCTACAATGAGACGTCATTGCATAAATCGCTACAATGAGATGTCACTGATCAAGGTTGTCAATGGATCGCGGCGGTCAATACATCATGGTAGCCAATGAATCGTGGCGGTGAATGTATCGGGGTGGTTAATGGATCCCGGTGGCCAATGCATCCGGGTAGGTGGTCAATGCATGACGGTGATCAATACGTCACGTCGATTTTTATGAAGAAAAAAATTGATTTTATGAAATTTATTCGGAAAAATATCAAATTTGATTTTAGAATAAAAAAGACGAAAAAATATGAATTTTAGTGAAAAAATTATGATGATCCGAGTTTTAGATCGAAATGTATGACCTTTAGAAATATGGTGCATTTAAAAAAAATAAAATTAAAAAAAAAAAACATAGCCTGGGCGCTTCCTCTTTCTTTTTTTTTTTTCTTTTTTTTTTCCTTCCTTCCTTTTTTTTTCCTTCTTCTTATTTATCCACTTGAAATTAGAATGTCCTTATAACTAAATAAGTTTCCTTCTTAAAATTAGAATGTCCTTATAACTAAATAAGATTTCGGAGTGTCCTATTACTTCTAATAAGTTGAAAATCAGTCCTTTTAAATAATTGGCCCATAAAAGTTTAGGGTTGTAAAATTTGCATTCATTATAGTTGTCGGGGGAAAAGTGGAGATTTCCCTAAAAATTAAATAAGTTCTAAAAAAAATCATGTTTATGAGCCGAATTGAATTATAAAAAGTATTTAACGAGCCAAATTTGATATTGTTTATTTATGGCTAGATCGAGTTCAAGCCGAGTTTCGAACCCTGGTTTTTTAGTCGAATCGAACTTGAGCCTTAAAGAATATCGACTTGCCTCGACTTGATTACATACCCCCTTAGTTGCAGTTACTAGCAATCCTCCATGAATTCATCCAAAACTCCGTAGACTAAATTCTAACATGAAGAACCTCCGTATGTTGCCACACATGACACACCAGGGGCGGAACCATCATGGACAAGAGGGGGGGGGTCTATGGACCCCGAGAGATTTTATGGTACAACGGTTGTAGGAAGGTTGTACCAAGTGGCATAAATTAAAGCCTCTCATTTTTACTCTCTTTTACATAATACACTTTTATCGTGTGTGAGATGTTAGAAATGAATGTTTGTAATGTATGTCACTTGGTACAACTTTCATACAACGATTGTATTATAAAAATTTTCATGGACCCCACTCAAATTTCCGAGCGAATTTACTAATACACTCATCTTGCTAATAATATTAAAAATGTGAATGTATATTATTTCAGACAATCTCTAGAGCAATTATCCATTTAGTTCAACTAGATAGAAAGTTAGAAACTTTATTACTTATCCTAAGGTCACGGGTCCGAACCCCTGCAGTTGATCGAGTCTTTTTAACCTTTTTTATCCTAAGGTCATGGGTTCAAACCTTTTTTTTTATCCTAAGGTCACGTGTTCGAAACTAATCTTTTTTTTTTAAGGGCAAGCAATGATATAAATGTGGGAGAGTGATGAGTCTATATTTTGTAGAGTTTTATGTGTTTATTTTATATCTATTTTGTAGATAGATATCATGTTACAGATATGTTTTGAATGAATTTTCAGGTTTTGAAATCTTGAGAAAGATACCGGAAGATTTGGGAATATTCTTTTATGCATACTTGACACGATGTGACACCAAAACAAAATCAACCACTGAAATTTTGGTTCAAAGATTGTCAACGGAGTACCTTGAGGGAAAAAAAGTCTGCGTTTGTTTAAAAACCATTGTTTCGCCTATTCAGAGTCGTTATTTATTGTTTTGTTGATCAGTAGTTTTCATGTCTCCGAGATAAAATAAGACGTGTCAAAACTAGTTTGGTAAGCGTGTTTTAGTTTGGGATAATATATAGTAGTACAAATTTTGTACTTTATTTATTTTTCCCTTTAAATTGTGTGTTAGACTTCAGAAATAGTTGAATTAAAATAGAAGTCTTTCTTCAAACAAAAAATAAAAAAATAAAAGAGAAGTCTCAACTTTCCTTTTTTTTTTTTTTAATTATTTTTTCAGACAAGTATTCAAACTAATGTATTGCTGTGGATTCTTCTTCATCCCAAATTTATTTATTTATTTGTTTGTGTGGAGAAGATTTACTTCACTGATATTTTGTCGAGGAATCAATTATTTATTTAAAATGCTTCACTAGAATGTTGCCGGTAGCCACTGGCGGATCTAAGTGCATCAAGGGGGTCACGTGATCCCACTGAGATCCAGAGAATTTTTTTTAATATTAAAACGATATAGTTTTGTTATTAAAAATGTCATTTTGTTGTTTTAAGCTCTGGTGACTCAATTAGAACAAATTTTTAAAAGAAAAGTATAGTTTTACGGTTCGGTGACCCCACTGAAAAATATTCCTGGATCCGTCACTGCCGGTAGCTACCATGCATTTTCCAAAATCTTTCCCTGAAACCCCACGGTAATGACTCAAGAATGCTGTTTTAGTTAAAAATGATGCGTTTCTTAATACTCCTAGCATATGAGCAAAATTATTGTCTTATTTTTATCCTATAGCATTAATTTATTGTTAATTTTAAAAAAAAATCAAATTTACAATCATTGTTTTAATGTAATTAAAAGCTTTTTTTTTATTACTTAATGATGTAGAATTTGGAGCACTCATCTAATTTGTTAATTTGCGTAAAAATCTCAAAAGTGATTGTTTTTAAAGGACTAAAAAGGGTACAATTTTCTTTTTTGAAACCTAAAAAGGGTACAATTGATTATGATGAACCGTTTAATACTTCTCATGCATTTTTTTAGGGGTCGAGGGGGGGGGGGGGGGTGGATGGAATTTTTTATTCAGGACGTGGACAAAAATCGAACTCTGCTTCTCAAGAAGGAATGTAATGATCTTTACTACTAGGTCGAGTCCAATTCCCATACTTCTCACGCATTATTTTACAATTTCTCGCACAAATTATTAAATGTGTATGAATGTCAAAATTAAATGTAAGAATATTTTGGCCAACACGACAAAATTGTTTCAGTATTTTTTTTAAAAAAAAACCTACTTTACTTTACGTATAAAGAACATATGATATGATTTAATGACAATTTTTTTTTATAATTATTGAATGGTACCTTTAATGTATGTGAGAATTCTTTTGAGGGCTTTCCAATATTTTGTGGTAGGAGCAAGCATGAATTGGCTGAGTGTGTTTATATGAAAAGACAGGTGAGCCCTAACGAAAATGAGATATTGGAGAGAACCGAATGATACTTTTATAGGGAGTGGGATTTGGAAGGGTGTCCTTTCCCTGAGATCATAGGATTGGGACAAGGTTTGACTGAATGGCATAGCGCTTCTGAGACAGAACATGTTATGTGTGTGATGTGTGGACTTCCATACCAAGGAAGTGAGTCAATGGGCCATGATATTTTGGAGGGAATATGGAATTCATAAGAGTAATAAACCTTTGTATTGTGTGAGACTGAGTATTAGTGGTAATGAAATAATCTACATAAAAGAAGAACTTTGACTGAAGTATTGCCTTGATGAAAAACAAATATTGATGTATCTGAGACAAATTGGGAGAATCCCCACTGATGAATCTGATGCTTCAAGATCATCAAACCAAGCACGATGAGCAAGCTTTAACCCATACAAACTTTCTTAAGGTTACATAAATGATTTGGTCAATGAATCTACAAAGCCTTCAGGTTGTGGCATATATATAAATAGACTCACACAATGTGCTGTTTGAGAAGACGTTGTTTAAATCAATCTATTGTGTAGACCAATGTAACGACACTACTAAGGCTATAATAACTCTAATAATAGTAGATTTAGCCATTGGACCGAAAGTTTATGTGTAGTAAATTCCAGACTTTTGGTGAGAATCTTTTGCAACCAATCTCGCATTGTGTTTTAGAATACTTCCATCACGTTATTAGAAATAGCCTTATGTAATTCAATCACATTACCTCCGGATCGATTATGCTAAACTATTGGGAATTAAACAAAATTATTGGGAATTATCAAAATTATACCTGAATCCATATTAGTTGAAGTTTCCCTATGGTGTTGTAGGAATGGTCTTTTAGATCTACACACCTTCAAGTAATTTTCAGAAGAACCCTTTAGAATTCTCTGTAGTTCTCTCTTTGATAATGAGAGTGAGGAGAATAGATAGGTGTGTGACCTAGGGACCATAACCCTCCGTATATAGTGAATTATATTTTAGGTATTTCCATTTCAGTCCATCATAAAAATAAAAATAACCTCTTAGTCTCTACACATAAAAGGCCCACACTCCAATGATACGCTATAGCCCAACAACCGTAAACCGTATTAGATCACTTTTACATTGGGCTAATCTTTATTGACAGTCCATAATAAATAATTATTTCACATATAAGCCTAACGTTGGATTAACGATCCAACACACGTTTTAAGTAAACTATTATAAATAATTGGGTTTTCAAAGTTTTACATATACTATAATTTCCAAAACACATATAGTCGGGGGGCGGATCCACCCACACGTTAGGGGGGACACTCGCCCCCCCCCCCCCCCTCACCTTCAGGATCCTGCGTCTGCCCCTGTATATAGTGACATCATGTCAGGGTATGAGATCTGATTTTTCATAGGTAGAATATAAAAAATTGTTTTTTGTAAAATCGAACCTCGTAGATGAGGGTACAACTTTTCAACCAACCTCATTTTGTATTCCAAAAATAGATTTGGTATGGTATTATAGACACCCTGCACTATCCTACTATATATAATAAGAAGAGAATTTTGATGAATTGATGACACTTGTTTTTTTTCTATTGGTTAGTTTGTTTGTTTTTTTACTGTTCATGGCCCAGCCCAAAATAAATTTTTTTTTTAATTCTATATTTTTACTGTTCATGGCCCGACCCAGAATATTATTATTATTATTATTATTATTATTTTGAGAAGAATGGTTTGAGTTAAATTGTTCCATTTTGGAGGACTCAATTGTATCTCCTTTTAATGTGCGAATATATGTACCAAATGTATGACTATTTTCAAAATATAAGGTCGCGACTTTGCCGACACGATCTTTGTATCATACCAAAAAAGTTGTGTTGACGTTTACGTGAAATCTTATAAATTTCTTAAAATAAATTCATTTCATAAAAAAAAACATATCGTTTGTACACGGCGATATGACTTATTTCAAGATATAAAGCGCAACGACATATTGCTACACGATCTTTATATCATGCCTAAAAATATTTGTTTTGATGATTACATGAAATATTAAAATTTTGGAAATGAATTTTTTTTCGTAAAAAAACATATCGTTTATATAAAATATTAAATATCCTGAAAAAAAATTTATTTCGGCCACAAATATTGTTAAACTGGCTATAGTGTATTGTTGATTTAATTTCTATGGAAGTTCGAATTGTGTAGTTACCATGGCCGTTAAAATTAGCCTAAATCTGCGAATACAAAAAAAGGTTCGGTAGTGTCGAAAGGTGTCGATTTTGTGTCGTGGAGTGTTGATAGTGTGTTAGATTTTAATTAAAATTTTAATTAATATTCATTTCATCAACCGACACCTGTTCGATATGGCGTCGGGGTTTATCGAAGCGTGTCGTGTCGTGTTTTTTTGTAGAACACGTGTTGTTGCAAATAATGTCGAAGATAGCTTCATTTTTTCGGTTAGAATAGATTTAAGTATTAATTGAAAAAAATTGTTCAGTAGTGTTGAAAAGTATCCATACGATGTCGGGAGGTGTCGAAAATGTGTCGGATATTCATTTCATCAACCGACACGTGCTGGACATGCCATCGTAATGTATCAGAGAGTATCATGTCGTGTTGGTTGTCGGACACGTATCGTATACCTTTTTATAGTTTACTCGGGCTTATCATTTCGGTCATCTATGATTATTACATGCACTGATTCACTTTTGATTTTCGCATTTCAATAATTATAAAAATAAACCGGGGCGCCGCTCGTGCGGAGCACGAATGTTTACTTTCCTAGTATTACAATATATAACGAGTAACAACCGAGAAGAAATAATTGAATGTGACTAAATTCTGCCAAATCCCAAATGCCTGCATATTAGAACATGAATTTCACTTGCAATTACGGTTGTAACTTGTAAGTACATTGAATTACCCGTGAATTACTTATATATAAGTTACTTGTATTTGATTCGATCAAAAAGATATCTGACTTGATTTTTTTGTCTCGAATTCGGGTCGAGCTACTCAAATAATTAACTGAGCCAAACTCAAGCTTTAGTATATAGTAATCGAGTAGCTCGTTAGTTATTCGAGATATATTGAATAATTAATTAGTTAATTATATTTATAGAATTTATAATGAATTTTCTTTATATGAATAATTAATCATTAGACGAGTCGAGTTTGATCTTGCAATTATTTATTAAAATTAATTAAGTTCTAAAAAAATCAAACTTATGAGCCGAAATGAGTTATATCAAGCATTGGCGGACCAAATTCAAAGAAAAACAGTTACATCGAGTAGTGGCGGACCAAATTCAAAAAAAAAAAATTGAAAAAAAAGGGTGTTAGAGCCAAGTTTCAAACTCATGACCTTAGGATATATATTTAAACTTCTAACCAGTTGAGCTAAATGAATAATTACACTAAGAAATGTCTGAAATAATATACATACACAATTTTAATATTATTAGAGGGGTATATTAGTAACTTTGCCCGGAAATTTAGTGGGGTTCATGCACCCCACCCTTACCATGCTGGGTCCGCCCCTGATATCAAGTACAACATTCGTCCCAATTTGTAAGTCCATTTAGATTTTTTCACACAGATTAAGAAATTAGTTAAGTGTCATTAATTTTGATAGTAAAAGTCTAGAATACCCTTTGACCTTATTAATATAATAATTGTAAAGTATGTGAATGTATAATAAATTAGGGTAAATGGAAGAAAAATATAATAATTGCTCTATTGATATTCTAAATAGAGTTATATTATGAGACAAAATCAAAAACCTAAACGGAGTTTCACTTTGGGACGGATGTAGTACTTAACACGCCAAATTCGGTCTTGCTTTGTTATGGCTAGATCGAGCTCAAGCCGAGTTTCAAACTTGAATTTTTTTAGTCAAATCGAGTTTGAGCCTTAAAGAATATCGACTTGTCTCGACTCGATTACGTCATTAGTTGCAATTACTGCAATCATCCTTTGACTATCATTAACGAAATGGTTATAGAATATTAAAAAATAGTTGGATTGTTAATAAATTATAGATATAGTAAGATAAAGAAAATAATAAATTTTTTTTTTTTTTTTTGAGGAAGAAGAACCTTTATTATTCAAATATCCGCCAAACAGACGGCCAAAACGTCACTTGGGGGCGAGGCTCCCTAGGATGTCCGGGTCGAAACTAGCAAAACATGTCTAGCTAAGAGGTGCGCAAAGACATTCCTCATACGCCGAATAAAACTAAAAGAGACAAATATAAAGCTAGAGTGACTTGTATTCTGAAATAGAAAAAAAAACGTAAAACAACTTATGTTTATCATTTTAGGACAAGATGCATTAATCAGGAAAAAAAAAAAAAAAATACCAAACAAACAATCTATGTTTGACTTTCTAAAATTAAGAATCTCATAGCAATTACTCTTGCACGTTAACAAATTTTTTTTTTTTTTTGAGAAACTCTTGCACGTTAACTTGAAGTGCTTTCAGACATGAGGATAAAGAACAAGGGCATCTTTTGTAATTATAACTCAAAGCCAGGGTAAAAATTAAACCTCATTCACCAAACTTTAACTGAAATCCCCGCCAACTTTTAGAGCTCAAACCGAATTCTTTTCTTGTCATTTCTTCTTTCCCTCCTCTAGAGCATTTTTTTTTTAAGGACCACAGTAGCATTTTACCATTTAATTTTATGATTTCACTGTTGTTGTTTATATTTATATATATATATATTGTATATTTTTTTATTTATTTATTTTACCCTGTAATTTATTAAATGAGCAAACATTAGTAGGTTTTTGCCACCAAGGCCTCCTCAACACCAGTTTCATCATCAATATATCGTCCTACCTTCTTAAAATCCTGGTCCGAAAAACCCAGTATGGGGAAAAACGGGTGCTAGACACGGTCAACCATTTTAGGGATTGAACTTGGCAAAATGGTAACTACCGTTGCATTTCTTGAAAAACATTGTTAAGATCAAGCGCTTATCATTCTACTAAGATCAAACACTTATCATTCTACTAAAACCAATTGATATTAGTAAATGCGCTACTATTTCTTTATACATTCAAGAGTGCGAGAATCTCTTCCCCTTCAAGTGTGAGCAATCTGTCCCAACACTTGCATAATTTTTTAAATAATGTTCAAACCAGGGTTCGATCTCATGATCTTTGGCTCTGATACCATGTTAAAATCAAGCGCTTACTGTTATACTAAAACTAATTGGTAATAGTAAATGTGATACTGCATTTCCTTATACATTCAAGAGTGTGGACAATATCTCCCAACACTCTCCTCAAGTCTGGCCAATCAGTCCAACATTTGCACATTAAATAATGTTCACACGAGGGTTTGATCTCATTACATCTGGCTCTAATACCATGTTAAAGATCAAACGTTTATCATTCTACTAAAACCAATTGGTTTTAGTAGAACGATAAGCGTTTGATTCTAACAAACATCAACCATGATTCAAATCTCCATTCTCTCCGATAAAAAAATCTCAAAAACAAAAAAAATTTGTCACATCTACTCTGTCACAATAAATTTCATAGCATAATGTAATAAGAGTAATGAAACGGGTGCAACCTGTGAGACACAACGGGTGACACAACAATCATCTGCATCCTTGATCATGATGTATGATCTAGTGATCAAGATGTAGACCATCATTATCAAAGGTGCAGATGATGGTTGTGTCACTCGTTGTGTCTTGTATATAGGTTGTGTCCGTATTATTACTCACGTAACAATTAGAGTTTTTTTTTAATTAACAATTAGAGTTTTTATTATAAAAATACACACACACACACATATATATATATATATATTCTTTTTTTCAAGATCACAACTTTAAAACCCCACAAAAACTTCAATCTCGGTACTAAAAAAAACTTCAATCTCTTTCTTCTTTATACAAAGGCACACACTTAAAAATGGAGCTCCTAACAGGGCTCCGATTACTAGTCCAACAATTCAAATCACTTTTTCTTAAGAACTTCTGCCTATCATGGAGGAACAAAAGGGCAACATTCCTTCTTCTTTTCTCACCTCTCTTCTTCATGTTCCTTCTTTTCGGCATTCAAAAGGCTATCGAAGCCCGGTTTTCGTATACGACGGTGCTCAAGAATGTATTCGACCCGGTAAATACGGGTCCGGGTCCGATTCCGCCATGTGAAGAGAGGTTCTTCACTAAGGTACCTTGCTTTGACTTTGTATGGAGTGGAAATGGGAATCAACGGTTTGAAGGTATTGTGAAGGGTATTATGGACAATAACCCCCAAAGGCCTATTCCTTCAGATAAGGTATTAGTATTACTAGCTTTGGTATATAATTATAATTTTTGTTTTTACTGCGGTGAAATACTTTCTACTTTTTACGTTTTGTACGTTGCCATGTGTTCCCTTCCTGTGCATTGCTTTTATAGTACAGAAAAATGAACTTTTTTATTTACTACCTCCGTCCTAAAATTGAAGTCCTTTTAGGTTTTTTCACACATATTAAGAAAAGTTAGTTAAATTTGTTATTTGTCATTAATTTTGATTAAAAAGACTAAAATGACCTTTCATTGGTATTAATGCAAAGTAGTAAAAAGTGGTTAGTATATAATAAATGAAGAGTAGAAGAAGAAATATGTAATAAATGCTTTATTGGTTTTGTAAAATGACTTATATTTTGGAACAAAACTAAAAAGCTAAAAAGACTTAAATTTTAGGACAGAGGTAGTACTAATTAAAGAATATCATGAATCTAGTAAATAATTAATGAATTCAATTAGAATATACTTCTTATAACCCACTTGGCTTAAAATTGTTTTCTTTTTTTTTTTTTTTTTTTCTTTTTTTTTTGTTGAGGTACTTGGCTTAAAATTCTTAAGTTATTAAATTCATTAGTTCTTAACCCATTTTTTCCTTTTTTTTTTATTATGAGGCATTACATTATCCCTTAAGGAACCCTCTTATACTGTGACATTTAGTTTTGTCTGATAATCGACTTTAATACCATATATAACGTCTCATAACTAGATCATAATGCACTCAAGGCTAGGTTTGGATCATAATGGTTTGTTTGTTACACGATAATAGAATGAAACATAATGATTTTTCATTCCATTACAATATTTGTGTATGATTATATGGCAGTGAACCGTAATGAAATTTCATTCAAAGCCAATGAAAATGATCATTTCCGTTACCATTGAATATGGAAATGATCATAATGAATATGAAAATGAATGAGTTTCCAAAAAAATGGATGGAATTGAAATCAACAAAACACAGGGTGGTTGTAAGAGTAAGGTGGGGTACGGTGGTGGTGAGTGGATGGGGTGGCATAATGTAAGATGGGAGAGGTTGGGTTGGGTATGGTTAAGTATGGTGCAGTATGTGGTAGGGTAGGGTGGTAGGGTCAGGTTAGGTAGGGTAAAAAGGGGTGCATGGTATAGTAAGATGGGTGGTCAGAAAGGGTAGGGTAGGGTAGGATAGGGTGGTGGTGGTGGTGAGGTAATGTTAGGTATGGCATGGTGGATGTTTGAATAGGGCAGGGTAGGGTATGGTGCGATGGGTAGATTAGGATAAGGTGAGGTGGGGTGGATGGTGGGTGGGTGGGTAGGGTATGATAGGTAAGCTAAGTGGAGTGATTGGTAGGGTTAGGTAGGACAGTGAAGGGGCAGGTTGGGTGGTAGGGTAAGGTAGAGCAGGGTGGTGGAGAGGTAGGGTATAGTGGTGGGGTTGTGATAGGGTAAGGGTGGGTGAGGTGTGGGAATGTAGGGTATGGTAAGATAGGGTAATGTCGGGTGGCGTAGGTTAGGTAGGGTTTTGTTAGGTGGGGTATGATGGTTAGGTGAGGTAGAGTTGATAGGTTGGGGTAGTAAGGAAGGGTAGGGTGGGGCAAGGTGGGTACTTGGGTAAGGTTAACCTACCCTACCCTTCTCCACCCCGCTCCACTTTTAACTTACTACCATACCTTATCCATTACTCGATGTGTCACTTATTATGTAATTTTTAAAATAAGTTTATAAATTTCATTTCATTAATACGTAACAAACTCGTTATATTGTAATAGAGAAATATAATTGTATTGCATTGATTCAACTGATAGAACATTACAATATATAGCCTAAATAATGATAGGTAAAAGTTTATCTAAACTAATATATCCTAATATAATTCAAATTCAAACACAATCATCTAAACAGCTCAATTTTATTATTATCTCTAACATATTGGATCTAGTAAGTATTTAGGCTCATTTTCCTAGCGTGTTCTAAATCGATTAACATAACTATCTTAGTCCACTCCCATTTTCTCCGTGTGGGTTAATACATTTACCACAAACTTTATTCTGGTTCATGACCAACTATGACATGATGATCCTAAACCAATATAATTTAGTCAACATTTTGATTGTAGGAATAAAATAATTATTTAAAAAACTTGATTGACTGAAAATAATGACATAGTGTGTATATGGTTGGTTTTGAAACACCATAAAACTACCCTACATTCAGTGGTTGCCTCAATTTTTTTTCCCTTCAAATAAACTCTTGAAAAATATTATTTTCTTCTTCAAATAATTAAGCACTAGACATATATATATATATTTATTTATTTATATTTATTTATATTTGTTGTTGAAGGTAAAATCATTTAAAACAGCAAATGAAGTGGATGAATGGCTCCTAAATAATCCAATGCGTTGCTCGGGTGCACTCCATTTCATAGAACGAAACGACACCGTAATCAGTTATGGCCTTCAAACAAACTCCACACCAGTTGCTAAAAGAGGAAACTTTCAAGATCCAACTTTCCTCTTTCAAATCCCATTTCAAGCTTCTGTTGAACGTGAAATCGCCAGGTCCCTTATTGGAGGTAATTAAGTACCGTAAATTTGCGTGTAATTAATCGAGTCGAGTCAGTGGCAGACCTACATACAGCCAATGAGGGCAACTGCCCCCCCTTAATCCAAAAAAATACACTAAAATTTATACGCTACATATAGTTTGCCCCCGGTTAAATTTTTTATTTGTCTTTAAAAAATTTATTGCCCCTCTTACCCGAGATCCTGCGTCCGCCCCTAAGTCGAGTTGATACTACTCATCAATCCATCAAGGCTCTAACTCGAGGTAATGATTAAAAATTCGGGGCTCGACAATGTGACTCTCGGACTCGATCAATTAATTAAGTTGTAATAGGCAAAATCAAACTTAGATCGTTTACTGTTTGAGGTGACTCAGTTCGGCTCGTAAGCTTATTTCATGATAACTTGGTTCGGCTTGTTTACTTTAAGTTCTCGACTTGACTTATAATTAATAATAAATGTAAAAAAATAAACAAAAATTGTATGTATAACATTAATCTAATAATTATAAGATAAAGCTTGATAAACTTGTGATGAAGTTTTGACCAATTAATTATTTGATTAGCTTGACTCAAACTCGAAAAGAAAAATCTGATCGAGTCAAACATCTTTATGAGTTGACTATGAGTAGCTCGCGAGTTCCCGGCTATCTCTAGTCTTTGATGTTTATTTTTCAGATCCAAGCTTTAATTGGGAGGTGGGCTTTAAAGAATTTGCACACCCAGCGGTGTCAGTTTTCTCTGCAGTGGCAAGTGCAGGACCAACATTTTTCTTTGCAGTTGCTTTGTTTGGTTTCACTTTTCAAATCAGTGCTTTAACCATTGAAAAAGAACTCAAGCTTCGACAGGTACCAAGTTACCAACACTTTTACGGTTTTACGCATATATATATATAGAGAGAGGGGTCGGTTTTGTAATATTTCCAGTGATATCGTAAGTTTAGTTTGTATATATTAAACTCACTTGACAAATTACACCTTGTTCGAGGAAAGATCCTCTCCGGTAAAGACCGGAGTTATGATATTTCAATGACATCATGATATATAAGCTTATTGTAGGCAAAGTAAGCTCACTTGACAGATTATAACTTGTCAGAGACCAGATATACACTCCGGTCAGACCCGTGTTGTGATATATTTTATGACATCACAAAGTTTATTTTGTACATAGTAAAGTCACTTGACATATTACAACCTCTTAGGGGCCATCCTCCCCTATCAGGCCGATATTGTGAAAGTGAATTTGTGAAGAGAAAGCTCCTTGTTAGGGGCCATCCTCCATAATCAACGCAGTTGTGATCTGTCAAGTAATATCACAAAGTAAATATGTGTAGAGTAGGCTCACATGACAGATTACAACTTGTTAAGGACCATCCTCTTAAGTGAGGTTGGTACAGTGATCTGTCTACTGACATTACAGAGTAAAGTTACTTTTTGCAGAGTAAACTCTTGACTAGTTACACATTAAAGGTCAAATACTTTCCAATGAACCTAGTGTTGTGATATGTCTAGTGACATGATAGAGTAAACTCACTTAAAAGATTACAACTTGTTAGAGGTCATATCCTCACCAGTGAGGCGAGTGTGATTGATCCAGTCACCAATGACATCACAAAGTAAGACTACTTTGTGCAGAATAAGCTCACTTAACAGATTTCAACATTGGCTTCACCGTAGAAAGTAAACTTACTTTGCGTAAAATAAAATTTATTGGACAGATCATAACACCGACCTAACCGAAAGTCCTTCTAGTTATTATTCTCATTTACAATAATTTACTTAACAGGCTATGACAATGATGGGACTCTATGATACAGCATATTGGCTATCATGGCTTACATGGGAGGCTATTTTGACATTTATATCCTCACTTCTCACTTTCCTTTTTGGAATGATGTTTCAATTTGATTTTTTCCTTCACAACAGCTTTGCCATTGTGTTCTTCCTCTTTTTCCTTTTCCAATTAAATATGGTAAAAATCCCTCTCTTTTTCTCCATTTTTTTCTCATTAATCCAAACAATTTGTAATATGTAATAACTTGTGTATTATTTTAAATTTTTTTTAATAGGTTGGTTTGGCATTTATATTCTCAGCTATTATTGAAAAATCATCTTCGGCTACAACATTAGGTTTTTATATCTTTATTATTGGTAGCATGACTCAGGTTAGTTCTGTTATATTAGGGCAAAAGACACTGGAAGCCCCTAAACTATCTTGATCGTAATATTTTGATCCTTAAACTATTTTTTTTTAACAAATTGACCCCTCATTAAAGTTTGAAATAACAAACTGGTCCTTAATCAAAATGTCTTTTTAACATATTAATTGGCCCCATAATCAGTTAAAATGTCCTGTTTTGGCCCCTATGACATGACAAAACCAATTTTCAATCACACCACTGAATAACTCGAATTTACATAAATTCAACGCAACCTACGATATAAAAACGGACTTTGAAATCAATGGAAAATTCACGGTCAAACTTGATCGTAGTGGCAAACATTTTGAAGTCCGTTTTTTTTAAATGTTTTTTTGTTGAATTGAACTCCTTATTATAATGAGAGCAATGCAATAGTGTGATCAAAATTTGGTTTTTAATACTGAAACAATTAACCATTACATATTTATTATTTACGAGCTGATTCGTTACTGAAAAGCTTGTTAAAGGGCCACTTTGTTAAAAAATTAAAACACGAGGGCTAATATGTAACGATAATAATAGTTTAAGGGCTTTTTCAGTGTCTTTCCCCTTCAAATTATCTATCAAAAAACAATATTTATTACTAATTTCTTGGTTTTTTTTAGGTTGCAACTACTTTTGGATTTCCATACACGCATAACTACTCGAAACCGTTACGATACATATGGTCATTATTTCCTCCAAATCTTCTTGCTGAAGGCCTTCAGTTGCTTTCGGATGCAACCGCGACGCATCAAGATCCCGGTGTGAGTTGGCGCGGAAGAAATAAATGTGCACCGAACGATATCGAATGTGTTATGAACTTGGTAAGTTCATTCGTATTATTCTTACTTAGAGCCTGTAATGGCACCACGTAAAACTTACACTTACACGCGTTTGACCTTTCAGAAATCAATTCTATGGTCTAGAATCAACTTTTAAAAGGTCAAACATAAGAATTGACCTGTTGAAAGTCGATTATATGGTCATGAATTGACTTGTGTCTAATGAATTTTTTTTTTTTTTTTTTTGGGGGTAACAGAATGATGTTTATACATGGCTTGTATTTACATTCATTGTATGGGTTATAATAGCCATATATTTGGACAATATAATACCAAATGCAAGTGGTGTAAGAAAATCAGCATTATATTTCTTACATCCTGGATATTGGACTGGAAAAGGTGGAGCCAAAGTAAAAGGTAATAAATACTCCATTTAAGTTTTTATTTTTGGGGGGCGTCGTCAGTGTCACCACATCAAACCTATTGTTATATATAGCATGATCATAATGACAATCGATTTTTAAATGGGTGACTTAAGTGGCACAATAGTATTTTTAGCATATTGACACCACATGCACCAGAAACAATCAACCGACGAAAAGTCGATTCTCATTTCAAGAATCGACTTTCACCCCGTGAATTGTGACAATCGACCATCAGAGAGTCGATTGGTCTCAGCTCTGAAATCGGCTTTTACCGGCTCGATTGTGACAATCAGTCAGTCGCCAAAAAGTCGATTATCAGCTTTAGAATTGAATTTCACACAGTCGACCGTGACAATTGTGATGATCAGAAAGATCGATTCTCAGCTTTAAAATCGACTTTTACCTGATCATGCAATTGTGGCAATCAGTCATCGAAAAGACGATTCTCAGCTCTAGATTCGAATTATACCCGGTCGACCGTGAGACGTCGATTCTTAGCTCTAGAATACACTGTCCACGAAAACTCGATTATCATTGTGATGCAACAATTAATAAACATCATTTGATGCCACTAAAGACGTCCTTTTTCTAGTACTCTCGATTGTTTTCAATGTGGTGTCTCTAAATTAGAGAGACTCATTCTTTTGTTTATGAAGAAATGGACTAATGGACTTCCTTTTTGTTGTTATTTAGATGGCCAAATGTGTGGTTGCACAAGTTCACTTCCACCGTCAGATCACATAACATCGGACGATCCGGACGTTCTCGAGGAAGAAAACACAGTAAAAAAGCAAGCAAGAGAAGGTCTTGTGGATGACAACGTGGCAGTTAGCTTACGTGGACTTGAAAAGATATACCCAGGTCAAAAAAAAGGGTTTTGTTCAATTTGTAGAAGAAGATCACCACCTTTTCATGCTCTTAAGGTAACAATATTGCTTTTGGTTCCTATTACGTGATTTACGCACACAGATAGTACTAGCGAGTCAAGTATCTGATACGTATCTGATATGAATATGTACGTGCCGAATACTTTGGATACGTACGGTAAATTTTCAGTTTATTAAAACTTAGATACGAGATCCACATCGATATATGTATTCATAACTTGAATACGTGAAATGAAGAAACTCAGGTTAAAATTGAAGAAAAAACGCTGAAAATTTAATGAAAAATTGCATAAAATGATGAAAAAAACATCAGAATCGGGATATACATCTTCACAACTTGGATACGCTAAATGAGTAAAATACGCCTAAGATGAAAAAAAAAATGAATTTAAAACTTCGACACGTGAAATGAATTTACTTCTGTTGATGAAAAATGAAGAGAAACCGCTGAAAATTTACTGAAAAATGTGCCTAAAATGAAGAAAAATTAACCACCAGATTAATGAAACAACTACAGTTTACTAGAACTTGTTTTATTTTATGATTTGTATATGTACAGTTTAGCTAGCTAGTCCTTGTAGTTTTATTATTCATTGTTTGGTCCTTGTATTTTTAAAATTTACGTATCTCTCCATACACACACTCGTATCTTATATTTTTCAAAGATTAATTGCAAAGCATATATATGTACCTATATATATATAGAGAGAGAGAGAGTGCTTGATGTATGATAAAACAAAATGCTGCAAATTTTCAGGGACTGTGGGTGAATTTTTCAAAAGATCAATTATTTTGTCTACTTGGACCAAATGGAGCAGGAAAAACTACAGCTATAAATTGTTTGACTGGTATAACTCCAGTAACTAATGGAGATGGTAAGTGAATTTCTTGTTTTTTTTTTTCAATTCTTTGAAATTCTTAATAATTAGCAAAATTTTCAGCTCTGATATATGGAAATTCAATCCGAAGCTCAATCGGTATGGCGAATATACGAAAAACTATTGGTGTTTGTCCTCAGGTAATGAATATTCTTCACCTTTTATAAATCCGGATTTACTTTTAGTTTTGCATTTATCAGTATAATACACATATACTTCTGTTTAGTAGCGTGTCGTTTATCTGATACATGTCCGACATATGCATGAATACACATGTTTGGGGCAAATTTTCAATTTTTATAAAAGTTGGATACGAGCTACGGATATGCTTATCCACAACTCGGGTATATAAATCCAAGAATCTCGTTGAAAATCGGATAAAAACCATCGGAAATAGTTATGAAAATTTACTCAAAATGAAGAAAGACCACCAATAAAATGTTTCTATTAATATTGATATTTGGTCCTTATAGTTTTGTTATGTACATTTTGGTCCCTAAACATCTAATATATATGCATACCCCCTCCATGCATGCCCATATCCTATACTTTTCAAAAACCACGCACCCGCATATCCTGTATCCGTATTCGTGCAATATCGAAAAGACTAACATCATTGTTTTCTTTATATCAGTTTGATATTCTTTGGGATGTATTGTCTGGTGAAGAACATCTTTATCTATTTGCAAGTATCAAAGGGCTACCCCCTGCTTCAATTAAATCGGTATTGTGCCATTACGAGCGTTTAAATTACTTTCATCCAGTTCGTTTTATCGCGTATGAATGATAATCGAGGCGTTTCGTACTATATATATATATATATATATCTGAGATGTGTTTTGTATGCATAATTTGAAGGTTGTAGAGAAGTCATTAGCAGATGTTAAACTTATAGAAGCAGCTAAAATAAGAGCTAGTAGCTACAGCGGCGGAATGAAACGTCGTTTAAGCGTCGCTATAGCCCTCATCGGCGAACCAATGCTGGTCATTTTGGATGAACCTGTATGTATCTTCTATCCAAATCCTTTGAAAAAAATGGATTTTGAGTGTATTCTCCATTGATATTGGTAATAAATTAACTAATTTTCGACCCCTAGACCGGTTTTGTACCAATCCAGATCTTCTCGATGTTGTAAACTGTCCAGTGAATTTACGGGGCACAAAGTAAGTTTACTTTGTGATATAATCACTGGACAAATCGCAGCATCGGCCTCACTGGAGAGGAACAAACCTCCTTTAGAGACACCGCGGTGGTTTAACCGTGGCACCACACTGGAATTAATCAGCTTTTTTCAAAGCCGGTTCTAGAGCTGAGAATTGAGTTTCTCCAGGTCGATTTTGTCATAATTGACTCACGAAAAGTCAATTCTCAGCTTTAGTATCGACTATGAAAAAGTGGATCGTCACTATAATACCACAATTCTAGATATGGTGTAGTGGCAATTTTTGGTCTGGTGCCAGTTCCACTAAAGACGCCTCGACTTTTTAGGCATCTTAAGTGACACTACACTAATCGAATTTCGCACGGTCGATTCTAAAGCTTGATAATCAATTAACTTTTCGGTACTTGATTATCACAATCGACCATGTGAAAATCGACTGCTTCCGCTTGAGTGTCACGCTGAAAACACTGTGATCACACTAAAGACGTCCAAAAAAATTTATTTATTTTTAATTCTTTTTTCCCTCTTAACACCACAGACTACAGGAATGGATCCAATAACAAGAAGACATGTCTGGGACATAATCGAAGAAGCGAAAAAAGGGCGTTCAATAGTACTTACAACGCATTCGATGGAAGAAGCCGACGTGTTAGGCGATCGCATAGGAATCATGGCGAAAGGGAAGCTTCGTTGCATCGGTACATCGATTCGGTTGAAATCGAGATTC
Source organism: Gentiana straminea (assembly GCA_036785695.1). Classification (NCBI taxonomy): domain Eukaryota; kingdom Viridiplantae; phylum Streptophyta; class Magnoliopsida; order Gentianales; family Gentianaceae; genus Gentiana; species Gentiana straminea. Next base: position 511,218 of record JAVUPR010000460.1, on the reverse strand, counting down.
GGAACTGGTTTTGTTGCCAGTATTAGTTTTTCTGATACCTTAAATGGGACACAAACTCAAAACAATTCTCCTCTTAGTACTACTACTACCTCACAACATGAAGATGTCAAACAGTTTTTCAAGGATGTATGTGCCCTTAACCTTAGTATGTCATAAATTTGTGACACACGGTATAATGGTAGTATCATTTTCCCGTGTGACGGGAAATTTCTAGGTGGTAACTCCATTCATGGATGAATCTAAACAGCACAGTTTCAATTCAAGGTGAAGCTGTATGGTCTAGATTCATCCACATGAAGTAACTCCACAAACAGAGTTACTTACCACCCGAGATTTACACCGTGTTGATTGCATATATATAATCGTCACAAAATATTTCAAGAGACTTGACAAAACAAATTGTTGTGGCAGCATTTAGGTGTGCTACCTAAGGAGGAAAACAAGTCCTTTTTGACTTATGTGATTCCACATGAAAAGGAAAGGCTTCTAAAGGTAAACAAACTACCCTTCAACAACATTTTGCAATGTTGTTGTTAAGAATGTTTTCTTTTTATTCTGATCCTCACCACTATGTCGGGCCGGGGTGTAGGGCCTTATGGGCGAGTGATATCGCCTTTTGCACCAAAGAATGTTTTCTTTCGGGCTTTTTTCTTATGAGATTTCTTTAAGCTTTAAATCTGTCAACGTTTAAATTACCCTTTTTGTTTTTCGTTTTTTATAGAATTTCTTCGCGGAACTTCAAGAAAAGGAAAGAGAATTCGGGATAGCGGACATACAACTAGGCCTAACAACACTCGAAGAAGTATTTCTAAATATAGCAAAGCAAGCAGAAATGGAAAGTGCTATAGATGAAGACAGATCTGCAACTCTAACTCTCAACTCACGGCTACAAATTCAAGTACGTACGATATGTATAATACAAAATCTCTAAATTTTCGCGTTAAATTATAAAACCCAAAATGCAAAATCTCATTTTAAAATAACCGAATAGAGATTTCATAAAATAAAGAATCTGTTTAAAAAAAAAAAAAAACACTGATACGAATGCTCTCTTAAATAGGTACCTATGGGAGCAAGATTTGTCGGGATTCCGGGAACCGAAAACGAGGAAAATCCTAATGGAAAGATGGTTGAAGTTTATTGGGAACAAGATGATACTGGAGCACTTTGCATTTCTGGTCAATCTGAAGAAATGCCAATACCACCTCAAATTCAATCAAATCCTTCAAGATTAGCTACTGCAAGTCGGACTTTAGGCCGATCGGGCCGAATTCATGGATTCATTATCAATCCTGATGAGACTGAATCATAATGTTGACACTTACATTACATTGTATCATAACATTGTATTTTTACATGTTTATATACCCTTGATTTAAGAATAAAACTCATATTATTATCAATCAATGGTCCATACATATCTCGTAACATAATATTTATAACACGTAATCAGCAAGAAACGATTAACCATTAACCACAGAACAATACATTTATCCAAAACCACACACAAAAGTAGATGCACAAACGTTTTGAAGTCTCAACAGTCACCAAAACAAACAGAAGAAAAAAGCGAAGTATCAAAAACTAGAAAATTTTCACACAGCTTATATAATTCTATACATACGATGGCAAATTCACATAAGAAACTTATATAATATAAAGCAAATAAAGAGAAGATTTAAGGTGTTACTTCTTCAGCAAACAATGCCATTCTTAGACTTCAGATTGATTAAGCTCTTCTGTCTTGCCTGCATCCTGAAACAATAAATCAACACAACGTCACGAACAATAAACGAACACAGTGATAAAGTGTGATTGTATTTGTGCATCTAAAACACGGTAGAATCTCAACTCAGATCGATAAAATACGTAATCTTGAACTTATACACGACTATAGCGTTGAAGATACTTAATAAAGCAAGGATTCTGTAAAATTGACAAAATTGATGTTTGAGTATCTATTATGAAACACTAATGCAAGTGCTTTAAGACGAGTAACTAGAGGGATACGATGAAGGTGATATACGTTCTGACCAATAAAAGACTTGACAGGTGGATAAAAAAATGGACTCAAAATGTGAATGAAATCCCTCATCTATGCATTCATTGAATGAATGCATAGATGAGGGATAAATTGTCAAGATAAAAAAGTTGGGATAGAAATTAAGAATTCATGAAACAAAAAGGACCAAAATGTTTTTATCCCTAGAATATGATAAGAAATGGATTATTACCATGTTTTCTTTGTTTTCTTGAATTTCATGCTCCACCACTGTGGATTTAACTAGGCCCATATCTGAAACAGAAAGAAAACCTCATAAACATATAATGGACACACACACATTAACAATAAAACTTATGGTAGAAAGAGAACAAAAATTAACCTTTTTCATCATTAGTTTTTCCCTTCTTTTCCAAGCTATCACCATCACAACCTTTTCTTGACTCTGGTTTTCTTTGCTTAGGCTGGCTGTTTTCTCCGGATTTCGACCCGTGTTTGGCTTTGACAGCATTTATCTTTCCTGATCTGCTTGGTTTTGTCACGGACTCATTCTTAGCAGTTTTGTCCTTCATGTTTGTGTCTTTGGCATTGGGAGCTTTACTACGAATATCGTCATCTGATGATCTTGTTTCATCTTCAGGGACATTTGAACAGCTTTCAGAGACCTGCAACTGTTCAAACTCTTCCAGTATATTGTAGCTTGCAAGCAGATCTTTGACTTGTTCTCCAAATTGTGCTAGGTTATGTCGACGCGTATAGGCTTTTAGCTCATCTCTTAAGATTTGAAGAGGCTGGATACATGGCATGGATCATTAGATGTACACATTCTCAGACATTCATCATACAGGAATAAGGACATGCATAAATTCTAGAACTTATGTAACCATGAAAGGATTCCAAGAACAACCATACAAAATAAATATAGCATTGTTGCTCTTGAAATCAGAAACTGCTTAATGTCTTGCCTGGTCATCTTCAGGACTTTCTATGATGTAAGTAGAAAGGGATAAAGACACTTTTGGTCCCCTATCTTCTTCTCTCGTCTCAAACTAGCCCCCCCCTGTTTCCACTGTGACCATTTTCACCCATAACTACACATTTTTATTAACCGTTACGGTATGTGTCACATGTCATCACACTATTGGTTGCAAAATATTAAGAACAATGGATAATGACACTTTTGCTCATGTCTTTTATCGTCTCTAAACTGGTCCCTGTCTTTAATTAGGTGGCAGTTTTCACCTCAAACTATACATTTTTGTTACAATTTTAGGACATTTTATGCAACCAACGCCTGGGTCATGCGTTGGTCAGAGGGTCAAATCAGTTGAGTATTCTACAAGTGTAACAAAACCATATTGTTGCAGGCGAAAAGTGTTATTAAGTGAATAGATACTAGTTTTGAGACAATGAGCAAAGATGAAGGACTAAGAATGCAGTTATCTCTAAGTAGAAATGATTGTGATGGCTACATATTCAAGGATATTGATATGAACCTAGAGAGAAATCAAAAAGTATGCGACTGATACGCTCATATAGTACATTATCAAATAGCATACCTCACATCCAGCATCTAAAGCAAGCCTGAAAAAGCCAAGGGAGATTGAGTGTTTAGAAGCTGCTTCAGAAACCTTAATTTGGGACACCCAATACGACGCCGATGACAGAACACTGAACTTCCTTCTGTTCAAACTATCAGAAACAGGTGTTGTATCACCTTTAACTGGATTTTTCTTTGGCCTAGCCCCTGAAATCGGTGTGACATTTCCGGCTAGTTTTGAATTAGAAGAAGGGCTAGCAGCAACACTCGACTTTGAAAGAATAGATTGCCTTCTTGGTGGTTTAGCAGATTTTTCTTTACCAGAAAGATCAAGAACACTCACACTCCTGGTCACACTAGATGTCACTTTTGACCTAATGTACCGAAATAGAAAACTTTCAGTTCATGTAATAATAAATCACAGTTAAAAGTAACCAAATTGAGAAGTATTGATGACATACTAAACACTTTAAACTAGAATAAGCATCTCACAGAAGTATTTTTACTAGTGAATGCATATGTAAACTGCTAGCTAAAATGTAACTAGATTTTGTTCTTGTTCTTGTTAAACTATTGCTGAATGTGAATCAATTGCACAAACAAAATCGAATAATCCCAAACCCCACCCACTCACCCCACCCAAACACAAAAACGCCATATCTGGCAGATGAACGTTAATGAGAATTGTTATACTCAACAAAAGACTCGGAATTAGATCAACCTCTTGTCCCTGATGAAACGATACAGCTAGCTATTCAATCTCAGTAATCTTTACTGCAAATTGGTGTCATAAATATAATAAAATAGCTGCTAATTCAAACTAACCATTCTAATTAAGCCAATCACTATAAAGCATACCTATGTAAGAATCAATTTCGATTAAATTAGACATATATTTATCTGTACCTTCTAATGCTTGCATAACAACAACAAAAACAGAGGATAAAAAAGGACAAAAACCTGGATCTAGGTGCAGAGGAATTGGATGCATCAGTGAGCGTCAGCGTATCCTCCTTAGGTTTTGATGCAGATCTGAGCGGATACCGAAGCAGCTTTGAAGCTGATTTCCCAACCTTTGCTGTTTCCAAACAATAATTTCAAATCAGCCACACACACAAAAAACGACATAAATATCCAAAAAAAAAAAAAATCAACAATTAGAAGGTCGAACACAATCAAACGAACCTGTTGAATCATCTTTCAGTGTTTCTTCCATGGAGAAATTAAAAGAAAAAGAGTTTAATCAGCGTAGAAAAGCAATCAACAAAGGAGGAATGAAGATGTATAATTCGTGAGGAAGTTAACAAAGAGGGAGTTTAAAGGAAAAATGTGGTGATGGGCGGGAAAAAGTCGAAATTCAAATATATGAAAAGATGCAGATGCCATTGGGCTGTAAACGTCTAGTTTACGTGGGCCCTATATGAATGAAGGATGGGCCCAAACCAAGGCCGCTCCTTATGTTTTTGTATTATAGAATTTTTTTTTATAATATTATAGTAATACATTTGTTATAGAAATTAGAATCACATTATACGTAGGTGGTTTTTATTGACACCAACAATTTGATTCGGGGCAAAGAATCATTTGTGTTACTGACATTTTTGTTAATGTCGGTGTAATCGATGTTCTTACCCTTAGAACAATGGTAATGGTTTGAAAGAAAAAAGATATCTAAAATCCAGATGACAATATGTCAGACGTCCTTCAAAAGGTATGTGTGTAAAATTTTGGGTAATGGCCTTCTCAAATAGTGTTCAAAAACTTGATTGCCTCACATGACTGCTCTACCTCGAAGGCTTGAAGAAGCTTTGGAGAGAGAATGTACCAAATAAAAGCCACTACGTTAATTTTTTTTTTGAAAAGACTTTGATTTCAATTGACGTTGCAGTAGAAGCTTTAAGAAAAAAAGGTCACCACTATTGCTCTTACAGAAACGTTACACATGGGGATGATTAGAGGAGGATCTACTACTTACTTACTTCAGGGTGGGGACACGTGCCCTCACGCGATCCGAAATATTTTATTTTATATTAAATTAATGTAGTTTTTTTTTACTTAAACAATGTAGTCTTACGGTTGGGAAAAAATAAATATTATTCGTACACATCGGTGCCCATACTAGATACGCTTTCTGGATTCATCACTGGGGACGATAGTGGGTAACATTAGTGGCATTGATGTTTCTAATACACAGATAGTGTTGGTAGCATTAACATTGACAGAATCGTCGGTGGCACCATCGATTCTACATGCAAGGCGTGTAAGTAATGTGGTGTCCGAAACAAGTTGGTACCGATAGAACTCCATATATGTATCACATCCCTTAATTTCTACCCTATATATAGTAGGGTGTGTATGATTGCATAAATAAAGATACGAGTTCAACCATATTATAACAGTTTCATCATAAAATTTCTAGTCAATGCATCGTATATTTCCGTTGCAGATTCTAGGATCTAATTTGTACATTAATTGGAGTTTGAATCCCCTTCTGAATTTGGATTTAGAAACCTCTTCTGAATTTGTGCATGATGAATACAACAAATAAAAAACGCCGTCGTTTTAATAATGTGTTATAATATGATTTATACGTGATTTGGAGTTTGAATCCACTTCTGAATTTGTGTACGTGTCCCGTGAATACAACAAATCAAATGTCGTCGTTTTAACAAGAGAATATCTTTCCACACAACTAAAAGTCTAAATACATAGCATTTTTTTCATTTTAACCCTTTTAAATTCATGTTTTTTTGCACTCATTGTTTCTGACCGAATTTCAGACATATTGTTAAAAGTATTCTTGACTCAATTTTAGTCAGAAAGTCTTTCTGGTTGGTATCGGCCATCGGGTATGAAATACATTCAAAATTTTGACTCGAATTAAATCAGAATAATCATCGTTTTTTGACTTAAATTGGATCAGAATAATTTGGAAACTTGTTGATTCTGACCGATTTCAGACAGAATGTTATAAAAATTCTTGATTCAATGTTAGTCAGAAAATCTTTCTGACCAATATTGGGTATGTAAAACATTCAAAATTCTGCTTCGAATTGAATCAGAATAATCATCATTTTCTCACTCGAATTGGTCAGAATAATTAACAGTGTGAAAAGATGTTCTCTTTAATAATAACATGTTAAAATACATTATCACCGTACACTTCCTCTGAAGGCTTATTTCACATTTTGAAATTCAATTTAAAGAAGAATATTAGCCGTTATTATCCCTTTTGGTAAAACAGTGCTGAAAGAAAATTCAAAGAAAGTTTATACTACGGAAGAGTATTTACTTGCATGAAGTCAAACTCTACCGTTGCACTACACCATCCACGACTTTTCAAAATCAATTATTGATTCAAGATTTGACTTTTAATTTACCTTTTAAAAGTCGATTCTAACTCAAATTTCACCCCTAAAAACTTGTAACCGGCCTTCTAAAAGTCGATTTTGACTCAAGTTTCACCTCTAAAAGCGATTCTTGATTCAATATTTAACTTTAATTTGACCTTTTAAAACTCTATACTTGACCTTTCAAAAGTCGATTCTTGGCTCAAGTTTCACCACTAAAGAACATTATTTCATATGTTGCCCAAGGCCATGTTACTACTACACACTTCTTTATATTACACTGAAAGGACAAAGAACAATACAGCAAATCATACAAACATTTATTGTCTCAAACAGTATTAAATCCATGAATTCAAAAAAAAAAAGTTTCCATTTTGCAGAAAGTTGGCATAATGGGTGGGGGTGGTTTTTCAAAGAGACAAACTTGAATAATAAATATATCATGGCATTACACAACAGTTTCAGATTCAGATTTTGAGATATTTAGGGTATTTAGTCAGCAGTCCAGCTCTGCTCCACTATTTCCCTAACTCTGCGGTTGTACTCCCTCTTGTTCTCACTGAACATCCGCGCCGCTTCTGAGTTTGCTGGTGAATTCGGGTTCGGATCACACAGCAGTGACTGCAAACACGAAACCAAACGTTCATATACTTGTATAAGACAATACACACATACATACATACATACATACATACATAGTGACTGCAAACAAGAAACCAAACGTTCATATACTTGTAAAAGACAATACACACATACGTACGTATATACATACATATATGATAAGACACTACAGCATATATACTGGACTATACATATTGCCCGCATGGAGCAGGGATTTGGAACCTATGAAAACGGTTACGTGCTTCTGCATTTTTCAGCATTTTGTCACTGGGGCATTTCCTCAAAGCTATCAAGGTGTTTCTACTCACGTGTAACTTTATGCTAAATTGATCAAGAAACCGATAAGTACAGCACAGGCATGAAAATATCCTACATTCGAAGTGTTAAAAGGATGATTGTTATCGTGATAGTTGTCAATAGAAGAGTCCTCGTTGTTTAAGTGATTAAGCTAATCTGATATGTATCTTAGGAGTCTTCTTAGGCTTATCTATTGCGTATGTCTCTCTCTTTTCTATATAAAGGAACAAAGGAAGGTAACAGATCTGTTAGTTTCGTGAAAAAGGCACCCTGAAGTATGAAGGCATCCCACATATGAAGGTTCAACGAAGGACAGGGCCATTTAGGCCAGTTGTATACTTCTTACGCTACAAAAATCACACATAACCTACAATCATAGTACAATCAGTATCCTTAACAGAGAGTTGATGACATAACGCAGTTTCATTCCTCTTAGCTATCTAAAGTGGAAGTTCAAATGGGCTAAGCTAACAGCATTCGAACCACGTGAAACTCTAAGTCACAAAGTATTAGGGCAAGGATATTATTCTAAGGGTTACTTCTATTTCATTCTGCAAGGTTGCATCTTTCTTCCTTTCCCGTAAAACCTCATTGATTTAGAAGGAAGCTCAAGTTAGGTTGGGCAACTAGGTGTTGATGGGTAGTCTTCAAGATCAGCGAACCGGAATGGAAGCTTGTTGTAAAAATAAAAAAATAAAAAACAAAAAAAAAACTGAGAAGATTCAAGAAAAACTGCCACATAACGAAGGATATAAGCCACATATCCGATTCTCATTATGTGAAAAGGCAAGTGAGGCTATCTTCAATTACCATTGACTTCTGCGAACAACAGCTCAGCACATCTTTCGTTAGTTAAGACAATGATGCATTTGAATGCACACTAAAGACATGGGGAAAGTACGCTTAACATTGATTCCTATGCATACGATGTGAAGCCTCCTTTTCCAGTAGGAAAAATTGACAATCTATCGGAAATATATATTCTCCGTGATGATGATGGTTACACACGAAAACAAATTTTACTAGTTCTGCTTCTGAATCCACTTCAGATATAATAAGTATGGTAGCAAATAAAAGGCAATACTAGACCATCATAATTTACCTGGATGGACGTTAGTATCGCTGCAACATCATATATAGGACTCCACTGATTTTGCAGAATGTCAAGGCATATGCTACCATCAGCATAAACTGCTCAAATCACAAAAATTAGAAGAGAACACAGAAAAACAAAATTAGCAATATTCTTACACTAACAAACTTACTATTAGGATGAAACATCCGAGAAACAAATCTGACTGTAGGAGGCTTGTTTGGGTAATCCTCTGTGAATTGGAGTGTCAACTTGAACGTACCTAAATCAGCTCAAGGGTCAACGTACTGCTAGCAATATTCAGATACCAAGATGGCTAGCCAGAAAACGCATAAAACCATTTACAAAAGCAGCAATCATATTGGATGAAAGGATACTGATAAAAGGAAAAGGGCATGCTCCATCATGCAAAATAGCGTAAGAGACATTCGGTTGGAGGGTTTCAAAGCTCGGTTATAGGTTTATGAGGAATTGGTTCCCCAATATCTACAGGGATGGAAGGGGAAAAATCTGTTATCATTGAGTTGGAACACAACAGAAATCTCTGTTTAAAATACCAATCTTTCCCTTTCGATTATTCCATTTCAGGCACCCCTATAACAAAATCACAAATCCTATTCCCTTTCTTTCCTCCCTTCCTACAAATTAGTCTATAATTTCTTTACTCCTGTTTCTTCAGTTTGAAAAGGTCAATATTTCTTCATATGTCATGAGTTTAAGAGTACATTGCTCACCCCAAATGTTTAATCTTTAGAGTAGTCTTGAAAAGGAGAAAGAAGTTGTCGAGTCTGGACAAGTTTTTCAAAAGCATCATCTATATGTTCCTAATAGATGTCAATGTGCTAAGTAAAAGTTGCAAACCATACAAACACAGATAACTAAGGATACACAAAGTTGTAGCAGCTTTCTTATCAATTGTATACAGGGTCAGGGAAAAGGTGAAGCGATTTCGGACTATAGTTTAAAGCCTTATGCTATATGTATAGATACTGTTTGCAGCCTTACGTTGATTATTGCTTATAATCTGAAGATTATCACAAATCAACTTCAATGGCTAGATACTGGCTGCCATAATTGTACTTAAGAGATGGGGAAATACCCTTTGCCCCATATAGTTTGGCACACTTTGAGAACCACCGATTTTTTAATAGCATACCCTTGACACCCTACAGGATTTATGTAAAATGTCATCATTGGTTTACCCTTCATACTTTATCCCGCCTGAGATATGTAACATGCCCTTATTTGTTAAAGTGAACGGCAAACTTTATCCCTGCTACACATCTTCGTCATCCTCTGCTCCCTCCCTAATCCACACCACCACCACCGCTATCTTCCTCCAAACATCACTACCTGCCAACACTACTCCAAAAAAAAAGCGACAAGTTTCCAAAGAGAAAGCAAAGGATGAGAGAAGAAAGCAAGGTTGATACTTGAGGGTAAAGCAAGCAGTGTTCCATCGATGCAGTATCCAAAAACAGGCTCAGACACCACGGATACCCCCATTCATGGGAAGTATGCAAGAGACAACTCTCTCTACAGATTCCTAAAAGGCCTTAATGGGTACTTCTCCCAAAGTTCGTCAAACCCCGTGGAGCAAAAGTAGTTTTCCCTTCACAAAACAACAGATTCTCCACGAGGCACAATAAACAGCTAAAGATAATAATCCATCCAATTCTAAAAGTCCTAACAAAAAATTACTCCATTATTTTGTACCATGAAAATACAACCAAATAAAGAATTCTGTACCATGCATACACTATGTAAGCAAGTACCTTGAATCCTTCAACTTTTCAGAGGACAAAGGAAAAAGGGAATAAAAAACAGACATGCGTTCGAAGCAGAAAACAGGTTAGAAAAAAGATAAACAGGAAGAAATGATAGAGAATGGATAAGATGTTAATCGCATGAAGAGGAGAGGAATGAAATGAAGGGATTCATGTTTGGATAAACTTGCAGACGATCACTTGCTTTTTGTGGACTCGTAAGAAAAAATGCAACAATTCACCATAAACAATGTGGAAGCAATATGCAATTGTAATACATATGACATAACCATTTGATAACCATGATTGCAAAGTTGACCATGATAACAATACCACCTCCACCGAGCCATGGCAGTTCATTAAATTGATAAAGGGCAAAATTTACCTCCATCCCAAGGAGTATCATCAGGACTGCAATCCAAACAGAAAAAATCACCAAACAATACGCAAAGATAGACTTTAAGTCACTAAAAGCATCACCCAAAACCAGCCAGCATAAAGAAAGATTCATACCCAAATATCACGGCATTCCAAATCATAATATTGTTATCCTGAGGAGCACCACTGATACCTGCGGGAGGGTCCTGCTGCAGCCTCTTGAAATCTCTCATCAGCCGCTTCCTAGCCGGAGTAGACATTGGAAGCCACCTGCAAAGCCACCACCACCAAATAATTGGCAATTACCGAAATAAAACAGAGCATAATAAGCACTCAGTGTCGAAACTAAGAAAAATTTGTTCTTGATTGTCCATTTAAGGTTTCTTTCCATGCCCAAGGACAACAATTGATGACTTAGCAGCCTGATTTACAGCTAGGAAGCTAATTAATTATTCATCCCAAGAATTACAATATTCTAACATCGCGCATAAATCCATCAAAATAACCCCACCAAAGAAAATCAAGATTAATTCAATAGCAGCTTTCAATCACAACAAAAAGCCAATCGATATCATAATCAACACAAAATATCAACTCAATACATGAATCAATTATCTGGATCTAGTTTCTAAAGCTTATATCACATAATTTCCGGCATCTTTTTCAAAGAATTAAAAGATAACACACGGATAAAAAAACAAAAACACAAGCAAACGTAGAGATTAACACACAGAAACAGATACCATAAGCTTTGAGCAATTTTTTACCTGATCGAAATCAAATGGCAGGTTGGGCTAGGGTTTTGAATCGGATTTAGATCTTGGAGGAACACCGTTCAGCTGTAATGAACTTTGCGAGGAGAAGAAAATGATTGTACTGTAATATATTAATTGATAAATAAAATTGGCAAGTAAAAGAAAAAGGATGAATATTGGAATAATAATATCAGTGGAGAAATAATGTGATTAATTTTTAAAAATAGATATGTGGGCCATAGAAGAATGCAGGCCTTTGATGCTTATACGGATTAATCCCACTCAAAATTTTGGCTTGTTTCATCCAACTAGCCCACTTGCATTATTGCTTAGATTCTCGTTCGCTAAAAGTGGTTTAAAAGTGTGAGTATCGTAAGGACAATCAAACTAACTCAAGTTTGAAAGTTTGAATTATGTATAAAACGGTTTACAAACACTCTGAGTGCACTGAACCATTGAGGTACGTCCAGGGCCGGTCTTCGTTTTTTTTGTGCTTAAGACAAAGCCTTTGAATTGAGCCTTTTAGTTGAAGTTTTTTTTAATTTTTTTTATTTTAAAAAACATACTTATTGTTAGATATATTTTCATAAATAAATATTTTGGTTATCGTTTGCATATGAGTTGCCGTACGAATTAATGTTATCGCAACGAATCAGGGTTTAGGGGCATGTTTTCATCCGTTCATGAAGGGATATGCATTTTCAGGATACATGCATTTTTGAAGTGATATATACTTACCATTTCGTGTAAGGGTTGCATTCTTTCATCCGGTGAACAGTGACAACCCTACCCTTTCGTGTAAAGAATACCTCTATTCGTTTATGGGGTACTTGCAACCTATAAAAGCGTAAGTATGCGGACGAAAATTCATAAGTTTGACAACATCATCAGAAAAACTTTGAGTGTCCTCGGGTTTGATTCAAACAAGTCACTGTTTGAATCAAACACCCCCATTATATCATGAAAGATTTGATCCATTAGTGACAAATCGTGTGAAACGAAACGTCTCTTAAAAGACAACGTTATTAACGTGCCTTAGAGTTTCTAATTCTCTGTCAAAATCCTAAGTACTACATTTTTTTTCAACATTTATCGCGTTTTTAACATCCGTAAATGCAAAAAATTAATAAAACTTGTTTGTATGTCTATTTTTATTTTTTTTGGCCAAGTAAAATTTTTTATTGGGACCTTTATCGATTGGAGTAAAAAAAAATTGGGTCTTTATCAAAAGAAAAATTAACATATTATATTAGGTTGGATCGGATTAAATCTACACGATTTTTTTTTCTTTTAACAGCGAAACACGTATGCGCCCTCCGACACCGTTGCTTAAGAAGACTGGTCTCGCCGGCCTCACTATAGGGCCGGGCCTGGGTACGTCACTAGATTTATATCATTCACTAATCATATGGACGGTCAGGGGATGATTGGGACCATTTGGGTGGAGGTTTTTTTTCCTCACAGACTCTCTTGTACACGACGTTAAAACGTTAGTGCTACAGCAAGATGACGACAATAAACAACATTACATATTTTTACAATTTATAATGGTATACGACATATTGGTTAACATTGATCCAGTGGCGGATCCAGAAATTTTATTCACCGTGGTTTGTAAATCTTTTTCAAAGTAAATATTTTTTTAACGGGATTCGAAATATTCTTCTATAATTAAAATATAGAGTTTTCTTGTTTTTATCGAGGTCCCGCGGACCCCATTTTGGATAAGGATTGATCCCATAATGATTAATGATATAAGAGAATGGTGTGTCATTTGATGTGATAATACTGTTTTCGATATACTACCTTTGTCCTACAAAAATGTCTATTTTTTTAAAATGAATTGTCTTATAAAAAGTGTCAATTTAGAAAATCAATACATCATTTAATGCATTTTTTTTCCAAATATACCCCTATCATAACATTTAATGTTTATATATTTATTTCATATTCCAAAAGAGTATTTATTATACGATAAGGGCATACATGTCCATCACTACTTAAAATAAACACATTAATTCTTTTGCTAATCTGTAACTGAAACAGGTTGTACCGGGTAGATGAGCAAACAAGAAATGTAACTGAAATTGATTAGGCTTTTTTAACTAAATGTGTATAAATCTAGCATTTACGATCTTCTGTCTTACTAAAAAATAATAATTATGATTTTAAAATACACCGCTAACATATGAAAATAACCTTTGAAATTATAAATTTTGACAGGAGCCATACCTGCCCCAAAGATGGCTTTGGCTACGGACAATGTGAAAGCATACACTAATTAAAACTTAATACAAGTTGAGTATCCCAAACTTTAGGTTATTACATTTTATGTAGCCATCAAATGCTAATTACATTGATCCCAACCCTATTACTCGAAAAATCTGAGCAGTTCGATCATAACCCAACACCGAAATTTTGAATCACAAAACCATATTGCTTTGAAATAAAAAACCAAAAATTTATAATATTGATATTAACTTGTCGATATGGGAGAAATAAATACCGCTATTAAGGTCAACCATTTATTTATTACATCACAAAGATAATCTTAAAGGTTACAAAATAAGGGACTATTTATGTTCAATGAAATAATTAAATTCTACTTCCATTAGAACGTCGGGAAATTCTTACCCACACTCTCCTCACGTGCACCGATCCGTTGGATGCGCGCGTACGTGTACAAGAAGACAAATTAGTATTTGTCCTCTTGTATACATGTTGCGCATCCAACGGGAAGTGCACGCAAAGACTCCTCGAATAAGAATTTCCCTAGAACATCACTACGCAAAACCATGATCTAAGCACCATCGACTAAGAGCGACCATAGTGATAAGCTTTTAGACATATTCTGTTAATAAAGTTGTTGGATAGATAGACAATAAAGTAAAAGTACGAATAATAAAGGTTAAATGGAGAGGATAATTTAGAAGTTGTCTAAGCCCTTCTCCAATTTTAGATAATGCTAGAGAGAAGGTTCTCTCCCAAAAATGACAGAAAGGAGTACAAAGATTATTTTATCATTACACTATATTATTTTAAGGGGTGGTGGGTCTAAAGGACAATATAAGATGGTAAATGATGAAAAATGACGAAAAACAAAGACAGTGGTTGAGAAGGACAAAAAAAAGAGATGTACAAAAATACCCTTAATGATAACATTTTTTTTTCTTTTCACATTAAAGTCGTGCTGGTGTTTCTACGTGTTGGTGTTACTACGAGTTACTACATTATGTGTTACTATGTTTGAGGGTGTTTCCATTGCTTCGACGACTTTCTATACCCTACTTGAGAAGGGGAACCCCATAGAGGATTTGTGTACCTTAAGATCGTGCACATTCATAGAAAAAATGCCGAAACGTTACTCTTTCTATACCCTACTTGGGAAGGGGAACCCTAATAGGGGATTTGTGTACCTTAAGATCGTGCACATTCATAGAAAAAAATGCCGAAACGTTACTACATTTTCCTTGGAAATGTTCAAATTTTTTAGTGGCCGAGTTCATTTTTACGGATGTTAGTATATTTTTCGTCAATTTCCGTTTCAAAACACTGCATTTTTAGTAAATGAAATTGAGTGCATGGTAGTGTTACTACGTCGGATAATGTTACTACGTATAGTGGTGTTAGTACGTTGTATAGTGGTGTTACTACGTGGAATAGTAGTGTTGCATAATGGTGTTACTACAAAACTAAACCCTAATTGGGAAAGAGGAACCCAATAGGGGATTTGAGGACCTTAAGATTGTGCACAACTTGTGAAAAAAAATGGGACAAAATCGCGAAATAAGTAGTAACAATCCATTACGGGTTTAACAATCGCCAATGTAGTAACTTTTCGAACATGTAGTAACTTTCGAACATCATGTCTAGCACATTACGGGACATGTAGTAACTTTTCTCGCACTACACACGCTTACACTTGCTTGCATTTGAACAACTTCATTTGCGGTGTGTAATGGCGCTTATGAATCCGGCGTCCATTACTCAATCAATTACTCAAAACAACAATCGATCCCGCTATATACATGATCCCGCTATATACATTCCTCAATCAATTACTCAAAACAACAATCGAAAAGCAAAACGATCGGAAAAAAAAAACGCGAATCGACTTGAACGAAAAAAAAAACGCGAATCGACTTGAACGGAAAAAAAAACGCGAATCGATCGAAAAAAAAACGCGAAAAAGCAAAACGATTGAAAAAAAAAAACGCGAATCGAAAAGCAAAACGATTCGTCAAACCGATCGCCCATTTTTTTCTCTCGATTCTCGCTCTCTCCCCGTTTCCTTAATTCGATGAAACGGTTTCCTGTTGTTGAATCGACTCAATCTCTTTTAGACGTAACCGACGCCATCAATCTCGCAAATGAATCAATGTTCTGTTAATTGGTTTCATAAGCATAATTTTGAACAGAGAAAAAACTTCCCCACGCTGTTCTTCTGTAACGCCCCGTTCCCGGACACCGAGTCCTTATCCGGAAAAGGAACGTTCGGCACGTATAAAATAAAAGTAAATTCATTTTATACGTAAGCCTCTACTACGTCGTATCAAATAAAAGGCAAAACGGAAGCAAAACTCGGGTATATAAATTTTATTCAAACATAAAGAGTAGAAAAGAATTCTAAAGGGTAGAAATGTAAATTATTACACTTGGAAAAAGTACGATCATCCCAAAAAGATAGAATACGATAACTAGCAAGACCAATGGTCTACCTCAACAGTAGTGAAAGAACAACCAATGAAAAGCAGAATAGAAACATCTTGATTCTCCAACGAGCGGCGTCAAACGTCGTCGTCAAACTCTTCCTCGAAAACCTCGTTCGTCTTCTCGTCCCCAAACACATAGAAAAAGTATGCATTCGAGGTAAGTACAACGTACTTAGAAAGAAAGAGAAGCTATGAAGACAATCATAGTTATAACGAAAAGATAATTATTTAATTAGTTGATTAAATGAGACCAACTCCATCTAGGGTTCACTTCATGCTCATCAACACGTTGTGACTAACTCGTTTCTAACTTAGCCTATCTATGTTACAACCGCACTCAAGGGCACTACGCGCATCCGCCTCGGCGATTCCCTCTCGTACTTAGGGTCTTTGACCTACGAGTTCTTCTACCTCGGGGACACTCTTTTGCAACATATTAGTGGATCACACCAATACCCACGAAGTCTAGAAAGGTAGACTCCGATAGCACGCACACCTCGGCGAGTTCCTCCGTACTTAGGGTCTTTTGACCTACGAAGTTCCTCCACCTTCGAGGTAGCACATGCATCGCGATTTAGCCTGGTGCCTAGCCAAGAGAGACATGTTGTTTAATCTTTTACTAGTCACATACGTTGTTTATTAAATTATTAACTAGCCACCTAAGTGTTTTCAAATAATCTCCTCACACATACTACTCTCTTCCTAGACCACTAGACACGGACAAGTCCTAGCACATACACGTACATTGATGAATCCTAATTCATCAAAGCACAAGCCTATCATGCTCTTCCGACGGATCCGAACTTCAACTCCTTAAAAGAGTACATTCGGTGTTTTAACCGAACGAATCGAAGCTCAATTCGGGCTTGTCTATGTTTAAACCATTTTAACATATCATGTATAAGGGTTCATAAAGATAAATCATGTTTATAAGGCTGAACAACAACCCACAAAGAAAGAAGGGCAAAACAAGCTAGACGCCCGTTTAAGACCCTGGACGCCCGTCTGAACCCTACTGGACGCCCGTCCAAAGATGGACGCCCGTCCATTAAACTCAGACGCCCGTCCACTGAAGACCATTTCAATCCTGAATGTAAAATTACCCCTCAGACGCCCGTCCGGATAAGCCAGACGCCCGTCTGAGAAAAGACCAAGGGCCGGACGCCCGTCCGAATATCGGACGCCCGTCCACCCGGGTTCGACCGGAACCCTAACATCATCATCATTCGATTTCCGGGTCGTATTTCAACCAAAAACCACAAATAACCAACACAACAACACAAGAATCCACATCTAGACGTACCATAACAACTATAGTCATTAACCAAAACAAAGATTCATATTTCTAACACCAAGAAGCCTTAAAACATGATCAATTCCTTATAACTAATGATGGAATTCATAGATCGTTTCTCTTACCTATTTGCAGCCCCAAAATCGATCAAAACGCTCGCTCGAAAATCTGCTCGCAATCCCACGAACCGATGCCAAAAATGCGTGCTCTTTAACTTTCAAACCTCTCTTCTCTCTTTCTCTCAATCGCATAAGGGAAGGGGGAAAAGGTGAATGAAACCGAAAATCCCCGACTTAAGTTAGGTCTTAAAGAGGGTTAATTCTTTTCCTTAATTGCCCTTGACCACAAAACTCGATTTTCCCTTTTAATTATACATATAAAACTCGAAATTATATATATAAGACGTCCAAAATAATTAACTCCGAATAAAAAGGAACCGAACCCAATATTTCGTTTTCGCAAAAAGACACGTCTCGCTTTTCCCGAAAATCGGAATATCACATCTTCAATTCCGGCCGCAAAGAAAGACCGCATTTTTCCGCCTCGGCTAGAACATTTGCGAGAGAAGATTTGCGGCGGATGGAAATCCATGGAAGATTTGCGAGAGAAGATTTGCGGCGGATGGAGGATTTTTACATTTTGTATAATGGTTCCAGAGAAGAGAATTGGATGGAGGCTAGGGTTTTTACATTTTGGATAATGTAGGAATGAGACTAGTTGTAATTATAAAGGGTATTTTTGGATTGACATTATTTTTTGTCCTTCTCAACCATTGCATTTTTTTTTTGTCCTTTTTACATAAATAAGATGTAAAATGGTCCTTTATAACCTTATCCTATTATTTTAATCAATAGATTATTACCATTACAACATCACATCACACACAAATTAATCTCTACAATCCTTTTATATTATCACCATTACAACATCACATCACACACAAATAATCTCCACAATCCTTCTACATTTATCATCCACTTATCTTTCTCCACATCACCCAAACAACACCAATCAATAGCCTTATCTCCCGATCACCATTACTCTTACTCTAAGAATAGGTAACTCCACTCATCATCATTGGGGATCTAACTAAAGTAATGGGCGAGTCAATCACTCTACGTCTTCCTTGTACCACAGGTAGTATATAATAGGAGAGTGATGACGAATACCCCGTACGTTTATCAAAATAGAACAACAAAAGTGTCATTGGGTAGACAATCAAGAGTTCACACTTGGGTTATTCTGAAAACTATGTCATAATAAAAAATATCCGATCTGCAAAATAAAGCATAATATATGTACCGGAAAATAACTGACTAGAAAATAAAGCAGGCTAACTATATTGGAAATTAAATATGTAACGTATGTACTGAAGTTCATTTACACCACCATCCTTAATCACTTTTTATGTTTATTACCCTCATGTTCTTTTCATTTTGAAGTCTTTCTAAAATCTTTGTAAGTTTTACCCCACTCAGTTTTACGACTTAAAATATCACACAAGTGTATCTACTAAAATAATCAACAATAATAAGGTCACCGGTTTGATTCTCCTCGTAGTCGTCGTATTGAAAGATCTCTTGGGCAGATCTTATCTCTGAGTAAGAGTGAGACTTTGCAGGCACCACCCGGTCCGAACTCCAGATTAGTCGAACCAGTTGGTTTCGGATACCGGAATCTCTAACCCAAAAAAGAAAAAGAAAATCCATATGTAGGAGTTCAAGTGGTCTAGTATATCATTTTTGGAAGTAAAACTCTTTCTTACCTGTTTACCCATAATGCAAGGTTCACGATCCTCAAAAGCGTCATAATCTAGTTTAGGCAGACCTCTCAAAAAACTCTTCTGAAAAGGTTTTTAGATAGTATCAACATAACCTAATCTCTCATGCCACAGGTTCACATGGGCATTTTAGAAACAAGGCAAGTATCATCACACTTACTAAGATCATTCATATCGATAGCGAGATGGAATCCACCATGCAGAATCACACTTAAGAATTGTTGATCTTCCATTTGGAAATAAACCACACAGAAAGAAATGATTTTTTGGGGTCTCTCTGTCGAATCGCCGGAGAATTGAACCACATCAAAAGGATATGTATAGAACGTAAACTACGTGATGCATTATTCATATGCATATCAAAACCCCAAAAACAGTTCCAATGTAGTGTAATTTTGTAAAGAAATTTTACCCAAAAAATAATATTAATTAACAATGCTAAATTGAACAGAGCCGAGCCAAACGATGACACGTGTCTTATGAACCTAGAGTCATCTAAGGCACAAAAGTGTCGATGCCCCTTGGGACCAGGGGCGGCTCCAAGTAGGTGACTTTGGGTTACCTGGTCTTCAAAGAAAAAAAAAAAATTCCGATGTATTTTTACATTATCTAAATGTTTTATACACTAATTACTACTAACCGACTCTCTAAATAATTGTTTTTAAATATTGACCCCTGACCCGTAACTATTTTTGGAATTTTAAAATTAATACTTACTATAAACTTGTAATATGGTGTACCATTCTCGATCCCTGACCCGTATCTCTAAATTCCTACGGTCGTCCCTGCTTGGGACATATCTCCAAGCTAGTCACAACTTGGGGAGTTGATACTCTCTTCAACTCTCCACTGACATATATTTTCCAATTTTAGACATTATTTTATCATTCAACCGATAACTGAATCGATTGATTCAAAAATATCACTTAACCAAGACGGCCGGCAGGCCTTATCTCAAACAGTTATTAATCGTTCAAGGAGTACATATCTTTGACGCTAAATTGAAGTAAAAACAAAGAAAAGACAATAACCTTTTTTTTATTAGAAGAAAAGACAATAACTTGATTATGGTAACTCTACATTATTCACCACTATAGAAATGCTTAGAAAGTACAATGAAAAAAAAGTTAAGAATCATTGTGTGAATCTTAATTATTCTACAGGAATTAAATTTTTGTTTGAAATGCAATTTACAATCTTAAAGTAATCTTTTAATTTGTTGGTTTTGTTACATGAGGGAACATGATATGTCTTTGATTTTTAGTCTTTAGAAAGTGGCCAATCTAATTATACATATTTACCAAGTCAATGACACTTAACGTGTGACAAAAGGAATCCCGGTTAGAGTGCATTGCTAGCATGTTCATGTTTCTAACACATGATAGTAGATAGTCTTGATTACAACACATGCCACCACTTAGCATGAGGCATGATACAATTTAATTAATTAATATGACTAGTTAAGCATCTCATGTGACACGTAAAGTCACGGTATTCGGTACAATACATATGTAGTAAGGGTAATCCAACTAGTCATACATGCTACATTCAACATGATACGTAGATATGATATTCGGTACAATACATCGTAGGTAAGTGATTGTACCTCACCAAGGAAGATCTGGGCAAGACATAAGACACAAAGGAGCACATAAAACACATAAATTCATGTTTATGTCAATATTTAACCTATGTGATCCTACAAGGTCCATAGCAACGTCAAACTACCAACCTATCTCTACTTCTCATATACACAACTTAAGAATTGAAAATAGTTCGCATAATAGGTTACATGAAATGTACATCAACTACAAAATATACTTAATGAGCATATAAAGTCCCAGAAAATAGATTCATGGACTTCTCAGCTCGTTCACGTAGCGTCACATTGAGTCCCTGTTCTGTTTTCTGTTCAACAATTATCCGCAAAACACATAATCATGTTCATTTTGTGCTAATTTTTACAGGAAACAACAATAACGACCAAACCTTTAAAATTAAAACATATTCTTTTTTATAAATAAATAAAAATAAAAAAAAAACCTTCTTCCTTATAGACGAACCAAACTATGAACCGAACTGCGAACATTTCGGCAACTACTCCGGGATTTATGCATATCTACAAACAAAAGATGAATCCAACATGAACACTATGAGTATCTAACCTAATCAAGATCAAAGCTAACAACTTTATGAGAAAGATGAGACCTTTACCTTTAAAAGATTATTCTGAACCCGAAGCAGCGCGCTTCTGCAACTTGATCTGTCACTTGATATGCTTCGATTTCAGCACTTTGTTCTACCATATGAACCCATAAAAGCTCAAACCGAGCTGCTGATCGAACTTCAGTTCGGAGCTTTCCCATGAACTCCTGCAGGAAGAGCAGCAAAGGCTTTTCTTCTGGAACCGAATATACGAAATTCAAAGGTCTAGGGCTTACAGAAACCCCTTTTGTAGACCTTCAGAACCCCAAAGTCGGTTTCCTTTAACTTATGGCCAAACGAGAGCTTAAAAAGGAAAAGGAAAAGTAAAATAGAAAGGAAACATATTTTTAAAAAGATGAAAAAACCCATACAAAATTAAGAGAGATTTTACACAGAATTTGAGGTTTCACATCTTGTGATGATGTGAGTAACACAAATTTATAACTAGTACAAATCATTGATATTTAATTGAAGTGAAAAAAGAAGAAGAAAGACAATAGACTTATCATGATTACAGCTTCTCATGAGTGGAAATATTTAAAAGTACAAGTTTTTCAAAAAATAAAAATAAAAATAAAAATACAGGAAAATAAAAGTTTGTTTAATTATTTTTGCTTGATCATATTCATATCAACTCAGGCACCATAACAAATATATTCAACGGGTACGGAAGACACAAAATGTACCATATTCATCTTTGTCACACCCGTTACAATACTTGGGGCTACCTGTATTTTCTGCATTCGGATCCGGATCACAACCACGGATTCCCTCACAAACAGTTTGTTGTCCAATAATCGGCTCCTAATAAATTGGATCATCAGGGGCTATGCTACAAAACGTACCACCATTTTCGTCTTCGAGGCACTCGTCGCAGAACTCGGGACAATAGTCTGTAACTACAATTGCATTGGGATCGCAACCAGTGGTTTTCAAGCACTGCTCTTCAAGAGACAGCTCTGAATTATCCGAACTCGAATCCGAATCCGAACCTGAATTCTCATCCTCACCCTCACCCTCATTCTTTAATAGGAGTCTCTTTGGGGCAGTAATACTAGTCATTATTACTTCTTTGTCCTTGATTGACATGCTTGTCATCTTTGAGATAGAAATTTTCGATTTTCTCCAAATTTGAGACGATCCAACAATTCCTTTTAAAGAATAAGATATGAATAAATAATAAAAACATAAGGATATATATATACACTTAAAATCTGATAACAATGAAAAAAAACTGATAAATTTACAGGCCAACAACACAGCACCATCTTTAAAACTTAAGTTATGAATTGGTAGAAGTTTATTTTTTAACATGATGACAAAACAATATCAAGTTTTAGTGTGGGCCACCCAACCAAACAACAACTTTAACATGAGATGAATTAACATACCAACAATACAACACCATCTTCAAAACTTAAGTTACGAGATGGGAGAAGTTTATCTTTTAACATTGTGTCAAAACAATATCGAGTCTAAACAATATCAGTGTGGGGCATCCAGACAAATAACAACTTTAACATGCTCTTCACGATTGAATACGGGCAAAATGGGTGCTTGATAGTGATACCATGATGAATATATTGACCGAACAACATATAAAAAAAGGAATGTCATCCTCAAAGCTAAGAGTTTGAGATGAGATAAGTCAAAGATGTAGGCAGAGGATGTCCGGGCAACTATGCCCACTCTGTTTAATCTATTGTAATCCAGTGTAACAGAGTCATCCATCTTAATCCAACCTGTTGGACCATACAAATATATTATATTAGCTCATCCGAACTTAAATTCATGTTTTCCCTCCAAGACCATATCTTTAAATGGTTAGTGAAACAATATCCAGTCCCACCGTAAGCAACTTTAACAAAAGTAGTAATTAATAGATAATGGCTAAACCCTAACTACGATGACCCTCACTCTTCCTGTCCCACGTGATGAGTGAAGATGTTAACCATGTAATCTAATGGCTCATAGTCATGGTCTTGCTATTATACCAAAGATCTGAAAGAAGCCCCGTTTACGGGGTCGAACCTCCACACCCCAACTTAAGGTCCAACTGTCCTTTTAAAGCATTCAAGCCATTTATCAGGGGGATAAGTTTATATAGTACAGCGAAAGTTTTTTGCTTATATAGTACAAATCGGCGATCATTTGCGATCAATTTGGCGATGAATTGGCGATGTATTGGCGATCATTTGCGATCCTTATCGATGAATTGGCGATCCTTAGCGATGAATTGGCGATCATTTGCGATCAAATTGGCGATGAATTAGCGATCCATCGATTGGGTAATATTATTTAGGTAAAAAAACTTTGAGATCGTACTATTTAAGCAATTTTCCCCATTTTATCACTAGGCCATGCCCTGAGTCAATTAGTAGTAATTAATAGATAGATATGTGAAGATGAGGGATTCTATATATTACTAACCGGACGATAAGAACAAGATCAAAAGGATGAAGATACACAGCTTGGCCATCTTCTTGCTTTGATAATTAATTAAGTGAAAGAGTAATTAATTACCAAAGATCTTTGACACTTGATCTAAACTTTGCTAATGTTTTTTTTTTTGAAACAACTTTGCTAATGTTTTAGTTCTTCATTTCACAAAAGGGGGCCATAGATTTAAATAGCTTCGATTGGTGTCCTTTTCTTAACAAGAATCTTTAAGAAAATCTTCAAAGTAATCTTTCAATTTTTGTTGGTTTTGTTTCATGGGGAACATCATTTTCCGACGGTTTTTTGCCTTTAGAAAGAGGACAATCAAATTACTATAACTTACCAAGTCAAAGACACTCACCTACCTACCAAGTCAAAGACACTCATCACCGCACACGAGTCGATCGAGTATTCCTCTAAACGAGTCGAGCAATCTAAAATATCGTCAAGTCTGAATTCAAGCAAGAGTATTGTAAACTTAAGCTCAAGCTGAGATTTTAAGAAAGTTCTAAAAACTCGAGCCGAGTTTGAGTTTTGCATCAAGTTTATCGAGTCTAATAAGTTTTGAAACTCAATTCGAAAATAATTTAAAAATCTTCCTCAAAAAAAAAAATAATTTAAAATATCACATGATACTAACAAAAAGTGTCACTTTAGACCGTAATATGAATTTTTTTATTGAAGATAAAAAAATCAATAAAAACCTGAACATTCGATATTAATAATTAAAATGATTATAGATATCTTCTCAAAAAAAATGATTATAGATATAAAGATACATATAAATACCTATATATCATAATATATATGTTTGTATATGTGTATAAATATAAATATATGCTTATGTATTTGAGTTTGCTCGCGAGTAGTTGAGTCGTGTATTGCATTCTTCGAATATCTTAAGTTCAATCTTTGAGTCGAGTCGATTTCGAGTTCGAGTTGATTCAAGCCGAGTCGAGTTGAATTATGACTCGAGTCAATCTTGAGTAACTTAGATCGCTTACAACCCTTCTCACCATGTAACAAAAGGAATCCAAGTTAGCATAACGAGATGGGTAATGCTACTGTCACAACCACAACATCTCGGTCGATCACGATAAGTGATACAACACATTTTTACACGCTTGATAATAATAGCTTTACGTCATGATCAATGGTCCAACATCAAGATAAAGAGTGTAAACGTGTGTTGTGTCAGTTGTGTTCTATGTCTTTTTTTCAATAAGTTTAAGGCATTATTGTTATTGAGAAAAGACTAAAGCAATACGCACAAGGTGCATCGGTCTAGTGGTGAGCTAGACTATAACGTGGTATGGAGACTAGTGTTCGAACCCCGTTAAGGGCAAAAAAAAAAAAAAAAAAAAAAAAAAGAGATTAAAACAATACCGTTTGCAAGTTTATTTATGTTTGTAGTGAAAAGAATCTGAGTTGGTCATATCATTTTCCCTTTCTCCCTCAGTATCTTAATATTTTGTAGTATCGTTTTATTTTTTTTTTGTACTTGTATGTGTTATAATCACATTAAAGAATACCAATTGAATATTAATTATATTATTCCTTCATATTACTATTAATAATTTACTATCAATCAATTAAAATTTTAAACCTCATAACTGTTGTATTAATGTAAAGAAAAAAAAAGATATTTTGCCAATAAGGCATCGATTCAACGGTAAATGATGTGATCTTCAAAGTCATTCTCTTTAGGTCCGTTAAAGAAAAGAAAACATCTACGCATATTAAGTCATTCTTTAAGTATCATGATCTTCGGATACCAATCAAGATACATGTATATCCGGTAAAATATGCAGGAATATGCGTCGGGTATCGATATCCAATACGTATCGAATACGCATGCATGATGAAGTATCCGTGCATCCTAGCTAGTAGCTATGAACGGAAACCACCTAAGAGACATATGCATAGATTTAGCCTTTAATACATGAATTTGATCAATTTATTTCATTACTTCGTAGTTTATTATAAATAAACCACGTTGAAAAGGAGTAAATTGGAAACAGACAACTAAATCACTTTTGTAGGATATGGTTTCGTATTGAGGTTTTCGAGTAGGCGGCACGCCAAAGTGATTTGATGCAAATTTATATATTTAATCAAAATCTAACCCGTGAATGGTAGACCATTAAACTTAACATATGGTTCTAATCTCATTGCAAGAATTAATAATCAAACTAGGGGTCGTGACCGTGCTTTGCACGGTGTTGCCCCTACTTTGTTGTGACGTTGGGTCTGAAACGTACTTAAACAATGCATAAGAAAGGGGTATATTCATTCATGGTAATAGAGTAGTACAATTATGTTACAATGCATTAGGTGCTTGTTTTGAGGAATCATCCTAGTAGACCTGTATCTATAATGAGAAACGACAACATAGATCAGCATTTGGAACATGAAAATTTATGTTAGTGGAAAATAGAACATATACAGTATGTATATTGAGTATGTATATTCCGTATGTATGTATATTTAGGTACTTAAACGTACCTTTGTCTATTCAGTATGTATGAAATGGAAAATAGAACATATACTATTTAAGTCAATTATCATACCCAAATTACTCTTGAGAAAGTTGGTTTTCAGTGTGATGCCTTGATAGGCATGTCATGTCGCTGTGAAGTTGTGAAGAATAGTTGTGAAGTTGTGACAATAAGCATTGAAGAATCATCCAAACATCTCTCTACATGTTTCCTTGCAGGAGAATGCTTCTTCCAAATCAGCAGATGTAAGTCTCAGGACATTCAAGTCCCACTAATACCAGCACAAAGATTAATTATCTTAGTTAAACGGATCACCTGACCATATTTGTTATTTCAGAACCCGATCACCCCCCCACCCTCCTGAAATCACAAAAAATGTGAAATACACCCAAGAGGACAACTGAACTATTAAAGATCTCTATACATCTTCATCTTGATCACAGGAAAAATTGAAGTAATTCACTGTAAAATTCTACATGGCTCGATTATACATGCATGCGCTTCAAACCAAAAGTGTGTACCTTTATACTGTAAATTCAACTTGCTCTCCCTGTAAACCAGAATTTGAACTAATATGGCTCACCAGCTGATTTGCAGAAGCAGATGAGTGTATACGTCTGAATGGGGATATTCCCGAAACTCAAACCGAAAAGAGGAAGTGAGTTAGACAAAAAGAAAAGCAACTTGGACAAAAAGGTTCTGCAATATTTTCTTGATTAATGACTCCGGATTCTTTAATTTCCATGTAAAGATAGTTTCCTTCACGAGTACGTTCACCTACTCCGCCAAAGGAATTGCACCAGCAATTACTAAGAAATTAGAAGGGTATAAGGTAAGACATTGTCACAAATTGCACATATATCTGCGTAAGTTAGAACAACCTGTTCCACTTGTCGCTGCCGGTGTTGCAACCGATCTTGTTGCCGAGACGAAGACCGCTGCTGCATTTGGGCCATCTTCATCTGTGAATACCAAACAGAATTAAGTATAAAGGGATGAAAATACACACAAAAAACAAAAAATAATATTTTTTATTAAAAAGCATCCAAGAAGAAATATCATAAAAGCAAGGTTAACACATGAATGTGAGACAACACAGCAGAGCATGTGATCATTCAAAACACTGGTTTTCACTTTTCACCTGTGGTGAATTTGATTGTCCAGGTGAGCATATAGGCCCATCATTTCTCGGGAGTTGCCCTTCTCTTGCGCCAAAGTTACCCCTAGCCATTCCACCAAAGCCATAATTTGGTGGACTACTAAGATTTCCCTGAGCCTGGGCTTGAGCAAGGGCGTGCCGTCGTTGAGAGGACAAGGCAATCCGATTTTGACTCTGTAAATTGGGCTTCTGTACTTGCAAACCCATACTCGGCCGCCATTGGTCGATCCCCTGTCATGTGTACAAACAAGTTAAGAAAATGAACAAGTTTGATATAAAAAGATTTAGCAGCTTATGAAATGGACATAGCTATGAAGTCACGGTTAAGGGCCAACCCTTCAGTGGTAGGCCTGTCACTCCTTGATTCATCCCTGAGAAAAAACGAAAAAACAATATTCAAAAATGAAATCCAAGCTGGAGACTGTTGGCAAAATAAACAAATAAAAATATATCACACTCTAAGAAGGCACTAACATGAGGAGTTCCACAAGTTGTGGACAGACTCTAGCATCAATAACAGCTTGAATCTTGTCATTAGTTCCATCGAGAGGTAAGAGAGAGCCCAAAGATGCGTCCGTCGAACCTCCTCATCATTTGAGTGCACGAGACGCCGGAGGGGTGGAGTGCTGGCCTCACCTATCAAATTAATGAAAAAAAGAATCAATGACCATTTCCTTAAGATTAGGTCATTAGCTTATAGTTAAATAACCAACCTCCTCAAATGGATGTTGTGGTTTTCCCCTTCAGAAGTTTTACAATGTCCACGTAGCATTTCTCAGCATTGAAAGCTTGGCATGCTCGTTCAACTGCGCCAATAGAGGAATAATAGCCCCATGACCAAGGACAAGGTCTCGGCACCTCGGAGAATCACCAGCAACATTTCCTAATGCCCACACAGCCTGTACAAAAAAGGGCTCAGAAACATATTAGACCAGGTGTTTAACTTAGAGACGCCGCCATGGCTGCAAATAACTGAAATATCAAACAAGATTGCCAAGCCAAGATACAGATCATTTAAGACTATAAATGCCTTGTTTCTTGGCCAGAATAGAAACGAAGTCATCATAGCCCATAACCTTTTTTCCTTTAATAATTCATCTACATATCGTGCCTGTTAAGCCATAGTAGTAGCAATATCGATGATGATGATTATGACTACAATTAAGTCATCCTTTCTCTTCTCACAATAAACAATGGTGGGTAAAAGCCTCCAATCGGCTCCATCCTTCGTATCCCTTGTTCACTCAATATTGGCCTAGATATTCACAGATATAGGTACCGTTAACAACAAGGCAAAAACCTATGATCAAAACTATTTCGAAATCAATTAGGCTCGGACATGTGATTTTCAAAAAGAGGATAAAGATAATCCTAAGATGACACTAAAATGCCGTACCTCGGTAAGCAAAAATCGTTCTCTCGGTCCCTTTCCGTATCGCCTTCGAGCACCGCCGTTTCCTTCTTTTCTTTGAGTCTCCCGCAAAAATGAGTCATAACCTAATCGAACAAACCCCGACTTAAATTATTACACAAAGAATTGCATGCAATAATTGACTTGCAATTTTTTTCTCGGGTACTTCTTCCGAAACACTTATCTTGACCTCCCCATCATGTTCTCCACCCTACCATAGAAGTACCATGATTACATTCCAAGTGAGCACTCTACTTTTCATAAATCAACAGTTGTGATAACAGTAGTCCTAAGAATTGAAAAAAAATATCTTTGGCATGCATATGATTCGTAAAGACAGAGCTCAACCATAAGGATATACTGTAATGCTTATTCATAAAACAGAAATTCAACAGCATCGATTGAAACATCGATTGTCGATTATTTACCAGATTTTCAATCTTGTTCATTATTTTGAATTTCAACACTTTAAATTAAAAATCCATATTCATAAAACCAATAATCAATCCCAAACAACCCAACAGAAAGTGGTAAGAGATATCCAATAAAAACTCAAGCTTTCATCAAAATTCAACAGCAAACTCATCAATTTATCAATAGATTACCACATAAAACAAAATAAAATTATTATGATCTTGAATCCATACACAGAGCTACAATTTACCAAAGAAGATGCAATGGCAAAACCAGATTGAAATGAAACTCTAATTTTGATTCCTCCAAAGAACACCCAAACTCTCACCATCAGTGCCGATAGAGATATAATAGAGAGGTAACCAACCTGCAGTATGATGATTATCATGAATGGTTGAAAAAAACCAACGAAAAACAGAGAAAAAAACGCAGCAGAAGATCTCTAACCCAAGCATTGAAAACCACAACAAAGAGCCAGAGAAGATGGGGTCTCACCAAAGGCTGAAATCAACACCGACCGAACACGCAGAAGCTCCATCGCTGAAAAGCTCCATCATGGACTCAGAAGTTGCTCTTATAGTTGAGGAGGTGAAGGCGGTGGGCAAAATGTAGTGGAAAAAAACGTGGAAGAAGGTTATTGGAGAAGGCGGCGGTGGTGGTTGATAGAGTTTCGTCGTCCTTAGCTTTCGTCGTACCAATTTTGCAGAAAAATAGGGGATTAATTGCACCATTCACTACGAATCTAATTTATTTGATGATTAGGTAAGTATATATTGTATCATAGTTTGATTAACCTTTGTTTAATTGAATTAACCAAAAATTCTTGTCTTATCTTTATATTTTATTTTGCAATATCAAATATATTTTTTAATGTAATCAAATATTACCCTTTTTAATTTGTGTTCTAATCCAAAAGTTATTGGCTATATTCAGGGTCGTCACCAGGGGGCGGCTACAAGATTTGTTACATGGGATTAAAAAAATTTCTATTTTTTTTTTTTCGTACGTAGGTGTATATTCAATTTCTTACATCTATCTATGGTTCAAAACATGAAAATAGAGGGTCAACACATAAAAACTAAGGGGTCATTTTGACATATATATATGTGTGTGTGTGTGTGTGTGTGTGTGTGTGTGTGTTTATAAAGAAAAATCTCCACTATTTATAGTACATAATATTTTTTTAGGGGTCGGCCGCCCCACCCCTCTAAAAGGTGGCGCCGCCCCTGGTCGTCACTGAGTTTGTATAGGCCCTAGTCTAAATAATCAAAACGAAGCCATTCGAAAGAAACAAACTGTTTTTAAAAGACATGTCACATTTTTAGACCAATAAACTTTTGGACCAAAAGAAAAACCGAGCCCCTAAATTTTGATCATTTTTTTAGGTCCCTAGGCTGTGGCATGTTGGCCTATATACCCAGGGACGAGCCCGGCTATATTTGATTTGATAAATATTAGTCTTTGTTGGATCAGCCTTGTCTCTCATTTACAAATTACAACTAATCATCCGACCTAGTTCCACTTGCTCGTAGTAGTGATTCACACGATCAAAATATTCTTCTCTGCTCACAAGGCTGTGATATTCTACATTAATACCCTTCGAAACTCAAAATATTTTTAATGTAATTGTCGTGTCGAAATAATTGGACGAAGCAATAGAACCCGTATATATCTTTTCATTCCTCTAAATTTCATTCTAGTAGTAGACAAGCTATATATATATATATATATATATATATATATATATATATATATATATATATATATATATATATATATATTGTGTCACCCCGTTTTCGGACACCGAGTCCTTATGCGAGAAAATGAATGTTCGGCACGTATAATATAAAATAAATTTCACATTATACGTCAGCCTCTACTACATCGTATCGAGTTAAGCAAAACGGAAGCAAAAGACTCGGGTATATTTTTTTCAACCACTGATAAGAATAGAAACAACATTCTAAAGATAGAAATGTAACTTATTACGACGAAAATCCAAATGAAACTTATTACGTACAAAACCTCCAAAAGAATAAATAAAATAAACTACAAGTCTCAAGGGAAAACATAGCGTAGTCCAAATACAATGAAACGTCTAGTCTAGAATGTCATAAGATAAAAGAATATATGTAAAGTTTCAACGAAGGCGTCCTCAAACGTCGTCATCAAAATCCTTCTCGTAATCCGGGTCAACCCGTTCATCTTCTCATCCCCAAACACATAGAAAACATGCATTTGAGGTAAGTATAATGTACTCAATAAAAGGGAGACGTTGTGATTGAAATTAAGATTTAAAAAATAAGATTCATAATTATTTAACTATCTTTATATGACCGACTCAGTCTAGGGTTCACTTCATGTCCATCGACATGTCATGACTATACATTTCTAACTTAACTTATCTATGTTACCTCCGCATTCAAGGGCACTACACACATCCGTCATGGGATATACCTTGCAAAATATTGGTGGATCACACCAATAACCATGGGAAAGCCCGAGGGTGTACATGTTCGGCGAAGTCCCTCCGTACTTGGGTGGGTCTTGTGGACCTATGGAGTTATTCACTTTCTCTGAACGCCCACACATTGCGATATAGTCTGGTGCCTATCCTAGAATGGCATGATGTTTAATCTTTTACTAGTGTACGTATTTATTAATTATTAACTAGCCACCTAAGGGTTTTCAAGGCAAACCTCACCTTAACAGCTCTATTCCATCTCTTAGACATCTAGGCATGACATCCTATCACATACATAGACATTGATGAATACTAACTCATCAAAGCACAAGCCTGTCATGCCCTTCCAACGGTCCCGAACTTCAACTCTTAGGAAGAGTATATTCGGTGCCGGCACTAAATGCATCAGAAACTCAATCAAGGCTTGTTCATCTTTAATTAATGTTATTAGATCAAGAAATAATAATTACTACTGGTCTCGGGGCTTAAAACACAACATTTCCCCAAAACAGGGGTAGTGCGTGCGCACTCTTTTGGAGTGCGTCCGCACCGGATGACCAGAAACATTCCAAATCTTTTTGCTCGCCGCTGTGCATTTGCACCGGCCTTTGGTGCGCTTGCACCGGATGAAAATTCTCAAAACAAACGTTATGCTCTCTCAATGCGTCCGCACTTTGGGCCCCGGTGAGATTGCATCGAGAGCGAAAGCCCTAAACTCGATCTTTTCTCGCCCTTTATCGATTCCTACTCAAATCCAAACAAATTTAACATCGAAATTACTCGTAAAATAGCGAGAAAACTTAACCTTTACAAGACCATAACATCCCTTAATTCTTAAACCCATTGTAGCATGATTTCTAACATAAAATCACATCAAAACCTCAACTTAAACCCTATAAACCATAATTAAATCATAGGAAGATCCTCTTACTTGTTTGCAAGCAAATCCAAATCCAAAGCTATGAAAAAAATATGCAAAGAAACTTGAACCTTTTCTACGTAAAACCTATGTGATTAATCTGAATTTATATTAGAATCGATCACACGTATCTAAAACAACGATACTACGGCTTCATGTGTTTGAATCCATTAAAATCAATAACACAACTAAGGCTCGAAATTCATACCTTGACAAAGCCCCAAACTTTTTGTATTGAAACGACGCCCTCTTCATAACGATTCCGATGCTCTACTCGAATCTGAAAACAGTTGAGAAGCAGTTTAGATTATTGAAGAAATCTCCTAGCCCTTTTCCTTTGCTCCAAAGCGTTTTCTCAGAGTTCGTGAAAGTCTAATTTTCGGCTAATAGGTTATATGACTAATGAGGTGATTATTTTCCTTTAATAACCATTCCCAAAATAATAACCTATTTCCCTTTTTCCTAAATTGTCCCTTAATTAAAATTAACTCCATATATATATATATATATATATATATATATATATATATATATATATATATATAATACACTTTAATTCCAAAAATAAAATGAAAATAATATTTCGTTTTCGCAAAATGACACATTTGTCCTTTCCCGAAAATCGGAATATTCCATTCCTCCCCCTTAAGAGGAGTTTCCTCCTCGAAACTAAAACATGCCTGGAATAACCACAAAATCCGGAAACTCGTTGATCATGTCGTCTTCAACTTCCCAAGTTGCTTCGCTCGGTAAATGATTGCTCCATTGCACCAAAACCAAAGGGGTCATCTGTCTCTTGATCATCTTTTCTTTCCGGTAAATCTTTATCGGTTTCTCATCATATGCAAGGTTATCTTGAAGAACTTCTGATCAACGGTTGTTTCAACATCTGTCTTGGTCAAGCATTTCTTCAACATTGAAACATGAAACACATTGTGCACCCTTGACATTGAATCCGGTAACTTCAACTTGTAGGCTAAGGGTCCTACTCTTTCCAGAATCTCAAACGGTCCAACATACCTTGGACTTAGCTTTCCCTTTTGTCCAAAACATTTAACTCCTTTCATTGGTGACACTCGTAGGTAAACTCTTTCCCCAACGTCAAACTGTTGGAAAGGTGTCCTAAACCCAATCGGGTCGGACCGGATCCGACCGGGTCGGGTCATTTACAGTCTATTTAGTTCATGTAATAACTTTATTATGATTAATAAAAGCACTTATGTTATTATATATTGTTTGTCTTCATATTATTTGTTGTATATATATAGTAACGTCCCTAGTATCAATCATGTGATAGAGAAACCATGATAGTGATTATGGTTGATGAGATCTCTAATCACTATAACAAGGTTGGTACTTAAATGTCTCTAGTCTTACATATTATCAAATGGGACATTGATAGTATAATCGACTAGCACGTATTGGATGTCTTCTATCTTTTAGAAGGTAGGGATAGATCTCGTCTATCGAAGTGTAGAGACACTTGGACCGTACGTGGACGTGTATTAGAGAATGCGTACGTTAGACCGACCCACTTACATTAAGTGTCACACTATGTGGCGGTTGTGTAATTATCCTTTTGACCGGAGTCTTCATGGCATCACGGTGTGGATTGTCATGCTTTGACACTATTGAGATTTCTCCTAACCACGGGGCGATCATGCGGTAGTGATTGGGTATGATATTGAAGCATGCGGAGTATACATGATTGGTCGTCCGGGAATCGCGTATCCTATGATTGGGATTGAATATCCGAAATGGCCTTCTTATAAGGAATGTCTAGCTCTCGAGAATCTTTGCAAAGTGGGAGTAAATGTGTTATTCCGAGAGAGCATGATATCCGTATTATAAGATACGATCGTCAATGTATTGACACTCGAGATACGATCGTATGGATATTATTATAGCGATAGGATTGTAAGTTACACGGTAATCGCTTCACATGAAAGGTAGTAGTCATTGCTTTTGACTCTTCCGATAATTGGGGGTCACGGTGTGTTGCTAGACGCTATCCCGTGATCGTTAGGTATAAAGGGCATTTTGGTAAATTGCACTTTGTGTCTACGGCCAACATATTCGGAAGCCTATCGGGTCACACACATATGAACATCGAGTCGGATTAAAATGCGGTTATAGTTGATAACCAAATAAGGAAAGTTTATCTCTAGACTATAAAGGTTATAGTGGTAAATTAATATGGTGGTATTTATTTATTATGAATAAATAAAATACAAGATATTAATTATATACATAAATTAGATTAATTAAAGAATATTCCGGAAGCCAATTAATTGGCATATGGGCGCCACTTTTGAGTGTACAAGATACACTTGGATTGTGCACTTTAATTAATAAGATTACCATAATATTAATATGAGATATTAATTGATTTTGAAAAATAGATTTATGGTAATAAGATAATTATAATCAATATAAGATATTGGCAAAATAAATTATAATTAAAGAGATAAATCAATCTAGAAGATTTTCTTTATTTTATTGGAAAAAGGTTTTCTTCTCCTCCACACCATATGGGGCGCCCCAACCACTATATATATAGAGGTGGGTGTCAAGCTCTTTTGTACAACACAATTGCAAGAGTTCATAATTCTTGTGTAAAATAGAGAGCTCCCCATAGTGAGTTTGTGAGGGAAAGAAAAGGTCCGGTCTAGCGACCGGAGTTTTTCCGATAGCAATCCAAGGAGGATTCCGGCGAGGGGTTCGTGTGGATTAGTGATAGAGGCCGGACGCGTGGACGGCTTGCGCATTGAACTACTCTCCGTTGGCGGTCAAAGCGACGATCTTGTAGATCATCCAAGGTATAACCGTCAAACTACTTAACGTGTTTATTGCATTAAACGAAGAACGATCTAGAAAAGGAAATCAAAATTTTAAATTCCGCTGCGTTAAACTAGTGATTTCCTAACAGTGGTATCAGAGACAGACTTCGAGCTTAAGCAATAAGCATAATTTAAATGCGTAGTATTTAATCGATAGATGCAAGATTTAAATCACGAAACGTTAAAACAAAAAAAAAAAATTAGGGTTCATGGGGGTCGGCCGACTGGCGGCGCCCCCATCCCTCGGCGGCGGCGGCGGCGGCGGCGGTGGCCTTCGGGCTGCTGTCCGTCGGCTCTCCTCTTCCATTGGGGGAGATCAACCCTTTTTGTTTTGTGATATTTTATTGTGCATAGATATCTCGTTTGTTTAGTTGTGTCATATGGCCAACCAATGGTTCAAATAGTTTGGACCATTGGGAAACCATATGGGACATTGGCCTTTCCAAATTTTGATTTGGAATAGGCCTAGGCCCTTTCCAAATATTTGATTTGGAATAGGCTGGCTTGTGCCACTTCCAAAATTTTGATTTTGGAAAGTGGCCGTGCCTAAACCAAAATTATTTGGCCTTTCCAAATATTTGATTTGGAATAGGCTTAGCCAGCCCACTTCCAAAATTTTGATTTTGGAAAGTGGCGAAAGCTAGACCAAAATAATTTGGCCTTTCCAAATATTTGATTTGGAGTAGCTAAGCCCTTTCCAAATATTTGATTTGGAATAGCCTAGCTTGCCACTTCCAAAATTTTGATTTTGGAAAGTGGCTGAGCCTAAGCTAAATTTAGTATTGGAAATGAAACAAATAGGAGACTTTATAATTTTAATTTTATTTTGAATAGTTCAAATTTAATTAAAATTGAAATCGATTTAAAATTAAATGTTAATTTTAATTTTCGGTTAAGTCATATAATTAATTAAAAGTTATTTAATTATTTGACGTGATAAAATAAAGACGCATGAGTAGTAGTAGTTAAAATTAGAATTTAATCTTTTTCATAAGATAAAATTGTATGGATTAGATGAGTAGATATAATGTGATTATATGGACCCCGATTGATCATGGACTCGACCAATAGGATAGATGGGAATGTTTTCTTTATGTTGGTTTTGAAAAATTGTCCTAGGCCGTTATGAAGAACGTGACCTAGTTTACTTTTTGCATTTATCCCATTCCTCGAGTTCCCCCCCGTGTGCGGCGGGTGTAATTATTAATTATGTAACAAGAATGGAGCAAGAAGTTCGAGACCAAAGAGAAATAAAGAACCCATTGGCGTACGAAGAATAAAGATCCCGTTGGAGGTTGCGTATACCCTTAGTTTGTGACCCGCGGTTTCGTCGGTTGTATTCGAAACCGCACCTAGAAAAGTCCATGATCATACCGGTTATTTTATGCGCGGAATGTTGTGTATGTTTTACTTTATATGATATCGTAGTAATATGCACATAGTAGATGAGACCATAATTAAACCAAATTAATTAAGTGAATTAATTAAAATTATTCCCACGCCAAAAATCGAGCCAAAATTGTCTCCCAATATTATAATGACGGTGAAGAGCCCTTGTTCGGATCCAACCGATCGGCCCTCGTCGGGAGTTGACCTACCACGGGTATATCGTTATTATTGAGATATGATCGTTACGAGATCTCATGAATATTGGGTTGCGACTCGACTGGAATCTTGCGGTGATTGGCCCTCGTCAGGACCGTCTGATTTTAGAGACAAGGGGTTGGCTATCACATGTAGAGATGTGAAACGTCAAAGAGTTGACTAGTCAACCACCGGGAGTCGCATGCGATGCGACTGGCAAGAGTATCTACCTGTCGAAATTATCTCGGTTGATCGGCCCTCGTCGGGAATCGAGGTAACTAGATGGGATCCCAGCCACTAAAGAATTAATTAAATTCTTGAAAGTCAATAGGGAATAGTTGGCTAGTGGGAGAAAAAAACCTTAGAAAATTTAAGTGCAAATTTAGGGTTTTTATACATGAGCTTTTACTTATTCTATCTTTTATTTATTGTTGTAGAAAATGTCAAACAAATTGAACCTTCGTTTTATCATCGATAACAAGCTTGACGAAACTAATTTTCTCGATTGGGAAAGAAACCTCAAAATCGTTTTGAGGCACGAGAAGATTGGCTATGTCTTGGACGAGGCCCTACCTGAAAAGCCCGCTGAGGGTTCGGCTGCAGATGTTGTCGAGAAGTACAACAAGCACTGTTCGACCATTCGATGCTACATGTATCATGCTTGCTTCTATGACACCGGAACAGCGGAAACACAGCATGAGTCTATGGACGCCTACTCTATCATGGTCCACCTGAAGGAACTTTACGCTTCTCAGTCTCGCACTGAGAGGTACGAGGTCTCGAAGGCCCTGTTTAGTTGTAAGATGGCATCCGGGACTGCTGTGGGGTCACACGTGCTTAAAATGATCGGGTACATAGAGAGGCTTGGGAAGCCGGGCCACAAGTTGGAACGAGAGTTGAGTATTGACTTGATTCGCAATCTCTACCCGACTCATTCTCGCGGTTTGTGATGAACTATCACATGAACAAGATAGATTGCTCCCTAGCGGAGTTATTGAACATGTTGAAAACTGCCGAGGGCACCGTAGGGAAGGGAAAGCAAGTGTTGCTTGGTCACTTCAAGTAAGGGCAAGGCAAAAGCCCGGAAAAAGTCCAAGAAGGCGAAGGCCGCACCTAAGCCAACGCCTAAGATAGCAAAAGACAAATCCAAGGATGCTTGCTTCCATTGCGGTGAGACCGGACATTGGAGGAGAAACGCAAGGGCTTCTTGAGTACCAAGAAGAAGCATACCGATGCTTCGACTTCGAGTGTATATTTATGATTGAGATCAACATTACTTCTTCTAAGTCTAACCACCGGGTATTAGATACGGTTGTGGTTCTCATATTTGTACGAATATGCGAGCACTAAGAAGAACTAGAGATCCGAGGAAAGGAGAGGTGGACCTACGCGTTGGAAATGGAGCAAGTGTTCTTTGCGCCGGCCGTAGGAGTTTATTTTCTTTCATTGCCCAAAGGGCTAGTACTAGAACTCAATAACTGTTATTTTGTTCCCGCTCTTACGAAGAGCATTATTTCTATTTCGCATTAGATGTTGATGGATTTTCTTTTACGTTTGAGAATAAATGTTGTTCTTTTTCACGTGATGGAATCTTTTATGGTACTTGGCATACTTAGCAATGGTCTCTACATATTAGATATGAATGTTGACGTACTTAATATAAATAACAAGAAAGCCAAAACAAATGACTTGAATGAATCCTACTTGTGGCATTGTAGACTTGGCCATATAAATAAGAATCGCATTTCCAAACTCCATAAAGATGGAATGTTGGATCAATTCGATTACGAATCGTTTGATACATGCGAAGCTTGTTTACTTGGCAAGATGACAAAGTCACCTTTTAGTGGCAAAGGGATAAGATCCAATGAATTGCTTGAGCTCATACATACTGATGTGTGTGGCCCAATGTCGATTCAAGCCAAAGGAGGATACTCTTATTTTATCACTTTCACTGATGACCATTCTCGCTATGGTTATATATACTTAATGAAGTACAAGTCTGAAGCCTTCGAAAAGTTCAAAGAATTCAGAAGCGAAGTTGGAGAACCAGCTGGGTAAAGAAATCAAAACACTTCGATCCGATCGAGGTGGAGAATACCTAGATGGAGAGTTTCAAAGTTATTTAAAGGAGAATGGGATTCTACCTGAATGGACCCCTCCAGGGACGCCTCAAATGAATGGCATTTCTGAGAGGAGGAACCGTACTTTGTTAGACATGGTACGATCCATGATGAGCTACGCAGCTTCTTCCAAAATCGTTTTGGGGGTACGCTCTAGAAACCGCATCCTATACACTGAACCGAGTTCCATCAAAGACGGTTGAATCCACACCATACGAGGTATGGCATAAGAGGAAACCGAGTCTAGCCTATCTTAAACCTTGGGGTTGTCCGACTTATGTGAAGAGGATGATGCCCGATAAATTAGAAGCTAGATCGACAAATGTCTATTTGTGGGTTATCCTAGAGAAACTAGAGGATACCAATTTTACCATCCCGAGGAACAAAAGGTTTTTGTTGCCGGGGATCGGCCACTTTCTCGGAGAAAGAGTTTATTCGGGATAGGGTCGGTGGGAGTAAAATTGATCTTGAAGAAATTCGAGAACCACTTACGGATAATAGTCGGTTGATGGAAGTAGAGGACTTGCCACACATAGATGTGACACCGGCCTCTACCGTGGACACACTAGCACCTCGAAGATCCACCGGGGAACGCCGTGAACTCCGAAAGGTACACGGCGTGTATCTCATGGAAGATGAGGACCCTAGAACTTATGAGGAAGTGCTATTAAGGCATGACAAAGAGAAATGGCTAGAAGCCATGAATTCTGAAATGGAATCCATGAAAGACAACCAAGTTTGGAACTTAGTTGATCCACCTGAGGGAATAGTTCCCATAGGGTGTAAATGGGTCTTTAAGAGAAAGACCGACATGGACGGTAACGTGACCACCTACAAGGCTAGGTTGGTGGCAAAAGGTTATAAGCAAAGACAAGGAGTTGACTATGATGAAACCTTCTCGCCTGTTGCCATGTTAAAATCCATTAGAATTTTGCTTGCTATTGCAGCATACCATGATTACGAAATCTGGCAGATGGATGTGAAAACGGCTTTCCTTAACGGGAACCCGTCGAGGAAGTGTATATGACACGGCTTTGAGGGTTTCACAACCAATGACGCCGGGATGGTGTGTAAACCGCAAAGATCCATTTATGGACTAAAGCAAGCTTCTCGGAGTTGGAATCTTCGCTTTGATGAGATAATCAAACGAGTTTGATTTCATCAAGAACGAAGATGAGCCCCGTGTTTACAAGAAGGTTAGTGGGAGTGCCATTGTGTTCTTAGTGCTTTATGTGGATGACATACTTGCTCATAGGAAATGATGTGCCTATGTTACAATCATCAAAGCTTGGTTATCCAAGAACTTCTCAATGAAGGACTTGGGTGAGGCGGCCTATATTCTCGGGAATAAAGATCTATAGAGATAGATCCAAAAGGTTGCTTGGTCCGTCACAATCCACCTATATAGACAAGATGCTTGAAGAGATTCGGCATGGAGCGATCCAAGAAAGGATTGCGCCCATGTCACATGGGGTCTACCTCGTCAAAGGGAATGAGTCCTAAGACGAGAGGAGGAAAGGGCACAAATGAGTAGAGTCCCTTATGCTTCGGCAATCGGGTCTATCATGTATGCCATGTTATGCACAAGACCAGACGTCTCGTACCCTCTTAGTATGACTAGTAGGTACCAGTCCAATCCAGGTGATGGTCACTGGATTGCTGTCAAGAATATCCTTAAGTACTTGAGACGTACTAGGGATATGTTCCTGGTTTTCGGGAATGATGATTTAGTATTACGAGGTTACACAGATGCCAGTTTCCAAACTGACAAGGATGACTTTAAGTCACAATCTGGATTTGTTTTCACGCTTAACGGCGGAGCAGTGAGCTGGAAGAGTTCCAAGCAGGAGACTACTGCGGATTCTACAACGGAAGCCGAATACATAGCAGCCTCGGAGGCGGCAAAGGAAGCAGTTTGGATGAAGAAGTTCATTACTGAACTTGGTGTGGTTCCCTCCATTGAAGGTCCAGTACCTCTGTACTGTGATAATAATGGAGCGATATCTCAGTCAAAGGAACCAAGGTCTCATCAGAAGTCCAAACATGTGCTACGGCGCTATCACTTGATTAGAGAGATAGTAGATAGAGGAGATGTAAAGATAGGGAAAGTCCACACGGATGATAACATAGCCGATCCGTTAACCAAGGCATTGTCTCAAGCTAAGCATGAGAAACATGTTCACTTGCACGGGCTTAGGCATATGGGTGATTGGCTTTAGGCCAAGTGGGAGATTGTTGGAAAGGTGTCCTAAACCCAATCGGGTCGGACCGGATCCGACCGGGTCGGGTCATTTACGATCTATTTAGTTCATGTAATAACTTTATTATGATTAATAAAAGCACTTATGTTATTATATATTGTTTGTCTTCATATTATTTGTTGTATATATATAGTAACGTCCCTAGTATCAATCATGATAGAGAAACCATGATAGTGATTATGGTTGATGAGATCTCTAATCACTATAACAAGGTTGGTACTTAAATGTCTCTAGTCTTACATATTATCAAATGGGACATTGATAGTATAATCGTACTAGCACGTATTGGATGTCTTCTATCTTTTAGAAGGTAGGGATAGATCTCGTCTATCGAAGTGTAGAGACACTTGGACTGTACGTGGACGTGTATTAGAGAATGCGTACGTTAGACTGACCC
Source organism: Gentiana straminea (assembly GCA_036785695.1). Lineage (NCBI taxonomy): Eukaryota > Viridiplantae > Streptophyta > Magnoliopsida > Gentianales > Gentianaceae > Gentiana > Gentiana straminea. The sequence goes on along the minus strand of JAVUPR010000460.1, from coordinate 468,916 downwards.
ACTTACATTAAGTGTCACACTATGTGGCGGTTGTGTAATTATCCTTTTGACCGGAGTCTTCATGGCATCACGGTGTGGATTGTCATGCTTTGACACTATTGAGATTTCTCCTAACCACGGGGCGATCATGCGGTAGTGATTGGGTATGATATTGAAGCATGCGGAGTATACATGATTGGTCGTCCGGGAATCGCGTATCCTATGATTGGGATTGAATATCCGAAATGGCCTTCTTATAAGGAATGTCTAGCTCTCGAGAATCTTTGCAAAGTGGGAGTAAATGTGTTATTCCGAGAGAGCATGATATCCAGATTATAAGATACGATCGTCAATGTATTGACACTCGAGATACGATCGTATGGATATTATTATAGCGATAGGATTGTAAGTTACACGGTAATCGCTTCACATGAAAGGTAGTAGTCATTGCTTTTGACTCTTCCGATAATTGGGGGTCACGGTGTGTTGCTAGACGCTATCCCGTGATCGTTAGGTATAAAGGGCATTTTGGTAAATTGCACTTTGTGTCTACGGCCAACATATTCGGAAGCCTATCGGGTCACACACATATGAACATCGAGTCGGATTAAAATGCGGTTATAGTTGATAACCAAATAAGGAAAGTTTATCTCTAGACTATAAAGGTTATAGTGGTAAATTAATATGGTGGTATTTATTTATTATGAATAAATAAAATACAAGATATTAATTATATACATAAATTAGATTAATTAAAGAATATTCCGGAAGCCAATTAATTGGCATATGGGGCGCCACTTTTGAGTGTACAAGATACACTTGGATTGTGCACTTTAATTAATAAGATTACCATAATATTAATATGAGATATTAATTGATTTTGAAAAATAGATTTATGGTAATAAGATAATTATAATCAATATAAGATATTGGCAAAATAAATTATAATTAAAGAGATAAATCAATCTAGAAGATTTTCTTTATTTTATTGGAAAAAGGTTTTCTTCTCCTCCACACCATATGGGGCGCCCCAACCACTATATATAGGAGGTGGGTGTCAAGCTCTTTTGTACAACACAATTGCAAGAGTTCATAATTCTTGTGTAAAATAGAGAGCTCCCCATAGTGAGTTTGTGAGGGAAGAAAAGGTCCGGTCTAGCGACCGGAGTTTTTCCGATAGCAATCCAAGGAGGATTCCGGCGAGGGGTTCGTGTGGATTAGCGATAGAGGCCGGACGCGTGGACGGCTTGCGCATTGAACTACTCTCCGTTGGCGGTCAAAGCGACGATCTTGTAGATCATCCAAGGTATAACCGTCAAACTACTTAACGTGTTTATTGCATTAAACGAAGAACGATCTAGAAAAGGAAATCAAAATTTTAAATTCCGCTGCGTTAAACTAGTGATTTCCTAACACAAACTCTAACGGTCTTCTTCTAACATCAACCCAACTTTTATGTCTGTCTTGAGCCGCCTTCAAATTCTTCTTTACCAACAAAACCCTTTCCTTAGCTAGTTCAACCATTTCCGGCCCAGAGACTTGTCTCTCCTCGACTTCATCCTAATACAGTGGCGTTCAACATCTTATCCCATTCAAAGCTTCAAACGGCGGCATACCCACACTGGCGCGATAACTATTGTTATAAGCAAACTCTGCCATAGGTAGGTAATCATCCCATGATCCGCCTACTTCCAAAACACATGCTCATAGCATATCTTCAAGTGTTTTGATTGTCCTTTCTGATTGTCCATATTTTTGAGGATGAAAGGTCGTACACAAATCCAACTTTATACCCAAAGCCTTTTGCAAACTCTTCTAGAACCGACTGTCACCATCCGAAACTATTGAGATAGGTACTCCATGCAACTTCACTATATTATTCAAGTATAGTGTGGTCATCTTCTTCAAAGATATATTTACCTTAGTTGGCAAGAAATGGGCGGACTTGGTCAGTGTATCCACAATCTCCCAAATCATGTCATGTCCACTCTTTGTCTTCGGTAAACGGGTGATGAAATCCATTGTGATCATATCTCATTTCCACTCGGGGATATCCAAGGGCTTAAGCATACCTCCCGGTCTTCTATGTTACACTTTAACTTTCGGCAAGTATCACATTCTCGCTACATACTTAGCTATTTCCAACTTCATTGAAGGCCACCAAAACGCTCCTTCAAATCCTTGTACATTTTAGTAGCTTTTGGGTGAACCGCAAATGCAACCCTATGTGCCTCTTCTATAACTCTCTGCCTTAAATCACCAACATTAGGCACACATAGACGATCCTGGTCCAAAGATTCCCTGTTTTGTCTAACGCATAACCCACTGTAGGTTTCTCTCTTGCACCATGCTTCAAATCAACCAACACTGGATCTTCATCTTGCTTTCCTAAATATCATCCATCAACTCGGATCTTGCTAACAACGGTGCCACAAATTTTCGATCTTTAATCGGCTCAAAACCCCAGATTTTTAGCCCATCTAACTGTTCTGCCACATCTTCTACACTTGAAACTGCAAACACCAATTTCCTACTCAAAGCATCTGCAACCACATTTGCTTTGCCCGGGTGGTACTGTATATCCAGATCATAATCTTTTACGAACTCTAACCATCTTCTTTGCCTCATATTTAGGTTTTCTTGTGTGAAGAAATACTTTAAACTCTTATGGTCCATGAATATCCTGGCTTTAACTCCATACAAGTAATGCCTCCAAGTCTTTAAGGCAAAAACAACCGCTACTAACTCCAAATCATGTGTTGGGTAATTCTTTTCATGCACTTTCAATTGTCTAGATGCATATGCAATTAATTTTCCTCCTTGCATCAACACACAACCCAAACTTTGCCCCGAAGCATCGGTGTAAATGTAATAGTTATCAAAGATCTCCAGAACTGCCAACACTGAGGCTGTAGTCAATTTATCCTTTAGAGTCTGAAAATCTGCCTCGCACTCATCAGTCCAATCAAACTTCACATTCTTTTGTGTAAGCTTGGTGAGTGGTGTAGCTATCTTTGAAAAGTCCTGCACAAATTTTCTATAGTAACCAGCCAATCCTAGAAAACTTCTCACTTCTGAAACCATAGTAGGTTTAGGCCATTTCTCAACGGCTTCAATCTTTGTTGGATCAACTTGAATGCCATCTCCAGAAATGACATGACCCAAGAAACTGACTTGATTCAACCAAAAGTCACACTTTGAAAACTTAGCATACAACTGGCTCTTTTTCAAGGTATCCAACACTATCCTTAAGTGTTCTTCATGTACCTTCTCATCCTTCGAGTATACAAGGATATACAAGGATATCATCTATGAATACTACCACAAAGTTGTACAAGTATGGCATGAAAACACGATGCATTAAGTCCATAAATGCTGATGGAGCATTAGTGAGTCCAAAGGGCATAACCAAGAACTCATAATGTCCACATCTAGTACTAAAATCCGTCTTAGGTAAATTTGCTACTTTGATCTTCAACTCGGTGATAACCCGATCTAAGATCAATCTTAGAGAACACTCTCTTGCCTTGCAACTGATTAAACAAATCATCTATGATGCACCGACACTTCAATCTAGTCGCCGTGCGCCGTGTCCGACACAATACACGACACGACACGCTCCGACACCGTGTCCGATACGTGTCGGTGATTAAATTAATATTATTTAAAATTTAAATATCCGACACGCTTCGATCCACACCGTCGACACTCCAGAACCCAGTTTTTAAAAAAAAATCTTTATTTAAGTTTCTTAATTGGAAATGTTAAAATACACAATTTTCTTTTCTATAATAATTAAATAAATAATACGTCGTATCAAGTTTATATGTTTTTTTGTTGATAAACAAACATTTTTACAATTTTTAGTATTTTGAAAGTCAATCACAATTTCTTTTGGCACCGTATAAAGGTTGAATATCTATTCTAGATATTCATAGAGTTTATGTAATACATATCTTATTTTGTCTAGTTTTTTCAGATGCTTACGAATAATTTTTTTGATAAATTGAATTTTATTTACATTATATATATATATATATATATATATATATATATATATATATATACGTGTCGGCGGCGTGTCGTGTCATTAATTTTGGAATTTTCCGTATCGCCGTGTCCGTGTCATGTTGTGCGACGTGCCCGTGTCCATGTCTGTGCAACATAACAGATCATCAATCCTTGGTAGTGGATTCCTGTTCTTGATGGTGAGATTATTCAAGGCTCTGTAATCTATACACGTCCTCATGCTACCGTCTTTCTTCTTGACAAACAAAACAGGGGCTCCCTAAGGCGAAGTACTAGGCTAAATTATGTTTCTTTCAAGCATGTCCTTAAGTTGAGCTTTCAACTCTTTCAATTCAGTTGGTGCCATCCTGTAGGGTGCCTTAGCAACTAGTGCCGCTATTGGTACTAACTTGATCTCGAACTCTATTTCTCTATCCGGCATGTTTCCCGGTAACTTTTCTCGAAACACTTCAGGGTACTCCTTTACTATAAGGGTCTCTTCTAACTTAGGCTTCACTTATTCTACATCAATTGCATACAACAAGTAGCCTTCACAACCTTTCTGACAAGCTCCTATAGCCTTAACTGTGGAGATTATCGGATGACTCTTCTTACCAGGCTTACAAACATTACCTTGATAAGTCTTAGACGATTTTCCGGGTACTTTAAAGGTCACTCTCTTTTCTCTACATTCCAAGTGTACATAATTCTCGGATATATAGCCAATCTATTCCAAGAATTACATTGAAGTCGAAAAGTCCAAAACTCGTGAGGTCACTCTTGCACCGATATGATCCTACTCGAACATCCACTTGAGGTATCGTCCTAGTTACCTTCCCTAACGGTGTGGTTATCTCCAAAATGTTTCTTAGGGGTTCCGAAGGTAGATTCGATTTCTTAGCTATCTTAGTTGACACAAAGGTGTTAGACGCTCCCGTATCAAACAGAGCCGTAACTGCTAGGTTGTCTAATATTATCGTACCTGAATAACATTGTTGTCTGGCTCAGCAATCTCAGCATCCACTGCAAAAACTCGAACAGGTCGGCTTGGGCCCTTCTTACCGCTTCCTTGGCCTTGATTCCTTTTATTCCCCTGAGTTGGACATGCCCTAGCATAGTGCCGTAGGTCTCCGCAGTAGTAACATCCACCTACCTGTGCTCGACACTCACCTGTATGATTTTTTTGCACTTCGAGCAAAGCGGTGCACCGGTGGTAGGGGAGCTGCCAAAGGGGTCGTTGGCTTCTTCGCGTTCTGTTGCAGTGCTCCTAGGTTGTAGCCTTGACTTGTTCCAAAATTTCTCTTAGTACCAATAACGACGGTAGGATTTTTCTTTAAGGTCTCAACCTCTATCGCCTTATTCAACAGCTCAGCCATGTTTTTTGCCGTAAAACCCAACATGCCGGCTTGTATTCTGTGGGACAACCCATTCTTGTACAACTCCATCTTCCTTTATTCATTTCTCATAAGCCCATGGTAAAACCTACCCAACTCGTTAAACTTGTTAGTATATTGAGATACCGTCATATGAATGCCTTGCTTATGGCTTAAAAACTGACTCACCTTATCTGCCTGCACCGTAGCTGGAAAGTATTCATTGTAAAACAAAACCTTTAACCCTTCCCAATCCGTAACTTTTCTATTGCTACTCTCTATGGCATCGATCCAAGCTTCAGCTGCGCCCAAAAGAAAACCGACTGCTAGATGGGCCATCTAAGATTCGGGGACATTTACATTTCTGCATGCCTTTTCAAAGCTTCTTAACCATGCCTCTGCCCTTGCTGGTTCTACATTTCCATGAAATTCTTGAACCCGATTCCTCTTCAACTTTGAGTACCAATCAACCGAAGGTGCTTGTTCAAAGGCCTTTGGTGGTCTAACTGGTGGGGCTGGTTGGTAAACTGTTGGGTATCCAAGAGGTGCTTGTTGTTGGTAAAGCTGCCGTTGTAGGTATGGGGGTGGATGACCTTGTTTTAAAGGGATCACTTATGGTTCAGTTTGATATGAGTGGTACCTCTGATGGTGGGCTGTGGCGTGATAAGGCTGGTGTGGTCCATAGGGTGGGCAACCAAAGCCGCGCTGATGGTCAAAATATGGTGATGGTGGTATTGTAGGTTGAGGGGTGTGACCTACCGGTGGAGGGTAAAAGGTCCATTGTTGATGTTGGAACACAAGAGGAGAAGGGTTACTCACTGGTGGAGGGTAGACGCTTATCGGGGGAGGTGGAGGGTAGATGCTCACTGGTGGAGGTACACAAACTGGCGGGATCTCACCAACTATGGTGACGCGTATAGGTGCTTCATAAGTTCACGTTAGATGTAGTTGTACATTGGCTCATACTGAAATTGTGGCCGTGGTGACTGGCTTGCATGAGGCCATGGGGTGTGGTTCGGGTGAGGTGAAGGATTCTGTCGCACAAACCCGCCGCTAACCACTAGTGTCGGACTATCTTCTTGCACTCCAGAACTTTCTGCACCATGAACTCATGTTCTAGTTGTCACCATCCCGATGTTCAAAGAAAGATCAGAGCGTTACTGAAAGATCTAAATAAATCTTATCTTATAAGAAAGGAAGCCTAAAAGACGCTTCACTCTGATACCAACTGTAACGCCCCGTTCCCCGACACCGAGTCCTTATCCGTAAAAAAACGTTCGGTACGTATAATATAAAATAAATTTCACATTATACGTCGGCCTCTACTACGTCGTATCGAGTTAAGCAAAACGGAAGCAAAAGACACGGGTATATTTTTTTCAACCACTGATAAGAATAGAAGCAACATTCTAAAGATAGAAATGTAACTTATTACAACGAAAATCCAAATGAAACTTATAACGTACGAAAACTCCAAAAGTATAAATAAAAGAAACGGCAAGTCTCAAGGGAAAACATAGCGTAGTCCAAAAACAATGAAACATCTAGTCTAGAATGTCATAAGATAAAAGAATAAATGTAAAGCTTCAATGAAGGCGCCCTCAAACGTCGTCATCAAAATTCTCCTCGTAATCTGGGTCAACATGTTCATCTTCTCATCCCTAAACACATAGAAAACATGCATTTGAGGTAAGTACAATGCACTCAATAAAAGAGAGAAACTATGATTTAAATTAAGATTTATAAAATAAGATTCATAATTATTTAACTATCTTTATATGACAGACTCAGCCTAGGGTTCACTTCATGTCCATCGGCTCATGACTATACGTTTCTAACTTAACTTATCTATGTTATCTCCGCATTCAAGGGCACTACGCACATCCATCATGGGATATACCTTGCAACATATTGGTGGATCACACCAATAACCACGGGGGAAAGCCTGAGGGTGTACACGTTTGGCGAAGTCCCTCCGTACTTGGGGACTCGTGGACCTACGGAGTTATTCACTTTCTCTGAACGCCCACATATCGCGATATAGTCTGGTGCCTGTTAAGGGTGATTTTATACGATTTATTCCGTTATATTTTATAATGATTTCCTCCATATTTATATAATTTGCATAGAAAATGAGCGTTTAATTGGTTTATTGAGCAAATGATGTTTTAAACGGTTTAATTGCAAAAATAGTTGAATTATATGTTTTTATCGATGTTTTCTATTTATTTGAATGCTACTACATTTTTGCAATATTTTGATTGCTTGTAGATACATATTTCGGCCAGAAGAGGATTAGAAGATGAGTTAATTAAAGATTTATATGAAAGGGAAAGAGATAAGATTGGAATTTGATAAAGGATAAAGAAGGAAGATGAAGATAAGAGATAAAGATGAAGCGAAATAGATTTTAGAGCATTTTGAACGTGCGTTCAAGGTCCATCCGAGTGGACGGGCGTCGAAGAATGGACCGGCGTCCCGGAGAAGAAAGTTGATTCAGAGAGTTTGGACGCTGAGTGGACGGGCGTCTGAAGCAAGTCCAAGGTATCTTGGACGAGCGTCCAACAAGACGGACGGGCGTCCTCCGACCGACTTACAGCAGCCGACTTTATTTTCTATAAATACCGCGCTTTGTAAACCCTAGGCATATAATTTACACACCGCATACACGAAAAACCCTAATTTCGAGATCAAGTCACCTCGGCCGGGCCGAGCCTTGGTGCTTGGCCGGCCGAGGGTTGTTTCTTTTCATCTTTATTTCGTTTTTTTTCTCGTTGTTTTTGGCTGGATGATTTGGAGGCTAGACAATTTGTTCAAGTTATTTAAATCCGTTTCATCAGGTTCTTTCTTTTCAATCTTGAGTTTGTTTTGTGATTTTAATTCAAGTTGTATTTTTTCTATGCTTATGTGCTATGCAATCAATATCGAAAGATGAATTGTTATTGATGTTTACCGTATGACGAGAGTCGGTGTAAACCTTAGATCACCATAGGGAAGATGAGATTTTTAACCTTGACATAACGAGAGTTGATGGGTTAGATTTCTAGGTTGCTAGATTGAGAGGTCTTACACCTTGGTTTGAGAGCGTCAATCTTATATATCGAAAGATGAGAGATTGATAGGCGAATTATCTACGAGAGTAGGAATTCATACCTCCGTTAGGTGGACCACATCTTTAATTAAATCATCACAAGATAACTTTAGAGAGGAAATTAAGGGTTGCGGGATCGGTGGATAATTACTTGTTCAATTGTTTAATCACCATGATCATCGTTTTTATAGTTGTTTTTGTTTCCTAGTTTATAATTTGGATTTCGTTTTCGCAATTATCTTTCCTGGCTTTGGACCGACAATCCTCTCATCCGCTTTATCTTTTCGTTTTGTTATTTTAGGCTTTAATAATAATGGTAACAATCTTAGGAAAATTAATGAACTAGATACCCCGATTCCCCGAGATCGACTCCGGTATTAATCGCTATACTACGATCCCTACACTTGGGGAATACCGGATTTATAAATTTTATTACTTGTTGTTTTTCATTGCATAAAATCCGTGACAGTGCCTATCCAAGAATGGCATGATGTTTAATCTTTTACTAGTCAAGTACGTATTTATTAATTATTAACTAGACAGCTAAGTGTTTTCAAGGCAAACCTCGCCTTAACAGCGCTTGTCCCTCTCTTAGACAGCTAGACACGACATCCTATCACATACAAAGACATTCATGAATACTAACTTATCAAAGCACAAGCCTGTCATGCCCTTCCGACGGTCCCGTACTTCAACTCTTAGAAAGAGTACATCAGAAACTCAATCAAGGCTTGTTCATCTTTAATTAATGTTATTAGATAAAAAAATAACAATACAACTGGTCTCGGGGCTTGAAACACAACATTTCCCCAAAACAGGGGTAGTGCGTGCGCATTCTTTTGGAGTTCGTCTAGCCAATTGAAAGTACATGAAAAGAAGCATTCCAAATCTTTGATTGAGTTCTAGACTAGATGTTTCCTAGCCTTTGATTGAGTTCTAGGCCGGACGACCAAAAGCATTCCAAATCTATCTACTGTGCCAGTGCGCTTGCACTGGCCTCTGGTGCGCTTGCACCGGACGAAAATTCTCAAAACAAATGTTCTGCTCTTTCAGTGCGTCCGCACTGGCCCCCGGTGCGCTTGCACCGAGCGCAGAAAGCCCTAAACTCGATCTTTTCTGCCCTTTATCGATTCCTACTCGAATCCAAACAAGTTTAACATCGATATTAATCAGAAAATAGCAGAAAACTTAAACTTTACAAGACCATAACATCCTTAATTCTTAAACAACTTGAAGCATGATTCTAACATAAAATCACATCAAAATCTCAACTTAAACCCTATAAACCATAATTAAATCATAGGAAGATCCTCTTACTTGTTTGCAAGCAAATCCAAAGCTATGAAAAAAATTTGCCGCAAACTTGAACATTTTCCACATAAAACCTATGTGATTAATCCGAATTTAGATTAGAATCGATCACACGTTTCTAAAGCAATGATACTACGGCTTCATGTGTTTGAATCCATCAAACTCAATCAAGAACACAGCTAGGGCTCGAAATTCATACCTTGACAAAGCTCCAAACTTTTTGTATTGAAACGACGCCCTCTTCACGACGATTCCGATGGTCTATTCGAATCTGAAAACGGTTGAGAAACAACTTAGAATTTTGAAGAAATCTTGCTCCAAAGCGTTTTCCCAGAGTTCGTGAAAGTCTAATTTTCGGCTAGTAGGTTATATGACTAATGAGGTGATTATTTTCCTTAAATAACCATTCCCAAATTATTAACCTATTTCCCTTTATTCTTTATTGTCCCTTAATTAAAATTAACACCATAATACCACATATATATATATATATATATAAATTTTTTCTTTCTTTTTTCCGACATATTTATTAAAAAATTCACTTTAATTCCAAAAATAAAATGAACATAATATTTCGTTTTCGCAAAACGATACGTCCGCACTTTCCCGAAAATCGAATATTATATATATATATATATATATATATATATATATATATATATATATATATATATATATATATATATATATATCTTGTAGTATAATATTATTGTACAAGATATGGCTATCTTAACATATCTTGTATAATATTATTATAACAGTAGGAGAATTACCAGGAAACTTCATTGCAGCATGTTGCATTAGTCGGCATTTGACTTAAAAGAAACAAAAGGAAAGTTAGGAGGGTACCATTTTTTACGAAACATATTTTTACTAGTATCATCATATTATGCCAAAAGAAATTTTTTTTTTTTGAAGAAATATGCCAAAAGAATTGAGCTGAAAGTATAACACATCAACATCTATTTATAATATAATAATATATTTACTTTGAGGGAATTGAGAGAAGGACAAAAAAAAATTCATCAATTTGAAAATAGGACAATTTAGACACTTCTATCTCTCAATCTAGAATTTTAAATTTGAAAATTCTTTTACCAAATTTTCTATTTTTTCATGTTTTTTATTTGGGGGAATGAGGGAGAAGGACATAAATATTTCATCAATTGAGTAGAATGACAGTCTTTTGAAACTTTTGCATAAAGGACAAAATTATTTATTCACTGTCGAAATTCACTTGTGTTCGAAAATTCACTGCCGAAATTCACTGTCGAAATTCACTAACTTTCAAAATTCATTGTCGAAATTCACTGATTTTCGGGATTTACTGTCGAAATTCACTGTCGAAATTCACTGATTTCGGGATTCACTGTGGAGATTCACTGATTTTCGGGATTCACTGTTTGTCCTTCTCGCTATAAAAATTATGCAGTTGTCCTTCTCCCTATAAAAAATATGTAGATGTCCTATTACTTAAAAATATTTCAGATTGTGTCCTCCATAATTTCCCTTTTTTATTTTGAGAGCACATTCAACCTAGTCCGATGTAATTTCTGAAAATCCACTGTCGGAATTCACTATTATTCGAAATTCAATTTCAAAATTCACTGATTTTTGGGATTCACCGAGTGAATTTTGACATTGAATCTCACGAAGAACGATGTAGTTATATCGAACCAAGCCTTCAAAACGAATAAAGACGAAAAAAATAAAAAATTCACTAAAATTTTCATCGCGCTTGTAGATGTAAATCAAAAGATGTGAGTGTTTGAAAATAAAGTTGAAAAAAAAAAGTAAAGCAACGTCCTACTTTCATAATGTGTCTTTTTACCTAATTTTCTATTTAACTTTTCCAGAACATTATGCATAAAAAAATGAAGTTAATGAATATCTAAGCACAACTTCCGTGTCAAAATATAAGTTTTTTTTAGAATAGATTTTAAAAAAATGGATTATTGTCATACATTCTTAAGATAAACAACGTGATATAAAATAACGATAACGGAATGGATTATTTATCAAATAGGAATAAGATAGAAAATAATAATAATACATAGTTAATCGATAATCTGAATTGATTTATATAATTATACAAATCAAAAGACTATATAATGAGTTAAAATGGGAGGGTTTTGTTTCTTTCTTCCTTTTCAAACGAAATAAACGCACGTACATATTTCGTCTCCACTGAGACTCAAACCGGAATACTCCAATTTAAGAGACCACAGTGAATACCACTGGACCGGGTTAAAATGGGAGTCTACCTACTAAAGTATGAAAGGTATGGTTGAATCGTTCTCAGGTGGACAATTATAGTCAAGTCATTGTGTGCGGTCAACGGTCTGTTTTTGAAGCTTTATAAGCAAGTTGAGTTAGGGGTCAAACTTTTTTTGACTTTGATTCTACTATTCTATGCATTTGGTTTATTTTTTCCCCCTAAAAATCAAATATTGATATTTTTAATTAGATTTACATCATTTAGAGGACATTAAACGCAAACAGACGGTGGGACTCGAACGCAAGACTTCAAGATCTGAAACCTCCGTTTAACCACTTGAGCTAAGTCATATCGACAATTACCATTTTCTATAGAAACCAAGTTTTGGTAGTTACTAAAACAAATAATAAATTTAATAAAATACACAAAGTAATGGACTCGAATTTCAAATTTACAGGGAAAAAAAAGTAAAAGAAAAGTGGTTTTATTGGCACTATGAAATTTTCTTCGAAAATCACAATTACACGTAAAATTTAAATGTAAATGTTGTGTTATTAGCAATTTCATGGTACCGACATAATGCACTAATATATGTTACACATCTAACAACAGAGAGTACCTTTATAAGTGATACGATCTTTATTATTTTAATAATCGGTGTCCGGACTCACTTACCCGACTAGTAGGGAGTTTGATCGATGTGGTGTCTATAGAATCTGACTTTTACTCATCAAATAAGACTCGCCCCCAAGCTCTTTGATATGATGACTTTTGAGAGAAACGAACATGGGATGAAAGAGGATTTTCTGAAGGCACTAATCATTTGAACCAAGTGGCTAGATCGACATAAACCTAATTTTACGAATAAACGGACCTGAGATCTCTTGATACAACCACACTAAATTTAGTAAACCTCAAAGAAACTGTGAAATTTAATGTTGACCTTGCTACAATGAATAATGGGGTAGCACGTAGCAGTTGGTGGATTGATACGTAACAACAACGAAACCATTTTCCGTAGTTATTCTATGAAGTTAGATGAGAAATTTAACGTGCTCATGAAAGATATTTTGGTAATTTATCATGCTATTGTCATTACCATTACATGGAGTATTTTTTTTTTAACGTAGTCTTTTTGAAGAAGACTCTCTTATCTCACCAGATCCTATCAAATGCAAGGCCTAATTATTTGTCAATTGGGAGATTATTGATGATCGTAGAAAACTTCTTTCTTGCTATACAAATGTGCGTTTCACATTTATTAAACTTCTTGGCCAAAAAAAAAAGAAAAAAGAAAAAGAGAAGACTTAAGCTTGGTTGGTCTTACAGTTTAGAGCATCTCGCCTCCTCATCAAAGGCAATAAATATTTTTTATTCCTAAAAGAATGACGGGGATCAAGATTTGAATTCAATACCTTATGCCATAGGCGGACACACATTTATGTAAATGGAGTCTGCGGATCCCGTTAAAAATAATAAAACTCTATATTTTACCTATAGAAAAATATTTCGGACCCCGTTAAAAATAATAAAACTCTACATTTTATCTATAGAAAAATATTTCGTACCCCGCTAAAAAATAATTTTGCCGCTCATGCCCTAAGACCTTAACTTTAACCACTTGGGTTAGATACACGCACAATGGATGGATCCAATTTATTCATGGAGACACTTGTTCACACCGAGATCGGATATTTTTTTATTATTTTGATCGATGTAGTTTTGTTAAAAAAAGAAATTAAATCATAAATATCATTTGAACTCCTATTAACCACTTTTTTTTTTTTTTTTTTTTTTTAATTTTTAGAAACGATCATTTTATTAACAAGCCTCAAATCGAGGTGGGGCAAAAATACATCAAGTGTTTCAAAATGCATGATTTAATTTACATCTCAAGCTAATCTAAGGTTTCTCGCCCTTTCAACAATATTGGCTATAAAGGCAAAGGTTGGCGGCCTTTCATCCTCGCTTCCATGCTTGATCTTATTTCGCCACATTCATATTCCATACATACCTTCTTTCCATGTGTATCTCGATCTGTTTGAATTAAATGGAGAGCCCTGATCTTCGAATAAATTCACTCTAATCCAATCTTTCGGGTCGGCTGCTTGGAAAAACTCACCTTTTCCAGAACTCGGTACCCAGGCCTCCCAGATTTCCCTGGACCATTTGCAGTCCCGCAAAGAATGAAGCGTAGTTTCAACATTTTGTTCGCATTCATTGCTTACATATCGGGTCGTCCATTATATGCCGATTATATAAGTTATCGTCTACTGCCCAAAGCATTGTGTGCCACCATCCATAACAAAATGTTACTACGTACGAGTTTGTCCTTTTAGTTTCCAGATCTTCTCCCGTTAACCACTTTAATTTTCTTTGATACCCTACTATCAATTTTTTGAATCGGCCCTTGCATACGCATGTGTGTATCTACATATTAATTCTTCGTTGCTTCTCAAATTTTTTTTTTCGTGAATGACAAATTATATTGAATAAGAAATAACTTATATAGCAAAACGATAGATTAGCCGAAAGAGTTTTACATCAGAACCAAACTTCAAGCCCAAAACTCAAAGCAACATCATCGAACATCTGCCGAATCAAAAACCAAATCACACCATAGCACGTGAAAACCATAACAAAAAACACCTAATTATAACGAAGCACCAGAGCCACCGCCCAGGAGCGGCTGCAGGAATTTTAACATGGGTTCAGAAATTTGTTAATTTTTTTCTCGTATCACACATATATTTGAACATTCAATTTTATACCTGTAATTATAGGACAATAGCTAAAAATAGAGGGTCAAGACATAAAAATAAGCGGGTCAATCACACATATATGTATGTTTATAAAAAAAATTACCTGCTAAAACTACATAATATTTTTATTTTTAGGGGTCGACCGCACCCCCAACCCCTAAGGTAGAGCCGCCCATGCCACCGCCCATGAATAAAAAACTTCCAGCAGACCAACTTTCTACCCACCAACCTAAAAAAAACCCACAAATTAGAAGGTTCTCATTTTGGACATGTTCATCTTGATAGATACAACCCCTTTAGAAGGTATATGCTACTATGCTCAATGATTAGTTATGTAAACTGTTATTTTCCACTTCCCTCCCCTCTTCCCCCCCCCCCCCCCCCCCCCTTTTATTTTTGAAAGACAGGTTTTTATTAGGAAAAATTAGTTTATA
The DNA here is from genome assembly GCA_036785695.1 of Gentiana straminea. Lineage (NCBI taxonomy): Eukaryota > Viridiplantae > Streptophyta > Magnoliopsida > Gentianales > Gentianaceae > Gentiana > Gentiana straminea. The sequence goes on along the minus strand of JAVUPR010000460.1, from coordinate 453,740 downwards.
ATCCACTTTTTTTCCTTAATTAAGTGCTAATCCAGATTCAATTTTTTAGTTGCATTAAGGACAAATAAATTTCACCTGACGAATATACCCCCTATTTAACAACAGCATATCAGCTTTCTCCCTCTCTTTTCGATCTCCAACTGCTTCTCTATTCAATTCACCTTCTTCCTCTTAAAGCAAGGTACTACTACTCTCCTTCTCTCGTTTACCCGTACTGATTGGAACGTCGAGAGGATTGACGGAAATCTATCGGAATAATGGCGAAATCCAGCGCCGATGACGAGGAGCTCCCGCGAGCTTGTGAGGCGGCCATTGAATGGAAAGCCTTGAATTCTCGGTTAGTCTTTCTCCTTTAATCCTTTTCATTTTGTTTAAGATCTATAGTAATAGCTTTGATACGGATTCTGTTTTTTCTTTTAATGTTGTTTCAATTTGTCTGGTCTCAAAAAACAATCTTACTGACTATTCATTGAAGTCTCGTTTGGATTAAGAATTCATTAGTCTTCTTCTGGGCTTTTCATTTTCCTTTGCAGCTTTTTCTTTCTTCTTTGTAAATCAACTTGTACATAACAGAAATTGTATGCTTCTGCCGAGTATTACTGATTTTTTTGTCACTAATTGTATAGCAGATAATTATATATGCAGAATCCTTTTGTTGTTGGCTTCTTTTCCACTTTCATTACTACTTTTATTTGTGTCATTTTTTTTAAATTACAGAAAAAACTATAGTTGCTTACTGGTGAAAATATGCACTTGTTGCAGAATGGATTTGAGGGCTGTGTTTTTTATTTTCATATTGGGAGCTAGCTGGAGTTGCAGTGCTAATGATAACCAGCCAAAGGCCCCTATACTCCAGAAGCCAATAAAATGGATAGTAAAGCAGAGTTTAATAAGCAAGAAAGTTCTTATTCAGGTTACTATTTGGATGAATGTGTTGAAAAAGGCGAATCAGATACGTCTTTCGAAGGATTTTTCAAAAATGCAACTGTTTATGAAGCCAAGGTTAAGTGGCCTAATGTGATTGAACCCAAGAACAAGAAGAGGCCTAAAAGAAATGATCCTAAAGAAAAAGTAGTATCGAAACATGCTCCGAAAAAAAGTAAATATGAGTGCTTGAATTGTAAGAAGACATTCAGTTCATATCAAGGACTTGGGGGACATAGACCTTGCAACAAAAAACCGAAAGGAGAGTCCTTTGAGCCTGATACTGTGTACTGATACTGATATTGATACTGATACTGATACTGTGTGCTTTAATGCAATAGATAGGCCTAGTTCATAAGCTTACTGTGTGCCTTGGCGTGCTGAGGTTTTTGATCTACATTGTATCATCATGTAATAGATAGGCCTAGTTCATAGGCTTACTGAACTTGTAATTCAGCACCTTGTGAATTTCGGGCATGATAATTTAGTTCTTTGAACTTGAATATCCTTCTTATAATTTGGCTGATAGTTTAGACTGTTTCATACTTGTATTGATCTTCTATGTATTACCTTTTAGTATGATGTACCTATTGTACTAAATCTATAGTCTGGTGTACTTGCTATTAATCTGCTGAGTTTGTTAACAGTCTGCTGGAATGTTCTGTTGCATATTCTTGTATAATCTGACTGTTGTATTGATCTGTAGCATATCTTAATTTGTATGTGAATTGTTGTACCTAAACATTGAGTTTATCTGTAATCGGCTAGTTCATCCTTTGTTTATATCAGCTAGTGTTCATCTGGGTTTATATTGTTTATACACATATCCTGAACTGAACCTGCATGTTATAAACACCACTCCTTAATGAAGTTAATCTATGCTATTCCTTTTATCAATCAAAACCACATAAACTTGACATAGGCTTAATAGTTAATCACTTGAATTAAGCCTTAAACGAGTCTTATACGAGCCAGATATGTGTGCCTTGAATTAGTCACTTGAATTAAGCATTAAATGAGCCTGATACTGTTTACTGATACTGATACTGTGTTAGTGTAAATGTTGCGGTTAAATTCGGCTTTCAAATACTACGTTGAAAAGGTATCAAATGAGGTCTCAAAATGAAGATTAAAAAAAAATATGAACTTTGGTGAAATAATTTTAATGATCGGTGTTCTAAATCAAAAGTTACGGTCGTTTATAAGAAAACGCTCCGGTTAATGCAAATATTTTTTCGGCTTTCAAAATTTATGTCGGAAGGGTATTGTATTTAGGCTCAAATTAAAGAGCAAAAAAAAATGAATTTTGGTGAAATTTTTTTCGATGATCGGAGTTATAAATCAAAAGTTACGGATTTTTGAAAAAAAAACCCGAAGCAAATGGAAGAATGCATATGCGCGCGTCCCTTTAATAAAAGGGGTAATTTGGTCCGTCTGAAATTGTTTGTCCTTTTTGCAACTAAAAAAAGGAGTGTGTACTATTTATTCATTTTGTAATCTTTTTTGTCTTTTTCCCTCAATCTCTCTTTTTATTATTCCATAAAAAAAAAAATGAAACTCATAAAGCCGAGTTCCTAGCTTTTAGGGAAAAAAACTACAGATCAAAATTTTTCTTTATCTTACGAGTTTTAGTTATTTTCTGAAACGGAGTCAGTTTCACTTTGAAATTTTTATCAGAAGAATAACCAAATCGTGAAATTTATTGTTAAATTACATATTACTATGTCATTTATTCTTTGATGTCTTATTTGTTGGAATAAGTTTGTTTAGTGTATCAATTGTGAAAAATGCTTTATTATGGTCAATACATAAACTAATGAAACGAAAGGAAAACAGAAAAAATAGAAGAATTATAAAAAAAACATCATAGAGATTTTTATGTTTAATATTTTAATCATTGACTTGTAGTTTTAGGGCACTAATATATAGTACATTATTCACAAAGATAATTTTCCTATCGTTTAAGAATTTCTCTAACAGTATAGCCATCACATGTTTACCACAATAATTGGCACAGTGTGAGTTGTCAATTATGTTTTATAAAATTATTTGAAATTAATAATAGGGACCCATTACTACATCATAATGAGTCAATTATTGTGTCAATCCATTACTGAAGTGAATCCTTAAACTTGGGGGGGGGGGGGGGGGGGGGGGGCAGAGGGGAATTTTATTCAGAAAGATACGTGAATCGAACTTTGATTCTTATCAGAAAATGCAATGAGATGTACGTTAAACTGTATTCGAGTCCCTGAATCATGTATATGTTGTTAGAAAAAATGCGGTAATACAATAAAAGAATGATCTCCAAGGCACGTTAAACGCTTCTTTAAAGAGATGTTTTTACGATCTCTCTCAGGATACAATGGAGTACAACTTTGGAGACACTAGATGTTTATACTGATGATGCTTCTGAATGAAAAAAACGTTATCATACTGAATGCCGGAGTTCTCTATATATAGACAAGTAACCGATATGGTATCACTTCACGAAAGGATAAACCACTTCGTCTTCAAAGGATATGTCCCATAAACAAGACTAACGAAATGGTGTGTCCCAATGGACAAGCACCAACGAACCCCGACTAACTCGGCGTGCAACGACACAAGTGAAACAAAAAATAAAAACCGACTTTGTGAATAAAATATCTAACATTTTCCCCTATTTTTTCACAAAAAAAATTTGTATGTAAAAAACGGCTGCATCACCTAAGTGTCTGCCTACGTACCCTTTTTGGGGATCAAGCCACCGTAGTCCATGCAGACACGGACTAAGCATCATCGTAGGAAATCATACATAAATGAAAGTAGCTTTTGGCTTTGAACTTCCACTTAGTGTAAACAACTCAATGTCACATCGTGGCGCTCGTGGTGAATAAATCTTGAACCAAGGACCCTATCATGATGTTACCGGAGTTATTACACATACTAGTCCGTTAAAAACAGTTGTCTCTTCATTCCAACGCATTAATGGCCATGCAAAGACAAACCATGCATTAAGGTCGAACCCCGACTAACTCAACGTGCAACGACACAAGTGAAACAAAAAAAAAAACTGACTTTGTGAATAAAATATCTAACATATGTTGCAAAGCATAACTCACCATTTATTGTTGAAACAAGCAAGTCGTGTTGTGATACTATTGGCATTTGGCAACCTAGACATGTTTCAATTTACGTAATAAAAAAAAAATATAAGGATCAAATAATACGAAAATAAAGGATTATTTAGTGGGTATTATTATTATTATTATTATTATTATTATTATTATTATTATTATATATATATATATATGTGTGTGTGTGTGTGTGTTAACTTTTCTATGTATTGGATAGCTTATCGTTAAATTTTAATTTTTGTCTGGTTAGTCTTTAATTTCTAATATGGTTCTTTATTTTATGTATCTGAGTTATATATTTATAGATTCGGTTCTCGTATTGTTAAACTATCATCTCTTTTAAAAGCTTCCAACACAAGCGCTTTACCATTCTACTAAAACCAATTGGTAGTAGTAATGTGCTACTATATTTCCTTATACATTAAGGGTGTGAGCAATCTCTCCCAACCTCAAGTGTGGGAAATCTCAATACGAAAATACCCTTCAAAAAAAGTAATACGAAAATAAAGGATTATTTAGTGGGTATTATTATTATTATTATTATTATTATTATTATTATTATTATTATTATTATTATTATTATTATTATCATATATATATATATATATATATATATATATATATATATATATATATATATATATATATATATATATATATATATATAATGGTAAGCACTTTACTATCACCACCAATCGGATGGTTTTAGTAAGAGAATTAAGCATTTGTGTTGGATAGCAATGAGATGTACATTAAACTGTATTTGAGTCCCTGAATCATGTATATGTTGCAAAGCATAACTCACCATTTATTGTTGAAACAAGCAAGTCGTGTTGTGATACTATTGGCATTTGGCAACCTAGACATGTTTCAATTGACGTAATAAAATAAAAATATAAAGATCAAATAATACGAAAATACCCTTAAAAAAAATAATACGAAAATAAAGGATTATTTAGTGGGCATATATATATATATATATATATATATATATATATATATATATATATATATATATATATATATACTTTTCTATGTATTGGATAGCTTTTCGTTAAATTTTAATTTTTGTCTGGATTGTCTTTAACTTCTAGTATGGTTCTTTATTTTATGTATCTGAGTTATATATTTGTAGATTCGGATCTCGTATTGTTAAACTATCATCTCTTTTAAAAACTTCCAACACTTGCTCTTAATCTTAAAGACTTCAACATCCTTCCCAACACAAGCCGCTTACCATTCTACTAAAACCAATTGGTGGTGGTAGTAAAAGAATCTACTATATTTCCTTATACATTAAATATCTACTATATTTCCTTATACATTAAGGGTGTGGGCAATCTCTCCAACACCCCCACCATTGGTGGTGGTAGTAAATGTGCTTACCATTTTACTAAGACCAATTGGTGCTCTCCCAACACCCCCATTGGTGGTGGTAGTAAAGGTGCGTACCATTCTACTAAAACTCGTTGGTGGTGGTACTAAAGGTACTACTATATTTCCTTATACATTAAATGTGCTACTATATTTCTTTATACATTAATGTGGGCAATCTCTCCCAACACCCCCACCATTTGTGGTGGTAGTAAAGGTGCTTACCATTCTACTAAAACCAATTGGTGCTCTCCCAAAACCCGCCTTGGTGGTGGTAGTAAAAAACGTTTACCGTTGTACTAAAAACAATTGGTTGTAAGAAAGAAGCTACTGTATTACTTTATACATTCAAGAGTGTGGAAATCTCTCCCAACACCCCTCTCAAGTGTGGCAATCTGTTGCACAAATTTTTTATACATTCAAGAGTGTGAGAATCTCTCCCAACACCCCCCTCAAGTGTGGGCAATCTGTCCCAACACTAGCACACTACCATGTTAAGATCGTTCGCTTACCGTTCTACTAAAGCCAATTGGTGTCGGTAAAAGCGCTATCGTTCTACTAAAACCAATTGGTGTCGCAAATGCGCTACTATATTTCTTTATACATTCAAGAGTATGAGAATCTCTCAACACCCCCTCAAGTGCGGTCAATCCGTCCCAACACATGCACAATTTTTATTCAAGAGTGTGGACGCTCTCCCAACACTCCCACAAAGGGCAATCTCTCCCAATACTTACACAAAATTTTAAAATAATGTTCCAACTAGATTCGATATCATGACATCCTCATCCGATACCATGTTAAAGATCAAGCGCTTACCATTCTACTAAAACCAATTGATGGTAGTAAGGTGCTACTATATTTCCTTATACATTCAAGAGGGTGGCAATCTCTCCCAACACCTCCCCTCAAGTCCAACAGAAAATAATGTCGGGGTCCCAGCACCCCCCTCAAGTCGAAATAATGTTGACACCGGGGTTCGATCCCGTGACCTCTGGCTCTGATATAATGTCTTCCAAAAATTTAAGCTGATCGGGAGATTGATAATATGCAATTTTAAATTGCAAATTTGTGCTAGGCGTGTGACATAAATACTCGGTGAGTAACCGTGTAAGATACGTATAAAATACGGGACACACGTGCTACCAATCAAAAGTATTTGAGCATCAAAGATCGTCATCGTGGTGAACAAATTAAAGATAAAAATAATGTAAAGAATTACCAAGCAGAGAGCATCATTAGAAAAATAAAATACATTATTGCTATGACATAATTTTGGGCCCCTTAGAGCAAACCTTAGTGGTGGATTGAATAGAGGTTGTCCATTATGACACAATTTTACACATATCTTTGTATTGGTGTTTATTTTTAGATAGAATTGTAAATGAGATACGATAGATATGATTTAGTCATGGTTAAAAATTAAAAAAAACTTTTCTCAAAAAAAAAAAAAAAAAACTTTTCTCAAAAAAAAAAAAAAAAATTAAAAAAAACGAGAAGAACAACCAACAAACACATCTCCTATTTGTATTTTTTTTGGCTTTTGTTTTTATAATACAGTTTCTTCACAATTTTGCAAATAGATCCCTTGTCCTTGAAAAAAAAGGGTGGGTTTGTGGCTATTTTTTTTGTCATAGGGTATTCTCTTCCTTATCTGTATGTAGACAATGAGATGAAGAATATCTTGAAAAAAGCACTCTATTTTAGCACTACTATTTTACATGTATTTCATCAAACTCCATTCTGACAGGAAAATGTTTTAGGCACAAAATAACTCCCCACCCCGTCCCCCGAATTTGCTAACATGTGGTGCAGTTTTTTTGATTTTTATTTTTTATAATTAGAAGTGTGTGGATGTAAAATTGGTGAGAGATGAAATCGGGGATGGGGTCGGTGCCCCCATCACCTTCCATTTTGATAATTGTGGAGTAGAATATAGTTACATCATTCCCGCATTGCTGTTCTTCTTAGAAGAACCATAAGTAAGACAATTGTGGAGATATTCTTCCTTCACTTTTGTGAGAATAGAATAAATACTTGGACAAAGGTAAAATAATAGGTGTAAAATAGACAAATTTTTTTTGGAGACTATCTCTTCCTTGATCTATTTTGAGAGAGCCAAAGAGACAAGGTTCTCTCCCAAAAGAAGTGCCAAACCTTTTTTTTAATCAATATTTAATCTTATTTTATCAATAAATTTAAATATTTACCACAATTACAACATCTAATCACACTCAAATATTCTGTTAAGATCAAGCGTTTACCATTCTATTAAAATCAATTGGTGTTAATAAATGTGCTACTTTATTTCCTTATCATTTAAGAGTGTGGCAATCTCTCTCAACACCCCCCCAAGTGTTGCAATTTGTCCAACACTTGCATAATTTTTTTTTGTTTTAGATAACGTTCCAATTGATTCGATCTCGTGATTCTCTCGGCTCGATACACGTGTTAGGATCAAGTGCTTACTGTTGTACTAAAACCAATTGGTTTTAGTAGAACGGTAAACGCTTGATCATAATATGGTATCAGAGCAAGATGCCATGAGATCGAACCCTGGTTGGAACACTATTTTAAAAAAATAAAAAAGAAATTGTGCAATTGTTGAGACAGATTGTCCACACTTGGGAGGGTGTTGGGATAGATTCCCTACACTCTTGAATGAAAAATTGTGCAAGTGTTGGGACATATTTCTCACACTTGAGTGGGGTGTTGAGAGATATTACTCACACTCTTAAATGCCTAAAGAAATATAGTTGCGCCTATACTACAACCAATTGGTTTTAGTAGAACGGTAAGCTCTTGATCATAACATATTCTCTACAATTCTTTTATATTCATTACATTACAACATCACATCAACAAAAATTATCTCTACAATCCTTTTATATTTATCTTCCACTTATTTTTCGCCACGTCAGCGTAAAATAAACAATCAACAAACTTCTCCCAGATTCACCACTAAGGTTGCTCTTATATTATGAGCCATAGACGGTCGTCCATCTTGTCCGGACTCAGGGCCGACCCGGTGTGATATGACTATGAATTCAATATGAGATGTTCTTGTTACTATCTTTATTATTATTTCTCCACATTAAAAAAACACAAAAGAATACATCCACGAAATCGAGCGGGCCTGTCCACCAAACTGGTGTTGACCCTGAATTTCACGACGCCGGCTCATGATCTAAACCATAAAGGCATAAACATCAATTTACATCATCCCCGAAACTTTAGCCAAACAATAAGACCCTTCGTTTGAAGCTCAATTTTTATTATTATTTATTATTCTACATAATAATCGTGGGGGAAGGTCATTAGAATCTGCCAATAAATATAAAAAAAATAAAAAGGTAGAAAAGAAAGAAAAGTCTACTACTTCATATATATATATCAATCTTTCTTCATTGAAGCAAAGTGGGCTGTTGTACCTTCACTTTCTAAAATCAATACAATTCACAAACTGAGCTGACAAAAATCAACCTCTCTCTATTACAATGACAACTACCTCTGCCCATTCCGTTACACGTTTCTTGAATTTTGACACCACCAAATTTTCATTTTCAACTCCTTCAATTCTCATCACTAAATCTTCAGCCAAAAAAGTAAGCAATTTAACAATTTGGATAACTTAGTTTTATTTGAATTTTGAACTATTTTTTTGTTTGTTTGTTGGGTTGTTTATTTACATGTAGCAAACTTTTGTTGTTGTGCAGAAAAGCTTCATTTTTTGTTCTATGTCAACAAATGGGTCTAAAGCTAATGATCCCAGAAAGCCGATCGGAACGATTGAGACGAGGACTTTTCCGGCAGTTTCTTCGCCGGAATCAGCCATGGAAGCTCTTAAGTCCGCCATAGCTAACATGGAAGCTAACCCACCTTCTTCTGATTCAGGAATTATTCGTTTTGAGGTAATTTTGTTATTTTTGTAAAAGTCAATGGCTCAATGCTGTGTTATTTGTAGTTGTTCTGAGAGAATTTCTCTAGCAGCTTTTCTGTCTAAGGAAATTTTATTATGATCCTGGATGAATTATGACTTTCATGATCCGCGACCAATAAGAAAAAGATCAAACACATAAGTGCTTCACCGTGTAAAATATAAATGTCATTAATTTACATTTTACCCTTCTTATAAGAATTTTTATTAGTGGACAAATATGACATGATGATCCCGATCCACAATAAAACCACTGGTCTGTCTAATAGCTCAATTTTTTTGACGGATTTTTTATATTACGGATTTTTTTTTAGGGTTATTTTATGGTTTTAAATAATTGAATTTACTCTATTCAAAATGAAATGTATAAGACTTTTTATTTTACAAAAAATATTTTATAAAAACTGGATTAATGCAATTCATGTCAAAAAAATTTATAAAATCTGTATTTTACGGTAAAAAAAAAAATAGTGGATTGTTTACGAGATCCAATGCAACTGGTTTTAGCACATTCAATCCGTGACAAAAATCTGATGTGGCGTCGATCCTATCACCGCTAATCGACATCGGATTGTGACATTTATGATGTAATGATAGTTATGGAAACAGGATTATTCTTACGAAAGTTTGACAATACAATTGTTGTATAAAGGTTGTGCAAAATAATATATATTACAATATTTTATTTTTAATCTTTTTTACACGATAAAAATCTATTATGTGAAAGAGTATCAAAATGAAAGTTCAAATCCCTCGGTCTTAGCGATATAACATATGGATCACGAATAATAATAATTTCACATAATTACAATTACACAAATTGTGGTAAAAAAAAAATGATCCCGACCATAGATATTAATTTATAATTTGAAAAAAAATGTGGGAAAATGATTTTTTATTTTTATTGTTCTTGTTGCATGATACAGTTTCAACAGACTTCATGTAACTTCAATTATGTATACATATCATTGCTGGACATGGATACTAATTAATAGCAAAATAAAAAGAGTAAATGAACATTATTTATTAGGATTTGTTAAATATTTATTTAGTACTGATGTACGTACCTGAAGTAAAAAAAAAAGTTATTTTAAAATTTATATTATTAATAGTCTTTTATTTCTTTCAATGATAGATACAAATCAATTATCAATAAGCAGAAACATTTTAATATTATATGAAACTAATATGACATAAATTTTGGTAATGACGTAAATAAATAATTGATGAAACTAATCCAAGAAATTAATGAAATTTGCTTTGATTAATATTAGTAAAAAATATTATTAGTCAAACTACAACTTCTAAAGGCATGTGGTTGGTACGAAGGCATCGGTGCCCCATTCCTACATTCAATATTCCATGTGGTTGGTATTGATTCAGGAATTTCAATAATTGGGATGTTATATTATGTTAATTCTGATGTAGGAACTCTCTGTTATAACGAACCGTGACATAACTATCATGTATACAAACAAACTAAACAGTTTTGTCTTTTGTGTAAATGGCAGTTATTCGACGATCCGTACCGGTAGAAAGTCTCTACATCAAATTTTCCATTATATTGCTATATACTAATTCTAATATTCTTATTTTCTCGGTAATTTATGAGTGTTTTTCTTTTATACAAGTGATTTAGTAGTATAGTGTAAAAATTTTACGTTGAAGTAAGGGTATTGGTAATGTGCAAATGTATCACCTAAAAATTCCATTCTCATCCAAAATGGAAAATAAAAGATACTACTTCCGGTCTAAAATATAAATAATCATAAAATTTTCACATTGATTAAAAAAATGGTTAAATGTAAGTAATGTATGGAACAATTGACTATCATAAATACAATAATTGTGTTGTAAATAAAAATGATTGAATTGATATAAATTATGGATAAGATAAGGAAAAATATTAATTAATGCTCTCTTGATATTATGAATGACTTATATTATGAGACCAAAATAAAAAAAACTAAGATGACTTATATTTTGGACCGGAGGTGGTATGTTTTGTGTAGATACAAGCATACAAGTTGTAAGACAACTTATAAAATTTCAATGTAATTTAATATTAGTCAATTTCTTAAATTTTTTTATATAAATAACGTGCCTTTCACATGGATAATTTTTTTTAAAAGTGGTACAACTTTGACTATGACTCAATTGTCTAGTGGGACTTTCTTAAAGGCAAATTATTATTTTACATAGAAATGTTAATATATGATGTGAACATGAGATCTAAATGTCAAACATATAACAGCAATGCTACTGCCACGTTCGTGTCGCGACGGTGTCATTACGGTGATCTACAACGACATCTTGCCGTTGATTGATGCAGGATCTAGATGATCATCTAGATCCTCGCGCATCAACGCGATCACCGTTGCGCGCACACCGTCACAAGACACCTACGCGCCCGTAGCACCACTCAACATATAAATATGACAATAAGATTCAACATGTTCTTCAAAAGAATTCATCCCCCAAATTTGCGAACCGGATCACCTGTTTTTGTTCCTCGGCTTCTCCCCAGCAGAGGCGGACGCAAGATCCCGGATGAGGGGACGATACTATGGGCGAGTGTAAATTTTTAGGGGGGCAAAAAAAATACACAACATACATAATAGTGTAATTTCGGATTTAAGGGGGGGCGCTTGCCCCTTAGTTTAAAGGTACATCCGCCCCTGCTCCCCAGCTTTTAGGGACATGGTCGAACAGCGGCCACCCATTGTTGTGTGCTCTCTCTCCTGCAATTGGAACGGACGGCCGTGATCCGGCCACGTCCCCAAAGCAGGAGAAAAGCCGGAGTCTCAAAGCCGAGGATCCGAATCCCCGAATTTGGGTCTTGTGGCATTAGTAACCAGCTAGGCTCACCGCCGCCGACCGCCGGGAATTTTTCGGTACGGGTCAGAATCGAAAGTGATGCATTGTATTATATATTTATAAGTATTAATTTTAAAAATTCAAGGATGATTACGGGTCGATGGTCAATATTTAAAAAAATTAGCGGATCATTGTTAGCAGATATTTGTCTGTAATAATTTTAAATAATGTAAAAGATACATATTTTAAGGGATCAAATGACCCATATCCACCACCCTCTTTGGCGCCACCATTGTCCACCCTTGGTCTAAGATGGTTAGTCCGAGTTATCAAATCCATTAAAATATACGAGGGATTTTTTTTGACTTGTATCGAGAAATTCTCGCCACCACCCCTACTTGTAAAAAAGGTCTCGAGTAATTATACGTTCACAACCATTGTATCACGACGAATGATATAACGATCATCTGCAACATTGATCTCGATAGATCTAAATTGATAATGATATAAACTAATCATTAGCAACGATATAGATGACATTTATATGATTCGTTATGACACAACGATTATATATTATCATTACTCTAAGATCTCCGCAATAGAATATCCCGATAATGTATTAAACGTTTGAAAAATGGGAGTAGTAATGTTTTGAAGGACCACCCAACTTGCCTCTTTTCCAATCTATTGGACCCAGGGAGTAGTAGTATCATTACACAGCATGATTGGATGGATGTAAAAGTAACACTATTTTGGGATTATCCAAAGAAAAAACACTATTTTGGGAAAATATCATTACAATATACTATTTCCGTCCTATAAAAAATATCATTTTTTGAAAATGAATTATCTTATAAAAAGTGTCCATTTAGAATATCAATACATTATTTAATACATCTTTTTCAAACATACCTCTATCTCTCTTTAATCTTTGTATACGCTTTTCATATTCCAAAACAAGCATTTATTATAAAGAAAGGATATATGTCTCAATTAGTATTTAAAATACAACACATTAATTGTTTTATTAATTTGTGCGCTCTACAAAAAGTGAACACTTTTTGTGCGACGGAGGTAGTACTAATGAAATATGGTCATTGTTATATATTAGAAATAGAAAATAAATTTTATTGGATGTCACCATCGTCGGCACCTATACACGGCGGCGTCTCTCCACACGTAGTTTACCTGTAGACTCCTTCAAAGACACTATGCGCTCATTCTTACGCCCACACAATTTTATTAAGAGTCTCTAGATAAAAAATTTCACTCGGGTTGAATGCTTTAAATAGTTTTAAAGCATTTTTTAAGAACCCGAATGCTTAAAAGTTAAAACTCATGCTTTTACGGTATCTACCGTAAGTGTTTTTATGCAACTACCCTTTTCACCTTTCACTTAATTTCAAAGATGTAAATAAGAGCAATTTGATAGAAGATGGGCGAATATTTCTTAAAATCTTATAATGCAAATTATCCGTCATTTATGAGATTTTCATGTATATTAAGAAATTCAAAAAAAAATCAATGAATAAAATTGTCCTTTCATTTTCTTACAAATAAATTCGTTGTCGTTTCAAGAAATAATGAGAAAGGTAGTAGAATTAATTAGAGTTGGTAAATGAACAAAGCCGTCCGTAAATAAGCTTGCATTCGGTTTGTTTGTTTACTTACTAGCCAAAATTGAACATATTTATAAGCTTGTTTCCTAATTAGACGTTTACAAACATGACTCGTAAACGGTCAATTATGTTCGAAGCCCGTTTGTATAGACAAACTAATATAAAACCTAACCTTAACTCATCATATAATAAGTGTTTATTCAATTAATATTTTTTGTATTATGATGTTTGAACATTATTTTATAATTTTTGGACAAAAGTTGAGAAGAAATTATCAGAAAGGGCAAAAGTGGAGAAGAAATTATCAAAAAGAGCAAGTGAATTGAAAAATGGTGAAAAATGACAAAAGACATCCGAAAGGACGAAATTGTCCTTGTCACATTTAACGACTTCAATTCCACTATCAAATAAATCCATAAAAAATAATCTATTAATTTTTTTTAATATCAAACAAATCCACTAAACAAAAGCAAAAAACGTAAAAATGACATAATCGTTCAGTTGAATGACAATTTTTCCTTTTTGCCATTATATTCAATCAACCGGACTAAATGCCAATTAATACTCGAATTTTGTCTTTTTTAACATTTATTCAATTTTTTTATGTATTTGAACTTGATTTTATATACTTTGAAAAACTGAGGTCGAGCTGGAATTTAATAAGCCTAACTCTAACACGAACTTAAATAATTTGTCTTGCAAACAATTTGATATAAACATTATTTTATTTTTGTTCGTTTATTAATTATTCGTTCGTGAACTCAATAAACTAAAATTGAACGACAAACATTTGACTCGACTCAGCTCAATAACAACTCTAGATAGAATTAATAAAATTAAATACCTTTTGTTTTTTTGTTTTCATTGTCAATTTTCCTTTCCTTTTCTTTTGGCAATAGCTAATTCTTCATTTTTTTTTATGATAAATAAATAAATAAAAAAGGTGCCAGTACAGCAGCATATTGACGCACTTGATTGGCTCCATTCACAAGACGACGATCTTCTTCCACGTTGCTTTTTCTCTGGAAGAAGCAGAGTCACAATTTCCGATTACTCTGCAACCGATGATTCAAATGCGAATGGTTTTTCACAAATCTCGACGGCTTCCGGTGATGATAAGAATCTCGTCAGCGTCGCCGGCGTCGGTTCCGCCGTCCTCTTCCGTGATGTCCATCCTTTTTCCTTCGATGATTACTTAGCGATTAATAGGTAAATTTTCTTTAATTACTATACATTTGATTCTGCTTTTTGGGTTGTTTGTTTTTTTCTTTGACATTTTTATTCTTTGCTATGTGATTGTACTCGTTTTTTTTTCGAAACGATAGGAATAACTACAACGGACTTTTAACAGCTTTTCCAACAATAGAATAACAGGTTGTCACGAGTGCCGTTAAACGAATAGAGCCGTTCACAAATAAACTCGTGTTCGATTTGTTAGTATTTGCAATTGTTTATTTATTTGGTTTAACGAACCAAGTTTTAACAAAATTATAAGCTCGTTTTCTAAACAAACGAACATGAACAAACTCGCGAGCGTTCGATTATGTTCGTAAGCCTACTTATATAGATAAACCAATGTACAACATAATCATAACAAATAAGATGATAAGTATGTATTAATCCGATAGGAAGGGTAATTTTATAAAATGTTTAAAGAGTTTTCCTAATATTGTTGTTACTCTGGTATTTGAATATTAATTTGTACTTTGATATTTATTCATTTGGACTTGGTTATTGATATCTTAATGAACCAAACTCGATCCGAGCTCGAGTTGGAAGGAAAAAATACGTATAGTAAGCCAAACTCAAACACGGAATGAACAAATTTTGTTATAAATGAGCTGAGTTTGAATATAATTTTCAGTTCATTTATTAAACAAATGTTCGCGAACAAACTCGTGATTTTAACGAACCAAGTTTGAACTTATTTATTTTTTTCGTTTGTTAGACGAACGAACATGAACAAGCTCGTGACCTAAACGAACACAAGTTTAAACTACTGATATTCGATTCGGCTTGGTTCGTTAATAGCGCTAGTCACGAGTAGCCGACCCGTAACAGATCCAGAAAATAAAGTGTCATTGGTTCATACCGTATATACCTTAAAAGAGAAACCTTAATTCAATATGCATATAGGATTAAAAAAATTCACCAAGGGCAGGCGCCACTAGTACAGATCGGTGTGGCTACCAACATGACCATCCCTAGGGTAAGGCCCATTAGGCCATGGCATAGGGCCCTGACTTCTATGGTCACTATCATTGAGAAATTTTACCCTAAGATGATTGTACTGATTATAACCATACATTTCTACCTTCCTTATCTTACACACCCTTACTATGTGAAAGCAAATTGCTTTGTTTCGAAACGATTTGACTAATGAGACCGGGTTTTTAGCTCGTATATCGGATAAATATCGAATACAAAACTCTAGGGTCCCCGATTACACAGAGACGACCCTCTACCAAACTAGAGTATCCGTGCATTTTGAAAACCATCACCCCTTACTTGTGATGCATAGTAACTCAAGTAGGTTAAGGTTCAGCTTGGATTGTTTGCTTTTACATTCCCAAAACTTGGCCACATAAACTAGAAATACCTCAAAACAGATTATTTGATAGATATTTTCTCTGAGTATCATGTGACATTTCTGTTTATTGAAGGTTTTTATCGAAGAACTGCCCGCTGATACGCGCTTATGGAGCTATCCGTTTTGATGGAAAGGCTAACATATCATCTGAATGGTCGGCTTTCGGTTCCTTTTACTTCGTGGTTCCTCAGGTTCGTAGATTCCTTCTGCTCGGCTCATTTTCTGTCTGTTCTGTTCTGTTCTGTTCAGTTCAGTTGTGTTTGAATACGTAAATTACTTACCATCCTAATAACTTAAGTTTTATAAAACGAAGATAATTCAGTAATTATACGCATTGATGAACGTTCCGAGTTGTATTAAATTGGGTTGTATGTATATTTGTTGAAAATGACAGGTTGAGTTTGATGAACTAGAGGGAAGTTCGGTGATTGCCGCTACACTTGCTTGGGATTCTGCTCTTTCTTTGTCTTATCGTAAAGCTGTTCATTCACTTCAGACAACAATTAAACAGGTCCATATCTCTCCCAATTTAGTTGTTTGATTTTAGTTTTGATCCTTTTTTGAATTTTCTGTGATAGAATGAATGCATTTTCGAAGCTCGAGCTTGGCTCGGTTAACCATTCGAGTAGCTTGACTCGAGCTCGAACCCGAAAACCCAATCGAGTCAAACTTTTTTTTTCGTGTCGAGTATGAGTAGCTCATGAGTAGCCCGATTGTCTTACTAGGTTCAAGGTGCAGTCTGAAAGTATTTGGAGGTTTGTTTTGATACAATCGATTGTGTATCTCGTTGTGCTGCAGGTTTCGTCTGTTGTCTCGAAACTGCAAAAATCGACCTCTCCAACTTCTATTGAGAGCACCACCCATACTCCTAACAGAGAAGAATGGGATTTAACTGTCAATAAAGTGTTGGAAATGATTGCCTCTGAAGATTTACCATTGAAAAAGGTTCAACATTATTACATTTTTATCCTTCGGGAAATGACATTTTTAACCCCTTTTAGTTTAGCATATAAAGCCTTTACCGGTTTACCTTTATGGTATATTTATATATGCTTCACCCTATGTGGTTTAGCATTTTAGCCTTTACCCTTGATGTTTTCCGCGAAACGTTTAATATAGCATATTAAACGCTTTGTGGAAAACCACGGATATTAATACACCATAGGGGGTAAAGGATTTATATGCTGAACAATAGGGGAGTAGAGTGTCATTTCCACATTATCTTTTTTGAGATTTTAAACTCTATAAGTTCATCATGAATTTGGGATATATTTGCGCATTTTTGACTTACATTGATTCACTTCCTCGATTTTTCACACGTTAAATTATGACGGAATGCAGGTTGTGCTCGCGCGTCGTAGTCAAGTGGTAACGAATACTGATGTAGACCCGTTGCAGTGGTTGAGTAATTTCAAGGTATAGTTTTGGTTGATTCCAAACTTGGGGCGTTATACATATAACACACATAAAAACACTTTTTTTTTTATGTTGTTGTATATATATATATTGCATGTGGAATGACCACCTAAAAGTTTCCCGGTTGATATGTATGTGTATCGATCTTAACAACTACGATAAAATTACTTCGTGTTACAGGCTGATGGACCAGATGCTTATCAATTTTGTCTTCAACCTTTTGGATCACCCGCATTCATTGGAAACACAGTAAGTAGGACGATCAAGCTCACTTTTTTTAACTCGATCGAGTTTCAATCTAGCTAGTTTTGAGCCCCTGTTTCTGTAGTCCAGTTGAGCTCGAGCCAGGACAATTATCGACTCGACTCGATCCCACCCATATGAACACTCAGAACTGGACTTAATTATTAAATTTTCTAGAAACCTGGTACTCTTTACATAATTTTACGCCAAATTTGTCTTAAAAAACCGTGTTTGTGTGTGTAGCCCGAGCAACTATTCTGTCGTGACAAATCCACCGTCTACAGTGAAGCCCTGGCTGCAACGCGCCCGAGAGGTCCATCAGAGGCTTTGGACACCGAGATAGCTCATGACTTATTTTCCAGGTATATATATATATACATCAATCAATTTTCAATGTGCATTTAAAAACCGCATAAATATTTTTTCCAGTGTTCTTAATTACTCGTTCTGTTTCAAATGTTCATAGTCGGAAGGACCATCACGAGTTTGCAATTGTACGAGAGAATGTAAGGCAAAAACTAGAGGCAAGTGCAGGAATTTTTACTTTTTTTTGCAATCTATAGACAATCGTTGTGCTCTCGAGAATAATTATTTACTTTCCAATTTTCTTTTGGTCAGGCTGTGTGCTCAAGTTTATCAGTTCAACCAAAGAAAGCAGTAAGAAAGCTTACTCGAATCCAACATCTTTATGCTCGATTCGCTGGCACGCTGCGAGATGACAATGATGAGGTTAAATCTCATAACCTACCACACACACACATACATATATATATATATATATATATATATATATATATATATATATATATATATATATATATATATATATATATATATATCGCAAACTAAACTGTTTATCATTTCATATGTTTTACGTTCGATCTGATCACTTTTATCGCCTTTTTTCCAGTTCAAGATTCTATCTGATCTTCATCCTACCCCAGCAGTTTGTGGGTTCCCCATGGAAGATGCTAGGCAATACATAGCTGGATCTGGTAATTAATCCTTAGGACTATATATATATATAATATTTTGACCACAAATTTCATGCCTGCTATATTCTTTACATTAATGCATATGTAGCATGTTTATAATGGCGGAACAATATGATTGGTAGACGCAATTTAGTGGCCGTATCATTTTACGATGAATAAATCCAATGATCGATTTATGTGCTTGGAATAACTAACAATGTATATTTCTTGCTGTACAGAAATGTTTGACAGAGGATTGTATGCTGGCCCTGTCGGTTTTTTCGGGGGAGATAAGAGCGAGTTCTCTGTTGGAATAAGGTCTGCCTTGGTTGGCAAGGTATGTTCATAGTTTTAATAATGCCTTTTGGTTCGTCTTAAATATATGTTTTTGGTTCTTAAGTCACTAATCAATGACTGTGACTCGTATCAGTTAATGGGTCCCACGATATTTAATTGTCTACACATGTGTTGTAATGAACTGCTTTCGGTTTTAGGATGTCGGTGCGTTGATTTACGCGGGTCTCGGCGTTGTGGAAGGGAGTGTACCTGCTCAAGAGTGGCAAGAACTTGAACTCAAGGCATCTCAGGTAAAATTCATTCTAGAAAACTTTACAGTACAAAGTCTACATTACCCCCCCCCCCTCCCCCTCCCCCTCCCGTTGTGTTGAGGCCCCAAAACCGAGGTATATATATATATATATATATATATATATATATATATATATATATATATATATATAGTCCAGTTCAATGCATCAAATCATCTTAATCTAGCCCCACCTGATCACGGGCGGATCCAAAAAAATCCAGTGGGGGCACCAGAGCATATTCAAAGATCTCCACGAGGGGCATCTGTGGTGTTTTTACATTTTTTAACATCAAAACTTTATCGTTTTAAAACAGAAGAAATAATTTCCGGATCTCAGTGCCCCCACTGACCCCTCCTCTTTCCATGTGCGTCGTCCGCCAGTGAAGTTGAAATCCTGGCTCCGTCACTGCCCGTTGATTCATATGAGTACTGCTCAATGATCAATGATCTATAAATGCACACCGACACGATGTTGTGACAGTATTAGTTTTGATTAAATACTAACTTTTCCCTTTTGTTTGGGTGTTTGTTTTGCAGTTCATGAAATTAATGAAACAAGAGGAGAATGTGTTGACCTCAAAGACCATATAATAAAACACCATATATACAACACACAATACTCAGCTGTTTCAGAGCATCGTCATCATCTTCTTCGTATACCCGATTTTATTTTTTTCTTCTCCCTCTTTCGTTCGGTTTAGTTTTGTTAGCGCGAAACCCGAGAATAATCATGTATACAACAAGCAAAGATAATAAACAGGCTCCTATATTCAAATAAAAAGCCATGCTCAGGGGGGGCTAATTTGTAGACCTGTGTTATGGATAAAGCAAGGTAGTATCAGTAAGAAAAGCACATAGGAGTTTGGCCAAAATTGTTCATTCATTTCTCTTCAAACCAGTGAGATTTTTTTTTTTTTTTTTTAATTTTTTTTTTTTTAAATTTTTAAAATGAACTGGTGATTCTATTTATATTCACAATAAAGTAAATAAATCTATATATTTCGCAGCCTTTTCACTAAGATCAAATGTTGAATATTTTCTTTTCAGTTTAATATATATGATACGTAGATTATCAGCTCACAACTATGGTTATAATCATCGACGGGTGATGAATGTTTACTTGTGGGTTTTAATTAATTTTGGTAATTTTTATGTAAAACAAAATTTTTATATTTTTTTGGGATAAATATTTGTTTTTTTTAACACCTATCATTTTTGGTTATTTTTTCTAAAGCAATTGTTGGCTTGTAATTAGTTTCTTTATTTGATGCAAAAAAAATATGGGCCGCAGGACAAATACTTGCCTCATATGCTTCCTAAAAATGTGTTAATCCCTTTATCCAAAACATCCCTTTAATTACCTTCTCTTTTATGTTTAGAAGTCTATTGCATATATCAAACAAGTTAAGTCAACAATTATATTACAATACCAATAAACAAGAAAAGAAAGAAAGAGAGAAAACATAATAAAATCAAAGGATAATGAGTCTGAAACCAAAGCTTAAAAATTCAAGCAAAAAGAGAAGAAGGTTTGGGAGTAATACAAGAAGGGATAAACAGACAAAGAAACGGCGAAAAATAGTAAGAAGAAGAGGAAGAACAAGAAGAAAGACAATGGTATTTTTCAGGGTAAAGAGATTGTTGCAAAGAAGACGATATAGCAATAGAAGAATCCTCAAGATTAAAAGAATTCAACGAAATCCGAACAGAAAATAACTAACCCGCGCGCATGCAGAGTGACAATGTAAAACACGCGTGTTTTGTGAAAACCTATCAACATACGGCACTCGAATTAACACTTATACCTTATGTATGTAAACATTTGTTTATATTATTATATAGTTTTTTCCACTCTTTTTAGCCCCTCCATTAGGTGATCTCATGACTTAGTCTCCTTAGGTGTGATATTTGTAATAAAATAGGTATATTGTGTAGTATGCATACACAATGTGTTTCAAGATTATACAATTGTGATTAAACCGATGTTATTCCTACATTTTTATTATCCTAAATGGCAATTTTATATGGAAATCCTCATTGCAGAAGCATCAATTACATCATCTGACATGCAGTGATCACAAGCAATATATAACCAAGGAGTCATTTTCTGTTTATAAGACAAGAAGCCCAATCAGCATCAAAGTAGCCCATAATATATATAGTACCTTTAATATAACATAAAAGTCTTTTCACAACCCGACAATTAGGCGCAGAACGAGCTCGAACCCTACCGAACACCTAAGGGTTCGGCTCGGCTCGTATGTTCGAACGCCAGCTTGGGCTGGGCTTGAAATGGCCGGCCTTATATTTTCATTATTCGGCTCGGATTCGGTCCGGTATTTGGGGAAAAAGCTCGGCTCGGTTCGGCTCGAACATGTCGAACCGTTCGAACATGTTCGGCTCGAACGGGTTTTAAAAAAATAATCAGAACATGTTCGGCTCGGTTTTAAAAAACATGTTCGGCTCGAACTGTATATGAATTTATGATATCCGAGCCGAACATGTTCGAACATGTTCGGCTCGACCACCCAATATCTAATTTGTAAGGTTCGGCTCGAAGTTCGAACCCACGAAACGAGCCCGAATCGAGCTTTTTCGAGCCGAATACTTCGGATCAAATCGAATACTTAGGTTCATTTACAGCCTACCGACAATGATGAATTGTAAGAGAGGAGAGGAACTGATGTGGATGATTTCTTGTAAAAGCTAGATCGGTCTTGTGAGAGTACGATATTAAAGAGCTCGTATCATATTGTGTTATAATGTTGGATTCGAGATATATTGTGAGAGTACGATAGCAATTTGTGTAGGAAAGTGCTTCGAATGATCAAAATCAAGATTATGTAAGAGTTCTTGATAATTAAGACATCAATTTTGAGTATAAGTTTGTAAGAAGGTGGAACAAGACAGAATCAGAAATTGATGATCTGATGGATTAATAGACTATATTTATATGATCGAGTGGGCTGAATTAAGACAACTAACTGTGTTGGACTGAATTATATAAGGTTTTGATGTACTGAAAATAAAAATCAGGTGGCCGAGACGACCCCTAGGTACGTCCCTGCATGTCTGGTTGTTGATCAATGTGAATATACTGTTAGAACCGTAACGCGTATGTGTTAAAATAAAATACACAGTAGAGCAAAACAACAATTCATTCGAGCCATTCAAAGGATACCGCAATTACAATAATGCAAAATTAAAAAACGAAATTGAAAGACTCAACCGAGGCGAGTGAAACCACACTTTCCTTAAAACAATTTGCTCCGGTATAGTGCCCACGGTACTAGCGATTGTCTCATAAGATACAACGGTTTACATGTTCAATGTAGTGGCACTTCAAACTTTGAACAACGGTGAACAACAATCCGAATTATTACTAAATGAGATGCTCTAATTTTTCAAAATAAAAATTGCTCTGCAGATTTTCGTTTTTAGAATTTCCACTAGTGAGGGGATTTATAGGAGAAAATACTTGGAGGTTACGCACCACTAAGTCACTATCCATCCATTATCATGTTGAATATTTAACCACCCACGATTGTTGGAGATTTTGGGCTTAAAGCCCAAAGACGTTTACTAGTAAACGGTATACTTCGGGGTTAGTTTTGAAAAAGCCTCATAATAATTTATCGAGAGCTTATGGTATCATTGAAATCTACGTAAAAAACGTAGATAACGATAGGTCTTTGAATCATTTGGTTTGGATATCAGGTGAATGAGAAATTAATACTCAAAGTAGAACTTTAAAACCACGACGGTTTTCGACCCTTTGGCCGAATTCATTAGTTAAATGTCCATCTTAAATTATCTGCCGACTTTGGCCTATTCAATGGTTGAAGTCGTGGGTATATTTTTCAATTTGGCCGGAACGTGGGTGGTTAAATATTCAACATGATAATGGATGGATAGTGACTTAGTGGTGTGTAACCTCCAAGTATTTTCTCCTATAAATTCTCTCACTAGTGGAAATTCTAAGGACGAAAATCTACAGAGCAATTTTTATTTTGAAAAATTAGAGCATCTCATTTAGTAATAATTCTGCATTGTTGAATAGAAATTCTGAAAACCGTGAAGTTCGCCGTTGTTCAAAGTTTGAAGTGTCACTACATATTAGAGTAAAATATTGTTTATTCCATTGATTGATAATTGAGTACAAGTGTTGTTTATATGCTAATACAATAGGGGTAAAGACGGAAAGATAAAAATACAATAGTAACCCTACGACTGACGGCTACTTGTCGGCCAAGCTATTGGATGCTTCAATACGCCCCCGCAATCCCTCGGGAATGGAGTGGACGTGGAGATTGGATCTAAGATCGTTGAAACGGACATGGCCAAAGGACTTGGTTGAGACATTGGCCAGCTGATCTTTGGAAGAGATAAACGCTACATTGAGCTTGCGGGAAGCAACGAGCTCACGAACATGATGAAAGTCAATCTCAATATGCTTTGTACGAGCATGGAACACCGGATTGGCGGTGAGATAGGTGGTGCCAATGTTATCACACCACAAGGTAGGGGCCTGAGGCTGAGAGACACGCATTTCACGTAAGAGAGCCGAAATCCACTAGAGCTCAGCGGCAGCATGAGAAAGAGCCTTATATTCGGCTTCCGTACTACTCTTCGCGACGGTGAGTTGCTGTTTAGCGCGGCAACTAATTAAATTATCACCAAGGCATATACAAAAGGCACCGATAGAGCGACGGTCATCAGGATCAGAGGCCCAATCCGCATCAGAAAAGGCCTGAAGTTGCGCAGAGGGAGAGGGCCAAATAAGGAGGCCATCGGAGATCGACGACTTGAGGTAGCGCAAAATCCGTTTGACAGCAACCCAATGAGTGGTACGAGGTGCATGCATAAACTTACAGACCTTGTAGACGGCGAAGACAATATCCGAGCGAGTAAATCTAAGGTACTGGAGGCCGCCAATGATACTTCGATAAATTGTAGGATCATCAAACGGTTGCCTATCTGTACAGCTGAGATGTAAATTAGACGCCATAGGGGTGATGCATGGTTTGGCCGATTGCATATTGGCCCTGCAGAGTAGATTATGAATGTACTTGTGTTGCCTGAGAAGAAGACCATCAGGAGTGCGGATAGCTTCAACACCCAAGAAATAAGAAAGAGATCCAAGATCTTTGACCGGAAAATGAGAGGATAAATGAGAGATAGTAGCCAAAACCAGAGTCTCTGAGGTACTTGTAATTAAGACATCATCAACATAGATCAAGACAAAAATAGAGTCGCACTACGAGTGTAAATATATAACGAGGTATCGACCGTGACGGAGAAAATCCATATGCCCGAAGAACATCCGTAAAGCGAGAAAACCAGGCCCTGGGGGCTTGACGAAGACCATAAAGGCTGCGCTTAAGTTTGCAGACATGAGAAGGAAAGTCGGGGTGGCGGTACCACTGCGGTTGCTGCATATAAGCATCTTCAGAGAGAAAATAGTCTATATAGTTGAGCAGCGAGAACTGGCGTACCAAGATCGAAAGATCACTCTGTTAGATCCAAGGCACATCTTCATCAAGCTCTCGAACAAAGAAAAGAAGATATCCCTAACTTTTTATTCTATTTTATTATCAATTTTTTGATTTATTTGACAGGAATAGTTGAAGGGGAAACGCGTTCTGAATATCAACCTGACGGATAACCCAATTATTTGAAACCGCAAGAGAGAGCAATATACGGATAGTCACCGGGTAAAAACCGGACTAAATGTCTCAGAATAATCCACACCAGCTTCCTGATGGAAGCCTTTTGCAATAAGGCGCGCTTTGTAGCGCTTAATATGACCATCTGCATGACGTTTAATATGAAACACCCATTTATTACCAAGAACGTTCATCCGAGGAGAAAAAGGAACCAGATCCCACGTATCATTTTGGAGCAAAGCATTGAACTCATCTCTCATGGCATCTCTCCACTCTCGGGATTTAAGGGCTTCAGTGACTGTTGTGGTCTCAGAGGGTCGGAGGTTCGCAGTAAAGGCCTTGGGAAGAGGGTAGCGGACATAGTCGTCAGGAAGATGTTTAGGTTTTAGGGAATTCGTTTTAGACCGATTGACCATTTGGTGAGGAGGTGGGGATGGGGGCAGGAAAGAGGG
Source organism: Gentiana straminea (assembly GCA_036785695.1). Taxonomy (NCBI): domain Eukaryota; kingdom Viridiplantae; phylum Streptophyta; class Magnoliopsida; order Gentianales; family Gentianaceae; genus Gentiana; species Gentiana straminea. The sequence goes on along the minus strand of JAVUPR010000460.1, from coordinate 428,020 downwards.
AGGATCAGATGCGGAAGGGATAGAGGAAGATGTGGAGGAGACCGGAGAGAGAGAATAGGGAGGAGAGGGTGGTGATGGTGGGGAGGAAACGAGAGGGGGAGTGGGTTTAAGGGCGGGAAGAGTGAGAGAGGAAGGAAGTTGGACGATAGTATCCAGGCTCAAGGAGGGAGCGGATGGGGTTGATGTGTAGGGGAAAGAAGTTTCATCGAAGACTACATGACGCGAGATGTAGATGCGGCCAGAGCTAAGGTCAAGACATTTATAACCATGATGATTGGGACTGTAGCCTAAGAAGATGCATGTTTTTGAACGGAAATCAGTTTTATGATTATTATAGGGACGGAGGTGGGGCCAACAGGCACAACCAAACACACGAAGAAAATCATAGGCAGGGGGGATGTTATAGACCATTTCATAAGGAGATGAATTGTTGAGGGAACGAGTAGGGAGACGATTTATGAGGTAGGTGGCGGTGAGGAAGGCATCCTCCTAATAAGGGAGAGGAAGATTTGAGTGAGCGAGGAGAGAAAGACCAATTTCAACAATTTGACGATGACGTCTCTCAATGGCACCATTTTGTTCAGACGTGTGAGGACACGAGCGACGATGCTCAATGCCGAGAGAGGCGAAAAGGGTAGTAAGGCGACGATATTCACCACCCCAATCGGATTGGATAGCTTTAATTTTAGTGTTAAATTGACGTTCAACAAGAGCATTAAACTGAGGAAAAATGGATTCTACATCAGATTTCAAACGCAACGGATAAAGCCATAAAAATTTAGTATAATCATCCAAAAAGCTCAAATAGTATTTATTACCATAAATAGAATCTTCGACACACGGGCCCCATACATCATAAAAAATCAAGTCTAAGGGACGAGAGGAAGTAAACGACGATATAGGTAAAGACTGACGATGGATGCACCTGTTTCTGTTTCTCCTCCGGCCGGCAACGCAGCTGCCTCTCCAGTCGCAAATTTTGGTATGTATATCCCCGTTTTGGATCTAGTATTCATAGGGTGACCAAGAGGGCCAGAACAAGTAATTTCCTGAGTAGCAATAGGATTATCACTGGTTTCTGGTGAAGGTTCAACTAACAGTACGTGGTTGTTGTGGCAATGTATGTGACCGGAGTTTTGAAACATGGTAATTCAACGTGATATATATCAGATAAGAAGATAATGAGTTGAAACATCCTTGCCTACACTTCCACCCCTTTTGTATTGTTTTAGTAATATATAAGCCTGCGTTGTAACGCCCCGTTCCCGGACACCGAGTCCTTATCCGGAAATCGAAACGTTCGGCACGCATAATATTAAATAAATAATATTACACGTAAGCCTCTACTACGTCGTATCAAATAAAAGCAAACGGAAGCTAAAAAGACTCGGGTAATTTTTTTCAAACATCTCAGAATAGAAATTCAAGAACTAGAGAAGGAAATGTAAAGTTATTACATCCGAAACAAAACCAACGAATCCCAAAACAGTACGAATTCCAAAGTACTAAAAGTAAACTACAAAATCCAATAATAATCCAAATCTAGGAAATAAATAAAGAAATGAATAATAATTAAACAAAGTCTTCAACTCCGGCGTCCTCAAACGACGTCATCAAAGTCCTCCTCTAACTCATCATTTACCTGTTCGTCTTCTCTCCCCCAAACACATAAATAAACATGCATTTGAGGTAAGTACAATGTACAAAGTAAGAAGTAGAAGCTACAATATGATTAAGGTTTATTATTAAAAGATTTGCCTTACTGAGACCGACTCGATCTAGGGTTCACTACATGCCCATCGACACGTCGTGACTATACGTTTCTAACTTAGCTTATCTTTGTTACATCATTACTCAAGGACACAATGCATGGTGAAAATTCCACCACGAGATATACTTGCCAACTACGGTGATTAGCACCGGTAGTCCCGGGATCTCCCCGGTATGCATATACGTTCGATGGATTTCCTCCACTACCCTTCACCTTTTGAGCCGGTAGCGTTGTCCACCTTTTATGAACGTATCACATCGCCGATTTGAATCGGTGCCTAACCAAGAATAGATGACGTTTTAGCTTTTACTACACTTATGTAATTATTAATGTGAATTAACTAGTCACCAAAGTGTTTTCAGAATAATACTCACCTAATCAGCTCTACTCCCTCACTTAGACAACTAGACATCACATCCTATCAATTACACAGACAATGATGAACCCTAGTTCATCAAAGCACAAGCCCTTTCATGCCCTTCCGACGGATCCGAACTTCAACTCCCTTTAAGAGTACATTCGGTGTTTTAACTGAACGAATCAGAAACTCAATCGGGGCTTGTTCATATTTAATTAGTGTTATTTAATCATGAATTAAGGTTTAAAATTCAAAACATAGCTTAAGACAACATTATATAGAAAGCTGGGGCAATGCGTGCGCATTACTGCGGAATGCGTACGCATTCCCGCTTTACACTTATTCTAAGCAATCTGCATCGGGAATGCGGGCGCATTGCTAGCCAATGCGTACGCATCCTACGCGAAAAAAGCCCTAAAACTTGTTTTCCAACCCTTAACGGTCTCTACTCGAATCTAAACATCTTGCACATGAATTATAGCGAGAAAAACGGTAGAAAACATGTCTTTTAAGATCCAAAACAAAACTTAATCCTTAAACATCATCTAAGCTTAAAACTTGATGCAATATGCATCCAAAACATGATCTATTCTACTCTAAACCACAATTAGATTGTAGGAAGAGCTTCTTACCTTTAGCAAGCTTATTCCAACGACAAAACTCGGAGAAACGACGACTAAAACCGATCTTTCTCTTATCAAAGCTTCAACTTTACGCAATCAAAACGTTGCCTTCTTCACAACGATTCCGGCGCTCTACTACGATCCGAAAACCGTCAAGAATTGCTTTAACGGCCGATTGAAAAACTCTCGGCCCTAATTTTTGGCTCACACACGCGAGAGAGTATATGGAGGTGGAGAAAAATCGATTTCTAATAGGTTATAAGAATTGTGGGGATTTATTCTCCTTAAATAGAAAATCCCAAAAAAAAGATAGAGATCTTATTATCTTCCTTTATAATAAGATAAATCCCAAAAAAAAAGGATAAAGATCTTATTATCTTCCTTTATAATAAGATAAATCCCAAAAAAAAAAAAAAGGATAAAGATCTTATTATCTTCCTTTATAATAAGATAAATCCCAAAAAAAGGATAAAGATCTTATTATCTTCCTTAACTATATACATATATATATTTCGAAATATACATATATAATTTAACAAATACTTAAACTCCGAATAAAAGGAACCGAACCCAATATTTCGTTTTCGCAAAATGACACGTCGCCTTTCCCGAAAATCGGAATATTACATTCTTCCCCCGCCCAAAGGAGTTTCGTCCTCGAAACTTAAAACATACCTGGTAAGTCCATAAAATGCGGGAACTCGGCGATCATATCGTCCTCAACTTCCCAAGTAGCTTCATCCGGTGAATGATTGCTCCATTGCACCGAACTAAAGGAATCAACCGTCTCTTAATCATCTTTTCCTTCCGGTCCAAAATTCGGTCGGTGTCTCATCGTACGAAAGATTATCCTGGAGACCCTCCGGATCAACGATAGTCTCAATATCCGTCTTGGTCAAACACTTCTTTAACATTGAGACATGAAACACGTTGTGGACTCTCGACATGGATTACGGTAACTTGAGTCGTAAGCCAAAGGTCCAATTCTTTCTAGAATCTCAAAAGGTCCAACGTACCTAGGGCTTAGCTTTCCTTTTTGTCCAAAACGTTTCACTCCCTTCATTGGTGAAGCTCGTAGGTAAACTCTTTCACCAACTTCAAACTCAAGAGGTCTCCTTCTAACATCGCCCAACTCTTGTCTATCTTGAGCCGCCTTCGATTCTTCTTGACCAAATTGAACCCTTTCTTTAGCTTGCTCAACCAATTCGGCCCGGTGATTTGTCTTTCCCCGACTTCATCCCAAAACGGCGGTGTTCTACATCTTCTTCCATACAATGCTTCAAACGGTGGCATGCCAATACTTGCATGATAACCGTTGTTGTAAGCGAACTCCGCTACCGGTAGGTAATCATCCCGTGATCCACCTACTTCCAACACACAAGCTCTCAACATATCTTCAAGTGTTTGGATGGTTCTCTCGGATTGTCCATCGTCGAGGGTGAAAGGCCGTACTCAAATCCAACTTGGTTCCAAAAGTTTGCTTGTAAACTTTTCCAAAACCGACTGACGAACCTCGAATCACGATCCGAAACTATCGAGATAGGTACTCCGTGTAACTTCACTATATTATCCAAGTATAGTGTCGTCATTTTCTTCAAGGGCATATCGACCTTATATGGTAAGAAATGAGCGGATTTGGTCAATCTATCCACAATCACCCAAATCGCATCATTACCGCCTCTCGTCTTAGGTAAACCGGTGATAAAGTCCATAGTGATCTTATCCCACTTCCATTCTGGGATATCCAATGGCTTAAGCATTCCTCCCGGTCTTCTATGTTCCGCTTTAACCTTCTGGCAAGTATCACACTCTGCAACGAACTTGGCTATCTCCAGTTTCATCGAGGGCCACCAAAACCTTTCCTTCAAGTCTCTGTACATTTTGGTAGCTCCTGGATGACCTGCGAAAGCAATCCTATGTGCCTCTTCCATGACTCTCTGTCTTAAATCACCAACCTTAGGCACACACAAACGATCCTGGTACCAAAGATTGCCATTCTTATCTAACACATATCCAACCGTAGGCTTTTCCCTTGCAACTCGCTTCAAGTCAACCAACACTGGGTCTTCATCTTGCTTTTCCCGAATGTCATCCATCAACTCGGACCTTGCTAACAATGGTGCCATAAACTGTCGGTCTTCAATCGATCAAAGCTTCGGATTCTCAACCCATCTAACCTTTACGCAACGTCTTCAACACTCGATACGCAAACACTCGGTTTTCTCGCTCAAGGCATCGACCACTACATTTGCTTTACCCGGATGATACTTTGAATCTCCAAGTCATAATCCTTTACGAACTCCAGCCATCTCCTTTGTCTCATATTCGATTTTCCTGGGTAAAGAAATACTTCAAACTCTTGTGATCGGTGAAGATCCTGGCCTTAACTCCATACGGGTAGTGCCTCCAAGTCTTTAGGGCAAACACTACTGCTTTTGCCAACTCTAAGTCATGTGTTGGGTAATTCTTCTCATGCACCTTCAACTTGTCGGGATGCATAAGCAATTACCTTCCCTCCCCGCATCAACACACAACCTAAACCTTGTCCCGAAGCATCCGTGTAGACATCATAATTATCAAAGATCTCCGGAACGCCAAAGCGGGGCCGTAGTCAACCTCTTTTTCAACGTCGAAAAGCATCTTCACACTCACTCGGTCCACTCGAACTTCACATCCTTTTGAGTGAGCCGGGTAAGTGGTGTAGCTATCTTTGAGAAGTCTTCTACAAACTTCCTATAATAGCCGACCAAACCGAGAAAACTTCTAACCTCGAAACGGTAGTCGGTCCGGACCACTTCTCAACCGCTTCAATCTTCGCGGGATCAACCTTAATGCCATCTCCGAAATGACATGACCCAAGAAACTCACTTGATTCAACCAAAAGTCGCACTTCGAGAACTTGGCATACAAGCTGGTTCTCCTTTAATGTATCCGGCACTATCCTTAAGTGTTCTTCATGTTCCTTCTCATCCTTAGAGTATACAAGGATGTCATCTATGAACACTATCACAAACTTATCCAAGTATGGCATGAAAACACGCTGCATTAAATCCATAAATGCGGATGGGGCATTAGTGAGTCCAAAAGGCATAACTAAGAACTCATAATGTCCATACCTCGTACCGAAAGCCGTCTTTGGTATATCGCTACCTTGATCTTCAATCGGTGGTATCCCGATCTAAGATCAATCTTAGAAAACACTCTCTTGCCTTGCAACCGGTTAAACAAATCATCAATCCTCGGCAAAGGGTATTTATTCTTGATGGTCGGATTATTCAACGCTCGATAGTCTATGCACATCCTCGTACTACCATCTTTCTTCTTAACAAACAACACCGGGGCTCCCAAGGCGAAGTACTAGGCTGAATTATATTCCTCTCAAGCATATCCTTGAGCTGTGCTTTCAACTCCTTCAATTCAGCCGGTGCCATTCTATAGGGTGCCTTAGCAACGGGTGCCGCTCCCGGCATCAACTTGATCTCGAATTCTATCTCTCTATCCGGCATGTTTCCCGGTAACTCTTCTCGGAAACACTTCGGGGTATTCCTTGACTACGGGGGTCTCCTCTAACTTAGGTTTTACCTGCTCCACATCAATCTTGCGTACAACAAGTAGCCTTCACAACCTTTCGACAAGCCCTTATAGCCTTAACCGGCGAAATTATAGGGTGACGCTTCTTACTAGGCTTGTAAATGTTACCTTGATAAGTCTTATCTGATTTTCCCGGTATCTTAAAGGTCACTCTCTTTTCTCTACAATCCAAGTGGACGAAATTCTCGGATAGCCAATCTATTCCAAGAATCACATCAAAATCGAAAAGTCCAAAACCGTAAAGTCACTCTTGCAACAATACTTTCCAACTCGAACCTCTACCAGGGGTATCAACTTGGTTACCTTAGTCACCTTCCCTAAAGGTGTTGTTATCTCCAAAGTATTTCTTAAAGGTTCCATTGGCAAGTTAAGCTTCTTAGCTATCTTAGTTGACACAAAAGTATTAGACGCTCCCGTATCAAACAACGCCGTAATCGCTAAGTTGTCTAATATTATTGTACCTAGGATGTAAATTCATTTATTTAAATACAAATACAACATGATTTAAATCGTGCTATAAAAGTACTCAAATAAATTAAATTAAACAAAAAGGTACCCGAAATAACATTATCGTCCGGTTCTCGCTATCTCGGCATCCACCGCAAAGACTCGAACGGGGCGACTTGGGCCGCCTTTCCCACTTCCTTGCTTCGGAATATTCGAACTCCCCTTCGTGGGACACATCTTGGCAAAATGTCCTAAATCTCCATAGTAGTAGCGACCTCTCCCCGTATTAGCCTTACACTCACCCGAGTGATTCTGTTGCACTTAGAGCATAAAGGTGCTCCGGTGGGTGGCTTACTCGCCGTAGGGGCCGTTGTCTTCTTGAAATTTTGTTGGGGTGCTCCCCGGCTATTGCCCCGGCTTGTTCCAAAATTCCTCTTGCTCCCGATAACAACGGTGGCCTTCTTCCCGAATGTCTCAACCTCTAAGGCCTTATTCAACAACTCGGCCATGTTCTTGGTCGTGAAACCCAACATGCCGATCGTATCGATACGATAACCCTTCCTTGTATAGGGCCATCTTCCTCTCTTCTACCTTCATCAACTCGGGGTAGAATCTTCCCAATTCGTTAAACTTGTTGGTGTATTGTGATACTTGTCATGTAATTACCTTGCTTATGCTTTAGAAATTGACTTGCCATGTCCGTCCGCACCGTTGCCTTTGGAAAATACTCATTATAGAACATTGCCTTAAAGCTTTCCCAATCCGTCACTTTACCATTACTCGCTTTCCGTATAGCATCTATCCATGCTTCAAATTTGCACCCAAAAGGAAACTAACCGCCAACCGTGCCATCTCGGTCTCGGGGACATGTATGTTCCTACATGCCTTCTCAAAACTCCTTATCCACTCTTCGGCCTTCGAATACTCGACATTCCCAAAGAAGTCTTGAACTTTGTTCCTCCTTAATCTCGTATACCGCCAATCGGTGGTGCTTGCTCGGGTGCCGGTCTAATGGGGCTTGTGGATAGACTGGAGGATATCCAAAAGGTATTTCTTGTTGCTTGGTACTTGGTGTTGGTGGAAACCATAGGGTGGGTAACCAAAGCCTTGATGACGGTCAAAACAGGGTGGAGGTGGTACAGTAGGTCGGGGAGTATGACCCACTGGAGGAGGGTAAAAGGTCTGATGCTTGCGATGAGAAAACACTTGGTGGGGAAGGGTAGCTCACCGCTGGGGGGGATAGATACTAGTTGGGGGGGTACGTAGGCGGGTGGAATGTCTCCCACTACGGTGACTCGTATAGGTGCTTCTCCCGGTTCTCCATAGATGTAGTTGTACCTTGGTGGAGGGTGACTTACGGTGGCGGTACTAAACCCACCGGAACGTCACTTACCAAGGAAAACCGAACCGAACTTCCCACATGCCATTGTGGGTGTTGCTCCCGACGAGGTCGCGGTGACAAACTCCGCTGAGATCGTGGTGTAGGGGTTGCGGTATGAGGGGGTGGAGTGGGGCTCGGGTGAGGTGAAGGATTCGCCTCACGAAACCGCCTCTAACAACCGGCGTAGGACTCTCTCGACGTACTCCCGAAGCTTCGCACCCGCTCCGGTTCTCGTGAACACCATCCCGATGATCAACGAAAACCAAATCGTTACTAAGAGGTCTAAAGAGAACTTATCTTAATAGAAAGAAAGCCTAAAAGACGCTTCTCTCTGATACCAACTGTAACGCCCCGTTCCCGGACACCGAGTCCTTATCCGGAAATCGAAACGTTCGGCACGCATAATATTAAATAAATAATATTACACGTAAGCCTCTACTACGTCGTATCAAATAAAAGCAAACGGAAGCTAAAAAGACTCGGGTAATTTTTTTCAAACATCTCAGAATAGAAATTCAAGAACTAGAGAAGGAAATGTAAAGTTATTACATCCGAAACAAAACCAACGAATCCCAAAACAAAGATACGAATTCCAAAGTACTAAAAGTAAACTACAAAATCCAATAATAATCCAAATCTAGGAAATAAATAAAGAAATGAATAATAATTAAACAAAGTCTTCAACTCCGGCGTCCTCAAACGACGTCATCAAAGTCCTCCTCTAACTCATCATTTACCTCGTTCGTCTTCTCTCCCCCAAACACATAAATAAACATGCATTTGAGGTAAGTACAATGTACAAAGTAAGAAGTAGAAGCTACAATATGATTAAGGTTTATTATTAAAAGATTTGCCTTACTGAGACCGACTCGATCTAGGGTTCACTACATGCCCATCGACACGTCGTGACTATACGTTTCTAACTTAGCTTATCTTTGTTACATCATTACTCAAGGACACAATGCATGGTGAAAATTCCACCACGAGATATACTTGCCAACTACGGTGATTAGCACCGGTAGTCCCGGGATCTCCCCGGTATGCATATACGTTCGATGGATTTCCTCCACTACCCTTCACCTTTTGAGCCGGTAGCGTTGTCCACCTTTTATGAACGTATCACATCGCCGATTTGAATCGGTGCCTAACCAAGAATAGATGACGTTTTAGCTTTTACTACACTTATGTAATTATTAATGTGAATTAACTAGTCACCAAAGTGTTTTCGAATAATACTCACCTAATCGGCTCTACTCCCTCACTTAGACAACTAGACATCACATCCTATCAATTACACAGACAATGATGAACCCTAGTTCATCAAAGCACAAGCCCTTTCATGCCCTTCCGACGGATCCGAACTTCAACTCCCTTTAAGAGTACATTCGGTGTTTTAACTGAACGAATCAGAAACTCAATCGGGGCTTGTTCATATTTAATTAGTGTTATTTAATCATGAATTAAGGTTTAAAATTCAAAACATAGCTTAAGACAACATTATATAGAAAGCTGGGGCAATGCGTGCGCATTACTCTGGAATGCGTACGCATTCCTGCTGCACTTATTCTAAGCAATCCTGCATCAGGAATGCGGGCGCATTGCTAGCCAATGCGTACGCATCCTACGCGAAAAAAGCCCTAAAACCTGTTTTCCAACCCTTAACGGTCTCTACTCGAATCTAAACATCTTGCACATGAATTATAGCGTAAAAACAAGTAGAAAACATGTCTTTTAAGATCCAAAACAAAACTTAATCCTTAAACATCATCTAAGCTTAAAACTTGATGCAATATGCATCCAAAACATGATCTATTCTACTCTAAACCACAATTAGATTGTAGGAAGAGCGCTTACCTTTAGCAAGCTTATTCCAACAAAGAAACTCGGAGAAACGAGCCTAAAACCGATCTTTCTCTTATCAAAGCTTCAACTTTCGCAATCAAAACGTTGCCTTCTTCACAACGATTCCGGCGCTCTACTCGATCCGAAAACCGTCAAGAATTGCTTTAACAGCCGATTGAAAAACTCTCAGCCCTAATTTTTGGCTCACACACGCAGAGAGTATATGGAGGTGGAGAAAAATCTGATTTCTAATAGGTTATAAGAATTGTGGGGATTTATTCTCCTTAAATAGAAAATCCCAAAAAAAAGATAGAGATCTTATTATCTTCCTTTATAATAAGATAAATCCCAAAAAAAAAGGATAAAGATCTTATTATCTTCCTTTATAATAAGATAAATCCCAAAAAAAAGGATAAAGATCTTATTATCTTCCTTTATAATAAGATAAATCCCAAAAAAAAGGATAAAGATCTTATTATCTTCCTTAACTATATACATATATATATTTCGAAATATACATATATAATTTAACAAATACTTAAACTCCGAATAAAAGGAACCGAACCCAATATTTCGTTTTCGCAAAATGACACGTCTGCCCTTTCCCGAAAATCGGAATATTACATGCGTATTGACGTTGTTGTGCTCTTTATAGGTATTTGTGTGCCCTATGTTGGTGCATTTGGAGAGACTCTTTGTGTTGAGAATAACCCTTTTATTTATTTTACCTATGATTAGTCCATATTTTGTGGTGTTTAATGTTCTTATTTTATATCTATTTTATCGGAAGATACTTTTTTTCGGGTATGTTTTGGTTGATTTTCAGGTTTTAGGAGTTCGGAAGAGATGATGGAGATTTCTGGACTTATAAAGCAATTTTCGGATGTTTTGCAGAAGATTCAGAAAGAGAAGGATTTCAAGATTCGAGAATTTCAGTTTTCACCTATGTCGGGATCCCGACATGTTGAAGAGAAGACAAATCCACCCGGACTCGTTTTAGAATTTCTCTCTATTATTCACATTGGACTTTTTAATAATTAATTAGGTCTTATAATAATTGTTATTAGATTTTAAAGATAATAAAATAAAACTTGGGCTCCCAAGTGAGCATTGTCAATTCTTCAAATTTGTGTGGAGTATTACTGTATTAGGTTTAATAATTGCAGGCAGGGGGACGTGAATGAAGGAAGCTGGCATCACTAGTTGCTGCTGCCGGCAACTTTTTTTTTGATTTCTTTCTCCATTGTAAGGTACGATTAATTATTTTTATTTTCATCTTATAATGCGTAGTTAGATTTTTTTTCTTCTAGTTAATTAATTGCTAATCCCTCGATTGTTATAGATTGTGAGATCGAATTAGTTGTACTCCTCGATTAAATTGTTATTATTTATTTATTTTCTGATTTATCGATTCATGATTGAATTGTTAGTTTAATTGTTTCGGTCGAATGATTGACTGAATAATTTGATCTAGCACCAAAAATCGAATTTAGACGAATGCCAATAAAGATTTGATTTAAGTGGTAAACAACATATTGCCTGACGGTTCGTAGCCCGTAGGATTTTCTATTTTGAAAATAAGTTATCTAGGTTAAAGATAAGTGATGTGCGTTAATACCTAGAATTGAGTTTTTTAATCGTTAGGGCAATGGTTCTCACAAAACCGCTAACGATTGTTGAGAGATGTGGCATACAATTAAAGAATAAGTAGTGACGATTGTCCTGCTTATCGAATATATGAAATTGGTTGTTTGAGGATTGTCGGCTACTATATCTAATTTATTAATAATTAACGAGCCATCTTTGCATCAATGATCAATCGTAGGAATTAAGGAAAAATAACGAATAAGGTGGATTTTTTTAGATATATTCTATTTTACTTTCTTTTATTCATCTTCTATTTTTAGGAAATTAGATAAAAATCAAATATCTTTTATTTTATATTTTTAAGAGAAATAAATTCACCGTTCCTTGTGGGTTCGACTCCTGCTTCTACTGTATAGTGAATTATCTTTTGTGGCTTGACGACCTACAAACATACAAGACCTATAAATCCTTATATACCGTAAGTGCACTCTGAATTGGCTGGTGCTAATGTAGCATAACACAAAATAATAATAATAATAATAATAATAATAATAATAATAATGAAAAAGCAAATTTGTAGCATTGGTAAATCCTTTTCTCTTCAATAGACAATAGTGCCAACCCTTTCCATTCCAACCCCATCCACACCCACACTTGGTTTGCTCGCAGGGGCAGATGCAGGCCCTGGGATGAGGGTGATTCGATAACGTTTTTTTTACAGTCTGATTATTACATTTTGTTTGAATAATGAAGATAATAGAGGAAGATGCCTCTAATTTAAACCTAAAATTTACGATTTATCTCTCTTTTAACTTTTTGATTTAATAATAATAATATAATACAACAATACCGTTCGTTTCACAACTTGGTTTTCTATTGTTTTTATTATAATAAAATTTCTTAAAATGTATAATTTTGGTAATGATTAATAAGAAAATGTTAAATTATTCGATCACATTATGTGACGAGACGAATATAGTAACGAAAATAAATTTTAAGGAAGAAATAAAATATATCTTATATATATTAGTGTATGTATTTTTCCGACACAATAGGGCGTGTACTCGTACCAATGTACATCCGCCCATTGCTTTTTTTTTTTTTTTTTTTTTTTTTTTTTTTGGGGGGGGGGGGGGGGGGGGGGGGGAGGAGGGGTTATATTAAAATTAATTTAATATACAATGTCCAATTAAGTTAACCACCAAACGAGTCATATCTGCGGCCGTCCATGTCCCCACCTTCACTATCAAACAAATTATAATATTGCACATGTTTGTTTATTACTAAATTATCATTTATTTAGTCACGTTACATGTATCTCGTTCTTTCTCATTGTTCCATGTATCTCACGTCTAAAACACTCTCATATCATTGTAGGGATATTTTAATTAATTCGGATTTTTTTTAATTTTAATTTTCTGTTTCTTTTTTCGTTTTAAGTTCTCTTTTCCTCTAGGTCAGCGGAAACCGACCTAGGGTTTTTATCAAAAAAGCCCATTTGGTTTCAAATTATGTTTTTATGTGTTTTTATTACTGTTTTCATGTCAGAATTGCACGTAATTGAATATGATTACATGTTGCACATCTACTAATAAACTAAGGTTGGAGTTAAAACCTAGACCGCTGCACCTGACCTTCGCCCCGGCCGGGAAAGCGTTCGGATTGATCCCAGACTTAGTAGTCTGGGCGTCATGTGTGTAGAAACCAAGTCTGGAGCTAAAGCCTGGGCCGCTGCCCCCGGCCTTCGATCGGGCACGCATCCGGACTGATCCCAGACTTAGCTATGTTTATGAGTTTTGTTTTATGTTAATAGTGGAGATATGATGGTAGTTCGGTGTTGTTATGGCCTTGGTATGTTCAAGTGTGTTGGATATGGATTATAACATAAACTTAGGTGTTTTACGTGCTTCTACTTGCTTTATGTGTTTACCCGAATATATTTAGCACAAAAAGGTATTCGTTATTAAGAAACGAATCGCATGGATACCACCCGAATATATTTAGCACAACAAGGTATTCGTTATTAAGAAACAAATCGCATGGATACCTTGGGTATTATTCTCGTGTCCCATGTCGGATGTACGACTAGGTTTGTATTAGCCAAGTTCTTTTTAAGACGACGCATTTTTTGGAGTACCTTGGGTATTATTCAAAGTCCCACATTGAATGTATAGTTAGTTGTGCTAGCCGAGATGTACCATGCGCCCTCAGGCTAAGTAGTAAGAAGCAGGAAAGAATAAGTTAAGACAAGAACAAAGTTAGGACAAGTAAGACACATGAATGTAATAGATAAGACACGAACATGATACGGATATAGACAAGTACAATATGAGTTAGTAGATTGCTTACATAAGTTTGATCAACTGGCTAAATATAGTAAGTAGATAAATAATGAAACTGATTGGGGGTGACCCGAATCAGTCCACGTGTCAAGCGTATATAGAGCGAACCAGGCGAACGGGACGAGAGATGTACCCGACTTGGATGTCACCTCGACCAGATCAGATCAGGGCAGGGCAGGTCCCTGACCAGAGGACGCAAACTGACCAGGCCAGGGCAGGTCCCTGACCCGTATGATCATATGCATCAGTATTTAGCGCATATGCAGTTATACAACGCCCCGGACGAAATGAAGTGCAAAGTTTTTCCCGCACTTCTATCTGGAAGGGCTAGGGACTGGTTTAACAAGTTGCCGTCCAGATCTATCACCAGCTTTACGGTTTTAACAAAGAAATTCATGAGCATGTTTATCGCTGCAAGACTATTCCAAAGAAATAGCACTCATTTGCTCACCATCAAGAAGAAGTCCGATGAAACGGTTCTACAATTTATCAAAAGGTTTAATGCAGAATCAACCCAGGTGGCTGATGTGGACGATCGATTTTTGGTAGCCTCGTTCGTGGCAGGACTACGAGAGGGGAGGTTACATGCCAAATTAAATGGGAAAAATCCCAGGACTAGAGAAGAGTGCTTGGCAGTTGCTTTCAAGCACTGTCAGGGTGAAGAAGCTAATCGCGCCAAGCGCGAGTTGGAGAAAGGAGATCATAGGAAAGGGAAGGCAGAAGAGAAATCCGACAAGAAGCGCAAATCGGTTTGGGATAGGGTGCAAGCACCTATAACCGACAGATTGGGTAAGAGAGGTGCTCTACAGGATAGAGACCTAATCCCATTGAACAGATCACGGGAGCAAGTTTTGGCTATCATGGAACGTAAGGGGATAGCGAGAACTCCATTTCCCATGAAAGGACCCAGGGAAAAGAGAGATCAGACCAAATTCTGTAAATTCCACCAGGATGTTGGTCATGATACAGAGTCGTGCAAGGAGTTGATTAGGGATATCGACGCAGCAGTTATGGAAGGAAGACTCGACGAGGTAGTGGACAGATCTCGTAACGAAGAGCCTAGAAGGCGCAGAGAGTTCAGGAGAGGAACACATCAGAACGAAAGGAACAGAAACAACGAACAGAGAAGGCCAAGAAATCCATCCCCAGATCAGGACGGTCAGATCGATAACCGTCCAGTAAATACTATTAACACGATCATGGGAGGTCCCAGACGGACATATCAGGAAAAGGAAGTGCAGACAGCAGATCAGATGGATCAGAATAAGAATTCTGGTAAGCGTCAGAAGGTATCAGGGGAAGTAAGGTATGGACCAGAGGACCCATTACCACTGGTCATCAACAATGAAGGGCTGGTCATCGAGGCCGTAATCAATAAGAACTGGGTAAAAATGATTTGTGTTGATACATGAAGCGCTGTAAACATCCTATATTACAGGGCATTCCAAGCCATGAAATTGAAGGACTCAAGCTTAATTCCGGTATCCACCCCTCTATTCGGATTTACAGGCGCGCCTATCCATCCTATAGGCATGATCACATTACCTACAACTTATGGTAAATTACCTAAGGGCAGGACCCTCATGGTAAATTACATTGTGGTTAAAGCGCCCTCAGCTTATAACGTCATCATGGGAAGACCAGCAATCATCGATCTACGAGCAGTTATCTCCCCAGCCCATAATAGTATGAAGTTTCCGGTCAATTCAGGATCGGTTGAAATTAAGGGAGATGTGGAAATAGCCAAGAGTTGTTACACATCTGTGGTTGGTGAAAAGCAATTCGTTCAACAGGTAACTCTTGAGGAATTATTACCAGAGGAGGAAAAAACTTGGGTATCAGCAGATCGGACCGAGGTCGTTCGGATAGGGGAACGGGGAAGTAGAGTCGGTGGTCGGCATAGGTTCTTGGATTCCGGATCCCTATAAGAGGGCGTTAATAGATCTGCTCAGAAAGTAAAAAGATGTTTTTGCATGGAAAACAAATGATATGCCAGGTTTATCACCAGAGTTTATAGTCCACAGTTTAAACGTGGATCAGAACAGGCCCCCAGTTCATCAGAAGAAGAGACATTTCGCACCAGAACGGATCTCGGTCATAGAACAAGAGGTTGCAAAATTAAAGCAGGCAGGAATTGTCAAGGAAGTGGTTTATCCAGAGTGGTTGGCCAATCCGGTGTTGGTGAAGAAATCAGATGGCTCCTAGAGAATGTGCGTGGATTTTACGGATTTAAACAAGCCTACCCTAAGGACAGTTACACTTCACCCAGAATCGACAGACTAGTGGATTCGACTGTGAGTTTTGAAATTTTTGGGTTCCTGGACGCGTATAAAGGATATCACCAGATCTTTATGGACCCAAAGGATGCAGAGAAAACAGCCTTCATAACTGAGTTTGGGTCATATTATTATGTAACCATGCCATTTGGACTGAAGAATGCAGGTGCCACCTACCAGAGGGCATTTAATCGAATTTTCCACGATCAGATAGGCAAGTCCATGGAAGTTTATGTTGATGATTTACTGATCAAAAGCAGGTCTTTAGATCAATATTTACAAGATGTGAATGAAGTTTGCAAGGTACTCCGAGCTGCTAAGATGAAACTTAACCCAAAGAAGTGCACGTTCGGGGTCAGATCGGGAAAATTTCTTGGTTACATGATTTCTAAAGACAGAATCAGGGCCAATCCGGACAAGCTGGATGCTATGAAGATGATGCCACCACCCACTAATAAAGTACAAAGATTAACTGGAAGGTTAGCAGCATTGAACAGATTCCTTTCACGATCAGCACAGCGTGCACTACCTTTCTTTAAGATCTTAAGGAAAGCTACACCATTTCATTGGGGATCAGATTGTCAAGAGGCCTTTGATGAATTGAAGAAATATCTGTTGGAGTTTCCAACTCTGACATCTCCCCAAGAAGGAGAAGTTTTGTACCTTTATCTATCAGTTTGTGACGAAGCCATTAGTGCTGTCTTGGTTAGGCAACATGGTACACTCCAGAAGCCAGTTTATTACACGAGCAAAGCCTTACATGGACCAAAAGTCAGGTACTCAGATGCGGAGAAATTGGTACTAGCATTAGTACATACGTCCAGAAAATTGAGATCTTATTTTCAGAGTCACCCGGTCGTCGTCTTGAACGATCAGCCGTTAAAGAAAATATTGAGCAGGCCAGATACTTCAGGTCGTTTAGCCAAATGGGTCGTCGAATTGGCAGGTTACGATCTAGAGTACAGACCAAGAACAGCTGTGAAAGCTCAAGCTCTTGCAGATTTTCTGGCCGAAGAGAAGTCTATTTCTATCGATCAGCAAATGAGTCCAAAAGAATCAGGCCAGTGGAAGTTGTTCGTTGATGGAGCATCTAGCAAGAGCGGGTCAGGAGCAGGTCTCCTCCTCATAAGTCCAAGGGGTGAATAATTCCCTTATGCTTTGCACTTTAAGTTCCACGCAACCAACAACGAAGCAGAGTATGAAGCACTGATTACAGGTTTGAACTTAGCTCTAAAATTGGGAGTTAGGCAACTTAAGGTCTACAGTGACTCTCAACTGGTAGTAAACCACATCAGGGGAGAGTATGAAGCAAATGAGGAGCCTATGAAGAAGTACTTATCTCTGGCCCAATCGAGGATAGATCAGTTTCAAGAAGTGCAAATGGAGCAGGTCTCCAGATCGCAGAATACCAGAGCAGATGCCCTGTCCAAGTTAGCATCGAATTTTTTATCAGACAAGAAGGTCCTGATCGAGCAATTAAATCAACGTAGCTATGAAGTATCTGAGGTACAACCGATCACACAGAGGCAAACGTGGATGGATTCCATTGTAGCGTATTTGAAAAACAGCCAGTTACCAGGGGACAAAATGCAAGCTCACAAAATTCAACGCTTATCTGATAGGTATGCCCTATTCAATGATATCCTGTATAAAAAATCCTTCATATCCCCTTGGTTACGTTGTGTTACTGTAGAAGAAGGCAATTACCTATTGAGAGAAATCCACTTGGGGATCTGTGGAAACCATATGGGATCGAGGGCTTTGGCTAGAAAATGCAGGTTGTTTGGCTATTATTGGCCTAAAATGCGAGCGGGATGCGGATGAGTTGGTCTTGGTGTGCGGTCATGTCGGTCCATGGTAACCTATCCCATCGCCCACCCGAAAATTTAACTCCGGTTATCTCGGCCCGGCCCTTTGATCAATGGGGCGTAGACTTAGTAGGGCCATTGCCAACAGCACCAAGAAGTTATAAATTTTTAGTTGTGGCCCTTGATTACTTCACTAAATGGGTGGAGGCTGAACCATTAACCACTATCACGGCCAAGCAGATCCAAAAATTCTTATGGAAGAACCTGATATGCAGGTATGGGATACCAAAGACCATAATTTCAGACAATGGTACCCAATTCGAGGACAGTGGGGTTCAGGAATGGTGTACAGATCTGGGCATAACACAACATTTCACCTCTGTTGGTCACCCACAAGCCAATGGACAGGTGGAACAAACTAACAGGCAGATCAAGCTTGGCTTAAAGAAAAGGCTGGAACAAGAAGGAAAGCATTGGGTGGAACACCTCCCAAATATTCTCTGGGCTTACAGAACTACCCCAAACATGTCAACACGTGAAACTCCATTCTCCCTGGCATATGGATGTGAAGCTGTCATTCCAGCAGAAATTGGATTTCCATCCCCTAGAATGATACTGCATAATGATCAGGCCCAAGAAGAGGAAATAAGGCACATTAAGGATAAGCTGGAGGAAAAAAGGGATATTGCTTTGATCCGAATGGCTAAATATAAGCAACAGGTATCCCAGTATTATAACTCCAAAGTAAAACACTGTTACTTTAAGGTTGGTGATCTGGTTCTACGCAAAAACGAAGTCACCAGGCAAGAACCAAGTGGAAATTTGAATCCTAACTGGGAGGGACCTTATCAGATTATCAAAGTACATGGAAAGGGAGCATACTAGTTGGTCGACAAAGAAAGGGAAAACTATTCCTAGAAGTTGGAATGCGATTAATGCGAAGAAATTTTATGTTTAAGGCAAGTGATTGTCGTTTTATTTTGCAAGTCTTTTATGCATTATGACTCTATTTTGAACTTTTGAGTTATGTTGCGTGGCGTAATATATTTCCATTGTTAAACTCTTCAAAAGAGAGATGCTTTTAAGTCTGATAAAATCAGACCGCTTTAAGACCTCAGGTCAGGTCATAACTCTCAAAAAGAGAAAATTCATTAAGTCTGATAAAATAAGACAGCTTTAAGACCTCAGGTCAGGCCGTCAATCATTAGACCTCAGGTCAGGTCGTAACTCTTAAAAAGAGAAAATTCATTAAGTCTGATAAAATCAGACAGCTTTAAGACCTCAGGTCAGGTCGTCAATCATTAGACCTCAGGTCAGGTCGTCAATCATTATACCTCAGGTCAGGTCGTAACTCTTAAAAAGAGAAAATTTATTAAGTCTGAAAAATCAGACAGCTTTAAGACCTCAGGTCTGGTTGTCAATCATTAGACCTCAGGTCAGGTCCATAACTCTTAAAAAGAGAAAATTTATGAAGTCTGAAAAATCAGACAACTTTAAGACCTCAGGTCAGGTCATCAATCATTAGACCTCAGGTTAGGTCCATAACTCTTAAAAAGAGAAAATTTATTAAGTCTGAAAAATCAGACCGATTTGAGACCTCAGTTCAGGATAGAATACTTTCAGACCTCAGGTCAGGACGGTAATTCTAAAAATGAAGAGATTCATTAAGTCTGGAAATGACTAAGCTGCTAAAAACCACAGTATGACGTATGCTGCACAGATCAACCACACGTCATACTTGGGGGGAAGCATAAGGAGAAACACAATGTAAGGCACAAAGGCAAAAACAGCTTATAAATGGTGCATAAAGTGCCAGAGGCACTAAAACTTCAAATAGAGTGCAAATGGTGCCAGAGGCACTAGGATTCAAAAAATTCCCATATGAAAACAAAGAAAATAACAAATTTTGAAGACAATAACAACAGAAGTTATAATGTTTGAAGTTAAAATTGGAATAGAAAACAAGCTAAATGTTTTCACTGTGAACTGGGGGGAACTTGAGATTGAGATGATGAGCCAGCTTGAGCAGGTGGAGGCTTTTTGCCATAATTGGAGACCAAGTCCACTCCCTCCCTGAACTCTATGAATCTGGCCTCATAAATTTGAGATCCATCCTTTCTGTTCCAGCCCGCATGGGAGAGCTTGGTAGCATCAACATTATGCCCTGCTGCTTTCATATCTTCAATGGCTGAGGAATATCCAAACCAGATAATCGGGGCAAATAACATCTTGATACTATGGGCTAGCTCATCAGACCTCATATACTTAGCAAGGGCTTCAGCAATGTGCTCAGGCAGCTTGCTCTTCAAATTATCTCTCTCCTCTTCAAGGGTGGCTACCATTTTTTCCAATCCGGATTTGATCTGATTAGCAGTATGAGTCTGGAACTCATCAATTTTGGCCTTCAATTCATCAGATAAAGCCATTTTCTCAGCAGCAGAAGTGTTCAACAAATCTTCATACTTGGCCTTCCATTCTGACAAAGAGTTGGCCAGGTCTTCCTCAACTTTTCCAGAACTTCTCAGTCTGGACAGGATCTCCTTACCCAGTTTGGCGCCCTAAAAAAGGAATACAGGGAGCAAAATCAGCATATATTACCTAAAAAAGACAGAATACTACTTGTGAAGAGGACCCTTACAAATTTGGACAGATCTTGATTGGTCCACTCTTTCCAGTCATATCTTTCCCCTTGAGCTCAGCTTGATCCTGAGATCTAATACGCTTTGAAGCACGCCTAGTCTCAGCTGTAGTCTCTACCAAAGTAGTGCGAGAAACCAACTGATAATCGTTGGTCTCCTTAGAGTCGCCGTCAGCAGGATCTGTCTCGATCGAGGGCTCAGTTGGATGACTGTCAACAGGCTTGGCAGTTTGATCCGGCACATCTAAGTTGATAACAGGACCGGATGCATCCTGACCTCTGGGAGGTGAAGCCTCATCAGCAATCTGGAGAATATCGGTGAAACTTGCCACTGCAAATATCAACAAGAAATTAAAAGCATGTCTCAGACAAAACATAGATATTCAAAAAAAGAAATCCTACTTATATTATATCTCTCCTCTGATAGCTCAATATAAGGCTCTGGACCGGCAGTTTCCAGACGAGCAGCATCGATTAAGTTGGAACTGTAATGCCTCAGACCCAAGTATATGGGGGACGCCTTGATATCAATTAACAACTTCTTGTCCGCTTTGCTCTCCAACACATCGCTATTCTTAGTGGAAGTGTTCCACTTGCCTAAATCCCTAGCGGTGTTGTGCCTAATGAAGAAGAAGTGTTTCTTCCAATCGGAGAAGGATTGGTCTGTTTTCTTAATCAAACGGACACTACTCAAATTATCAGTTCTTCTACAAAAGCAGTACCAGCCAGGACTCTTTTTAACCTGTTTGCATTGGTAAAAAGTTCTAAAAAGAACCAAAGTGAAAGGGGTGACAAAACACCTACACCAAATCAGGAAACCTGTAATGGCTATTATACTATTGGGGACTATCTGACCAAGTCCTA
Source organism: Gentiana straminea (assembly GCA_036785695.1). Classification (NCBI taxonomy): domain Eukaryota; kingdom Viridiplantae; phylum Streptophyta; class Magnoliopsida; order Gentianales; family Gentianaceae; genus Gentiana; species Gentiana straminea. The sequence goes on along the minus strand of JAVUPR010000460.1, from coordinate 406,492 downwards.
AATCATAATAGCTAAGTATCTCCAAAAAGGCGGGAGGAAGAGAAAACCCGAGGCCACGGTCAACCTGTTCTTTATAAACGGCGCAATACCCGGCGGGAGGAGCGACACACTTTTCCGGACGCGGGTCGGATAGGGGCATAAACGTTCTTATTTATCCCATATCTATCACGGATGTCTGTGATATCAGAATCCTTCAACTTGGAGTCGATCGCATGGCAAGCCATCAATTGCTTGGTCTCGTAGGTCCTCCTCAACGCTCTTATTGGCGCAGATAAACCAGAAATATTATACTCAGTCGGAGGCGATTCGACAATGGAAGGAACAATAGAGGCGATCAAATGTGGGGGAAGAATAGAGAAAAGAGGATTTTCACCGGGATTGGATACTTCAGGTGATCCGGATTCATAAGGAGTAAAAAAAAAAAAAAAAAAAAAAATTTATTATCACACAGAAAGGAGAAAAACTTACTTGTTAATTGAGGGAGCAAATCCGCCAAATCGGACGTCTATGACTATAAATAATGATGGGTGTTTGCAGAGTTTAATAGATTTAATAGCCTTTAGCCAAAAGACGGGACGTTTGGACTACGCATCGATTGAAAAGACAATGCGTGTGCAATCATGGTGTCGTTTGAGTTAACCGAGGCAAAGGTAGATAGGCCGTCTGGATGGTACACGTGGAACAACCTTGAACTTCGCATCTTAATCCATTTTTAAAGGCTAGACCTTATCGATTAAGATCCGGGGGCTTTGATTGGGGGTGACCCGAATCGGTCCACGTGTCAAGCGTATATAGAGCGAACCGAGAACGGGACGAGTTGTACCCGACTTGGATGTCACCTCGACCAGATCAGATCAGGCCAGGGCAGGTCCCTGACCAGAGAAAGCGGACTGACCAGGCCAGGGCAGGTCCCTGACCAGAGAGAAGACAGATCGGAGACATACTCATCTGGAATAAAGAGCAGTTATGACTAAACGTGGGACGTGGGGGCTTACATAACCACCCATTAACTCCATTATCACCGATAACTGCCTGAACTACGGTTGGACTTGATTCCATATATATATATATTTGGATACGTAGGCAGCTTATTTTCTAAGTTCAGTCCATTCAAAAAACAACAACTACTCTCTGTTCAATCCTAGAGCAAAAAGACCCAATATTTTACCAGTTTCATTCAGAGTTCGATCAGAAACGAACAAGTACATGCAATATGAACTAATGTATCTAGTAGGCATGTTTTTTTTTTTGCACCGTTTAAAAATTGGGTTTAAAGTGAATTTCTTTATGTTTTCAAGATATGTTTTAAAAATGTTTTACGTTTTTAAAGTATTGTCTTTAAACTGTTTGTGAAAGTGGATTCATGTTGTGTCTCCCTGTTAGAAGAAAAAATTCAAACAGACGGTTTCGTTCTGTAGTTGTTCCTTCTTTTCACGTATGTTGGTTGTATTGGGTAATAATATTTACTCTCAGTTATTATAATTTAATTTACCAGCAGTTGTATTCTAGTTGTTGAGTCTTGTTTGGAAGACCCGAAAGTCTATGTTCCCGAGTCTTCGACTTGTTTTCTTCCGTTCGATTTTTTTATTATTCTGATATGATAGGAAACCCACATTGGATTTAGAATTTTCTTTAAACATCCGAACGTCTCATATCCGGGATAATGGCTGGGGACATAAAGGTCACACTCACAACTTACAACGTGCATGATTGAAGCAAATTAAATGATAGTTCCTCCGTTCGTAAAAAGTCGGGACTAGAATTTCCCCAATATTATTGGGTAGTTTTAGTCATGGATACCACTCCTAAATATTTAAATCCATATAAACAATTTAAACCATAAAAATAAAGGAAAATTAGGGATAAGGACACAATCTGGAATATTTTTAAGTAACAGGACAACTACATATTTTTTATAGGAAGAAGGACAACTACGTAATTTTTATAGCGAGAAGGACAAATAGTGAATCCGAAAATCGGTGAATTTCCTCAAAATGAATCGAAATCGGTGAATTTCGACGGTGAATTTCACAGTGAATCGAAAATTAGTGAATTTCGACAATGATTTTTGAAAATTAGTGAATTTCGACGGTGAATTTCGGCGAGTGAATTTGAACGGTGAATTTCGAACACAAGTGAATTTCGACGGTGAATAAATAGTTTTGTCGCTTTATGCAAAAGTTTGAAAAGATCGTCCTTCCTACTTTCGATTGATGAAATATTTTTGTCCTTCTCCCTCATTCCCCCTAAAAATAAATACAAAAGCCCATAAAATCAGAAGTCATGTCCAATTATTTGGTGAGCAGTCTATTTTTATACATTTATATTAATTTTTTAAATAAAAAAATACAAGCAACTTTCAAAGCTCCAACTCTACCTCGCATTTCCAATTCTTGTACAACGATTGATCTGACTCTCTTCATTGTTTCATCAATGGCGTCGCTGTCACCCGGTGGTGGAGCCAAAATATTTTTTCAGTGGGGTCCGTAAATATTTAACATATTAAATAATTTTTTTTTACGAGTTTCGAAATATTTTCTATAGGTAAAATGTAGAATATTTTATCCTATTTTCTATAGGTAAAATCCGCCACTATGTCACGATGCATATGTTACATCATTTTCCAAATTACTCAACTGTACATGATATTATTCCATGTTCATCTGAACAATGAACATTTTCTTTTTTAAGAGTATATTTACGGAAGAAATTCTATTAATAAGAAGTCCTATTTGCATCCAATCAAATTTATAAACACATGGTCTCAAACATAATATAGAGAGTAATGATACATACACAACCGTTGTAGCATAATAAGTGTAACAACGTGGATCTATACAATTGATTGTGATAGATATGATAATGATAAATGGGTCTACATTAGTAATCAACGGTGTAAATATATATTGTGATACTTTCGTTGTACACAACGGGTTGTGTCAGATATCATTACTCTAACATAAATAAGTGTAGACCACCACAATTACATAAATTTGATTGGATGCAAGTAGAACTACTTAATAAAAAGTCTTTGAATTAGTGTAAACAAAAACTTCACTTATGATCTTGTGTATAGGAAGCCTTGTTATGGCGGTGTTTATTTTAGGACGAAAAAAAAAAAAAAAAAAAAAAAAAGTCTAGTGTTTGATCATACAACTTTGTAAATCCTAGATTGAAAAATTGTAAGAAACATTGCAGAAATATAAAGTTGATACGTCTCTCCATAATAGAAATAATAATTTGGGTTCATCATTTTAATGTAAGCAAGGATGACGGTGAATTCATTATGACTCACTTATCGATGTAGCTGATCAAAAGATATGTGGTGTTATATGTGTGAGCCGATTACCAAACAAAACAAAACTAAGTTCCATGCCGCCACTAAACTCAAGTTTTGGAGCGTTACATATGATATATCATAACCAAATAGCAGTCGGACAAATTTCTGCACTAGCCCATGTTCTGTGCCGTTCCTTTTAGTATAATACCTTAAACTCAATCGGGTCGGAACAATTTTGACCGGGTCATATTATTATTACTACATTATTAAGTTTATGCATATATTTTATTTTATTTTAAGTAGCAATTTTATTGAAAACTATAAAGATTTTTGAAACTCACATGACGAGTTTCATAACTCAAATTACAAAATCCTGAACCTCTCTTTATAGGGAAGAAACAAACAGAAACCGCAGACCGTACCAAGAAGAAGAGGACATCCACACATGATGAGAAAATGAGCAATGCAAACTACCATGTTACCATGCACAACGCTAAAAAACAAGGAAAAAGTATGTCGAGGTTTTTTATGGGACAATGAAGAGAATGGGCGTAAAATGCATACTATTTCTTGGTCAAAGTTGTGCCAAGCAAAACAGACGCGGGGGGGGGGGGGGGGTGGTTGAATTTCGCAAGTTATATGATCTGAACATTGCGTTTCTGGGGAACCTGGTCAGGGACCTTGTAACTCAGAAGGATACTCTCTAGGTTCATGTTTTTTCTATCAAATATAAAGTCCTTTCAACTCAAGCAAAGCAAGGGAGTTCAGCAGCTTGGCGTGGAATATGCACAGCGTACGCCCAACTTTTTAGTGGCTACGAGAAGGTATGTGACTCCTGTTTGTCGCGATGTGACACAAAAGGCAAATATTCTGTTGCCCCGAGGTATGCAGTACAAAACCAAAGCCAATCCCATGGCGAAGAGAATGAAATATGGAACATTATATGGTAGCAGAAGGAACCCACCCAAGGTAATTAACTATTTATTATGGACCATTGCCTATGAAGCTTTGATAGCTGATGAGTTACTTTTTTCCAGACATGTGATTGACGATCCTATACAAGCTTTGTGACGAGGGCAACGAATCCATTTTACATGCGTTGCGAGACTATACTTGGCCTAGAAATATTTGGAACTTGTGCGTTCCGGAAGAATGTAGAGATGATTTCCTTAGGGCTAGCACTCCTGCTAGTTGGGTAAATCTATACTTAAAACCCTGGTAGGGGTTCACCTCTTGCAAGAAATAGTTGGAAGAATACGTGGAAAGAGACAATGTGTGTGATCTGGATGTGGAGAAATATAGTCAAGCACGGAAGCGAAAGTGAGAGGCCTCCGGCCTTTGCGTTTATGTCAACCGTAGTGGAGAGAGCAAGAAATCTACGTCTTGCATGGAGTAAAACCTCTTTTATTAATAAGTGTAAATGTGGGGCTTCAAACCTATAATTCTGTATTTTTTTTTATTTCCTCCATTGAGGACAGTTAATAAAGAGATCCTTTCTATAAGGAAAAAAATGCAGTAAAAGATGGATTAAATCCTCATCAACCAAGTGACAAAATGGACAAAGCAAGTTTAAATTTCCAACTCCGTGCCGAACCAAATTAAACTTTGTAGGCAACCGATCCATTAAGCATTTCCAGAAGAAAAAATTTACTTTTTTCGGTATCAAATTGTTCCTTATAAAGTGCCATGGAGGAGCAGCAAAATGCCTCAAAAACGGCATCGAGGTTATAGCTTTAAAAATTGTCCATCATTGTTTAACGTCTATCTATGCGTATTAGGAGTACCTGTAATGACATAATAGAGTCTCAGAAGAACCCCCAAGTCAATTAATTCGGCCTCCAAGTCATTTGAAGACGTAAAATCGAAAAAATACAAATTTACGATCTCACACAAATTCCACTGTAAGTGCTCTTAGCATGATATTATTTCCTGGCTGTCTTAAGTATTGTCTTAAATGTAGTTGTGAAAACCGAATTATAATTGATTTTAAATTTCCAAAATCCAACCATAAACACCCATAATTATTCTACATCATGCACTCACTTTTGATAAATGCTCCGTTTACTAGATACATTAGCAAGCAATTACTGACTTTTGGCCTATTTTAGTGGCTACCGTGAAGTCATTAACTGATATACTCCCTCCGTCTCATTTTATTTGTTTCGTTTGATTTTTTATAAAGATTAAATGATCCAACATTTTTACATATATGCCCTTTAAGTAGTTATTGAAGCAATTAATGCTATATATTTTTTTTGTAAACATTATACACTTATTTTGAGAAAAATAAATAAAAAAACGTTGACAAATAAAATGGAACGGAGAAAGTATTTACTTTCTCCTAAAATGACTTTTATTTTTAAATTTTATTGTTGTATATTATATGCTTGTGCTAAAAGATGTTCAAGTATCAACTATAAATATGGGCCTTTACTTTTATACTATTATTTTATATTTGAGGGGACAATGGTGGACCTTTAAGAAAGTGAAACAAACAAATAAACATTTGTCATCTGGAAAGATGACATGACAAGATACCATTACTATTAAAGCAAGTGGACATAAATTTATCAAGAAAAAAAATTGCATATGAAAATTTATTATTTATTTTGTAGTTGGATAATGAAAGAGAAATTAGACAAATGATAGGTATTGAAGTGATACAAGTGAAAATAAAACTTTCCTATTAATTCACAAATGATATGATATGTATTGAGGTGATACAAGTGTAACTAAAAATATCCTATCCTATTATCTCCAATGATATATTCAATCATTTCCTGATATCCTTCCAATTATTTTTATGGATGAGACTAAGAAAAATAAGTTTACGCTATATATATATATATATATATATATATATATATATAAAACTGGAATTGTTAACGAGCTGAGTCGAATCGAGCATCGCTTGTTGAAATTTGTTTTCATTTAGGTCGTGAGTTTGTTCGTGTAATAAACAACCAATACAAAAGGTTCAAAATTGGTTCGTTGAGGTCACGAGTTTGCTTCGCGAATGTTTGTTTAATTTATAAAGAATTTTGTTCGAGTTCGTGTTCGAGTTTGGCGTATTACACGTATATTTGCTTTCCAAATAGCTAGCTTAGCTCGAGTTTGGTTCTAAAAAGGTATTAACAAAACACACATCATAGTACCAAAAACATTAGAAGAACTTTATAGATATTCTATAGAATTACTTTAGAGTATCTATCAAATTAATTAATAGATGACTTAATTATCATCTTATGTTTTTGTGTTATGTTGTACATTGATTTATCTATATAAACAGCTTCGCGAACATGATCGAACGTTCATGAGTAACCTCGTGTTCGTTTGTTTAAGAAACGAGCTTATATTAATATTGTTCAATCGTAATCCGTTAAGTTAAATAAACGAACGAGTATAAATACTAAAATACTAGCGACTCAAATACGAGCTTATTCGTCAAACCCACTATTCGTTTGACAACACTATATAGAATCGGGGCCGGCCCTATAAAGGCGCAGTAGAGCCCATGGCTCTTGCCCCCAACGTGTCGGGAGGCCGAGGTACACGTTTTCACGAAAAAAAAATCTCGTGTGTTGATTCAATACGATCCAACCTAATATAATATGTTAATTTTTTTTTGATAAATGCCTAAATTTTTTTTACTCCCTCCACGAACCGATACGTATTGGTTTAGGTTTCGCGCGTTGCCCCCGTACCCCCACGAGTTGGCCGCCCCGCCCCCTCGACCCCCGCGAAGGGGCTTAGGGGCTCTGTCCCCCGAACCCCGTTTCGTTGCGATTACATTATTTCGTTCGGCAACTCATATGCAAGAGATTACAAAAAATATTTATAAAAAAAATATCTAACAAAAGGTCCCAATAAAAAAACCAATAGACTACTTTGTAGGTATGTTTTGAAGCTATCAATAAATTGAATTTTGTATTTATGGATGTTAAAAACGCGATAAGTGTGTTTTTTAAAAAAGGACAACTTCAATTAAAAAACCTAATTCAAAGATTTGATCTTAAATCCAACGTATGTCAGGGCCGGCCCTGTATAGAACGTAAAACTATTTTGCGTTCTTATATATGGAAATCAAACAAAGTTAACTTACTTTACACAAAATAAATTCTTTGTATAGTTTATTTTCGCAGCACAAAAATTTCTGTAAGGAATCTGGATTCAGGTTTGAATGACTACTACTTTACAAAATGAAATGCAATTTGGACAATAGACACGTATGCTTTTTATTTCACTTTATATAAAGTGATTGATTAAAATGGAATTGACAAAGTTGTCTGCTTTTGTTTAAAGTAAACAAGAAAAAAAAGGACAGAGAAACAATAAAATATTTTATTTTATTTTATCATGTAGCATTTTCAACAATTATTATTTATTCCTAAGAAAAACCAATTATTATATAGATAATACTAGTGAACGTGAGCCGTGTAAGGCACGGCGTGCCCAACATAAATCGTTATCAATAATAACATCAAAGAATAGATCTTCAATGTGAAATAAATCGCATAAGCATAAACCATAATAATGCACAAGACAAATAGAGCAACCGAAACATATCACATTCTTTGTAAGATGTAGCTCTTTTTTAGAGACGTGAATACTGTGAATCACTTCTCTTCCAACCCTATTAGGAGTTTTTCTCTACAAAATAAACCACAATATGATGTATCGGAGAACAATGTTATAAAATCTATCTCTTTAGTTTCGACTTTACGTAATAAAACATTATAGAAAAACAATAAGCGGACCATAACTACACGGTCAAATCTCCCGGGACGTCTTAGCTTCCAGATCATTAATATGCTTGAAAATGCGTTTCATTCATTTTCTATACAGCATTTCTCTTTCTTTTCATTAATGAATACGTCATTGATCTCGTGTCCATTCATTTAGTGGAGAAAAAAAACACGTGTCAAACGGTCCGAAAAATATAAAAAGTGATTTTGTATTCCAACGTCAATTTTAGTTACGTTCGTACTGCAAACGGTCATCGGGTCCACCGACGTTATTTTGTTCAAAATAATAAAAATATTTAATGTGGTGTCCACATAGGTCGCATGCGACGCGCACACCTTCGACGCGGATATTTGTTTGCCCTTATTTTTTTGTTGTTGTATTTTATAGCTAAAATTAACCCATCTTCTATCGTACACTACACAGTAGAACTTCAAATCCGCCGGTCTTTCCGTTTTTTTCTTTTTCTGCACAAACTACTAACGGTACACGTTTGGTAAAAAAAATTACACGATTTTATTCAATTTTTGTGCCGAAATCGAATCGAAATTTTTCGGTTGAATGAAATTTAAAACTGAATCCGCACTGTATGTTGGAGATATTAAAAATGAACCGTATCGAAATATACACTTTGTTGTGTATATTCAATTGTTTTGTCGATCTCGAATCGAGAAATCGAAAATTTTTGGTTGATTGTAATTTAAAACTGAATCCGCACTGGTTGTTGGATGTACTAAAAATGAAACTATCGAAATATACACTTTGGTTCGATTTATGTAGCGGAGAGTCGAAAAAGAAATCGGTTTATATATAACCGAAATTCTGGTTTTTACCGAGGGGAAAAAAGAAACCGCTGTAAAAAAAAAGGGAAAAATGAATCGAAAAGTTACACATTTGATAAATAAAAAAAATACACGGTTTTATACAATTGTTGTGTTGAAATCGAATCGAAATCGAAAATTTTCGGTTGATTGAAATTTAAAACTTAATCCGTAATGTCTGTTGGAGGTAATAAAAATGAACCGTATCGAAATATACACTTTGTTGTGTATATTCAATTGTTGTGTCGAAATTGAATCGAGAAATCGAAAATTTTCGGTTGCTTGAAATTTAAAATTGAATCCGAACTGTCTATTGGAGGCACTAAAAATGAACCGTATCGAAATATACACTTTGGTTCGATTTATGCAACGTAGAGTCGAAATAAAATTTTTGGTTTATATATAACGCTTACCGAAATTCCGGTTATTATCGAAGGGAAAACAAAAAAATGATGTTTTAAAAAAATATATATAAAAAAAATACACGGTTTTATTCAATTGTTGTGCCGAAATTTAATCGAAATCGAAAATTTTCGGTTGAATGAAATTTGAAAATGAATTCGCACTGTCTGTTGGAGGTACTAAAAATGAACCGTATCGAATTATACACTTTGTAGTGTATATTCAATTGTTGTGTCGAACTCGAATCGAGAAATCAAAAATTTTCTGTGGATTGAAATTTAAAACGAATCCGCATCGTTTGTCATTGGGAGGTCCTAAAAATGAACCGTATCGAAATATACACTTTGTTGTGTCGAAATCGAATCAAGAAATCAAAAATTTTCGGTTGATTGTAATGTAAAACTGAATACGCACTGTCTGTTGGAGGCACTAAAAATGAACCGTATCGAAATATACACTTTGGCTCGATTTATGAAACAGAGAGTCGGATAAAAAATCGGTTTATATATAACGAGATAACCGAAATCCCGGTTTTTACCGAAGGGGGAAAAAAACGAACCGTATCGAAATATACACATTGCTGTGTATATTCAATTGTTCAGTCGAAATCGAATCGAAAAATCTAAAAATTTCGGTTGATTGAAATGTAAAACTGAATCCACACTGTCTGTTGGAGGCAAAAAAAAAATGAACCACTTTGGTTCGATTTATGTAACGGAGAGTCGGAAAAAAAATCGGTTTATATATAACGAGATAAACGAAATCCCTGGTTTTTACCGAAGGGGAAAGAAAAATGAACTGTATCGAAATATACACTTTGTTGTGTATATTCAATTATTGTGGCGAAATCGAATCGAGAAATCGAAATTTTTCGGTTGATTGAAAAGTAAAACTGAATCCGCACTGTCTGTTGGAGGCACTAAAAATGAAGCGTATCGAAATATACATTTTGGTTCGATTTATGTAACGGAGAGTCGAAAAAGAGAAATGAGTTTATATATAACGAGAGAACCGAAGTCACGGTTTTTAACGAACGAAAAAAAAAAAGAAAAAACTGCGGCTATGAAATAAAAAATAAATAAAAATAAGTGTCATGTGTCAGCCACAGAGGCTGTCACGTGGCCAATTATGAAAAGAGCCCCTTAACTTTTAATAGATATAAGATAAGATAAGGAAAAAAAAGTCGCAAGGATTTATACAAACATTTTCTTGATTTTTTATTGTCATGTACGTGAATCAATTTTAATGCGTGTGAGAGGTGATAAGATCTGAGGAGGGGAGGTATTGAGGGGGTCATGAGGAGGTATCAATTTTAATGCGTGTGATCACAATATTATAAAAACAAACTAAAGAATGATCCGACCAACAAGGGGTCATGAATCAGGCCATACGGGAAGATCATTTATTTTTTGGGTTATTTATATCTTCACATTTGAAAATCAGATCATTCGGTATACACTAATTTCACAGAAGGTATCTGAGGGAGAAGCATAAAGCTCGTTGATACTTTCTACGGGGCGAGTTCAATTATCTACGAGCGAGATTAGAATTCGTATATATTATCTATGGTATTATAAATTTCGTTTGAAGTAACTACGGGATCATTACACGTCCTGTAGATAACGAATTTCAAATGTTTCTACGTGGTAACATACCCGTCTATAGACATAGGCCAACAATATCACGTCTTAGGGTCTCCGAAAAATAATCAAAATTTAGGGCCCTATTTTTTTTGATCCAATTAGTTTATTAGTCTAAACACGTGACATATATTTTAAAAACCGTTTTTTTTCTTTTCGAAAGCCCCGTTTTGATAAATTGGCTTAGGGCCTCTAAACACAAAGGGAGAGCCGTCACAGCCATGCGTGGTAAAGCCTATTTCTCGTAGATACTTTCTACGGAATTTAAAAATACTGTAGAAAGTATAATGTCCCACATTGAAAAAGTAGTAGAATGCTCACCCCCGTATAAGTGTGAGGCATAAATGTCTTGTCAACTCGGGTTAGCCCTTTTAGACCAAGCGAGGATGGCGGTCTAAGCAATTGACCGGACATTTATGACTCATTTAGCGCTACCAGGCCCGGGGTCTGGGGGCGTTACAGAATGGTATCAGAGCCGACTATCAGACGGAACTATGCGCTGCACCGTAGAAGAAGACGGTGTAAGGATGGCCTCTAGTTACCTCTGGTAGGGACGATCCGGGAACGGTCTCGGCCGTCCTGGCGAGGACGCCAGTCCCTTATAAAGGGGGGAGAATGTAAAGTCTCACATCGGTAAAATAAGAGAATGCTCACCCCCATATAAGTGTGAGACATAAATGTCTTGTCAACTCGGGTTAGCCCTTTTAGACCAAGCGAGGACGGCGGTTCAAGCAGTTGACCGGACATTTATGACTCATTTAGCGCTACCAGGCTCGGGATTTGGCGGCGTTTCGGAAAGTATCCACATTACATAGATAATGTGTTTAGTGATTTTCTACGTGAATTATGTATATTCATATATCCCGTAGATACTTTCTACCGAATTTATTCATTTCTTAGAAAATATCTACGAATGATATTATGTAACAACCCATCTTTTCAAAAAGGGCAAAAACGTCTTTTAACAAAAGTTGTTTCCTTTTATTCTAATAAAAGGAAATAATGGCTAGAAGTTATTTTTGGAGAAAATAATTAAATTGAATCAGTTTTGGGATTTTCTTTTTTGCCAATAACCTCTTGGAGGTTATTTCCTACATGAATAAAACTTTCTTTTGAGTTGGAAGTTGTCAGAAAACCTTTTATTCAGAAAAGGGTCGAAGTTCATTTCCTCTCGAAGTCACAAAAGCTCTTCAAGGAGATCTTTCATCATAATCCTTGGGAGAAGAGCATCCTTGTGATACCAGAAAGTTAGGTTTTGAGAAAGGTTTGTTTTGCCCTAGTTTGAGTTCTTAGAGCTTTGTTGTTCTAAACCTCCTAATCCGTAGTCTCGGTTGTCTAGAAGTTTTTATCACCATTGTTTCTTGTTCAATTGGTTGATCAACTAGGTTCCGTTGAAGTCTTGGATAAGTGTTGCTGTCTCTTTTAAAGGTTTTGCTTTGGTTTGCTTGCTAAAAGGTAAGGGGCTCTTCCTAATGTTTAATTAAGGTCTTATGATGTTAAGGTTGTGTTTTAGGTATGATTTATGGCTAGAAATCATGTTAGTTGTTGTTGTTGTAGTATAAGATGCTCTTTTGTATGTTTAAAGGGTGTTTTTCTTTGTTTTGATGTGTATTTTGGTGATAAACATGTTTGAAATGGGCTGGAAATCGTAAAAGTACATAAAAGCGTGTTTAGGGAGTGTTATGCGCTCAATGTGCGAGTAGCAATGTGCGCACATTGCGGAGGTTGAATGTCTTTTGTTGCCCAATGTGCACACATTACCTGGAATGTGCACACATTGCCCCTGTTTTGGGAAAAAAGTTGTTTTAAGCTATGGTGTGAGTTTTAAATGTTGTTTCTTGATCTAATAACATTAAATGAGCATGAACAAGCCTCGATTAAGCTTCTGATGCGTTTAGTTCCGGCACCGGATGTACTCTTCCATATAGTTGAAGTTCGGGACCGTCGGAAGAATATGATTGGCTTGTGCTTTGGTGGATTAGTATCCATCATTTTCTTTGTATGTGCTAGGCCTTGTCCGTGTCTAGTGGTCTAGGAAAGAGAGTAGTAGAGGTGAGGGAGCTTACTTGAAAATACTTAGGTGGCTAGTTAATAATTAATAATAAACGTATGTGTGTAGTTAAAAGACTAAACATCGTAACATTCTTGGTAAGGCACTTGGCTATATCGCGATGTGTGGGTGGTCAGTAAAGTGAATAACTCTGCTGGCCTATAAACAGCTAAGTGGTAAAGGGACTTCGCCGAACTTGTACTCTATCGGGTCTTAACCCATGGCTATCGGTGTGATCCACTGATAGGTTGCAAACGATACCTCGTGGTGGGTAGCACCATGCGTTGTGCCCTTGAGTGCCGATGTAACAAAGATAAGTTAAGCCAGAAACAATTGGTCATGACATGTTGATCAGCATGAAGTGAACCCTAGAGTTGTGTCGGTCACACAAAAATAACTTAATAATAATATAACCCTTTCGTTGTAAGACTTAATTATATATTAGCTTCTTCCTCTTGCTAAGTACTTTGTACTTACCTCAATTGCATATGTTGTTTTGTGTGCTTTTGGGGTAAGAAGACGAACAAGTTAGCCTTGAGCTCGTTGAGGAGTTCGATGATGATTTGATGACGTTGATGCCATGATGATGCTTTCTTTTTCCCTTTTATTAAATGTTGTACTAGATTATGTTGTACTTATATTTCACGTTTGTAAGACAAGTGTTATATCTTTCTTTTGGAACATCGTACGTTGTAAGCTTTTCCTTTCTATCCCTAGTCGGTTTGTATTCTATTCTTAGAGACATTTATGATTTTACCCGAGCTTTTTGGGCTTCCGTTGCTTTAATTTTGATACGACGACGTAGAGGCTGGCGTATAATATTAGATTTATTTAATGTTATACGCGCCGAACGTTCTCTTCTGGATAAGGGCTCGGTATCCGGGAGCGGGGCGTTACATATTACGATAAAGATAATTTATGGAAAATATTGTGTTATGGAAATAATGACATATTTGTCTTTAGAGTAGTAAGGGTAGTTGGGTAATCTTGTATTGATGTAGAAGCCCTACTAGTGGCTATAAATATTATACTTGATGATTTGAGAGACGAAATACAATCGACCGAAATTTGACATGGTATCAGAGCCAGAGGTCACGGGATCGAACCCTGGTTGGAACATTATTTAAAAAAAATGTGCAAGTGTTGGGAGAGATTGTCCACACTTGAGGGGCGTGTTGGGAGAGATTGTCCACACACTTGAATAAAAATTGTGCAAGTGTTGAGACCCTGTCGAGTATTTTGAATCGGACCCCGTCGAGTATTTTGAACTATAAAACGCCTTATGAGTCTCTATTTCACAAACAACCGGATTTATCGATGCTTAGAATTATGGGGTGTTTGTGTTATGCCCACGACCATCGTCCCTCACATAAATTTGTCAGCCTTAGTCCTAAGTGTGTGTTTTTAGGGTATCATTTTGGAAAGAAGGGGTGGACCCTGTATGACCTTGATTCAGAGGAAATTTTTGTATCCCGGGCGTAAAATTTTATGATCACGTTTTTCCTTTTTCTCACCAGACCGAGGGTAGCGTGTCTCCCCCTCTCCCTTATCCAGCTTTTGAGGATGTTGACATAGTAGATACGGGGTTCGACGCTTCTCCTTCCCTTCCCGGGGACCCACCATTGCCGGATCCTCGGGTTGAGGGGGAACGGTTCGCATGGGCATGATGATACATGCGATTCGGCAAATGATATTGCACCCTCACCACAACCTCGACAACCAGGTGACGGTGCGGAAGAATTAAGAAGAGGTAGACGACAAAAGATCCAGAATTCTCGGTTTCAGGATTACATGACACATACTCTGGTTCCCCCGAAAAGTCCTACTCCACGCTCTTCCACTTCCTCGGCATCCTCAGGTACTCCACATCCTTTTATGCATTTTGTAAATTATGATTATTTTTCTAATAAGCATCGCAAGTTTTTGACAGCTATCATAGTTGGGAACCCTCCTAAATCTTCTAGGGAGGCGGTTAAACATGAAGGTTGGCGTAGGATTATGGCTAAAGAAATTCACGCCCTAGAAGATCAGGGTACTTTGGGAGTTACAACCCCTTTCTCCCGGGAAAAAGGCATTGGGGAGTAAGTGGGTTTATACAGAAAAATATGACGAGAACGGGACTTTGCAGCGGTTGAAAGCCCAGTTAGTGGCATTTGGCCATCATCAAGAAGAGGGAATTGATTACACAGAGACGTTTGCACATGTGGCAAAAATAGTTACTGTTTGCACTTTTCTTAGTGTTGCTGCGGTGAAAGGCTGGGATATTCACCAAATGGACGTGCATAATGCATTTTTGCATGATGATTTGGAGGAGGAGATTTACATGAAGATGCTCCCGGGTTTTGAGAAGAACGGTTCGAACTTAGTCTGCCGGATGCGTAAGTCGTTGTACGGGTTGAAGCAGACCCTAAGATGCTGGTTTGCGAAGCTTGCTTCTGAGTTACGTGAGTATGGTTTTCGTCAGTCCTACTTCGATTATTCATTATTTACTTTGATTCGTGGTGAGATTCAACTCCATGTCCTCGTTTATGTCGATGATATGATTATTTCCGGCAATGATAAGGTTGCGATGACGATTTTTAAAGACTATTTGGGGAAATGTTTTAAGATGAAGGATCTTGGGGTTCTGAAATAATTTCTTGGGATCAAGGTGGCTAGGAACAGGGACGGAATTTTCTTAAAACAACGCAAGTATGCCCTTGATATTATCCATGAAGCCGGGTTACTTGGGAGCAAGCCCGCTGATTTCCCAATTGAGCGAATCACAAGTTGGCCCTTGCTGCGGCCCGTTGTTGAGTGATCGGGGCCGTAATCGTCGGCCGTTGGCCGACTTATCTATATAGGGGTTACTCGACCCAACCCGGCTTATTCCTTGCATGTGTTATCTCGGTTTATGCGAGCTCCTTGAGTGGATCATTGGGATGCGGCTTTACGTCTCATTCATCACTTAAAGAAACATCCGGGTCAAGGCATTCGCGCGCGCTCTCGACGGTTCTCTTATCCTTGAAGGTTGGAGCGATTCTGATTGGGTGAGCTGCCCCCTGACTCGCCGTTCTTTGAGCGGTTGGTTTGTCTTTCTTGGTCATTCACCTATATCTTGGAAGTCCAAGAAACAAACTACGGTTTCCCGTTCTTCGGCTGAAGCGGGATATCGATCTATGGCGTCGATTACATGTGTTGAAGTAGTTGAAACAGTTACTTGCTGAGCTCGGTGTTCGTTACCCTCCTGGGCTCCGTCTTTTTTGTGACAGTCAATTGGCATTGTATATCGCCCAAAATCCGGTATTTCACGAACGCACGAAGCATATTGAGGTAGACTGTCATTTTGTTCGTGATGCTATCACGGATGGTTTGATTCATCCTTCGTATGTTCCTACGAAGCATCAGATGGCAGATATTTTTACGAAAGCGGCCGGGTCATCAGCAGTTCGAGTTTTTGTTAAGCAAGTTGGGCGTTCGAGACCTTCACGCTCCCACTTGAGGGGGGTATTACGATAAAGATAATTTATGGAAAAGATTTGTGGAAAATATTGTGTTATGGAAATATTGACATATTTGGCTTTAGAGTAGTAAGGGTAGTTGAGTAATCTTGTATTGAAATAGAAGCCCTACTAACGGTTATAAATATTGTACTTGATTATTAATAATGAAAGACGAAATACAATTGACCGAACATTGACAAATGACCTGTTTTTTTTAAATGTTGGAATGTGTATAATCCGGGGAAAAAAGAAAAAAGAAAAATCCATGCCATGCCCCTGTTGGGTCTGATTTCCAAATCTCCCAACAGAGAAGAGATTAAATGGTTTTAAAAAAAAATAAAATTATATTTTTTTTTTTTGCTAAAAAAGGAAAATACAATTATATGTCTGGGTCATTAATTCAATCTGACTTAAAATTGGTCTAAGGACTTGTACCGTGGAGTTAGTGTGGGTCGGTGTTATATCCACATGAAGTTGTGTTAGGAGTTAATTGCATAAGCTAGTGCTCCCCGTCACAAAATATAAATTCGTTTGAGTTTTTTTCATATAGATTAAGAAAATATGGTTAAATTCGTTATGTATCATTAATTTTGATGAAAAAGATTAAATTAACTTTTGACTGTTATTAATGCAATGTAATGAAAAATAGATGAATATATAATAAATGAAAAGTAAAATGAGAAAAGTGTAATAAATGCTTCATTGGTTATCCAAATAGACTTATACAACCTCCGTCCCAAAATGTAAGTCCTTTTAGGCTTTTTCACACATATTAAAAAAAGTTAGTTAAATTTGTTTTTTGTCATTAATTTTGATTAAAAAGACTAAAATGACATTTCATTGGTATTAATGCAAAGTAGTAAAAAGTGATTGAGTATATAATAAATGAAGGGTAGAAGAAGAAAGATGTAATAAATACTTTATTGGTTTTGTAAATGGACTTACATTTTGGGACAAAACTAAAAAGCTAAAAAGACTTACATTTTGGGACGGAGATAGTATTTTGGGACAAATTCAAAATGCTAAACGGACATCACATTTTGGGACGAAGGTAGGATATATTAAGGAAACAGATTCTATTGATGTTTGTGTAGCTCCTTATTGTGTTATTATGTTCTTGTCTAGAACACTTGTCATAGTGTGGTGCATATGGTAGACTCAGTTAGATCTATTCTTGGTTATAATTTGGTGATCGCGTGCAATACACTAATACTAGCAACGGGATTAGACTAATCGCGAGAATACTATGGGGAATCAATGGTCGTATCCCATAGAGACCGTGTCAACGAGGAAAAACAAATCAATAACTAGAACTTAGCAACACAAAGGGTGGTCTTGGACTATATTATCATTTAAAGGTAAAATCTAACAACTACCAAGGAAACAAAAAGACAAAATCAAGTAATTCCAAAAAAAAATCAATGAAGAGTTAATTGAACCATGTAGTATCCAATAACCTCCCCGGTCCACTACGTATGATTCAAGTTTAATAAACTAATTCTAATCAATTAATGTTTACAATCCCTTAAATCGTTTCTAATTCTAAACAGACAAAAGAACCCTATGTTGCATTAATGGTCCACCGTAAACGGGCTAAAATTAATTAATATACATGCATGAAACTGGTCTATGGGATGCACAAACAAGTATGGAAAACCCACTAAAGTAACTACCATGAACGAGCTAGTTGTCTTTGCGATCTAATTATCTAAATCATAATTATTCCTTCCACTTGCGGCTCCTTCATCATATAGTTTACGAGGGCATGCATACAATTAGGCAGATTAAAAACATGCAAATTATCTCAGATAATCAAAATTAACAGATCCGAACAACTAGATACAGGTTTCCCACTACCAGTTAGCACGTGGCATGACTTGCTGCTGAGCCGGCAGATACAGAACTTGTATATGGTTTCTTAGAACACATACATATCATTATACTACATAGACTGGGTTCGAATTATTTTCTACATGATTCAGCTATCAGATTGTTTAGCTTGACATTGATTGAATTGGAATATGATAAATCATGGTTATGAAAGAATGAAAAAACATGGATATGATACGAACAAATACCTTCTCTACTGAAGATTTACTAGAATTTCTCAACACCAAAAGTAAATTCTCCTTGAATTGTAGAACGAATCACAAGAAATTGCTCGAAATAATAAAATTGTATTGAAAGTAAAATTCAAGGTAATAGTATATTGAAAGATACATATTACAAGTTGCAACTCCGCCTTATAAATTGCTAGAACTGACCTAGTGACTAACTAAGAGTTTCCTTAATTCACTAAACCGACTTAGGGCATCCAAGCTTCATTTTGGGATGCCGGCTAGCCGATAGGCTTAAGTGCTGTTGGGTCGGTGGCCGGGCAAGCCCAAACTCCAGTTTCTTCATATTTTCAGAACCAAATAATCCACCGAGTCTTTTCTTGAACTAATGGCTTGAATTTCTACTGATTAAATTAATTCTTGAACTGCAAGTCGATCTTTCCACCATCTCGATCATTCTTTCAGTCTGGAAACCTTTCTCGATACTCCACCATCCTCGTTATATGCCATAGTTCAAAATACCATGCAAAGTAGACTATTTTATAGACAAATAACATATAAAATGCATTATCGTGACTACGAGGTACGATATGTCAAATTAACTCATTTTGCTCACAAATCTCACTCAAAATCATACAAACACGCTCATAATTCAATGTAAATCAATGGTAATGTGATCATAAAGTTGAGTCACAGCAACTACTCCAACTTACCTTTTGATTGTCTCGAGGAAAAAAACTAAAACGAAATAAACTCTCGGTACCCCTAACAAAAAAACTCTCGAAACAATATACAAACTAATTAAAGACGAATGAAACTCAAGAAATCAAAAGAAGACGCGAGTAAACGGGAATCCATAAGTATCCCATTAAGTACTATCTCGTAGTAAAACCGACGTGTGTGTGGATAATTTTTTAATGTGAATGCAATCGTAAAAATAATCAAATCATGCATGTCTCGTAATCTCAACTTATCAAATGACATCACACGTATACTTATCACACTTGAAACATGTCAAGAAGCATTTAGGTCGGGCATGATTTGGAAATTGAGTAATATATGTTGCAAGATACTAGCTAGATACAAAAAATTTATTCTACAACGGCTAAAACATGGTTCTACCAAGTGGCGATACGTATTATAACCAACATTTCTGGGTTTTTTCGCCCTACACACCTCTGCTATCTAAACAATAGTAGAAATGAGTGGTTATAATTAATGCCATTACAACCGTTGTAGGATAAATTTATCAGAAAGAAATAAATGATATTATAAATGTTAATATAATTAATATAAATTACTAAAAAGACCGATATTATAAGACGGTGAAAAAATCTGGATTCCGTGCATTAAACATTCTCCAGTGATTCTTGCACTATAATAAAACAATCTATTAATCAGTCAGTTCTTTTACAATATCGTCAACTTTTGAAAATCAACGAATATTTTAGAAAATAGTTAGGCAGAGGAGATATCGATAATTCCTTCTACTTTTTAAGATAATTCCTCAAATAAAACTATAATTTTTCAATACCTAGGAATCTCTGAAGATTGTTTACTACTAGATCTGAGGGAGTGATGTTTGCTAACCGAGTCAAGCCGAGCGAACTAGTAAACGAGCTCAAGCTCGTTTACTAACCAAGCTCGCTCGTTTTCGTACGCTTACTAAACGAGCATTAATTTGCGTTGAGCTCGGCTCAATAATAGAGGTGCAATGTTCGAGCTCGAGCTCGAGAACAAGATCGTGATCGAGCTCTGCTCAACTCGACAAGTAATAAATCATATATATATATATATATATGTATATGTGTGTTCATGAGCAGAGCTCATCTTTGCTCGATAACTAAACAAACTTTAGATTATGTTCGAGTTCTGCTCGTTTACATGAACAAACAAAAATGGACGAGATTTCACGCACCGATTTCAAGCTTGTTCACGTACAGTTCGATTCATTTAACATCTCTGGTCTGAACTCTGAAGCGAGTTAAAAGTAGTACTCCCTCCGTTCTGAAATAACTGAGGCAATTGCCAAAAGATTCGTTCCAAAATAATTTAGACAATTACATTTCTAATGCAGCATTTATTCTTATATCTAGACTTATTTATTAACGAGTGAGAGAATTGATACAACATTATATTAATTATAGACTAAGTGTTTTTTTTAGTCATTTTGGCATTCAAATTAAAGTATTAACTCACATCCTTAATATGCGTGTTTTTGACAAATACCTCAGTTATTTCGAAACGGAGGGAGTAGTAAATATATACTAGTACTCCCTCCATCCCGAATTGTTTGAGACTTATTCATTTTATGGATGTCCCAAAATAAGTCTCATAACTAATATTTAGACTAAAAAGTTCTTCTTAAATTCCTAAAATACCCACATAACTACAATTATAAAGAAGTTTAAGGACAACAAAGTAAGAATATAATTGTAAAGTGATCATGTTTTTAATGACTGGATAAGCTAATAAATGAGTTTTTTTAAATTTGTATAGTTACAAAATGTTCCAAACAAATTAGGACAGAGACAGTAGCAGAAACATGTCATTTTTTTTCCAAAGAATATCACATGGCAGCCTAGGGCCTATACATATACAGAATATATATATACTTTCAAATTGTCGTTGCTCCTCCAATCAAATACTACTTCCACTTCCACCACTTCTTCTTCAATGGTGGCATCCACATCTTAAAAGGTTTTCAGAATAGAATACTACTATTGTCAACTTTTCTGCTCTCCACTTCCGTCTCTTTTACTCCTTCACTCTCTAAATCGACTTCCCCTACCAATCTTCATCCTTTAATCCATCATTTTTTTTTACAGTAAAGTTTTGGAATTGTTGGCTACAATTTATTCCAGATGGTGGTTCTGATTAGCAGCAGCAGGTGTTCACACACTTCTCATATTACTGAGATCATTATTACAAGCTTTTTCCGCCATAAAGCTTAGATTTTTTTTAGCTTTAATAGTTGTACTGTAATCGTCTGTGGAAAAGAAAAGAGAAAATCCCTGTAAAAATATATCTATTTGATGGGCTATTTTTGTAATTTAATTTAAGTATGGCGGCAGTTCCTTAAAAGGGATTGTTTGGTTTGGTTTGGATTGAGAAGAAGAAAGATCTTTGCTTTGTGTAATTTGGATTTCTAAGGATGGCGGGTCGGAGTGTGTTCAATTGCGGTGCTTCAAGTTTCAATGATGTTTCTGTTCAGAGCCCTCGTGATTCCATCTTCATGTCAGGCTCTTCATCTTCTTTTCTTGGTAAAATGCTTTGATCTTGATTCTCTCTCTGTTGTTTTTTTTTTTTTTTTTTTTTTTTTCAATCTTCGTTGACTTTTTTTTTATGCTTTGGTTTTTAATCATGGGTTCTTTTTTAAATTTTAATTTGATGCTTCAAAAGCTTTAAAATGATTTCCAGGTTCAGTTAAGAGCTCAACTTTTTGCATTGCACTTTTTGTGTTTGCTTTTATGCTTAAGTGAACTTTTTTCTGCTATAGTTTGAATTTAGTATTGGATCTGTATTTGTCTGTATCAAGTCCAAGTTTTGTTTGATTATGTTCTGGGTTTGAGTTTCTTTGATCACCCATGAATCCATTGGTGCTTGTTTTTTCTGTTTGATTTCTTATAGAATTGGATTCAAATTGCAATATTTTGTGTTTTATAGTCTCTTTTGCAAGTGATTTTTACTGGATCCGGGTATTTTACATATTTATTTTGTTCTACGATATCTACTGCAAGTGCTTTAAATTCGTTTATGCATTAGGTCCAGGATCCATGGTAAGCTTTCAAGATGCTAAAGGAGGAAAAAGATCAGAGAGGCCATTTTTCCAGTCGTATGATCAAGAAGAGAATGAGGATGAAGAACTGGATGAATACTTTCGACAACCCGAAAAGAAGAGACGGCTTACCGGCGATCAAGTTCAGTTTCTTGAAAAGAGCTTTGAGCTTGAAAACAAGCTCGAACCCGAAAGGAAAATCGAGCTTGCAAAAGAACTCGGCTTACAGCCACGACAGGTCGCTATATGGTTTCAGAATCGCCGTGCAAGATGGAAGACAAAGCAGCTCGAGAAAGATTACGAGACGATGCTTGCTAGCTACGATACTCTGAAAGCTGATTATGACAACCTTCTTAAGGAGAAGGATAAACTAAAAGATGAGGTTTGTTTAGTCTTTACTTTTTTGATCATAAAAATCGTGCATCCGCGTATCTGTGTATCTGTATCCGTACAACGTAGTATATAACTAGTCTCGGGTTTTCGCTTTTTGTATCAGATTGCTAGCATCAATGAGCAGCTGCTGCACAAAGAAAAAGGATCTGCAGACAATGTCTTTGCAGCAGCAGCACCGAAAGAACCGCTTGCTGATTCCTTCTCTGTTGTTAATGTTCTTAAGCAAGATGAGCTGAGTTCTACAAAGAGTTACGTGTTCGATTCAGACAGCCCACGAGGAGGAGTTCACTCGTCATCCCCATTGGAACCTGGTGATTCTTCATATGTATTCGAACATGATCAATCTGATTTATCTCAAGATGAAGAAGACAACATTAGCAAGAATCTTTTGGGTCATGAATACTTCTTTACGAAGATGGACGATGATGCTCGTTATTCTGGCCCGCCGAGCTCGAGTTATCTTGGTTTCCCGGTTGAAGACCAAGCCTTTAATTTCTGGTGATAACGATAAGACTCTTATCGGATAGTCCGGTTCTCGTTTAATCAGATGCTTTTCGTGCAGGCTTAAATGGTTCGGTCCTTCTCGGGATCCCGTTTAACCGGATGATTTCGTGCACTGAACTGTCAATTTGGGTACCTTTGTTTTTGTAAAATTTCTACTATTGTGTATTAGCAATAAAATACATTTTTAGGCATTGAAGTGCCTGGTGTTTGTGTGTTTTGAATATTTATGGACATTCTCTCTTTGTTTTGGGTAATGTATATGTACATTTGGACTTTGTGTAGTCCTACTTTGTATGTAATTATTACAAGTTTCTCCTCCTAGATTCTACTGTCTTGTTTTTTTTACAATTTTTTTTTTTGGCACCATACTTCATTACTAAGGGTAGATTTGATTTTATGGAGTTTGAAAATAGACATTCGTTCTCTGCTCGATTATTGAGTTTATATTTGAATTTTTAAGGGTCGAATGCCGGTGTGGTATCCTGAGAGTGGATTCGGTATGAGCCAATAACAATTGCCTTTTTTTAGGGGAAAATAGACAAGTACAGGCCGCCATTTGATATTTACCGTGTCATTATATAACAAAATATTCGACCTTTGAAAATATAATTCTATATTATAGATTAGACTTTTGAACGGTCTAAAAGTCTATTTTTACTGTAAAAGTCGATGGTACGTGGTGCTATCACGGTGTGGTATCACTATAGACGCAAATTTACATTTTGTCCGGTTTTCTCGGTGGCTGTCATGTTTCTAAACCGTGGTGTTATAATTCGATATTCTGTATCGACTTAGGTAAGAAGAAGTAGATGTACAATCAGTTTTCTATAACCGAGTTAGTAAAACAGAATTTTAGATCTACGTCAATTATCAAACTTTAAAAGACAGCAAAAACCCTTTCAGATTCGTTTTAAGAGTTTTTTAATCGCACCACATCTGATCTAACCGCTGTTTCATATTTGCCAGTGCACAACACAATTTTCATAGGGTTTCACAGAATCAACCTTATGAATATATAGGCAGTATTCGACTTCCTGTATTGTCGAGTTAGAATCGACACCGAACAAACCGAATGTTACCTATACGTTTGACTTTTACAAAAATCGATTTTATTGTCTTATACGAGATAATGCGTTACACGATAAATCAGATGTGGTATAACTAGACGTGTCCTTTTTTTGGTTTCTTTGGTAACTAAAATGATAGCCCGACTGAAAAGATGACTTTCCATGTGTCTGACGAAAGCCACGTTAGCACACGTGGACTTATCTGTTTCTAAGTGACAGATCAAGTTTATCATGAAAATGTCAACATCTATTGTATTTGATATGATTAGATACTTTTATAATATTAATTATAACGTAAAATAATAATAATTTAATCATAACTATTATATAAACAATATTATACAATTGTTATAATACAACGTCAATTTTCAT
The DNA here is from genome assembly GCA_036785695.1 of Gentiana straminea. Taxonomy (NCBI): domain Eukaryota; kingdom Viridiplantae; phylum Streptophyta; class Magnoliopsida; order Gentianales; family Gentianaceae; genus Gentiana; species Gentiana straminea. Next base: position 381,903 of record JAVUPR010000460.1, on the reverse strand, counting down.
ATTATCTCACATCTGACGACCACACCTATTTTTTTAGATTATCTTGTTTTTTTAGAGGATAAGTTATATTGTTCAACTCCCTTCATTTCGAACTTTGTCCTGACCTTCAAAGCTTAATTATTCCGTAAAAATTCTTTTCACGCGTATACGTTATTATTACTGATCAACGAATTTGAGTTATGGTGTTAAGTATTTTCTAGTTTTAATATTGTTCAGAAGGTAATCTGATCGCAAAAATAACCACATTCTACCTAAAATTGAGTTAGAATTAATTAGTGAAAATTTTAAAAAGTTTAACGGTAAATAAGCCAACGAGGAGTCCCACCGTGTGGAGTGGAGGGAAGGGGGGGGGGGGGGGGGGGGGGAGGGAGGGAGGGTTCAGTGTCCTCTAAATTAGGTAATTTTGTTTTGGTACAAAAAAAAAAACATAAATAAAAGTGTGATGTGGTATAAAAAATTTAGGTGTGAAAATGAGTAATTCTTCTCTAATCACTTCATTTGCATCGTAAACACACGCGGATAATTTTGGACCACACATTTGAATTTGAGTTAAACCGCGTGTGGTTAAAAATCATCCACGCGTGTATTCTCAAATAAACACACCATAGAAGAATTTCCCAGTGGAAAGACTTCGGTTATTTAATTTATTAATTTTTTTAGAAGACTTCAAATTAATTTATGGAAAAGGATATTTGTTATAAAAACAAAATTATCTTCTAGTTAAATCTCCTTGTCCGATTCGAGAAGGAGAAGTTCTTGGGTGCTCACTCTATATAAAATGAAGTGACATGTAGAATGATCGACGCCATACAATTTACATTTAAAATGTAAATTGTGTGGTTCCGATCATTTCACGGATCACTTGTACTCATCATCAAACAAACAAACAAACTTCCCTTCGACAACACCGTCTAAATTATAATGGAGTCGCGTGATTTATCATGTTTTGGGTTGACTATTTATATTTTATAATTGGATTCAAAATGAGATCAATCAAGCTCGACTTGATTTAATTGTTAAATGATATCAAATATATATAACAAAAATGACATTTTTAAACATTGAATATCAAATATATTATAATATTGTATTTGTTAGTATGTGTTTAAACTATGTTTGATTCGAATGATATACTTATTATGTTTCATATTTTATTACAACCGCAAAAACGCTGTTCTCTTTCAGAAGCAATCGTCTTTTTTTTAAACATATTTCTTATATGCCAAAGATTATTTAGAATAAGAAAAACACTTTAATTTTTTCCTTTTTTTCTTAAAACGTTTAGTATTCGAAACCAACTGACTTGACTAATCCAAAATTCGGTCCGATTGTGTCTGCATCAGAATTTTACTCCCACTCTTACCCCGAATAACAAACACTTTTTATTTTATTTTTTATTATTTTATAACTCAAAATAAATTCAAAATTGGCTTGAGTTCAAAAGTGCTTGTAATCAATTTCAATTTGATAGTCATATCAACTTTGTGTTCAAGCTTGAGTTAAAAAATTAAAATGTGGTTGATTTAAAAAAGATTAATGTCCGCTTCGTCTCCGATCATCATGACTGTGACACATCATAAGAATTTATGAGAATATTTATATGACAAATTTTGAGGTGCAATGGAAATGAATATGATGCAATCATTTTTATCTATTTTCTTTTAGTGACGATTTGTAATAATGAGTTGGATGTATCACATTCAATGACTTGATACAACCATTGCTAAAACGATTATACCATAAAAAAAATTCATTTTATATAGGCATGAAATACGGTGTGGAAGACTTGAGAAAACAGAGAATTTATAATTTCTGAAAATGGATTCATTGATAATTCTTGTGTTAATCAATTACAAGACATTTGTACTACATATAGCAGCTTTAAGGATTAACCTAATAGAAATGCAATGACAAAAAACACGTGGAATATACTGAATCATTTACTTCTTTTCAGCTCCTCTCAAACGAACATGCGGAGGTGTGACATTGCATGATCAGTGGATGGAAGTGCTTTGGTAAAACAATTTGCCAATTGATCAGTCGATGGAATGTAGCAAACAATAACCTTTTTGGTTAGCACTTGATTCTGACATAATGAACAACTAATTAGTTGTGTTTTGTACTAACATGATATACTAGATTGTGTGCCAAAGAAGCTTCTCTAATATTGTCACACCATAAGGTTGGTATGCTAGAAAGACTGAAGTTCATTTCTGGTAAAAGCTGCTTGATCCACTTAATTTCAGTTGCTAGTTTTCTAGTGAACTGTACTCAGATTCACTACTTGACCTAGAATCACAGTTTGTTTCTTAGAACACCAAGATATAAGAGTCTTTCATAAGTTGGCACGATGGCCACCAGTAGATATCCTATCAATAGTACAGACTGCCCAATTTTCATATGAAAATCCATGTAACTCAAGTATGGTAGATGGTGTGAAGAGTAATCCCATGTAAAAACTGCCTTGCACATATATGAGAAGCCTTTTAAGAACATGACAACGTGCTGTGTAGGGATCTTTCATAAACTGACTAAGGGTGTTGAATGCAAAGGATATATCTGGGCTTATAAGTGTAAGATACTGCAATCCACCAACTGCACTCCTGTAAATACTGGGATAGGTAATAGGTTCTCCTTGTTTGAGGACTAGATGTTTTCCTAGAACCATTCGTGTAGATTATGGCTTTAAGTGATCAAGTGTAGCGTTTGAGGTGTTGGTATTCATAGTATGCTTGAGTAAGATGCAACCCTGAAGAGTCCCTAGTTATTTTCAGACCTAGAAAATAAGATACAAGTCCAAGATCTTTTAAGGAGAACGTTGAGTTGACGAGATTAATGAACATTTGGACCAGAGGAGGTGAGTTTCCCGTCAGTAATATATCACCTACATACACCAAGGCAAACATGACTTGACCTTTTAGTTTGAACATGAACAAAGAACTCTTAGACACAATATAAGTGAATCCTCAAGCAATCAATTTTCTGCTTAAAACATCAATCCATGTTTTAGGTGGTTGCTTCAGTTCATACAATGCCTTCTTTAGCTTGCACACATACCTAAGTTTCTCTGGATCCTCAAATCCCTATGGTTGAATCATATAGACCGGTTCTTAAAGATGTCTATTCAAGAAGGCATTGTTAATGTCTATTTGGTTAATAGGCCAATTCATGGACACAAATAATGGCTCGAATTACACTAATGATCGATGTATGATTTTTCCATTGTACTAAAGGTCTCTAGAAAACAAATTCCATAGCTTTTATTATACCATTTGGAAACAAGTCTTCCTTATGCTTCCAACATCAATACTATTAGGTATTAGTTTCAACTTGAACACCCGGCCATCTGCTTCAAACTATACTCTAATTTGGATTCGGTTTCATCAATCCTCAAGTTTATTATGAAGAAGGGCTATGTATTCTTCCTTCATGGCTTGATTCTATTCAGCACAATGCAATGCTCCAAATACACAAGTTGTTTCGGTTGGAATTGAGTGAGACTTAGTGATAATGACTGAAAAGATTTTTGGTTTGAAGAACCCACTCATTAATCTGGTTTGCATATGGGTGAGATTTAGGTTGAGGTGAAGCTTGCGGTATTGATACAATAGTCTAGACAGAAGGTGGTTCATTAGATGAGGTGTTGGATGTTGGACTGGTATGAGAGCTTGGAATAGTAGACAAAGGTGATGAGGGTAGTTCAATAACATTGAATTTGTGTTTGTTGCAAGAGTAGTGGCAACAACAAAAGACACGTGTTGTGGTGTAGGTTTAAGATGTTATTTAGATGGACTTATTTCACCAAGAGGATCTCTTGGACTTTTTTATATTGTAGGTATAACGTAATCCCGGACTCATACATTATTTCATGTACCTTAACAGTCTATTCAGAGCATTCCAATGATTATGACCTGGATTACTCGTTAACCTACACAACTTATTCACAACACATGCCAAGTTTGGTCATGTACAATTGGTTATGTACATTAGACTTCCAATCACATTTGAACACTTCAACCGATCCATTGGTTCACCTCTATTCTTGACTAAGAGTAGACTTATGTCAAGTGGTGTTCTTACTGAACTTTCATCAAAGACATGAAATCTTTTCTAAATAGGCTCAATAATTAGTCTGTGACAACACAAGTCCATCAAACATTTTAGAGATCTTAATCCCCAATATTACATCTGCAACTCCGAGGTCCTTCATATCAAAGTTTCTTGTCTACATCTTCTTAGTATTCATGATAATATCATGAGTACTTCTCATTATCATCACATCATCAACATATAGACATACTATCACATATGCATTAGGTGTGATCTTGATGGAGACACATTTATCACACTCGTTAATATTAAACCCATTTGACAACATGACATTTTCAAACTTGATTTGCCATTGCTTTGGTGCTTGTTTTAGCCCATACAAAGACTTAACGAGTCTACACACCTTACTTTATTGTCATGGGATAACAAATCACTCGGGTTGTTTCATGTATACCTTTTCTTTCAACTCATCATTCAAGAAAGCGGTCTTTACATCCATTTGAAGGATTTCCAGGTTATAGACAACAACTATAGCAATGAGAACTCTTATAAAAGTAATTCCCGTAACCGGTGAGTAGGTATGAAAGAAGTCAAGGTTTTTTTTTTCTGTCGAAACCCTTAGGCTACCAACTTGGCCTTATACTTATCAACAGACCCATCAATCTTATGTTTCTTCTTAAAGATCCACCTACATCCAAGTGTCTTACTTTCAGGTGGAAGATCAACCAACTTCCAAGTGTGTTATTGCATGATAAAGTCTACCTCGCTATTTATAGCTTCTTCTAGAAGGGAGCTTCTAGAGTCAACATTGCCACATCAAATGTCCTAGGCTCATTTTCCATCATATAGATCAAAATATACAAACCAAAAGACTTTGAAGCCCGAGCCCTCTTACTACGATGTGGTTCCTCAATTTCTAGAGTATCACTTTCTTCCTTAGACTTATATGTCCGCTTACTAGTGCTTGCTTCTTCTTTATCATTTTCCTTACAAATAAAGATATCTTCAAAGAACATAACATTTATAGATAGATGATAACATTTTCATGTACACCAGCTACGTCTGATTTATGTAACAGAATCCGATAGGCACTATTATTGAGAGCATGCACAATTAATATACAATCAATGGTGTTAGGTTTTATCTTAACAACCATAGTCAAGTACCCCTACACTTTCATGAATTTGTAGCTTTCACAATTCATACGGGGTTTCATCATTCTTCTTTGAAGGGATCTTACTTAGAATGAAGCTTGCAGAGAGGATAGCTTCCTTCAACAAGTTTTGAGGTAGACCTAAACTAATAAACATAGCATTCATCATCTCTTTAGGAGTTTGGTTTTTGCGTTTAGCAATACCGTTGACTGAGGTGTGTATGGTGTTTTCGTTTGATGAATGATGCTGGCACCTTAGCAAAACTCATAAATCGATGCATCATACTCACCGCCACTAACACTACAGATACTTTAAATATGTTTGCTTAGTTGTTCCTCAACTTCATTCTTATAATCCTTGAAGGCATCAAGAACCTCGTCCGTGTTTTTTAGCAAATAAACGTAGCAACATTTGGTACAATCATCAACAAAATAATAAAATACTTATTCTTACCATCGCTAGTTCGCATAGATTTTAAATCACACTTCTCAATGTGAATTAAATCTAAAGGACATGTGTTCCTTTCTGCCGTGCAAAATGGTGTTTTAGCCAATTTGGTTTTAACACATACTTGACACTTATGATTAGGATTAAATCTATAATTTGGTAACAACTCCATATTCACCAATTGACGAACGAATTTGAAATTTGCATGTCCTAGTCTACAATGTCACAAACATGACGACTCAATCATGTAAGGAGAGTTTAGAGTCAATCTCACTGGCTTTTTTAAAAAGAATCGCTTTTTGAGCACAACAGACAGTTCTACTGTCAACATACATATCAACCCAATATGTTGCACTGCCAGTTTCTCATGCCTTAGTCCCATTACAACCACGGGATGAGAAAGAGTAGTCACTGTCACAACAGACATGTACACCTGTGTCACAACATTTACAATCTTATTTGAACTCACATCGTTGTTTCCTTCTATTTCTCTTCAGTGAATAAAATATCAACACAATTACCATATCCGGTTTGTTTCCAACGAAACCATAACATAAATTAGAATACTGCTTTGAACTAGTTCGACCTTAAAATTTCAAGAATTTTAATAATCTAAAATTCTATGTTTACAACATATTCAAAATCAAGTTAAATTCAATAACCTTACATCAGCTAAATAACACATTATCAAATTATATCCCTCAAGTAAAGAGAATAGATGGGGAATATACAATCAATCAAGTCGAATGATGACAACGAATTTTTGCAGTCGACTACAATTTGTTAGAAAAATGTGTTATCTTGCTTGGGATGGGAACAAATGTCCCAACTGAGATCCATTTTTTTTCCATATTGAAACGATATTGTTTTGTTTTTAAAAAAAATATTAAAAACTACTAGTTCCTTTAGTAGATCTTCAAATTTGTTAGGGTGTCTTCACTGGAATAAATTCGTGAATCATCACCGTGCGTTTTGTTGTAAATAGTTGTGTTCTCTTCTCCCCTCTAAAATCTGAAATTCTCCTTTAGGTAACAAACAATTTCTTGCTGGATAAACAAGAAGGGAAAAAAGAAGGGAAAGTAAATAGATAAACAATAAGTCTCTGTTGTCATCAATCAATATAAACCAAAAAAGCAACTTGGCTTATTTAGCATTTTTGTTTTGTAATTTTTTTTTTCCTTTTTTTCACAATTTCGATCCTCCGGTGGCGAAGGACGTTGACGTGGCAAAATTCTTGTCGAATTATGCTGAAGCGTCTTTGAAATTCAGAAGAAAAAAAAAATCGATTTTGGCCAAAAATTACAAAATTCATCCTTTAATTTAGACAATAAATGACGCATTCTATAAATTTTAAATTATGCCAAAATCGATTTTTTCCCAAAATCAGCCTCCTCCGGCGAAGAATCGAAATTGCGGGAAGAAAAAATAAGACTATGGAGATATACAGCTAACAGTTCAGGATCACTTTGAAAACATAAAGAAGATTTGTAATTCTTGATTAACACAATCAGGAGGTAGTAGGTGTCACCATCTTAGCTAAACAAAATTTAAGGGAGAATTTAGGAGATTTTACGTATTTACAAAATACCAGTCTCAATTCATCCTATTTCATCATATCCGGGATGTAATATGGTTCCACGAGATTAACTGGATATAGACAGTTCCAATAAAATTCATTCTTGAACAAAAATCCATTTTTTTTTCTTTCTATATTCCATCTATTCCATGATCGGAACAGGGGAGGATACACGTTCCACCACGATTTTGAATCAGAAGAGAGAGTACTACTATAACTAATGTAAAGGCGTTGGTGGACCAGAACATAAAGGGTGACGAGAACCTTGATGAAAAATGAAAAGACAAGTGTCTGAAATGGACTGAACAAAGCCCCATTGAAGAAGCTGAGACTTTAATTCTTCAAACCAAGTACGAGGGGATTGCTTTAAAACATATAAAGCTTTTCTTCAGACGGCAAACATAATTTGGTTTGGTACCATCAAAGCCTTCGGGCTAAGGAATGTACACGGACTCGTGCAATTTGCGATTGAAGAATGCATTGTTGATGTCAACTTGTAGGATGGGCTAGTTTAAGGCAACAACAATAGCAATGATGATTTTGAGAGTAGCTAGATCATTTGGCCATAGAACTAAAGGTTTCAGTATAGTCTACTCCCGCTTGTTGATGGAATCCCTTGGCCACTAAACGAGCTTTGTGCTTCACGACACCCCTATTAGGATTAAGCTTGAGCTTGAAAACCCATCTACCGCCCAGCCAGAAGGTGATGAGAAGGATGTGGTGGAACCAAATGTGATATCCCACATTGGAAGTGGGGGAAACACATCAGCACCATATAAGTGTGAGTCATAAATATCCGGTTACCTGCTTAGACAGTCGTCCTTGCTTGGTCTAAAAGGGCTAACCCGAGTTGACAAGATCTTTATGTCTCACAATTATATGGTGGTGATGTGCTTCTCTGGTAGCGCTAACTGAGTCATAAATGTCCGGTCAACTGCTTAGACCGCCGTCCTCGCTTGGTCTAAAAGGGCTAACCCGAGTTGAGAAGACCTTTATGTCTCACACTTATATGGTGATGATGCTCTTCCCCCACAGCCAATGTGGGATATCACACCAAATCCCAAGTGTGATTATCACACAGATCTTTGTATTCTTCCTTCATGGCTTCCATCCATTGAGGATCAGAGAGAGCCTCAAAAGTTTTTTCTGGTTCATCTAGGTAATGTTGAGGAACTTGTTTAGCTAAACTAGATGTTTTTTTTAGAGGTTTAAAGATTCCACTTTTGGACCTGGTTGCATATATAGGGTGTTTTGAGACAACATGAGGTATTTGAGAAAGTGTTGGACTGGATCCTATATTTTGTTTGGCTATTAAACAGAGCTTATAGAGTTTTCCATCACTCAAAGTCAGTGGTACAACAAATTCCCTCTGTTAAGGCAGCTTAGATCAGTCATGGATTCAAGAATCCATCCAAGTAGAATATGATATGGGGGTACGTTTAGTGGTAGATCCGGGTTCATGGTTTAAAAAAAAAAAATAATAATAAACTCGGAGTTTTGAGCTCTGGAAATATCGCTCTGTCTCGGGTGTGATACTATGATCTTAGTGGGTTTAGTGGTGGTTTTGTAATTTCTTGCTGTTCTTTTCTTAATATAAAAGTATGTTTATGTTGAGAAAATATTCCCTCATTAATTACCATGATTTACGTTGATTTGTTATTATTGAGGAGATTGGTAGTTATTGGGAATATCTCCTAGTTATTATTATTATTTTATCATTAATGTAGCCAGATTATAAGGCATTTGTTTTTATTCTGTTTAGATTTAGGCACATGGGAATAATCAGTAGATTAGAGTCCTAGTCTACTAAGTTTCCTTTTCCTGGTTGTATAAATTAGCATCTCTGCAAGTGAATAAAATCATAGAAGCCTAAATTAAAAAGCTTTCTCCTTTCTAACATGATATCAGAGCAACTCTACACAAAAATTCTTCGCCGTAATTAATTCCGATGAGCTATCGGGCAACGTTCACCGGAGAAAGGACTCCTACCTCTGGGGGCAACCCTTCCGACAGTGCATCATCTGGAACGGAGACTCAAAATACAAACCTCCTAACCAGTGATGACAATTCCAAAAATTCTGGGCCAATCTTACTCCCTGCCAGGAAATTAGATGGCAAGAATTATCTTGAATGGGCCCAAACCATCACTCTTACCATCAATGGGAAAGGGAAATTGGGATTACTGACTGGAGAGGAGGCTGCCCCACCAGCAAATGATCCCAAACTCAAAACTTGGAAATCTGAAGATTCAATGGTAAGGGCCTGGCTCCTAAACTCTATGGAGTCAAACATTTCCAGACCCCACATGTTCTTGATATCAGCCAAAGAAATCTGGGAAGCAGTAAAGGAGATGTACTCAGATTTGGAAAACTCATCCCAAAAATATAAGATCAAGACCAAACTGTGGAGCCTAAAGCAGGGAGATAGAAATGTCACTGCCTATTATAATGACATTGTGTCCCTGTGGCAAGAATTGGATCTGTCTCATGAGGACAAATAGGAGTGCAAGGATGACAGTGTGAAGTTCCACAAGAGAGAAGAAAATGAAAGAGTATACTCTTTTTTGGCAGGACTCAATCCAGATCTTGATGAAGTCATGAGTAGGATTCTGGGAAGGAATCCTTTACCATCCTTAAGAGAGACCTTCTCTGAAGTAAGGAGAGAAGAATCAAGGAGGAAAGTGATGCATAGGACAGTGGGAGCTAAAGTGGAAAGATCTGCAATGGTGGCTAGTAGATCTGACTCAACAAAGAGGGTGGACAAGCAGAAACTTAAGTGTGAACATTGCAAGAAAACTGGACACACTAAAGACATATGTTGGGGCATACATGGGAAGCCAGCTTGGAGAAAAAAATGTGCAAATTCTGAACAAGGGAAGGCCAACCAGGTGTCATTTGATTCTGGACCACAGTCTGCAACATGGATTCTTCCATTCACTCAGGACCAACTAAAGCAATTGAGTAAGCTCCTTAATTCCCAAATCTCCATGTCAGCCAAACCAAACTGCTCCCTTGCTAATTCAGGTAACAATTTATCTTTATCTTTGTTAGGAGTCAGTCATAAAACTGAGTGGATAGTTGACTCTGGGGCAACTGACCACATGACTGGATCATCTGACCTATTTTTAAACGATTACCGCCGTCCAGGAAACAAAAAATCAGACTAGCAGATGGCTCTTTTTCCACTATTGCTGGGAAGGGATCCGTTTATGTATCAAAAAATATTACCCTGAGAAATGTACTTCATGTCCCTAAACTTGCATGTAACTTATTGTCAGTAGGAAATTTAACTTCTGATCAGAACTATGACACTGTTTTTTTTTAAGAATGGTTGTCTGTTTCAGGACAAGAACTTAGGGAGGATGATTGGCAAGTGTAAGCTCATTGGAGGACTCTATGTGCTAGAATTTGGAATGGAATCACAGAAGGAGAGCCTTATGAGAGGATGCTACCACACAACTGTCCAGTCAGTCCAGAATAAAGTCCTAGCCCTACATAGGAGATTAGGACATCCTAGTTTTTATTATATGAAAAAACTTTTTCCTGAATATTTTGTTGGCAATAAAGATTTAAATTTTCATTGTGAAGTTTGTATTCTTGCTAAGCAAACCAGGCAACCATATCCTGCCCAACCCTATGTTCCCTCAAAGCCATTCCCTATGATTCATAGTGATGTATGGGGTCCATCTTGGGTAAGCACTTTTAATGGTAAAAAATGGTTCATCACACTTATAGATGATCACACACGGTTAACTTGGGTTTATTTGATGAAAGAAAAATCAGAAGTGGAAATAATTTTTAAACAGTTTTATGAAATGGTACTCAGTTCCATACACGAATTCAGATTTTGAGAAGTGATAATGGAACTGAGTACTTCAACCAGTACTTAGATGGATATCTAGTTGAAAAAGGTATAATCCACCTTAGTTCTTGTGTCAAAACTCCACAACAAAATGGAGTTGCAGAGAGGAAAAACAGACACTTACTGGAGGTGGCCAGAGCACTCTTATTCACCTCAAAATGTCCAAAAACATTCTGGGGAGAGAGTGTTCTGACTGCCACATGCCTTATCAATAGACTTCCATCTAGAACCTTAAATTTCCAAACACCACTGAGCATGTTTCAAAGTATTTTTTTCCAGAAAACAGACTAGTAGGCAAACTCCCTTTGAAAACTTTTGGGTGCACAGTGTATGTTCACACTTATAACCAAGGGAAATTAGATCCTAGGTCAAAAATATGTTTTTCTAGGATACCTCCCACACAAAAAGGCTACAAATGTTTCGACACAAATATTAAAAAATGTATAGTTACCATGGATGTCACCTTTGTTGAAGAAAACATGTTTTTTGACAAGGCTCAATTTCAGGGGGAGACTAGGGTTACAAGTGTGTCTGATAGTGTGTCTGAAAATGTTTTTGAAGAATCCTATGATATTTTAGAAACTAGGGATACAGGTTGGACTATAATTACGGACAACAAGTGGACAATTGTGAGGAAGTTTGCCATCAAAAGGAGATCAAAAATACTGATCCTCCAGAACCTCTTAAGGAAAGACCTTTCCAAGGTAAAACCTATGTGAGGAAGTATCCTAAGAAGGTAGATAAGTCCCACAAAGAGCCTACACAACTCTCATCCCTTGATCCAGTCATTGATACAGACAACCAACCAGAAGAATCAGAACACACAGATGCTACATCAGAAAGTGACACAGAATCACCTTCAAAAACCTCTGAAACAAAACCTGACTCTCCCAGAACTAAAGCAGAAAAACTCCTTCTTGATGTTCCCATAGCAATTAGAAAACCAGTCAGAAGTTGTACACAACACCCTATATCCAGATACTTGTCATATGCCAGTCTGTCACCACCTTTCAAAGCCTTTACCACTAGTCTGTCATCCACCACCATACCTAAGGATGTTCATGAAGCTCTTATGGTACCTGAGTGGAAGGAAGCGGTTTTTGAAGAGATGGGGGCACTGAAAAAGAATGGGACCTGTGAAGCTGTACCATTGCCAGAAGGGAGAAAGACGGTGGGGTGCAAATGGGTATTTGTAATAAAGTACAACACTGATGGCAGCATTGAGAGGCACAAGGCCAGGTTGGTAGCCAAGGGCTACTCACAAACTCATGGAATTGACTACTCAGAAACCTTCTCACATGTGCGCCGCAAATGACTGTTTTGCACGCCGCAAAAAGCCAATTTTCTTGTAGTGAAAATAGGGTTTGTACAGGGGAGATCAGATCATACCTTCTTTATAAAAAGGTCAGAAAAGGGCAGGTTGACTTCTTTGATTGTATATGTTGATGATATAATCCTAACAGGGAATGACGAGGAAGAAATAACAGGGGTAAAAACAGGGGAGGACGCAGGATCTCGGATGAGGGGGGACGATACTATGGGCGAGTGTAAATTTTTAAGGGGGCACAAAAAAATACACAACATATATAATAGTGTATTTTCCGGATCTAAGGGGGGCGCTTGCCCCCCTATTTAAAGGGTACATCCGCCCCTGGGTAAAAAGGAAACTTGCAGCAGAGTTTGAAATTAAAGATCTGGGGCCCCTGAGACACTTTCTGGGAATGGAGGTAGTTAGGTCTTCCAAGGGTCTAGTACTAACTCAGAGGAACTACACCCTAGACTTGCTAAAAGAAACAGGATTGGAATGTGCTAGACCGGCAAGCACACCTATGGAGTGCAATCGAAGTTGGGAAGTGCGAAAGGTAATCCAGTGGACATGGGAAGCTACCAAAGATTGGTTGGGAAGCTAATATACTTTGCACATACAAGACCAAATGTATCCTATGCAGTGAGTACCTTGAGTCCGTTTATGCACTCACCAAATGAAGCTCACATGGTGGCAGCAAGAGGGTTGTTGAGATATCTAAAGACTACACCAGGGAGAGGCTTGTACTTCAAGAAGTGTGACAGCAGGAATGTCGATGTATATACTGATGCAGATTGGGGAACTTGCACCAAGGAGAGGAGATCCATAATAGGATATTGCACCTATGTATGGGGAAACCTAGTCACTTGGAGGAGCAAAAAGCAAACTGTTGTAGCAAAAGCACTGCTGAAGCAGAGATCAGGACCATGGCATTAGGGATGTGTGAAGGCCTGTGGATCAAACAGGTAATGGAGGATATTGGAGCAGAAATATCTGGTCCTATGAAACTATATTGTGACAACAAGTCAGCAATTGACATTGCAAATGACCCTGTACAACATGATAGGACCAAGCATGTGGAGATAGACATGCACTTTATTATGGAGAAACTGGATAATGGATTGTTCTGTGTGCCCTTTCTACCATCCACACAGCAAATTGCAGATGGCTTAACTAAAGCCTTGGGAAAGAAACAGTTTGAGTACTTTGTGGGCAAGTTTGGTCTGATAGACATCCTTGCCCCAACTTGAGCGGGAGTGTTGAGAAAATATTCCCTCATTAATTACCATGATTTACGTTGATTTGTTATTATTGAGGAGATTCGGTAGTTATTGGGAATATCTCCTAGTTATTATTATTTTATCTTTAAAGTAGCCAGATTATAAGGCATTTGTTTTTATTCTGTTTAGATTTAGGCACATGGGAATAATCAGTAGATTGGAGTCCTAGTCTACTAAGTTTCCTTATCCTGGTTGTATAAATTAGCATCTCTGCAAGTGAATAAAATCATAGAAGCCTAAATTAAAAAGGTTTCTCCTTTCTAACAGTTTACCGTTATAAAAATAAAAAAAACAGAAAGTCTAATGCAGCAAATCAACCAAGAATCAGTTTCAAAATCAAGAAAACTAAGACAAGAGATTTACTCACAATTAGGCACAAGGCAATGCACCCGATGGCGCCCGGAAACAAAGCATACCAGAAGTTCAAATGATGTAATTTAGCACCATCAATGAACAATAGTGGTAAACTTGCAGCTGCAATGTTACACATGAAGAAGTTATTAGAATTCTTTTTTTTTTTTTTTTTTTTTTTTTTGGTCACAAAAAAGATTGAATGGTTTCGGCTCCGATCACCCTCTCGGGTCAGAGCCAGGGGCGGCTCCAGGAATTTAATGATACGGGTCGGAAATTTGTCATATTTCACAATTACTAAGCGTAATGTTACATATTATAGTTCAATACGGGTCAATAGGGATCAATTATAAAAATAAGGGGTCGATAGACATATAAAATGTGTATATAAAAAAAATTCCACTGTAATTTTTTTTAGCGGGTCGGGTGACCCATTTTTGCCTACATGGAGCCGCCCCTGGTCAGAGCCAAGTGGGGTCCGTAGACCCTGCTAAAAATAATAATACTCCACGTTTTACTGATAGAAATTAATGATAAAGATATATTAATTACCAGGTGGATGTATTGCACGAGTGTATATCATGAAAGCAACGGCTGCAGCAAGAGCAGAGCTTCTAGCCAACCACCCAGGACCAAATATTGAGAAGGATACAACACCAATTAATGCACAAGCTATTTGGGCCATGAACATATTGTACTTCTGTTATAAATACCAGCAAAAAATATATACATTATATTTCTTAAAAACATTATATCCATCTAGCCAAAATGATCCTAACATAGTGGTATATGTATAATATATATATATATATATATATATATATATATATATATATATATAGCCTTGAGGCATAGTTTAGTGGTAAAAAAACGGGGTGTTGTAGTGACGATCTTACTTTTGAAATTGGGGTGTGGGAGGAGTTCGATACCCTATATAGACTTTTCTAAAAGAAAGAAAAAAAACATGTACATGCAACTTTTACAAACTGGATCACTGAAACATAATCCTCGATTTATATTCTTCTAGAGGCACGACAGTGAGGGCCATTTGGATTGGAGTTCAACCCTTTTTTTATAAAAATAATGTAAGTTTATGTCAGGCTTGCCAGCCCATATTATAAATAAGGCTCTTTAGGACACTTGTAAATTGTAGTAGATACCGTAAAAGACGGAAAATCAGTATTTTACAGATTCAAAACCTTCAGATCCAGCTAAAATACATCTGTATCAGAATATGTTAACATGATTAATTTGTATTCAACAGATTCGGAAAAATCATCCACCATATCTACTATAATCTGAAAGAATTTACACATTTGTGTACTTGTTATTTTCAAGACTGTCACCATATCTGAAGGAATGTTTGTTAAATATGTGTGTGTGTATACACACACACATTTATATATGTATGTGAGAGTGAATATGTCTTATTTTTTATGGGTTGTAGTGTTTGCGTCTCTATACTAGAGAATCTGTTAAAACACATTGATGCGAGTGTTTTTAATCATTTGTGTTGGATGCATCAATTAAGATATAGCACTCCAAATAAATTTTTTTATATTTTCTATAGCCTAATGTTTGGGTTTTTGTTATTTGCCTGCAAAAGAGTTTTTATGTATTATCGATTATAGTAATATTGTTTGAGTTTTTTTGTAATATATATGATAGTGATGATATTGTTTTTTTACCTTTGTAGATGTAGGTCGGTTGATTAAACCATCACGCAAATTTGGTACTTCGTCACAATTTCCTTTTTTTTTTTCTTCCTCTAGTTTTTTTTCCCAGAAACGAAAAATATTATTTAACGCCGGACTAAAGCCGGTAAACATGTGAATCATTACAGACATTCCAACTACATTCTTATAATTTTTATTTTTATTTTTATAAATTCATACATAATAAAATGTCATAAAACCAGGGAGAAATAAACACATGATATTTTATTAATAAGTGGGAATTAATAAGATGATGTACCCTTGCACCAGGAGATGATGGAGTGGCAAAAAGAACAGCACAAACAGCACCAAAAGGAGCAATTGTCATTGATATCCCTTTAGGCTCCAATAATTGGTCTATTCTTCCCAATAATGCCATTGCAGCAAATGCCCCTGGATTACATAATCACATTAAACTATAAAATAAAGGTAATTAAAATTGAATCTATAAAATAAGCAACTTCCAATATTTAAATGCAACCAACTTGTCCCCACCATCAAAAGTTACAATATTCAAATCCCACCAACATGTGTCCACCATCAACATGTGCGGTTTGTGGTTTTGGTAAATATTGTGCGTAATGACCCGGGTCGAAAGAAATTTCTTGTGCGACCTTACCACCGTGCAGTAAGGCGGGACTTTGCGGGTACGATCCGACCAACTCGGATTAGTCGGACCGATGGATTCCGGATACCGGAGGTTTTAAGCAACAAAAAAAAGTTTGTGCGTAATGACCCGTACTTTTATGATACTTGCAGTACATACTGTACATTCCTTAAAAAACACGGGGCCTCCTTATTCTCTTTGTTTTGAAAGAAATATTTTTACTTTTAATAGAAAAAAAAATACAAATGGCGGTCCAACCGGTCCAACCGTTTAATAAAATTTATGAAACCTCATCATCTAACCACGTCCCATGAAAACTTCGTAGCTGCAAACCTAAATGAAAAAATCTATTTAAAGGAAAGAATTTTGTTGTTCAGTACTAAGTCAAATTAAAGAAAAAACCTCTCATTGAAAGATCCTATGCTAAATTCTCCAAGTGAGCTTGTTATTTTTTGTTCTTACATAAATCTTTTTTTTCGTTTTTATCTCCTAGATCATTATGTGAAACATGAGACTCATCACAGTATCTAGAGCATTAAGCTGTGGTATAAGCTGTCCTGATATGTCAACTCAATGCTTGCTTTCAGTTTTTGTTCCAAGGGGGGATCCATGAAAACGTGCTCTAAATCACGATAAACGGACAACCCATCTTGTTCACTAACCTCATCCCCCTCATCTTCAGTGTCTTCTTTGTCCTTAGTCAAGAAAGTGATTTAGATTTTTTTATCTCCAAAAGACAAAGTTCATGGCAGAAACGGTCTATTGATGTTAGCTAATTAAGTGAGTCTCCAGAATAAAGATCAAGGGTATATTCCAGTTAAAATCATCAGAGGATGGCGGGCGCAAATTAAGGCGATTACTCTCACCATCCATCTTATATTCCACAAGTGACGTGATCATACAATGTTATGGCTCGACATCCACAAGGGAATCCTCATGCGCTAATTCCTCTGCCAATCTTTGATAATCACGCAGGTCCTCATAAAGAATGAAGTCATCCATAGATTCCTCAATAGTTTCCACCCCATTACCCTTATCAATCGTGTCATTAACCACAACCAAAACATTATTTAGAGCATAGCCTCAATTTTTGTTATTTTTTCTTTGCTATTCATGTGATGGATTTGAGGTATTAGAAGTCTCCGCCATCGAATGCGCATTATATGCTTTTGGCCTGTAGACTCGAGTCTTTTTCTGGGACTTTTCCCCTTCACGCTTCTCTTCATGTTTTGGAGGGTTCTTCTTCTGACACGTATTTTCACTGTGGCTAACATGTCTACAAAATTCACAATAATCTGGCCATGAATCCGATGTAGTACTTTGCCAGAAACCATCATGAACATCTTATCCAATCCAGATACGTTGGCACCTGGGTTTCAAAAGATCCACTTCCACAATCACCCTGGCAACTGAGGGCCTACAAAGATCAAGGGTAGCATTGTATAGTTGTAGTGGTCGACAAATTAAGGATGCTAACTTCCAGAGATAGTGATTATTAAACAACGGTACTGGAATCCTTGGCAATGCAAACAAAACTAGGGCTAGGGATGCTTCATCATAGAAGCGATAATCAATGATCCACTTTGAAAGATGCATTGGAAACTTACTTAAAACCATTCCATTCTAGTGAACATACGGTTATAATCCTCTTGGCTGTCAGTTTGAATAAGCACATTGTGGTTATCAAGTAAGCCAACCTTACATTTTGATTTCAGTTCTAGTCGTGTAAAAAACCTCCAAATATACTCAATCCTTGGTCCAAAGTTTGGAAAATGACCATCAAGAGCATTCTCAAACAGTTTGGATAGTACCTTTAGTTCATTCTTTGAGATGAAGAATGCTGGTTCGCCCTGACAAAATATGCAACCATGCTATGGCCATATTGTTGCATTGGTGCCATAGAGAATAATTTATGTCTTTAATGGCTGGTGCTGGTATCGTGTCATCTACGAAACCAAATTTATTCATCAAAGACAAATCCATGATCATGGATCTTTTCTAGTTGTGATAATTGCTCTTGTACAAAACATGTTGAACAAAGACAAGAGCTGGATTTTTTATGAGGAAAAAATTCACAGTTATTTTCATAATATTTTACTCCATTTCTAATATCATTTTGAGCACTTTTGTATCATTTCGAGTCGTTAATTCCTAAATTTCATAAAAATATATAAGTCATGAATATTTTATAAAATATCGTGTTTTTATTAGTTTTTGTACCGGTTTAGGTAACCGGAGTGTCGTGTCGGATTTACGTTTGGTATTTTGGTGGTTTATTGCGAATTATAGGTTGACAAAATCCCGAGTAATGACACGTTTTGAGGCCTAAAAGAGGTATTTTTAGGGATATAAGAGTGTGCCACTAACTTAAGTGGTCAAGTGGCTCAGTGGTTAGTGGTACCACTAATGAATTATATCTTCGACGAACAAATGGCTCATTAAAACGGCATTTTCTGAAGAAATGTTCTTAATGAAAGTTGTAGATCTTTGAAAGAGCTTTCCAACGCATTTTGAATCACGTCAATCGGACTTCTACAACTCAAGTATCATTAAGTCAAGTGGCTAATCGATTCGATTTAGTGGTAATCGAGAAATTTCTTCGACAAATGAATGGCTCATCAAAACGACATTTTCTGAAGAATAGTCCTTCATGAAAGTTGTAGATTTTTCAACGAGCTTTCCAATGCCTCTTGAATCATGTCATTTGGAGGTCTAGAACTCAAGATATGAATTTTAGAAGTTTTATTCAAATATATAAATTTATATCCGTAACTTAGATGATCAAGGGGGGGCCGAATGTCATCATTAGGCCGGACCGGTCCGGCCATATCAAGGACTGGTCCGGCCCCTGGAACTTTGCCTATATATAAGAGCATTCGGAGAGCAACAGAGAGTACACCAATATATATATACACCATATATATATATATATATATATATATATATATATATATATATATATATATATATATATCTTTCTTATTTTTCTTTAGTTTTTAGGATTGTATATAAGGCCTTATGCCGAAATAAATTTAGTAATAATAGTATCGTTGTAATGCTCGGGAAATTATTGAAAGTTCGGTGTTCTTTGAAATCGTTGTAATATCAAGTATCTTCGATTATATGTAATCGAAGATATCTCTCGTTATAATAGTAAGTTTGTTTTTTTCTTATTATTGTTATATCTATATCTAGTTATTTCTTTCTTGTTGTTTCTTGTTTCTTTCATTCTCGTTATATATATATATATATATATATATATATATATATATGTATCGTAGTAGTATCTATATATATGAGAATCGACAAATGATTGGATTTCGGTTTTAATTTGGTTTTAATAGAATTCGCCATATTGACGAAAGGCTATAATGTAAAACTTCCCGCCATTTTAATCCATGACATGTTGACGAATCCGTTTATATGGGTAGCTAAACTTTTCATAGCCGAAATATGTGAAAACGGGTGAAATCAACCCTCGGGAGACGAGATGGGAGTTGTGTTGTGCTTAATTAAACGTTTTTATGATAAACGTTCATGTTTTAAAACTTGTTTTGATCATGTTAATAACTTTGAATGAGATTGACAACCTTGTTCATTGTTACATCAAGCTTATAAATGTATTTTGCGGTGAGATGTGGATATGAGTATCACTAATCATAGTCTTGATTATCAGATTGACAATCTGAGTGACAGGTCAGGACTATGCCTATGTGAGATTCTTATCTTTACGAGATGAATGAAACATGTATTAGAATCACTAAAACATAGCCTTAATCGTTAGATTGACAACCTAAGTGATACGTTAAAACTATGTTTTTGTGAGGTTTTTCGACTTTTTATTCCGGTCAACCATGTTAGGCAAGTTAGCTCTCTAAAGGGAGGGTTAATAAACCTAGTATGGGTGTTAAGTGAGAGTTGTTCAGACCTTAACACCAGAATTAGGAGTTGACACCCGTGAATGTCGTATAAACTAAATCAGATAAAACACACTCTTTATCAAGTTTTTCCTGTGGGGAGATAACCTGTTGAATCATGGCTCGGCTATACTTTTTAATCACCTAGATAAATCCGTTAGAATAATATTTATTTTCTGCATTAGTTATAATACTCTCCACCACAACTTTGATCGCCTGAACTAAGTTCTACGTCGACTTTGGTACTTAAACGTTATTCCCTGTGGATTCGACCTTGTTACCATTATACTACTGTTGACCCGATACTCTGTCGGTTAAAGTTAGCAGTTAGTTATTTTGCTATCAATTTTCACTTGGATGCAGAACAAGATCTGATGGAACAACCTGATATTGTTAAGGATTATTCATGGCCACATTCCATGAATCAAACTTCAAGAATTGATAACAAGAATAAAAAAACACGATAAGAAGAGGAAAGAAAAGCTATTCAAGAACAAAGCTCGATACCATGATGAATTTCGAGTTCTTAATAGCAAAACTCAAACCCAAAAAAGAAAATTCAAATGTGAAAAAAGAGGTGTTGAAAAAGTAAAGAAACCAAAAATATCGACATGCAGAAGAAGAAGAAATTCAAATAAGAAAGTAGCAGGAAAATAGGAAAAGTTTGGTCTTATTCACCGGATGAGAATCAGTCCAACTGGTGATATGAAACATCAATTAACACTGTATATATATACTCCTAGAGCAGTTAATTAACCACCTAATCAGTTACAACAACTCAATTAGCTACCAACAGACTATAACTGCTTTCTTCTCTAGGTTTTCGACCAAATGCCTATATGAACAACTTGGCATTCGACTTGAGCTGCTGCACTAGGAATCTACCTTGACTATGCCATGTATCCATGAGCTGCAATATGCCCCTTCAAGCTGTAGTTTAGGACAAGCACATCTTGGAATCTGCCTTGACTATGCTAGAGTGGACATGAGCTACAAAGATGTTCTTAGTAGGATATCTAGGGAACAATCTACAGAAAGTAGCCTTATCAACTGGTTTAGTCAAAATGTCTACAAGATTGTCTTTAGTTCTGACTGGCAAAGGAATTAGGACTTTCTCTTGGTACTTTTCCCTCACAAAATGACAATCTATCTCTTTGTGTTTGGTTCTTTCATGGAAAACTGGATTCTCCACAATGTATGTAGCACTCATGTTGTCACAGAATAAGAGAACTACTTGTGTGTGATGTATTTGAAAATCTGATAGAAAATAGATAAGCCATTGTATTTCACATGTTGTAAGGGACATAGCCCTATATTCAGCCTCTGAACTACTCCTACTTACTTTTGTTTGCTTCCTACTCTTCCAGGACATTAAAGAATCCCCAAGAAAAAGTGTGTAACCGGTGACTGATCTTCTTGTTTTAGTACACCCTGCCCAATCAGAGTCACTACAGGCCTTCAAAATTGGACTGCCAGTAGAAGGGAAAAACAAACCATGACCTGGAGCTGCCTTAAGGAATCTTAGAAGTTTATGAGCAGCAACAAGATGGTTTTCAGTAGGAGCTTCTAGAACGGCTCAATTCTTTGAACTTGGATAAGCAATATATGTCCTTGTGTTATTGAGATAGAGAAGTTTACGTACCAAACTTTTGTAATATCGTTATCAACGGGGAAAAGGCGAATCTTTGGATTCTAGATTTGTTTTAGGATCCTTGGGAATGCTAGAAGGTTTTGCTCCCAGATAACAGAAGTCTTGAAGTAGATCTAGACAATATTTTCGTTGATTCATAATGATTCCAGCTTCTGACCTAGCATCTCATAGCCCAAAAATTATTTTGACTGTCCTAGATCTTTGATTGTGAATGCTTTGTGTAGAAGGTCCTTGAGGTTTTGAATTTTCTGCACATTGGAATTGCCTACCACTATATCATCCACATATACAAAAAAAGGCAATGAAAGTAGAGCCTTTCCCTTTAGTAAATATGCAATGATCATGTTTGGACTCAATATAACCAGCTTTTGTTAGAGCATTAATAATTTTGGAATTCCATTGCATGCTTACTTGCCTTAATCCATAGAGTGACTTGGTTTGTTTGCCTACTTGATTAGGTGCTGAAAGTGGAAGACCGGGAGGTGGCCTCATGTAGACATCTTTATCTAAATCACTATGGAGAAATGTTGTGTTAACATCCATTTGATGTAAATGCCACTTATTCATGGATGCCAAACTTAAGAACAATCGATTTGTTGTCATTTTAGCCATAGGAGAAAAAGACTCTAAGAAATCTATGCCTCTGTTTGTGTGTAGCCCTAGGCTACAAGTCTTGCCTTGTATCTATCCACCGTGCCATCTCGCTTTCCTTTTAATCTTGTACACCCATTTACACCCTACGTAATTCTTACCTTTAGGTAATGTGACAATGGACCGTGTATGTGTCTTATGTAAAGCCTCTAGCTCTTCTTCCATGACTTTCGGCCAATTGGTGTCTTTAAAAGCTTCGAATAGGTTTTAGGTTCTTGACCAAAGACGGTGAGATTGCAAGAAAAAGCCTTATAGGAGTCGATATGTTGTCGTAAGTAAGCACTTTGTCTAGGGTGTGAGGTGTAGTAATAGCGACTCCCAACATTGTTTGATAGTCCCGTAGATGCACAAGTAGTTTCCTCCCCTTGTTGACCTTCTCGGTGGTTGAGTAATAGTAGGGACATATAACTCATCGATGTATTGATGTGTCCCTACTATTACTCCACCACTTTGATCTCCAGCATTGATGTGTGAAGAAGGAGCCTCATATTCTTGACTTAGTATGTCAGAATTCACATTTTGAAAAGTAGGAATTGGTAATACATATTGACTATTAGTCTATACTTCATTATCTAGAAATGGAAAAGAATTTTCATGAAAAAACTACATCTCTAGAGATAAAAAAAACTCCCTGGTTTGAAGATCAATCATTGTGTATCCTAAATATACACACCTCCTACTCTTGCTATCGAATTTCCCTCTGCCTTGGAAAAGAGTACTTGCATAAGCTAAACATCCAAAAACCTTTAGATCAGTGTAAACAGGTTGTTTTCCATACAAAAGAAAATACGGAGTTTGTTCCTTAAGCAAGGGTGTATGGGTAATATTTATCAACATAATAGCATGTTTAACACAGAGACCCCAATAGGACATAGAAAGACCTGACTGAAACCGAAGTGCTCTGGACACATTCAACAGGTGTTGATACTTTCTTTCTACCACACCATTTTGTTGTGGTGTGTGCACACAAGAGGTTTCATGAATGATTCCTTTTTTTGCATAAAAAAACATCCATTTTAAACTCAAGACCATTATCAGGTCTGATTCTCCTTAGATGTCTGTTAAATTGTGTATAGACTGTATTGCAAAAAGTTTGCAGTAAAGATCTAGTTTCAGACTTAGTTTTCATTAGATGCACCCAAAGAAATCTAGAACAATCATCCACAATTGTCAAAATATAGTATTCTTCATTATATGTACAAAATTTGTTTGGCCCCCATAAATCTACATGTAACAAATCAAAAATGTTAATAGCAACATAATCACTATGGGGAAATATATGCCTCTTTTGTTTAGCAAAAAGGCAAATGTAACAACTAGTATCTAAAGATGACTGAATAGCAAAGGTAGACTTGGGTAGCATGTGAAGTCTCTGTAGAAGGATGTCCAAGCCTATAATGCCACCGTAAAGAATCTCGAAGCACATCGGTGGTACAAGAAATAAATGTGGCAAGAACATTAGCATTAGAATTATCCTTTAAGATGTATAATCCTTGTATAAGATCAAATTTGAAACAATCAACCTCTTCAAGATATTGTCCCGCACAAATCATTCTCTTCAAGATTTATTAAGTCCGATTTGACCTATATGAGTAACTTTAGTGTGTGCTCCATTAGGTAGTGTAACATTGAGACCAAGTACAGGCTTAACATTAAACATTATAGATAAAGAATAGATCACATGATCAGCAACACCTGAATCCGCTATCCAATCATAGATAGTACCCGAAGAAGAAGCGGGACCATGGACACTTGCAGTGAGTGCCACTGTTTTATCAGTGCCAGTAGAGTGTGAAATATGCACATTCTTTAGCATATTCATAATCTGGTCATACTGAGACCTAGTCATTGTGTTATTGTTTGGCTGCACAGGTTCAGATCTCTGAAGGTCAAGATTGACTGGAGCAGTTTTAACCAAATACTCTTCATTTGGAATAAACCATGATCTAAACTAACATGATTAGCTTGGATTTGGCCCTTTCCTCTACCCTTGGAACTAATGGGGTAGCCATACTTTTTGTGAAATTTATCAATTGTATGGCCTTCCCTGCCACAATAAGTACATTGAGGTTTCTTTGTATTCCCATGAAATCCCCTGCCAAATCCTCTACCTCCATCTCTGCCATAAGGTGCATTAGATTGTGCTGCTAAAGCAACATATTCTTGATATCTTACCTAAAACCAGAGGTTTGAGCACTTAAAATGGATTTATCAGCCTCTGAATATTTCAACTGACTTTCATGATGTAAACCCATAGAAAATACAGTTCTAATGTCCGGGATTGGCATAGCCATCAAGACCTGTGACCTTACATTGCCAAAAACATCATTTAAACCCTTTAAGAACCTAATGACATATTCTATCTCATTCCGCTCTCTATACACGGGAAATGCAACATAAGTACAGGGTGGGATAGGCCTTAAAATGGGCCAATGATCTCAGAAACCTTTCAACTTAGTAAAATATTGGGTAACAGACATTGTACCTTGCTTGGTGGCATAAATCTCCTCTTGGAGGTTATATAATTTGTAAGCATTTCATGTGCCAAATCGTGATCAAGATCCAACCAAATCTCTCTTGTTGTTGTTAACTAGAGAACGCTTTGAGAAATTGAAGTATCATGTGAATTAACCAACCAAGTTGACACAAGATCAGTATACTGACACCAAATCTTATAATTCTTATCTGTCTCTGCAGGCTTGGGCAGTGTACCATCCACAAATCTTAACTTCCCTTTCATGGAAAGCACCATAAAAATAGCTCATTTCCATCAGTGATAGTTTTGTACTCATTTGAGAACATGTTGCACAATAACGGTGGTGGGATTCTCACTAGGATGAATGAGATAAGGGTTAACGACATCATCTCCGGCTGCTTTGCCATGAAGCTCCAAGACTAACAATAATCCAACAAAAAACAAGAAACACCAAGAAGAATACAGCTCCACACTCAGTTATGAATAATTTTAATGTAATCGAACCAGAAAGCAAGTAGAAATCCTTGCTTATCAGCAGCAGAAATGAATAAACTTTGATACCATGTTGAAAAAGTAAAGACATGAAGAAGAAGAAATTCAAATAAGAAAGAAGCAGGAAACATGAAAAGTTTGATCTTATTCATTGGATGATAATCAGTCCAATTGGTGATAGAACCATCAATTAACACTATATATATACTCCTAGAGCACTTAATTAACCATCTAATCAGTTACAACAACTCAATTAACTACCAGCAGACTATAACCGCTTTATTCTCTAGGTGTTCGACCAAATGCCTATATGAACAACTTGGCATTTGGCTTGAGCTGCTGCACTAGGAATCTACATTGACTATGCAACGTATCCATGATCTGCAAAGGAGGGAAAGACGTAGAATGATAATTCTCATTAACTTCTTAATTAGTCCTTTACATTATGTAATTGATGGTATACTTAGACATTCTAGGACCTAAGAACTAACATAAATCAGTTTCAACAGCTGGAACAAACACTAACTAACTGTAACTAACTTCTTGGCAAGGCGTTCGACCTAATGCCAGTCAGCTTGGTTTTGTGTTTTGCAGCTGAGCAACTTGATCAGTTAGGATCCTTCGATCCGAAAACATGGAGTTAGATAGAAAATGGAGCTCAATAGATTTTGTTCTTTCTTGAGTTCGATTACAGACAATGTGCTGTGTATATACACAGCATATCCAACAAACAAATATTTCTAATCTAACAATCTTCTAGGTTTACCAATACTAGTGTTACACTAAGCATACACATGGACCAATCATAGAACAACACATAAATAGTATTATCTTAACACCTCCTCTCAAACTGAATGTGGAAAATTTTGAACATTCAGTTTGTCTGTGAATGGTAGGAATTTAACCCCTGACAAGGTTTTGGTGAAGATATCAGCTGGCTGATCACATGTGGAGATATGTTTGACATCCAGCTTCCCTTCCAGAACTTGGTTCCTCACATAGTGGACATCTATCTATATGTGTTTGGTCTTTGAGTGATGTACTGGATTGTGTGCTAGAGATTCTGCTCTTGTGTTATCACAATAGATAACTGGTTTTCTATTGATTCTGATTCCAAGTTAAGATAGCAGGGACTTTAACCAAGTGATATCTGCTGCTGTATGTGATAGACTTCTGTATTCAAGACTCTGTGCTAGATCTTGACGCAACTTGTAGTTTCTTAGAATGCCATAAGACCAAGGATGATCCTAGATAGATACAATGATCACGCTGCGATTTTCTATCATAAGGACAACACCCCCAACCTGCATCTGAGTACCCTATAATATCCATGCTTCCATCAGATTTGAAGTGTAGACTATAACTCAGTGTGCCTTTTATATATCTTAGCAATCTTTTAAGTGCTTGCCAGTGAACATTTCTAGGGTCATGCATGAACTGGTTAAGGGAATTGACCACATATGCAATGTCTGGTCTAGTAAATGTCATGTACTGTAATGCTCCAATCACCCTCCTGTATAAGGTAGGATTTGACAAATGAGTACCTTGATCTGGTTCAAAAGTCTTTCCAGTCACCATTAGTGTCAGACATGGCTTCAAGTTGTTCATACCCAAATTATTCAGTAGTTGCTGTCCATACATTTTCTGACTCGGAAACAAGCCATTTGAGTCCCTGGTTGCCTGCATTCCCAAAAACTGACTCACCTCTCCTAATTCTTTTAGAGGAAATCTAGAGTGCAAGAGTGTAATGAACCTCTGAATGTACTGCCCTGAATTACCTGTAATAAGGAAGTCATCAACATACACTATGATATAAAGGATGACAAGCCCTCTTTCAAGATAAATAATGAGGTATACGAGATCGCTTGTTTGAAGCCCCATGTCAACAAATGTGTTCTCAATTCTTCAAACCGGGCCCTAGGTGCATGTTTTATACCATACAATGCTTTGCTTAGTTTGCACACATAGTCTGGTTTACTTATCCTTACAAAACCTATTGGTTGAGGCATATAGATACACTCTTGGAGTCTCCCATTGAGGAAGGCATTGTTGATATCAACTTGTTTAATTGGCCAGTCATTATGAACAACAACAACAAGAAACACTCTGATGGTTCTAGCTTTTGCAACTAGACCGAATGTTTTTTAATAGTCCACCCCTTCTTGCTGTAAATACCCCCTTGCCACAAGTCTGGCCTTGTACTTTAAGATAGAGCCATTTGGTTTGTGTTTAACTTTAAAGATCCACTTATTTCCAACTAGGTGATGACTAGATGAGGGAGGCACCAGTTCCCGGTCTTGTTTTGCATAAGAGCAGCATACTCTTCCTCCATGGATTTCTTCTAGTGAGGTTGAGACAAAGCTTCTGACACAGATGATGGTTCAGAATTGTAGTCAACTCCACAATGCTCAGGCACAAGTGTAAAAATAGGCTTAGGCTTGAATATGCCACTCTTTCACCTAGTTTGCATAGTGTGGCTAGTGGTAACAGGAATGTTATGGATATGTGCAGGAGGATCAGGTGTGAGGGAGTGGTGGGTGTGGTTGAGGGAGAAGAAGGATTGGATGAAGGTGTGGATGTGTTAATGGAATGAGGTGTGAGATCAGTGTTATGATGTGAGGAATGCATATGTGAATAGTCAGGACGAGTGAATGTAGGAGTAGTATGAGAATGAAGGGATGACCCTGTGGTAGACAGATCAGTGGCATCAGCAGCAGGTGTTACTGGAGCATCTGGGGCATTTGGAGCAGCTGGAGCACTTGATATAGGGCAAATGATACTGGAAATAGATACAGGACTGTGTGTGTGTTTGCATGTGGGATGCATGGACTAATAAGGGAATTCTTGCTCATTAAAGGTAACATCTCTACAATTATAGATCCTACCTGTGCTATCCATGCATTGATGACCATTGTGAGCATGGATAAGACCAAGATAGATACATTTTTGTGTGTGATACTAGACCTTTTGACTACGATAGGGCCTAAGATAAGGAAAACAGGAACATCCAAAGGTTTTGATGAGGTTGTAGCTAGGTTTTTTGTGATGAAGGACTTGATAGGGTGTGATGTTGTTCAGGACAGGAGTTGGTAGGATGTTGATGAGATTGAGAGCATGAAGAAAGCTGTCCCACCAGTACTTTTTTTGGTAATGATGCATGTGCTAAGAGGGTGAGACCTGTCTCTACTATATGTCTATGTTTCCTTTCTGATCTACCATTTTAGGGATGAATGTGAGGACAAGGATGTCTGAATTGAATGCCACATTTGGCAAGAAAAGGTTCCAAGGCTATGTATTCCCTCCCAATCAAATTGAGCAATATTAATTTTGGTGTTAAACTAATTTTCTACCAATTGTTTAAACAATATGAAAACATTATAGGCTTTTGACTTTAGTTTTAAAGGATATATCCAAGTGAACCAACCGTAATCATCAACAAAGTGTATATAGTACGGATAACCGAGAAGTGGATCTAATTGGAGAAGGTCTCCAAAGATCGGTGTGAATCAATTCAAGAGCATGTGAGGCTCTAATTTGGGACACGGGAAAGGAAGTAGCATGCAATTTACCATATTTTCATTCATAACAAAAAGGCAATTGTTAATTCAACGACACATTACAATCTTTTAAGACTTGATTCAAAACCCTAAGAGAAGGGTGTCCTAGTCTCCTATGCCAAACAATGGCTTGACTATTTTGATTACTAGAAGAGATCATACAAGCTGACAGTCTTTTGGAATGAGGGGAGCTCTGAGAAGTGACATATCTGGATTGATCAGGCTTAATGGCTTTGACTGGCTGCATCTTGTAGAGGCCATTTTCCAGGTTTTCCTTCCAGTAACACCTTCTTTGATGCTTGATCCTTAACAAATCATTTAGAAGCAGAAAATTCAATGAGCACAGGGTTGTCAGCAGTTAATCTAGAAACACTAAGCAGACTTTTCTGGATTTTAGGAACATGTAAAATATTGGACAAGTGAAGATTAGGATAAAGTGTAGTGTGACCTGTATGAGCAATGTGCATATGATTACCATTCCCTACTATCAGTGTATCATTACCTTCATACTCAGACCTTAATAAGAGATAACCCGGATCAGAGGTAACATGGTTTGAGGCCCCACTGTCTGCATACCATCTAGAATCGTAGACATCTTAGGGGAAGCAAGGTAAGCGACCATGTGTCTTGAATTTTGTCTTTGGTTTGAAGAAGGTTGCACATATTTTTCCTCAAACTGTGCCGACATTCTACGAATAATATGTCTAGATTTGCCACAAATCGACATGTTGGTCCAGTGTTGGCATTTGTATTTGCGAGAGGTGCTATTGTTTCTTCCTCCACCCTTTCCCCTTAATCTACCTCTTCCACCACCACCAGATCCTCTACCCCTTGAAGGATTAGACTAATTGTAAGA
The DNA here is from genome assembly GCA_036785695.1 of Gentiana straminea. Lineage (NCBI taxonomy): Eukaryota > Viridiplantae > Streptophyta > Magnoliopsida > Gentianales > Gentianaceae > Gentiana > Gentiana straminea. The sequence continues at coordinate 351,956 of JAVUPR010000460.1, read as the reverse complement.
GCCCCTGTCTCTGCCTTGTGCCATAAGAGCAGTAGGATGATTCAAATCAAGTGATCCGGGAAGATTAAACCGGGCAATAAGACGTTCGCGAGTGGTTAACGAGTTTGAACCTCAACCCAACTCATGGATTGAATTCTGGAGGTAATGTTGACAATTGCGGACTCATACTCTTTGGGTAATCCTACTATGGTATTTATGATGAGCTCAGAACTAGAGATGGGGTAACCAGTTGCAGCTAAGCCATCAGAAAAACTCTTCATCTGTGCAAGATAATCTGGCATTGATCTTCCTCCCGTAGTGGTCTTGGTAAGTGCATCTTTGTATTCGAGAATTTTGGACTGAGATTGACTGTTGAACAGGGTCTCAAGTGTGATCCATACCTCATGTGGTGTGTTGCATCCAACGATTTTTTGTAATGCGCTCTATCATGGATCCACACAGCCAACCAAGCAATAGTTGATCTACAGTAATCCACTCATCATATGCAGGATTTCGAGGACCAAGTTGTAGATGAAATGGTCCTAGGCTAGAATTCAGATAAACAGGTGGAACATTCGTGCATAGAGATGATCTTCGAGTTTGTGTCCTCGGATGACAAGGAGGACAGCGTACCTCCACAGTAAATAGTTATTCCGATCTAACTTGACGGTGATGTTCTGAGAAAGACTGGTGCCAAATTGTGGTTTGGGAGAGAGAAGGAAGCTTGGCATGGGTGAGAAACTGGGTTGCATGCTCGTAGCTGTGGAGTAGAACGGTGGTGGATTAACATGGAGCTAAGAGAAGCTAACTCCGGTGGTCGGAAAAAACATAGTGGTGGTGGGTTATGGCCGGATCGGTGTAGAAATGGGTGTTGAGCTCAAACCAGAACCAGCTCCTGTGGGTGTTTGTAAAATGGAGCTGGACATGGTGGATAATGGCGGAAATGCTTCGCCGGATGATGGCTGGCCGGTGGTAGCCATGGCTGCCTTGGCTCCGATACCAAGATAGAAAATGGAGCTCAATAGATTTTGTTCTTTCTTGAGTCGATTACAGACAATGTGATGTGTATATACACAACATATCCAACAAACAATAGTCCAAATCTAACAACCTTCTAGGTGTACCAATACTAGTGTTACACCTAAGCATACACATGGACCAATCATAGAACAAGACATAACTAGTATTATCTTAACAGAGTTCAACTTGTTTTGAATTACTTCCACACTGTAATAGTGACAATCAAGTATACCATGGTGGTACTACAGTGACAATCAACTTTTTTTGACTATCGATTCTACTGCTGAAAATCGACTTTATGTTGATTGATTTATGACAATGGACCAGACGTCAATTACATGGTACCACCGTAAAAACACAGTAGTTCCCAAAAGAAAGTGCCATCATCACAATCGAACAATTAACACAATCAAGAAATTAAAAAAACTTCTTACTCAATGAAGCTTATCAAAGTAGTAAAACATAAGATAACTCAATCAAGAAAACAGAAAACTTCATAGCCAAAGTTTCAATTTTAAAATTACCTGCAGATGGCCAAAGAATGTCACTGAAAGATGGCGATTTCGATTCCTTTTCAGGAACCCAATTATCCCAAAACGGGCCAGCTGCTTTGCTTGAGGAAGATGCAGTAATTATATACTCCCTTCTTCTAATGGATCTTCTATCAAGAAATCTCAATTGAAAAAGATTATACTTTTCGCTTTGTGGGTTCCATTTCTTGATGCAATTCAATGAAGATGAGAAATTCAATGATGGAGATAGAAGCTGATGGCACATGTTTCTTGTGGGAATTGTCTGCATATTCAATGGGCAATTCATTTTCTAATTTCTAGCTTTTGAGTCTAAGGTTAAGTGCAGAGTGAAGAGATGGTCCGTTGAAGTTGTCGAAAGGGTGGGGGCGTTATATTGTTTGAAAGCTTTTCATTTCTGGTAATAATTTAATAATTCATTATAAAGAGATAATTTTAGGCCGGTTTTAGGACAGAATTTTGTATGGAGGGGAGTGTAACGTGGAAAAATAAAATAGGACATTGAAAGAAAAAAAAGAATGATAAAGATCAAATCCAGCTCCTAATTTGTTTCACTTTACGGTGGAATAAACTCAAATCCATTACTACTTCCGTCCCATTAAAAGTGTCCACTTTTTGTTGAACACGGAGATTAAGGAAATAATTAATGTGTTGTATTTTAAAAATGAATAGACAAATATACCCTTAACTAATCATAAATGCTTGTTTTGGAATATGAAAGGATTATGGAAAGTTAAATGTTAAAATAGGGGTATCATTAGAAAAAATGTATTTAATGATGTATTGGAAATTTAAATGGACACTTTTTATAGGACAATTCATTTTTCCGTTATGGACACTTTTTGTGGGACGGAGGCAGTATTACATTATTCAGTGGTTTTTTTAATTTATGAAAATGACCTCAGAAAAGATATCGGAAAAATATCGGATTTTGATTTCAGAATATAGAGTACGAGTAAAGGAAAAATATGATGAAATAATTATGACACTTTGACGTTTAGATCAAAAAATATATTTTTTTTAAAATTGATCAGAAGAGAATATAAAATATAGTGGAATAATGATTATTCTTTTTATATAAAAAATCCACCTTTTTTTGGACCCAAAAAAAAAGCTATACTCTAGGCAATAAAACACCCCTTATGTCGGGAGACAATAAATCCTTGATACAATTGTGTCCAAACAAGCAAGACAATCAGCAACACGATTTCTTTTTCTGAGAATGTGTTGGATTATAGGTGAAGGAATATCTGTGTTGCTCTTGAGGGTTCTACCACCAAAGAAGTGAGGAATTCTTGGTAAAACTTTCTGAATCCAACTTCTAAGTTATGCATTCAAGCTTTTAGGCAAGTTTAAGAATATGTTTTAAGACGAACTCTTATGTTGATATATTGAGTAGCATCTCTACATTACAGGATTAGAATCTTAACAGTTTATCAAACATAGAACAAGAGGTATGGAGTGTAGTATTAAGAGTATTTTGATAATACATTTCTTAAGCAATTTTAATTGATTTAATTCGTGTTAAGTTTCCGGTACAGGTTAATTATCACAGAATATGATTTGTAATCAACTGAGCAGGTCAGTTTAACATCATAATAAATTTTTTTTTTTGCCTCTCACAGGGTTCAAACACTGGTCTCAATGTTAGATTATAGTTTAGCTCACCACTACACCGATGCATCTTGTGCTTAACATCATAATTTAACATGAATTAATGAAAGAGTGACACCATTGTAGCAGTGGTCCAGCACCCCGATCCGGTGGCCGATTTCAAGAAACAGATAATTCTTAGAGTTTTATACGACATCATATTTGTTTAGGGGGTTTATTTGATTTTTAGTCCTATAACTTTTCCCGTTTTTGTAAATAGTCCTTTTTTTGCTCCGGTGGCGATTTTAGTCCTTTAACTTTCAATTTCTTGCAAAAATAGTCCTTTTTGCTGATTAGACGTCGGAGCTCCGGTGACAATGCTGAGTTGGCGGACATGTGGCGGATTGGTGGCATGTGGGGCCCATCTTCGAGTTTGAAAATAAAAATGAAGCAAAGGGGACTCAAACCCGTGCCCCCTTGCATAGAATTCAGCTCATTACCACTATGCTACCGAGATCAGTTCGTACAAATAAGAACTAAAAAGTATAAGTAATGTTTATACGTAAGTGTATGTATATAGACACTTATATACACGCACATAAATATGTTTTTGTATATTACGTAAGTGTGTGTGTAAAAATATAAAAACACTAATAGTGGTAAAAAAAATGTAAAAACACTATTAGTGGTAAAAACAAATGTAAAAACACTATTAGTGTCCCCACTCGCACTTTAAATTTTTAATGGTGCCCCTAGTGAGAAAAAAAATTCGAGATCGCTACCAATATATATATATATATATATATATATATATATATATATATATATATATATATATATATATATATATATATATAAGTTCGTGCCTCAGCCTCGGTATCAACAGCAGAGTAACCAAGGTTCATGGGCTTATCAGTGCCCTAGTGCATGCCAAAGTCAAAATTATGGTTATTCAAGTTATGAGCCACAACATTATGAGGGTTGTCCGAACCCTAGTGCTTATTAGGATTACGGTGTTCATACTCAACGCGTTGATAGCTTCACTCAGATTCAGCCACTTGATCAGAGTCTGGCATGGCAAGAAGCCTACTACTCACCTCCAATGAATCAAAGTCGGTATGATCGGTTTCCCCCATGCCACAAGCGAGGCTTCACCGACATTCATATGGAGCGGTTGATTCAATTGAACGAGAGTTTGATTCAAATGAACAAGGATATGCAAGAGTTCAATAGAAGCTTTGACTCCGACATAAGAAATCTTGAAGACGGGATAGGGCAATTGATTGAAAAGAGGAGGCATGAGAAAGAGGAAGAGACATGTGCAATAGAGGTGGTCCGGGATGATGATGTTATCACTGAAGAAGTTCAGGTTGAGAGTGAGGTTGATGATTCAGTTTGCTATGATGAGATTTCTGAGCCAGATAGTGAGTTGGGATTGCTCATAGTGCCACCTCCAATTGCGATATTTGATTATGGCGGGTTTCACGTTCTACCTACTGCACCTTCACCCCTTGAGATGAAAATTGATGAAACCTTGGTGGAGTGTGTGGTGGAACCGACCATTGTTATGACTAAGCAATGATTCTTTGGTGATGAGAATAGCTCGTTTTGGGATGAAGAGGAAGTGCAAGATTTGGAGATGGGGTGAGAATTTCCTTTTGGTTCCGGCTTTTGTACATAGGCGGGGATGTTTTTTATGTGAGCCTCTGTGGCCTTATTTTATGCGTGGATGCTCTGTGTTTCTTTTGATTATCTTTACATCCAGTGCGATTCCCGTCTAGTATGGTTGATAATTGTGGCATGGCTTCTACCTTTATAACTCGTACCTATTGCTATCTTTTGGCACGTGGACTTTTCCCGTGCATGTGTTTGCTTTGTTTTCTGTCTACAGGGCTCTAGGTGCTCGAGATGGACATTGAAAGAAGATGTCACGAGATTTCTTGTGCGCCTTTCTGCCGGGTTCTAAAACAGCTAAGTCTTTTACTCATTTTTTCGCACACACTGAGGACAGTGGTGATTTCAAAGTGTGGGGTGGTGGACTTAGCCGTTTTCGATGTTTTGAGTTGCATTATACCCTATATGTGTTGAAACTCAGTCTTTGACCGGTTTCGAGTCGATTTTTGGGCAATTTTTAAAAAATTTCAAGGGTTTTCAACACCGTGGGTGCATGTAATGCTCACATTTGAGTGGTACTTGTTTTAGCAGGATTTCGAACGTGTCCATTTTGATTCAGTCTTATATTGGAAATGGAGGCTTATTATACACGTTAAGCTACACCTATACACAATTTGGTTGCTACACTCACTCATATTTCTAGTATTCAAGGCGAAATAGAAAGGTTGCTTAGTTAGGATACGGGATGACAGTTCCTGGCGCTTCTTTGACCCGACCAGAGCCAAATAAGCCTAATCCCAACATATGACCCTCTTAGCCCCTCTCAGCCTTGATAGAATGGTCTGACCACCATTCGTTTTGTAGCTGTTTTGTTACGCAGTCAGAAAACCCTAGCCCTGAGCCTTATGTTTGGTCACGTTCCCTTTGATCACCTTAAAAGTGAATCTAGTCTTTTGATGAGACACACTTGCTAAGACAAGTGTGGGGTGGTAGGTTTTGTGATATTGATGTTGGGTTAGTGTTCTTCTTGTTTTGGGGGAGCTATAAGGCGGAGTGGAGGTTATGTTGGTAATTTTTGTTTTGGGTTGGCCCAAAAAAAAAAAAAAAAAAAAAAAAATCAAATCAAAGTTCAAAATAAATTGAGAAGTTCTCAATGAATAAAAGCTCAGAGTTTATAGAAATAAAGGGTTGGAATCAAAGTGATGAGCTTAAAAGTGATCTTTATGATGTTGGAGTTGGGATAGTTAGATAGGTGCTAATGTATTCGATCTCGCCTCATGACGCTTGAAACATAGTTGAGTTTGGCAATGAGTTCGGGTGTGTTAGTATCCTATAGTTCCTAAGTGCTTAAAGTAATCAAAGAGGAGTTTGGATGGTTTGTATGGTAGAGATGAAGTGGTACACTTGTTGATTAGGTTCACTCGTACTTCTTTTTCTCCAGTTCCTAAATATCCTTTTCGGTTAACCCCAATACCCTAGCCTAACGTTATAACATTAAAGTCCTACTTGATCGTATCTATCCTTTGTGGCCTCGATTAGTGGAGATGCTAGGTGGTATGAGATTTGAGTGTAGACATATTGATTGGGATTCAAACCCAATAACCTTTTTGGGTACTTGTTCTAGCCTTGCACCACACACACACTCCATTTGCTTTATAATATTGTATTGCGGTGTACATATTCGTTGTCTTACTTGTCAAGTACCTCGAAAGTGTGGGTATTGCACGTACGTCACAAAGTTGAATCCCTTGGTTTGTTTTAAAATGCCTAATTTACTCGAGGACGAGCAAAGGCTAAGTGTGGGGTGGTTGATAGGAGTCAACTTTACATGACTCCGGCACTCTTTTAGCCCCCATTTTGATGCATATTTGGTATATTTTGACACATTAAGGTCTCAAAACGGGTTGGTGTCACATGTTTTAGAGCACAAGGGCTTTTATCATCTTTTGATGGTAAAGCCTCCTTTTATTGATATTAACCCCATTCCGAGCATTTTTACCCTCCGGAATCGTTTGTGTGTCTTGTTCGTTCATGAGATTGTAGGTTCTAGGTGTCACGAGAACCCGGAAGGCTAAGATTTATGATGAGAAGTATGATCAAGGTGCAAGAATGAGCCAAGGAAGAAGAAAAATGAAGAAAAGGAAGAAAAATAGTTGGTATCTTCATGCTATGTTCTATTAATCAGCAATTTGACCTATTCTTGAGGCATTTTCTGGTCATGGTTTCTTCATGAAAGTTGTAGATAATTGAAAGATATTTCCAACTCATTTTGAATCACTCAAATCGGAGTTCTACACGCGAAGATATCATAGTTTTACTGCAGCCAGAAAACTGCATCATCTCAAACGTTTCAACTCTCAAACGCGCGTTTCAAACTGTTAATTTTTGGACAGTGTAACATCCCGACTTTTCAGAAAGGGTAAAATAGTAATTGGGCATACCCACTACGACCTAATTACTATTTATCCTATTTATTTAATTAAGAAGGATTTAATTAAAAGGATTTAGTTATTTAATTAATGAGTTTAATTAAATGGCTATAAAAAAAAATAATCCCCAAAGTCTTCTATTAAATTAGTCACGCAATTTCTGGAAAAAAAAAAGGTAGAACGGCGATCTGAAGGAGAAGCAACGCAGAAGATGCCAGAAAAAGGGAGAACGTAAACTTCAACCGTGTGATCAATCCGTTCATCTATTCAAGATGCCGCAGGAGAGAAAAGTGATCAGCGCGAGGAGACGCAACTTTGGAAAATAACATCTCTCAATTTCGTAAGTTTTCAGTTTAGCCCCAGTTTTTGGTATTCGTAGAGTTTGATTCTTGAAAAATTCGTATCTTTCAATCCGTAGCTCTGTTTCGCAGCCATGAGTAGTCGAAACGATCGTCTTGGAGCGTAGATCAATCTAAAAATAGTTTCACAGCATTTAATCCAGGTAATCTGCAGTTTTGATCACTTTTCAGTTTCGGTTTTCTGCAAAGAAATAGGATTTTAGGGTTTCTCGTTGATCAAATAGGTTTTGGGGTCGAGGATCAACAGTTGTTGCAGTTGCTTGACGTTTTGCTTTCGGTTTTCCTGGAAATTAAGGTAAGAGGCTCTTCCTAATGATAATTATTGTTTTATAATGATTGGTTAAGTTTGGGTGAGTTTTGGTGTTGTTTGGTGATAGAATTCATGCTAAGTTGTAATTAATGAGATGTGATATGTTTTGGTATATTTGTGTTGAGTTTTAAATTTCTATTTTTTTGGTTCAATAACATTAATTAAATATGAACAAGCTTCGATTGAACTTCTGATTCGTTCAGTTAAAACACCGAATGTACTCTTAAAGGGAGTTGAAGTTCGGATCCGTCAGAAGGGCATGAAAGGGCTTGTGCTTTGATGAACTAGAGTTCATCAATGTCTGTGTATTTGCTAGGACTTGTTCGTGTCTAGTGGTCTAGTAAAGAGAGTAGTGTATGTGAGGGAGCTTACCTGAAAACACTTAGGTGGCTAGTTAATTCACAGTAATAATTACATACGTGTAGTAAAAGATAAAACGTCACTTATTCTCGGTTAGACACTTTTTCATATCGGCGATGTGATACGTTCATAAAAGGTGAACAACGTTGCTGGCCTAAACGGCTGAATGGCAGTGGAGGAAATTCATCGGACATATACGCATACCGGGGATACCCCGGAGCTAATCGGTGCTAATCACCATTAGTTAGCAAGTATATCTTCAGGCTGATGAACGCCATGCGTAGTGTCCTTGAGTGATGACGTAACCAAGATAAGCTAAGCTAGAAACGTTTAGCCATGACATGTCAATGGACATGGATTGAACCTTAAATTGAGTCGGTCTCATAAAGATAATTTAATAATCATAATAATAACCTTTCGTTGTATAACTTAGTTATTCATTAGCTTCTCACTTTTACTAAGTACTTTGTACTTACCTCATTTGCATTTTCTTTTGTATGCATTGTGGGGTGAGAAGACGAACAGGTTGATCAAGTGTAGATGACGACCTTTGAAGACTTTGAAGTCTTGACAAAGCTCTTAGTTTATTTCTTTGTAAAGGTTGTACTAGACTAGTTGTATTTCTTTTCTTAGACTTGTTGTACTTCTACTTTTAAAATATCGTATTGTATAAGTCTTTGGGTTTTTCGTCGATGTAATTTAACTATCCATCTTTAGCATGGTTACTTTCTATTCATAGTAGCATTTATGTTTTTACCCAAGTCTTTTTAGCTTCCGTTTGCTTTTATTTGATACGACGACGTAGAGGCTTGCGTATAATGTTAGATTTATTTAATGCTATACGCGCCGAACGTTTCTCTTCTGGATAAGGGCTCGGTATCCGGGAGCGGGGCGTTACAGACAGCGAGTACATGAAGCGAAACGCGCGTTTGGGAACCTCCAAACGCGCGTTTGGAGTCATTTTTCTGCAGATTTTTGCCCCTATAAACACCCCCTTCCATCGAATTTCATTAGATATTCTCCCCTCTCTTAGCTAAACTATACCCACTCTTTAACACGAATTTTGTAATGGATTATTCCACTTTCTCTTAGCATAGATTAGCATAAACATAGCTTAATTATTCCATTTCCAAGCTCAAATTCTCATTCCAACTTCAAAGCATCCACCTTTTAATTAGTTCTTTATTTTGCACATTTGGATCTCAAATTCGAATTTCTTCAAATTAATGGTAAATTTCTCTTCTCTTTTACTTATTATGGCTTTCATTTACTGTTTTGTGTATGTTTTGATTAGTATAATGAGTATCTAATCCCTTTTCATAGTCGAATCATGTGAAATTTGGTGAAATCACCCTTTGGGTGATGAAATTGGGAGAGGGTAGTGCTTTTTATTGTTTAATCTTGCTTGTTTCATGTCTTAGAACTTATTTTAACATATTTGGGCTAGATTAGCTACCTAGGTCAAATTCACACACATCAACCTTACATATGTATTTTGCGGGAAGACGTGGGATAAGGGGTTCTAAGATCGCGGCGTAGACTCGGCTTAGTTGTTAAGCCCGAGCCCAATGCGAGGTTACTAGTTTTAACGTTTAAGCGGCTCTAGTGCATAACATGTCTTGTTAGTGAATCTTCTTTAGAGAATGGTAGTTAACATGGCATAAGGTGTTAGGAGAGAGTTGTTCAGACCATAGCACCGGAATTAGGAGTACGCACCCGTGAAATTGATTGCGAGAGTTCGTTTGTTATGATGCACACTCCCGGTTTTGTCTACCCTTAGGGTTGAATCTAGCTACTTTGATCATGGTTCGGCTATGCCCCTTAGTATAACGTTAAAAACCGAGTAGTTAATCTTCTTTCTTCCTTTTTTTTATCTTTAGACTCGTTGGTAAAAATCACCTTAGTGTCGTTGTAATACACAAGCTCTTTAAAAAGATTGATCACCTAGACTAAGTAACACGTTCGCTTTGGTACTCACAAACACTTTTCCTTTGGGTTCGACCTCGTACTCCTGTAGCTATGCTAGCAATCGACCCGGTACACTGCCGGTTAGAAAGTTAGTTTGCCCACGGTTTCGAGTCTTTATAAATTGTTTTTGGAGGGTGAACTTTAGCTCAATCAATGATGATTTTATAGTCATCCTCCATTGAAGGAGGTCGATAAGGTTGTCACTTATGTTGCGTTTTATGACATGGAGGTGTTACGAGGGCAATCATGGTGCAGTCATGGCCATGTATATGTGAATCATGAAACCATTATGACATCGTGGCTTAATGCAGTGTTTTGACTGTAGAACTGTTGTTTCAAGTCAATGTCGGCTTGGGCTGAGCTGGGCATACGAGACCGAGGCGAACCTGTACCATGTCGGTTGTATGAACTAGTAGGCACTTTATATCAAGCTGACCATAGAAGACATACGACATCGAACGCCATGTTAAACATTGGACGGACTCTGTCATATTAAATTATTAAGAGCAACCTACGCGCCCTATATGATGGCTAGATTTGCTGATTGTTTAAGGCATGGTATTAGGCTAAGTCCATTCGGCCCCTGCGTTTATAAGACCCGCATTGGGTTATTTAGTGCTATGCGTTTAAGTTTGGGTCATACTCATATCAATTATTATTATTATTATTATTTTAAGGGTCATAACGTTTGTTTTTTAGAAGGATAAGATTGTTTTTTTTAACAGGGATATGATTTAACCACCACTTTATAAAATCTAAATCGTTGGCATTAGTTTGTTAGAAAATCTTGAAAACTAAATAATAAATCTTCCTACTAAAGCACATTTAACACCTCTGAAAAAGACCATTTCATTACTCTCCCAAAATAGCAAATTTACGTGGCAGATTCACCATCATCTCAGCTTCTGCAGTTTTCCTACATGGACTGTGTTATATAAATATACATACATATATATACAGTATATATATTTTGAAGATGTAGGAAAAAAATAAAAAATAAAAAGAAGAAGAAGGGAGTGAGAAATTAAAGTGCTTAAATTTTCATGGAAAATCATGGAAATCCTGATAATGATCAGCAAAATGTTACTCCTGCCAGCAAACGTGGAGGCTGGGGTGCTATCAAGTACATTCTTGGTAATCATTTCCTCAATCAACCCCCCCCCCCCCCCCCCCCCCCCCCCCAACTTAATTGAAGTATTGAACTCCTGGGGTTTTGGTTACATTTCATTCCTTCAATTTTTATTTTTTTCATTACATTCCTTCTAGATGCGAAATTGTGCATTTTGAGATATTGATGATCATGGTTGATTGATACGAGTCTAATTCTTTAATAAGTGAACAATTTGTTTTGATTGAATGTAATAGGAACTCCTTTTTAAGGAGTCTCTGCTCTAGAATTTCTTTTCTTTATCAGCACCAAACCAAATTTACTTTCTAAACACTAGAGTGAGGTTCAACCATTGAAAAACCGAGCCTCATAAATGACGTTCAACTTTAAAAGGTCAAATGTCTGAAAAGTCGAATTTTACATCTTTGTGTGGTAAAACGATTGATGTTATGTGGTACCATTAAATGCTCGATGTTTTAATAACATAGGTTTTTGCTTTGATTTCATGCTTTTTTTAATTCTTGACTCATGTGTTTCTTTTTTTTGTTTCTTTCAAATTTGTTACATTAGGGAACGAGTCATTTGAGAAGTTGGCATCTATGGGCTTGGTATCCAACTTAACTCTATACTTGAGATCAAAATACAATCTAAATGGCATCTTCCTAGTCAATGTTGTTAGCATTTGGTCCGGTAGCACAAATATTCTCTCCATCGCGGGCGCGGTTGTCTCCGACGTGTATCTCGGCCGGTACCTCACCTTGCTCTTTGGCTCTATAGCCTCCTTATTGGTATGTCCATTATATGAATGTTGTAACAAATGATTTGTATTATATTATTTCATTTCTTTTCCTCCTTTTACCGTTATAAATGAAATAATTTATATACCGCATGTCAGAAGGACACTTTGGTGGTTAGGAAAACTCTACAAATCAAATTCATGAACTTATTCATGTTCTTTTTGTCACTGAGCCTAGGAAGTTTTAGTAACCTAGATACAAGACTCAAATGTGAGCACCAAAAACTTAAACAGTAACACTGTGCCACTAAACATTTGTTTGTAAATGCGCAAGTAGATGCTAAAAAAAATGTGGGTCTATGAAGTTTTAGTAACAGAGACACTATAGTCAAATATAAGCACCGAAAACTTACAATGAGCCTACGAAGTTTTAGTAACCGAGACACTAGAGTCGAAATGTGAAAGCACCGAAAACTTACACGCTTACACTGAACACCTACACACTTTTTTGATAATGTGCATGTTTTTTGAAGTTTTAGTAACTTAGATACCGAAAACAGCCACCGTACACTGGTTTATAAATGTGTAATGACACAATGTTATACTAATGAATTGTCAAATATTTTTTCTTCAAAATCAGGGTATGGCAACAATAACCTTAACTGCAGCCTTACATCCTCTAAGACCACCACCTTGCCATGAACCAGACCCCTGCCAACAACCCCATGGATGGCAGCTGGCGGTGCTTTTCGTCGGCCTCGGGCTAATAGCCGTCGGCGCAGGCGGCATTAGGCCGTGCAACATCGCCTTTGGCGCCGATCAATTCGACACCCGAACAAAAAAGGGAAGAGCCCAACTTGAAAGTTTCTTCAATTGGTGGTACTTATTGTTCACAGTTGCACTCCTAATAGCTCTCACAATTGTTGTCTACATCCAAACAAATATTAGTTGGACAATCGGGTTCGCCATTCCGACTGTTTGCTTCGTATTCTCAATCACGATCTTTATAATCGGTCGCCGGACTTACATTTACCGGCTACCGGAAGGTAGTGCTTTCGTTAACATGGCCAAAGTCTTTGTTGCATCTCACCGGAAAAGAAAGATACCGAATAATAACCGTTTCTACAACCCCATATCGCCGGAAAATCAAGAATTCGAAGAACAGATCATTAAAGCCCCTGTTTTGACAGATCGATTCAATTGCTTGAATAAAGCAGCCATGATTACGGACCCGAATGAAATCGATGATCAAGGAAATGTTGTCAATACATGGAATTTATGTACCTTAGAACATGTTGAACAGCTAAAATGCTTGATCGGAATAATTCCGGTATGGATCTCCGGCATCGGTTGTTTCGTAGCAATGGATCAACAAAGCACATTTGGGATTCTTCAAGGAATCCAAATGAACAAGAAAATCGGGCATAGTTTCAAAATCCCACCTGCTTGGATGACTCTTGGAGCAATGATTGCACTTTCGTTATGGATATTCATATACGAACGTATATACGTCCCGTGGTCGAAAAAGACCTCGAAAAACGCCAAAAGATTGACAATGGCACAAAGAATACAAATTGGGATTATCATGTCAATCATCTGTATGTTATCAGCTGGTTTAATCGAACAGAAACGACGATCAGAAGCATTAAAGGATCAATCTTTTCTCTCACCAATAAGTATTCTCTACCTCGTGCCTCAATTCGTTTTATCGGGTTTAACAGAAGCATTTGCAGCAGTTGCTTGTATGGAGTTTTTCACAATACAAATGCCTGAAACAATGAGGAGTGTTTCAGGTGCAGTGTTTTTCCTGAGTTTATCAGCTGGAAGTTACATGAGTTCATTGATTGTGAATGTGATTCATAAAACGACGCGAAAACCCGGGAAAACGCCGTGGTTAGGTGGGAATGATCTTAACAAGAACAAGCTGGATTACTATTATTTTTTCATTGCTGCTATGGGAGCTGTGAATTTTTTTTACTTCACTTTTTTTGCTAGAAAGTTTGTGGTTTCTGGAAAATCTGTGAGTTTGAATAATGGGGATGTGGAGCTAAATGAGAGATTGAATTCTGAGAAGGATTTGGATGAATCTTTAGAAATATTGGAAGAGAAAGATAAGGTTGCAGGGGATTTGAATGGAAAATAATAACTTTTGATGTTTAAAAAAATCAAGAATTTTTGTAGTTAGTGCTAGGTATGAACCTTTTTGCTTGGTTTCATGCAAGTGAAATAAAGTATGTTTGTACAGAGTTGAAATCAAGAATTTTTTGTGTTGTTGGAGAAGCAATTCTTTTATAATTTTTTTTTCTCTCTTATAGATTGTAGTTTATATATTTATTCATGGAGTTGAATTGCAAACAAATGATCCATATGCCAAAAATATATCATAAATTTTAGGGGGAATGAGGGAGAAGGACAGAAATATTTCATCAATTGAGTAGAAGGACAGTTTTTTGAAACTTTTGCATAAAGGACAAAACTATTTATTCACCGTCGAAATTCACTTGTGTTCGAAATTCACCGTTTAAATTCACCGACGAAATTCATTGTCGAAATTCACTAATTTTCAAAATTCATCGTCGAAATTCACTAATTTTCGGGATTCACCGTCGAAATTCACCGTCGAAATTCACCGATTTCGGGATTCACCGGGGAGATTCACCGATTTTCGGGATTCACCGTTTGTCCTTCTCGCTATAAAAATTATGCGGTTGTCCTTCTCCCTATAAAAAATATGTAGTTGTCCCATTACTTAAAAATATTTCGTATTGTGTCCTTATCCCTAATTTTCCATAAATTTTATGTGAAGGATCAATATGGATTGATCCTAATAAAGAGAGATAAGCATAGAAGGAAAATTGTATTTCTTTAAAGAGAATTGAGTACAATATATACATGTTATAAAAGATTTAGGCCTAATTACACACGATCACAATCAATCGTAATAATTACAAACAAGGAAAGAATAAATGGAAGGAATAAAACATGTTTTCTGTTGCGTCCCTCTCAAGTTGTGTTTCGAGATTGGATACACAACTTGTCATGCCAAGAGAGGAACATCGAGCGGGGGCAAAGGGTTAACATCCGCGATTTGATCATTGGCTTGAAACATGTGAGACACGAACAACACCTCGATTCACTTGATCTCTGATGAAATCGTTATAAATAGCAACATGCTTCATACTAGAGTGGAAAACGGGATTGACACAATGTTGAGTTGCCCTAAGATTATCATAATAGGCAACCAGTACAGAAGATATGGAGAATCCAAGGTCATGAAACAAACACAAGAGCCATTTGAGTTCAGCAATGGTGTCAACAACATAACGATATTCGGCTACAGTAAAAGACCGGGCATCGGATCGTTGTTTCTTGAATGACCATGATATGATATTGTGGCCTAGAAAAATAACGTATGCACTCAAGTTTGTTATCAATGATAAAATGCATATCAAGTTTGTTCGACATCTCTACAACAAAAAGAAAAGAAAATATAAGTATTTCGTTTATGCTTGCAAAACCAAACATTCGCACTTTAATTAATTTATATTGGTTTTGCTTCCAGTAACCAACTACTCTTAATTGACTTAGTAGGTAAGATCTCATCTAGTTATCCCGATTCCTTGTTGTGGCTGATGAACTAAGATAAGTTTGATTAGTAGGAAGCAACTTACCAATTGTATCATATACAACTCCTATTGATTGAGTTGTTAACTACTTGACAATACACATCACTGTGTGTTAATCAATCATTATCTCTGAAATTTAGCGATCCCTGTTGTGGCTGATGGTCGAATTTAAGCTAGAACCCAATATTCACGAGATCACTAGCGTTCATATATCAATAATAACGATATACCCGAGGTAGGTCAACCCTTAGTTGTGGTTGATGAATTGGATCTGAACAAAGACTCTTCACCGTCATTATTATATTGGGAGACGATTCATTTGACTTACTGTTTGACGTGAGAGTATTTAATTAATTTAATTTTAATTTGTCTCATCATTCAACGTGCACATAGTTAAATTATCGACATAAAGTAAATACTACATAATTTCGCAGACAAAAATTAATCGGTATGATCATGTATTTTTCGTATGCACTGTTTCCTCTAAAAGCTTAGGAAACCGTAGGGTCACGAGCCTTAGTATCTTTCCTTAGTATTATGGATGACCTTGGCTGACTCTAAAAACAGTTAAACCCTAACCGGAAGGGTCCTCTCGCCTCCGATCACACAGGGGTGCGAGAAGAGGTTAATCAGGGACCTAGCAGCTCGGGGAAGAGACTTGCTGTTTTTTCCGCTTACAGAAAGGGGCCGGCCCTTTACGGGACTCGAACCCCCACACTCCGACTTTCGGTCCAGCGCGGCATTACACCACCCAACCGCTTACCACTTGGCTGACTCTAGTATCTATCTTTGGCACATCATGCATTCTATATAATGCTAGCATTACTAGTTCGAACCTCACTGGTCTGATCAACAATATTGACCTCTAAGACCCACATGAATGGGCACACAAAGGCCCGCAGGTCGGGCACCCAAAGACCCTCATATCGGGCACTAAGAAACCCATAGGATTGGGCACTAACACACGTCACATGACAAGGCACTCACAGGTTGAGACCCAAATCCTGAGAATATAACTCACCTTAAAAGAGCCGCATGCATGGGCACAAAAATACCCTCAAGACGGGCACACAGAGACCCGCATATATGTCAGGCACCCAGAGACCCACAGGTCGGGCACCCAATGACCCGTAGGAAGGGCACTCAAAGACCCGTATGCCTGGGCACCGATAGACCTTACATGATAAGGAATTCACAAAATGAGACCCGAATTTCTGGAAACATAACTCCCCTTAAAATAACCATATGCATGGGCACAAAAATACCCGCAGGATGGGCACACAAAGACCCATAGGTCGGGCATTCAAAGACCCGTAGGTCGGGCATAACTCATACCGCGAGATGAAAGATACAACTCGATATTCTTGAAGTTTCACCTAAATCTGTCTATTTTCTTCCTTGCAGCCCAGGCGACTTTATTTATTAACCCAAAATTGGCTCTCTGTCTTTTATCTTCCCTACAGAGCAGAACAAATTTATGTATTAAGCCGAATGTGGTTATTTATCTACTATCTTCCTACATGGCATGTCGACGTTATTTATTAACCCAAATGTGGCTCTCTATATATTATTTTCACTGCAGGGCAGGCCGACTTTATGTATTAAGCTAAATGTGGCTCTCTGTATACTATCTTCTCTGCATGACAGGATGACTTTATTTATTAAGCCAAATGTGGCTCTATATCTATTACCTTCATTGCAAGGCAAATCGACGCTACCTTAGGCCGAAAACGGCTAATTATCTATTTTCCCCACAGGTTGGGTCGACGTTATATTAAGCCAATAATGGAAGGTCATTTGTTTTACCTGCTTTGGTCGAAAGCATCTTATCAAAAGCCAAAACTCGGTATTGATAGACAGAAGAATCATAGTATCCACTTCCGCGTACTAGCCAAAGCGTTACGTATGTGCATTGTGCTATATATGTTTCTCTATCGGACATGTGCCATAGGTTAACATTATCTTATCAAAACGGTTGAACTTCAGTTTCCTAGCTCGTGCCACGTCTTTTATGAACAAACATAATCTACGATATACATCCCGGCTCAGGTTTGAGGGGCTTTTGACATGGGCTAGATCAGTCACCGTACACGTGACACTCACCCAACTGGGTTGCGAGCATAAGACCATCTCTGAGTACAGTCTGAACTGATCTCTAGTGTCATCCGCCTTTGTTATTGTCCAAGTGTTCAAAGCTTGGCACTAGTCTCCAGAGTTCGGCATCAGTACCTTAGAGGCCAGCATCAAAGCCCAAGCCAATCTGGTTCCAGCTCGGCACAAAAGCACCTTAAATGGAAAACTAAAACCTCATGCAGGTCGCCCATAACGCTTCTTACATCAGGCATGACGTACTCAGGTAGTCCACTGCCACAATATACCTTTAACTCTACATGCATTGGAAATTAGTTCGCTACAAAGTGGATATACTCCCAATTCATGCTATAATGACTTATTGGACCACTAACCCATTAAGATTTACTATTTAAATAGATCCCTTCCTCTAACTCGCTGTCATTATACACAATTACTCGTTTAATATATTCCCTCACTGTCGAATTAACGACTTGACTGTCAGAGGTTTTCATGGAGATAGAACTCCGAGACCCCTGCAATTTGTTTTTCCATCTTTAGCCATTATCACATTCCCTGGGTTTACCTTGCAATTTCAACGAGCATATCATATTTGGACAACTTCAGGTATCGTGAAATAGTATTACTAAAGAGAGGGATTATATGTGTCCAATTTCACCCTACACACTCATATAGTATAGGTGAGAATACACATTCTCTCACACACACACTCATATATATATACAGGGCCGGCCCTCGTATGTTTTGGGTTTAAGACCAATCCCCGAATTGGGCCTTTCAGTTGAATTTGTTTTTTTTAAAACATACTTATCGCGTTTTTAACATCCGTAAATACAAAATTCAATATGAGCAACTTGTTTTATTGATCAGCAAATTAAGTGATTAAGTGATCAAAACAAAGTTGATAACTAAACAGAATAAGCAAGAGGTTTAGCCAACCACAAAAGATACTGTGCAGGTTTGAGTTATGATAATAAAAAGCAGGTAATCAAAAGTTGAATATTCAAGAAAGATATGCAGGTGACTTAAAAGGATTCAAGCAAGCAATTTGTTATTATATCAAGAGGTTTAGTGCTTATGGAAACAATCAGTAAACAATTAGCTATCTTGATCAAGTGCAGATAACACCAAAAATTATCTCAAACAAAATCACTAGAAAGGCTCAAGATCAATTCAAGATAATGCACTATATTTTATTCACAAAGTCTGTTTTTTTTGTTTTGAATGTGTTGTTGCACACTGAGTTCGACATGTGTCGCCGAAAAGAAACGGGGTTCGACCTGTCCGGTCATGTCACGGTTGGTCGAAGGGGCGGCGTCCCCCGTGGGGGCTCGGGGGCAACGCCCCCGAAACCTAAACGAACCTAAGTGCAGGTTTAGATTGCCAACAGATTTGCGCGCAAAGGATAAACAATAAGCAATTCAAAATACAAGGTTTGTTCCGGTTCGGTTTCCACATTAATGTAGATTACAGATTACTTAAATGCGGCGGGTTACAAAACTTGCAATTCAAATTTGAGTACAAACTAAAACATGATCCAATAAATATTAAGTTGATCAACCTAATGCTATCCTCGCTTGATCCTTAAGAATGATAGTCTAAACTAAGAGCTAAGACTATCAATCCGTAAATCAATTTTGAGTACGGTGGCCTAGCGGATCAACAAGAAAAGATTAACAACGGGTCTACTGGTCTAATACACAAAGATATTATACAGCTTATCACACAACAAGAGCGCAACTACAGATGCAGTTCAGCTGATCACACATTGTCAAAAAAAATTTGGCCTTTATAAAAATAAAATAAAAACATATTATATTAGGTTGGATCGGATTGAATCTACACGATTTTTTTTCTTTTAACGAAACGTGTACCGTTGTGCCTCCCGGCACCGTTGGGCTTTAGACCCGGGTCTCGCCGGCCTCACTGTAGGGCCGGCCCTGTGTATATATATATATATATATATATACTCTTTAAATCTACTTACACATACACTAAACACCGGTTGTAGTTATATAATATGCGCGTGTGGATAATGATAGAGTTACTGTCAAGTCTACACACGTCTACACCATCACTATCTCACGACACATTTTTCACTAATTGCTCTTAAGAAAACTAGAAATAATCATAACTACAACGGTGTTTAGTGTATATATAAGTAGATTTAAAGAGCTAGAAATAATCATAACTACAACTGGTGTTTAGTGTATATATAAGTAGATTTATACTCTTTAAATCTACTTATATATACACTAAACACCGTTGTAGTTATGATTATTTCTAGTTTTCTTAAGAACATTTAGTGAAAAATGTGTCGTGAGATAGTGATGGTGTAGACGTGTGTAGACTTGACAATAACTCTATCATTATCCACACGCACATATTTTATATATATATATATATAGATTTTGATACTTTTGGTCATTCATGTTTTAGCTTTGCTTAAAAAATAACCTTTATGTTTCTGAATAACATTTTTGGTCCATTATGTTTGTATTTTGTTTCAATTTTAGGACATATTAGGATATATTTATGATTTTATTTGTAAGGGTATTATGGTATTTACGGAATGGATTAGGGTTATGAGTATGACCTATTTATAGTTGTGTAGAAGGATGTAATAAACGAGATGAATCAAAGTCAATATAGCCGAAATTCATCTCCTACTTTGCATGTGCATTTGTTACACTTGCAACTTGGCATCGCCGTAATAGTCGATAAATCATCCCATATCTTGCTTATCCGACCGTAATATGTTGCAACCGGTTCATCCTTCAACTGTTTGCACTCGGCTAAAACCTTCTTGAGTTGGCAAACCCTAGCGCCATTCACTACGCAATACCGTGATCGTATAGTATCCCACGACTCTCCGCGCATCCTCATAACCACCAAACAGCGGCCGGATTTTGTGATTAAGAGTATTCTTAATCCACGAAACCAACATCGATTGCACCGTGTACCAATCTTCTAGTTTTTCTTCCTCTTTCGGCTTGGAGATTGCTCCATTCACAAAGCCAAATTTCCGTTTCGATCTCAAGGCCATACGAACGTCCCTTGACCATTCATCATAATTATCGCCGTTAAATTGTGTTGGGGTGATCAACGCACCTGGATTGTCACTTGTACTCAAATAAAACGGATCAAGCTTCTTCTCGTCCGCCATAATAGCTTACTGTTTTTATTTATTTATTTATTTATTTTAGAAATTGGATCGTAATGGTGGCTCTGATACCATGTTAAGAACGTAAAAGGTACAGGAAGAAGAAGGAATTTCGGCTATATTGACTTTGATTCATCTGTTTATTACATCCTTCTACACAACTATAAATAGGTCATACTCATAACCCTAATCCATTCCGTAAATACCATAATACCCTTACAAATAAAATCATAAATATATCCTAATAAAGGTTGGACTGTTTTGGATTTGGAAACAAATGAAACATTTGTAACTCGAGATGTCCGGTTTTGTGAAAATGAATTTCCATTTGCTACGTCGTCCCAAAATAATTCCCAGCCACGGTTGTTAGAGAGGGCCGAGTGTCTTCCAAAGTGTGATAATCATGTGCCTAGTGATAGTGAGTCAGAAGATGGTGAGCCGCTTCCTCTAGCTCGTATGGAAAGTGAGGAGGAAATTAATGTCTCTAGTGAGGAGAGGGCCGAGGAGTCTACTACAAATGATGGGACGTGGTAAACGTGCTCGGGTGCCTAATCCGCGTTATCAAGATTATATCACTCATATGCAGGTTGATCAGCAAAGTCCTCCAGCACGCCTCTCCACTCGATCGTCCTCTTCAGGTAGTTTATCTCCGCTTACATATTTTGTAGACTGTTCCAAATTTTCTGACACACATCGCAGGTTTGTTGCTAATGTGGCAACCGGTACTACACCTCGTAACTTCAAAGAAGCTATGAAATCCCCTGGTTGGCGCCAAGCTATGGCTGATGAAATAAAAGCATTGGAGGATCAAGGCACGTGGACCTTGCAACCTCTTCCTCCAGGAAGAAGGCATTGGGAAGCAAATGGGTATTTACGGAGAAGTACAATGAACACGGTGAGTTGCAACGCTTGAAAGCTCGTTTGGTTGCCTTTGGTAATCACCAGACCGAAGGCGTGGATTACAATGAGACGTTTGCACCGGTTGCGAAAATGGTTACGGTGCGTGCTTTTTTATCTGTGGCGGCTGTCAAGGGGTGGATAGTGCACCAGATGGACGTGCATAATGCGTTCCTTCATGGTGATTTGGAAGATGAGATTTATATGCGAGTGCCTCCTGGTTTTGAGAATAAAAATAAAAACTTGGTATGTCGAATGCGGAAGTCTCTCTATGGGCTTCGACAAGCACCGAGGTGCTGGTTCGCTAAGCTTGCGGTTGCGCTCAAGAGGTATGGATTTCAACAATCGTATTCCGATTATTCTTTATTTACTTTGGTCCGTGGAGAGATACGGCTCAATGTTTTGGTATATGTTGATGATATGATTCTCGCAAGTAATGATGTCAATAGCTTGCGCATTTTCAAAGCATATCTTGGCTGATGTTTCAAAATGAAGGACCTCGGCAAGCTGA
Organism: Gentiana straminea; assembly: GCA_036785695.1. Lineage (NCBI taxonomy): Eukaryota > Viridiplantae > Streptophyta > Magnoliopsida > Gentianales > Gentianaceae > Gentiana > Gentiana straminea. Next base: position 329,662 of record JAVUPR010000460.1, on the reverse strand, counting down.
AATATTTTCTGGGGTTAGAAGTGGCCCGGAATGCGGAGGGAATTTTCTTATCCCAACGCAAGTATGCATTGGATATTATCTCTGACACAGGCATGACCGATTCACCGCCGGCTGATTTCCCGATGGCACAAAATCATAGCCTTGCCACGGCTCAAGGCTCCTTGTTGGAGGATCCTAGTGTTTATCGACGGTTAATTGGTCGCCTAATTTATCTGGGTGTTACTCGGCCGGATTTGGCCTATTCTGTTCATATTCTCTCACAGTTTATGTAGGCTCCTCGGATTGAGCATTGGGACGCGACTCTTCGTGTTGTTCGGTATTTATCGAAGAACCCGGGACGGGTATTTTACTTAAGGCGGATAGTCCTTTAAATCTTGAAGGATGGTGTGATTCGGATTGGGCGAGTTGTCCCCTTACACGTCGCTCACTTACGGGATGGTTAGTTTTACTCGGTACTTCCCCGGTCTCGTGGAAAACGAAGAAACGAGTGACCGTCTCTCGGTCTTCGGGCTGAAGCGGAGTATAGATCGATGGCGGCCATTACATGTGAATTAAAATGGTTACGGCAACTACTTGGTGACTTAGGCATTCAACTTCCACTCGGCAGCATTCTTCATTGCGATAGTCAAGCGGCGATTCATATTGCTAATAACCCGGTTTTTCACGAGCGCACAAAACATATTGAAGCGGACTGTCACTTTGTGCGTGATGCTATTACTACGGGGATTGTATCTCCGACCTATGTACCATCGAGACGACAGCTTGCGGATATGCTTACAAAAGCACTTGGCGCACAACAGTTGGAATTTTTGTTGGCCAAGTTGGGTGTGCGTTCTACCCGCCCTCCAACTTGAGGGAGGGTATTAGGATATATTTATGATTTTATTTGTAAGGGTATTATGGTATTTACGGAATGGATTAGGGTTATGAGTATGACCTATTTATAGTTGTGTAGAAGGATGTAATAAACAGATGAATCAAAGTCAATATAGCCGAAATTCCTTCTTCTTCCTGTACCTTTTACGTTCTTAACAAGACAAGTACCTAATTAGTCGTCTAAGTTAATGTCGACTAAATGTTTGATGATGCAATCTGACAGCCACGTATGCTTTCATAGCCCTTCTAAACGATTAAACATCGACATTCCCCTTTCAAATCCCTAATGATGATGTCGAATTTATCATCTTGTTTTAGCGGTGTTCGTATGGTGGATATTTGGCTATTAAAAGTGTATTAAAGTGGTGATTTGCCGGTGGTGCTCGGCGGTGCTAGAGGATTCCGGCGGTGGTGCTTAATAAAAGAAGAGAGAGTGGACAAATTGGTTTTGCCTTGTGTTTTATTGATTAGTTGTCGTCTATCTAATGGGTTAATTACACACTGCCCTATTTATAGGGGAGCCACCGACTAAAGTCGGTTTATTTACAAATGATGACACATAGTACAAGTAGATATTTATCTACAGTAGCGGGCTCATAGCGGAGCCGATTGGTTGAGCTCCTGATGGCCTCGCTGATCCCTATATCTTTCATATCCTTGTCTTGCCAATCAGAGGTAGTCTCTTCCCCCGTGTTGGCGAGGTCGCTGGCGGATCTAATGACCCGGGGTTCGCGGAGCGGCCCCCTAGCTTGATAGCGTCGCATAGAACCAAAGGCCTGGAGCAGGCCGCCGGCTTGCGAGTTCGCGAATTGTGGTGGCTGGTGGCTCTATCCACTATTTTGGGGGTCGGATGAACCCAAATAAGGATCCGTGGGCTGAATTATGATTTAAGCATATCACCTAATTTTTTCCCCTCAAATTGACACAGCTGCACAATAAAAAATCTCTACAAAGTATTTAATTATTATTAATATTGATGTTTAATCGTTTAGATATGATATGAAATCCCCTATAGGGTTCTCAAATCCCCTATAGGGTTCCCCCTTCCCAACTAGGGTTTAGTTTGGTTCAAAAAACACCTAAAACGCGAAGATTTAGAGGCTTCAAAAAAGATTTTACTGTGATTTCTAAACAAAAAAGACTATATCCCCAAGATTTGTGGTCAAACACCCTTTTTAACCTTAAGCCCCTATGAAAATATACGTGGCTGCCATGTTGGAATAAACGTTTAGTCGACATTAATTTAGAATTGTCTTAAAATTAAAATAAAATACAAACATAAGCATATTTAAGCAAGCAAAATTGTCATTTAAAATGTTTTTTTTTAAAACAAAACTAATATCATATATAACGAATTTTAGGTACGAAGGTACATGACATATCAAAGTTGACTTTAACCTATGATGCACCGACACTTCAATATGGGCGCCGTGCGCCGTGTCCGACACAAGACACGACACGACACGCTCCGACACGCTCCGACACCGTGTCCGACACGTGTCGGGCCGATTAAATTAATATTATTTAAAATTTTAATATCCGACACACCTCCGACACGTTGTCGACACACCTCCGACACGGCGCCGACACCTCCCGACACAATTTTTTCAATGTTTTTTGATTAAACCCGAAAATATACAATTTATATTTGATTACTCGTATTATGTTTATATGTTTTTTTGTTATAGACGATCGTTTTTACACTTAATTTGTAATATTTTGAAAGTCAAATCATAATTTTCTTTTTACTTTTGACACCGTATAGATAACAAATATCTATTTTAGATATTGATAGAGTTTAAGTATTACATATCTTATATAGATGTATATATGTGTGTGTATACATATATATATGTGTGTGTATATATATATATATTATATGTAACGTGTCGGGGCGTGTCGTGTCCTTAAATTTTAGAATTAGCCGTGTCGCGTGTCCGTGTCGTGTCGTGCGGCGTGTCCGTGTCCGTGTCCGTGCAACATAGACTTTAACTAAACGGGTTGTTGTCCTCGTACTCTGTTTTTTCCATGGCAACTTCATCGGCGGCCCTCTCAAGGATAAGCAACCTTCAGAGACATTTTAATCCCGCTGAAAATGTATGTTTACCCTCCCTTTCAGAATTTTTCGCTGTTATTCTTTCTTCTCTTCTCATAGTTAATCACTTAAAAGGTTATTAATTGTCTGTAAATTGCAGTGCGAATTTTGAGAGATTGATTGATTTTCTTGGTGTTGATTGTGAAATTAAATGGTAATTGTCTTTTTTTTTTTCTAGAGTGACAGGGGATTTGCTCAGAAACTGAAGATAAAGACTGAAGTTTCTGAAGCATTATCACTTGGTAAAGCAGTAGTTGCCCTTGAATCCACTGTAATTACTCATGGTATGAATCTTTGGTTTCTCTTTATGTAATTGGAAGTTCAAATTATAAGCTCAAGAATCTGCATCTTTATCTGTTTCTACTACCCATTTTTTTCATTCTTATTGTGCTTATAATATGTTTTTTCAGCAAAATCAGCTGTAAAAAAAGAAAAAAAAAAGGTCTAAAAATGACTAAGAATACCAGCAGTTAGTGCTTGGCAGTTGTAAAGTTGACATTTTTCATGAAAAATACACATTTACAAAGTTGTGAAATTGGTTTCATGTGTCTGTGTGCTTGCAAGTAGTTGCTTTGTTTCGTTTTTGAATATCAAGATAATATCTATGGCATTCGTGTGGAAACCTTTCAATACTTACTCTAATTTAGGGACAAAGGTAGTAGTTTGTGTAGCTTCTGAAAAAAAGCTTTGGCAGATGAAAGTATATTGGTAGTGTCATTGTATGAGAGAGCAGAGTGCTCTTGTAAAAGGCAGTTTACAATGAAGAGGAATCATCTTTCCTTTTTTCTTGTCCTACTTTTACATTAATTTAAGTACCCTTTTTAGAATGCTGCGTATATATATCTCGTTCTGAGAAGGTGGCAGCCATAGATTTTCGGTTTGTGCAATTTCTGTCATGTTTATTGCTTATATTCTTGGCTCAGTTGGGTTTTGATCCTTTTTGAATCTGATGGACATGTTATATACTTATCTGGGGTTGTATTAGTATACGAGCAAAATTGTGTACGGTGTGATTAAGGCGGTTCTACGTTTTACTGTTCTTGCCTTTCTTGTGTTTCGTTCTGGAATTTACTTGAGATATTATAGTTTTATTGCTCCCTCTGCCCGAATTCTTTGTCAAATCCTTGCTGCCCGCGTTAAAAATAATAGTCATATGTATATCTGTACCTCCCTATATGCTTATCGGAAGATTTGGCCCATGGCTTTTGAGAAGAGGTAGATTTGGTCCATGGCTTTTGAGAAGGGGTTCTTTTTTTTTGCTTCTGCAAGGTATCCCCACCAGAGAATTGTCTGAGACTAATCCTTCGCGGTACTTGTCGGGCACCAAAGGTGGGGACCTCACCCAACAAGGTTTGCTGCATCCACAAGGGCTCGAACTCGAGACCTCTTGCTTAAGCGCGACCAAAGTCCCTTCCACTCCGACCAACCTATGTTGGTTGAGAAGGGTTCTTTTTTGATCGATGTTTAACGACAGAAAACTCAAATGCCCTTTGAGTTAATAGAATTCATTGATGGTTAAATACTAACCTTTCATGATTTTGATGCCTATATATGAAGTTTGATCATGTTAATCTTGGTTCTTACTGGTACAGGAATGCCTTTTCCTCAGAATTTAGAGACCGCGAAAGAGGTGGAAGCCCTTGTAAGGGATAATGGAGCTGTTCCTGCCACGATTGCAATTCTCAATGGCACACCTTGCATCGGTACGTACCCTTTTCAAGTTTTGTTGTTCCATGTTTTATCTTTTGCTTGAATTACTAACTGTTCTCAATCACGTGTACGAATAAAAGTAAAGAGAAGAAAAACAAAGTTAAATCCCAGAAGGCATTGTTCTATCTTTCGTTGATATATATACTATGAATGCTACGGGTTTGGAGTAAACGACAACTTCTTATGCCAAAGTTTTAATCTTTATGCAGGTTTAAGTGCAGAAGAGCTTGAAAATCTTGCTAAATTGGGAAAGAAAGCTAGAAAGACTGCTCGTCGAGATATCGCATATGTTGTAAGACATTTTTTTTTTGGTAAATAAAAAGGAGCTCTGCCTCAAGTATAATGATTTCAACCGTTGTAAAGCTGAAAAAAAATGTTATACGTTGCTCTATAATCTATATTCATCTAGTTATCTTCATTTGTGTCATATATGATAAATTGTTCAGTTCTTAATCTTTGGTTAATTGATCGTTGAGTCGGGCTTTCGTTTTTGCAAACTTGTTTCAGGTGGCTACACAGGGAAATGGTGCTACTACCGTTTCAGCAACCATGTTGTTTGCTTTCATGGTAATCATTTTTTGGTTCTGTTTAACTCAGGGGCGGATCTATTGAGGGTGGGTGGGGGAGATCTGGGGAATTTTTTTAGTATTCAAACGATGTAGTTTTGTTGTTAAAAAAATGTAGTTTGAGGCTCCGGTGACCCCACTGGAACAAATTTTTGGATAAATGTAGTTTTACAGTCCGATGACCCCACTGAAAAAAATTCTTGGATCCGCCCCTGGCTTTAACGTCTTCAATTATATCATCCATACTTTGCCTTGTACTTTGGTGAGAAAGGTTACGGGGCAACAGTAATTTTAGAGGTATACCAAGCGGAGGGGTATGATTTATCCATTTCACCCCTTTATACACCTCTACTATGTGAGAGAGAGGGTGAGTAAGAATGCATCACATCCCTCTACTCGGTATATCTCTAAAATAACTGTTGCACGATAATTCTTCTCGTACTTGGTGATGTAATGAATCAAAAATCTTTTTGCAGGCTGGCATCCCGATATTTGTTACTGGAGGCATCGGCGGAGTGCACAGGAATGGAGAGACTAGTATGTTTACGTTTCTTTAATTTTAAACATTTAAACGATGAAAAAGGACGAATTCGTAAATTTGTGTAGATGTTAAGGTCGTTGTTTTGTATATTGGTTATGCAGCAATGGATATATCATCGGATCTTACTGAACTTGGAAAAACTCCAGTCACTGTAATATCTGCTGGTGCAAAATCAATATTAGATATTCCAAGAACACTCGAGTATTTGGTACGTACTATATTCTCCATCTTTTGTACGTAATATATATATACACACCCACATGTATATATATATTTATATATTTGTATTTTTTTTTCGCTACAGGAAACACAAGGAGTTTGTGTTGCAGCTTATAAAACCGATGAATTTCCTGCATTTTTCACCGCTAACAGTGGCTGCAAGGTGTGCTTAAAGTCGTTTCATTTTTAGGGATAAAGACACTTTTATCCCTTTTGTTTCACGATTCATGCACTTCTGTCGTCAATGTTTCATCCTGATGCTTTTACCCTTCATCTGTACATTTTCAATCCATTTTTGCTACGTGTTAAGTTTTTATTTGTTAGTGCATGTCATATATTCGATACTGGTTGTTGGACATGTAGTATTTTTGGACTGAAAATGTTTAAAAAAAAAAAAAAAAAAAAAAAAGCATAGGCGAGGGGTAAAAGTACAAAGATGGAACATTAGAGACATAAGTGCAAAAAATCATGAAAGAAAAGAGACCAAAAGTGAAAATCATTCTGATGTTAGTAAAAATTAATTGTATTTGGCTATGAAATTGTGCTAAATCTTCTAGGCGCCTTGCCGCGTAGATAGTCCAGAAGACTGTGCTCGTCTAATCGGTTTGCCTCTTAGTAATTATATCTTTTATTAGGCCTTGATTTAGGCGGTTATTATTTGCACCACACCTATTCTATTCGTGCACCACTCTACCTGTGCTGTGCACCATAGTAGAACCGACCTTGTGAAAGTCGGTTCTAGAGCCAAGAACCGACTTTGGGAAAGTCGGTTTTTGCTCCAGAACCGACGAGAAGTCGATTCTTGGCTCCCGAACCGACTTTCACAAGGTCGGTTCTACTGTGGTGCACAGATAGAGTAGTGCACGATTAGAATGAGTGTGGTGCAAAACTGCAAGTAAAGGCCCCTTGAGTTAACATGTATTTTGTTTCTGAAACTCTTTTTTTTTTTCGTATCGCAAAAGATGCAAATATGCAGCTAGGTCTTAACACTGGGATCTTGGTAGCTGTCCCCATTCCGAAAGAACAATCTGCATCAGGGGATCAGATCGAATCTGCAATTCAAACGGCTACCAACGAAGCTAGGTGATTTAGTTATACCGCATTTTACCTTTGTCAATTCGAACAATCGTTGTCTACTCGGTTCGTTTGGACATTAGTTATTTCAGTTTTATTCCTATTCAGTGAATTTTTTCTGTCAAAACTCGATAGCCCGACTCGTATGTTAAGTGTAAGACTCTGAGACTTAACTAAGAGGTCAAGTGTCCGATTCTTCTTACGAGGTCGAATGCCAGATTTCCCAGGGGTTCCAACATCTAATATAGATCGGACCCTTGAGTAAGAGTGAAATTCTGCAAGTCAGTCTGGTGGTCACGGAGAGGGGGAGGGGGTTGTTCCACAGGACCTACAACAAAAGAATTATATAAAAAGTTTGAATTGTACCATGTATCGTGCGAAGAAAGTGAGTGTTTTGCTTTGTTGAATATATAATTAAGCTTTTAATCGACGGTATCGAGATGAAAACAAACTGAATCCACCCTGAAATTTCAGGGAGAAGGGCATAACGGGAAATGCAGAAACTCCATTTTTGCTTGATAGAGTGAACCAAATCACTGGTGGTGCTTCTCTTGTTGCCAGTATCCTTGAATGTTACTAAATTTCTCTGTCTCTCTTTATATATAGATATATATATATATATATATATATATATATATATATATATATATATATATATATATATACACACGCGCACGCACGCCATTGATATATGTGTGCGAGCGTGTATCCTTGATAAAAAAATATAGATATTGCACTTTTGAAAAATAATGCAATTGTTGGTTCTCAAGTTGCTGTTTCACTTTCGAGGCTCCGTCAGAATAAATCTTAAAGGTAAGTTAAATGGATCATTTGCTAACTATTTTTGTCACATTGGATATGCTTTGATTTAATCTTTTTTCAGAGATTGGATTCGACTGTTTTATTAAGCAATTAATGAGTCCTAAACTCTATTTATAGTATGATGAACACCTGTGTAAAACCAACTTCTGATATAATCAATAAAAGCGCTCTTCCAATATTTCATAATTCGGTTTTTCCCGCCTTCTTTTTATTTTGAGTTTTGTTCTTCAAGCTCCATTGTGACAGAGAACTTGAATTTCTTTCATGGTATCAGAGAAATATTAGCTCGTTTTGCGTTTACTCTGGTTCTTGTTGAAGAAGCTTGAGAGTTTCTTCGTTTTCTTGGTGTTAATTTCATCACAGATTCTTGAGTGTCTTTCTGTGTCTGTCAGCCGGTTCTGTATACTAAAATAAAACGTAGTGATAGGTGGTTTGAGAATGTCTAATGAGGTCACCGGTTCGATTCTCCTTTGAAGCGTCATGTAGAAAGAGCTCTTGGCCAGACCTTACCCTTGAGTAAGAGTCAGACTCGGCTGACACGACTCGGGCCGAACTCCGGATTGATCGGGTCAGTTGGTCCCGGATACTTTAAGCAAAAAAGATAAAGCCATACAAACATGAGATCATAATACACATTACTGACGCCCTGAGTTCGAATCTCACCGTGTGTGCATGTGTGAGTTATAGTCCACCAGATGTGATAGTTTCGTTTTGAAAAGGGAAAAAAAAACCTGAACATTACAAAGTAGATGATTATTTATATTGTATATATATAATTATGAACTGATACATATTCATCTCTATGTACCACCCTCGATCACAAACATCTTGGGATAAAAGAAAATCGATTCATTGTGTCATAACAATTGATACAATGATTTTTTTTACGTAATTCATTATGATGTAGGACATATTGAATTAATATAAATCTTATCATATTAATTGATATAAAATGTATTGTATCGATTCTCGTGCCTGAAACATCACTCAACTTTTACTCATTAGCATCAAGCACTGGTTGTGGGTTGTAGTAGCACTTGTTTCTGTCCAGGTCACAGATACAACCAGCATCGAAGTTACAATAAAAAGACGAGTAGCTGCACTCCTCGTCACATTCATCGGCTGGTTCGGGTTGATCGAGTTGATCTTCGAGCATTTTCGTAACCCGAATGCTCGAAGAAAATCCCATCGACATGTCACTAGGGTTTTTCACGGTCTCTTCTTCTACTGCCATATGAAACTGGTTAATGGTTATGATCATCATACAAAACATGCATGCACATCAACAAGTTTATTGAAATAACAAAAAAAAAACTGACAACCGGATAAATACCGCTGGAACACCGCCGGAACAACGCCGGGCAAACCACCGGAATGCTACCGGAAACAACCGTGCAAATAAAACGAAAGAACAACATAGGGTGCACGTGTCCCCACGCTCAACATGTAGATCCGTCCATGGATGAGAGTGTATGTGTGACAAAATATATTGAATTGGATAAACTTTTTTTTTATTTTGATTAAGGATTTCCATGGTAATTTATATTATGGGGCTTAACTAACTCTATCTACAATTGTTATAAGTATAATAGTATCGAGTAACCTTGTAAATCTTCTATTATCTATTATAATTATTTATTTATTTTTCTTAAAGCCCCCATATTTAGGATCCCAATTGGGCCGACTAATCTGGAGTTAAAGCCAGAGTCGTGCCTGCAGAGTCTGATTCTTACTTTGGGGTAAGGCCTGGCTAAGTGCTCTTCCGCAGTTCAGCTAGTCTTAGTGCCTGCAAAGTTCGACTCTTCCTCAGGGTAAGATCCGGCCAAGAGTTTTTTCAACATGGCGATATCTTCTATTATCTATTACAATTTTTTTTCTTATCGTATTCGGGACATACTGACCCGACTAATCCGGAGTTCGGTCGGGGTTGTGCCTGCGAGTCCGACTTTTACTCAAAGTTAACGCCTAGCCAAGAGCTCTTCCGGAGTAATTCGGCTAGGGCCGTGCTTGCAGAGTCTGACTTTTTACTCTTTCAGAGGTAAGGCCTGACCAAGAGCTCTTTCAACACGACGCTTCGAGAGAAGAATCAACATGTGGCCTCCGTAAGTATTCTCGCCCACTTACCACTCGAACCAAACTACTTTGTTTATTATCTATTATAATTCGATCGAATGTACATTAAATTTCTCTTCAATTCCCGCTTTACCTGTAGTTTCTATGAATGGATCATGAGAGTCTTTCACAGCAACAACGGATTGAGCTAACAGAGCTAGCAAAATGATAGAAAAATAGCAAGCAAGCTTGTAAGCCATTCTTAATTTGAAAGTCTCTGCTGATAATTAATTAAATATTTTGAGATATAAATACTCAAGGTAAGTGTAGTTTCTTGATATATTGGGTTGGATTTATAGTGAAGAAATTGGCATGATTTATTTTAATTTATATTTTCTTTTCTGAACAGCATGCAATGATTTTGTTTAAAAAAGATCCAATAAAGAAGTGAATCAAGAGTATGTGAAAAAACCCAATAGTTAAAGGCCAAAGAGTGAAGAGAATAAGGAACACCAAATCACAACAAAGATCAATATTTGAGGACAAATCAAACATATTGCGTCCCATGTCCTAACTTATAGAAGAGAGCAATATGTGAAACAAATTAATTAACAAGCTGAACAAAGTAGTAATTGTTTTTTACGAATACGAAATATACGTACGCATAATATTTTGTCCACAATAAAACACGAATCTGGAACCTCCAGACTAAGGGCTACAGTAATTATCCATTGGTCAATGCCATGTTAGGGAACAAAGTAGCATATAATGTGACGCCCCATTTCCATACATCGAGTCCTAGTAGAGGCGGAAATGAATGCCCGACACGTATATAACTCGTATTTATATCAAATTATATACATAAGCCTTACTAATACGTCATTAGAGTATAATTGTGGAAATTAAAATGACTCGGAAAAACATACATAACTAGGTGTAGAGTGGAAAAACCATATGCGATACCATTACAACATATAAAGTATGCTAAAACAACGATAATTCACAGGGCCAAAAGTTACAAGATTTAGCTTACAACACTTATACTATTATATAACAAAAGATAGTCTATCATATTACATTATATAAAAGCCGAGGATAACAAAATAACACTTCAAAGCATCCCGAGGACACTCCTGGATGTACTCATCATCACAGACGTTGTTGTAACCTGCATCACCTTCTCGGGGTGGGAACAATATAACGAGAAGGTAAGTACATACGTACTTAGTAGGGAGTAGAAGAATCGAATCCATACAAACAACAATAACAATTTATATGGCACAAAAAGTCTACACACTACCAAGCATGTTATAAAGACACAATCCCCTCCAGCTAGCCTTGCTAGCGAACTCACGAAACAAGTGGATGAGTTGCATAAAAGTCCAAGGACACATCGCGAGGTGAAGACTGCACCACGACACATTCAGCCCCTTAAAAGGCATATGGCTAGCCCCTAAGTGAAGTCCAAGGCCATAAGTCTAAACGACACTAGGACTTGACCCTCCCGGCTGCGATATAGAAACGTGTCTTACCAAGGACTAGATTGCTTTATCTTTTAGACTCTCAAGTATGTATTTATGCGTTTAATCTAACCACCCAAGTTCATTGCACATACAAAGGCTTCTAAGGACTACTAGACCTTAGACAACTCTCTGTTATACTACCTATCACGTATCATAGAAATATTGGATTCTAATCCAATACCCACAAGGCTAAGGAATAAGGTTTCCGATGATCCCGAGTTTCTCCCCGCAGAGGGTCTCCACAAGATGCTGAGCCAAATCCATCAGAAACCAAACCCCTAACTTTGCCACATAACATCAAAGGCATTGACTATCAGAGTCAATATCACTTAAGGCAAAATAAGATGTGTTCCAATGCTCCCGTGAGTTACGGTGCGGAGCCAAAACCACTAGAACACAAAATTTTACTTTACATGCATCACACCACAAAAGGATCTATACTTAGAACATGCTTATAATAAAAATAGATTCAATAAAACACCTCCTACCTCAAATTATTGAAGAAAAACTTAAGTCAAAGCGTTGATCTCGTCGCTGTGAATCTCGTGGTGTGTTTGTTAGTGACATTAGACAAATAGTAGTTGTCTTACTATAGCACTTCGGGAGTATTACTATTTCTCCGAAATAACGACACATTTATATTTTATAATATATATAGTATATGTATGCAAGCAGTGGCTTTTATAGCCAAACTTTAAAAAACGTGACTCAAGTATATGGGTGACTAATGCACATAGGTTTAGTGCAACCTATACACGTAATTGCCACCAACCTTTCTTATGTGTTGCCACCAAATCTTAATCGTGCCATGCAACTAATATTTCATGTTTTCTATTTTCTTTTATTTGATTTTCATATATATCAAAACATGTGAATGCAAGCAAATCCACTTGTTAATACATATCTAATTAATAACACACGTATGTATACTTATACTATTGTATATAATATTATGAAAATGTTTCGTGAATCTAAACACTTAAAAATCATATATCATAAATTAACATAATTACCTAAGATATGTGATTAATAAGAAAGGATAAAGAGTGAAGAATATCTTAATTTTAAAGCGGAAAGATAACGGTAACAATAAATACACCCATAGAATTTCTGAAATGACAAATTTACCCGTTCATGAAATTACGGGATATCACATATAATTAGCTTAAATGAGTTGAAGCAAAGCATTTATGATGATAATAATGCTATATCCTCTCCGGGTAAGGTTTTTTTTTTCTTCTTCTTCTTCTTAAGATTGGATCGGGGGCGGACTCAAGTGAGTAAAGGTGGGGCCAGTGCCCCCACTGGGATCCGCAAAACGATGTAGTTTTGTTGATGAAATAAAATGTAAAAACATTACTAATATCATCTTTGAATTTGTTCTAGTGCCTTACTGAGAAATTTTTCTGGGTCCACTACTGGATCGAATGCGTTTGTTTTTATAAAATATACAAACAATGAGGAGATGCGATCGACATCGGCAGGGATTAAGATTTGGTCATCAGCCACATCTTTTTAGCAAAGCGATATTTGCCCCCTCATTATATATTAAATCCGGTTCAAAATATAAGTAATCCAAACTTTTTTTACTTTGTTCCTATAAGCTAAGTCATTCACAATACCAAGAGAGAATTAATAAATATTTTTTCTTATCTTATTTCTAATTTATATCAATTCAACCATTTTATTTACTCCATAATTGTTGCATTTATGATAGTTAAGGGGTGTATTAGACATTTTATCCATATATTAATTATATTTAACTACTTTCTTAATCAATATGAAAATTCTAGGATGACTTATATTTTGAATGGGAGGTAGTATATATATATATATATATATATATATATATATATATATATATATATATATATATATATATATATACTATCAATAGTGACCGGCTTTAAACCCCGTCACTAATGTACTCTTATTATATAAAACGTTTTTATTGTATTAATTGTAATTATAAATTCACAATTCCGGAACAGATTTCGGTGGCAATGAAGTCAAGACGATGCCAAAAGTCACAGAACGAATCCCAAGGTTTCAGTGGTGCAATGACAGTGATACGGTGATGACACGTTTCCGCAATCGGGATGAATTGTTCGGTTTGAGTTTGACATAAATTCCAACTTATTTGATTCTAACAGGGGCAGATGTAGAGGTGGCCAAATGCACGAACCGGACCGAACCGGAACCGGAACCGTCGGTTTTGTTTTGGGACGGTTCATGCGGTTAACCGAATCCGGCGGTTGAATGAACCGCCGGTTCGAAGAATGGCGGTTTACTTGTTCAAAACCGACGGTTCGACGGTTCATACGGTTCACGGTTTCGTTCCTGTTCGGATCGGTTCCGGCCACGCTTTTAAAAATTATTCATAACTTTCTTTTATATTTTTATATAATACTTATTCTTTTCATAAAATAACAAATTACTATTCTTTTCACTACAATTACCAAAGCGAATTTAATATATATATTTTTTATAAATTGTTTTATTCGATTTTAAATATAATATTAATATTGTGTTATTTTTTTATATGTAAATTATGTTAGTTTTAAAAATTAAGTTATTTTTTCAACGCTTGTACTGAAAATTCGGTTGCCTACGTATCTTTTATATGTAATCGGGTCGGATGCACGACACATATAAAAAAATCAAAGCGAACGTAGTTTTATTGTTTTTTTAGTTTTTTTTAATAGTTTTTTGGATAGGTTTTTATAGTTTTTTTAATATGTTTTTTTTTAATAGTATTTTCTAGTTTCTTATAGTTTTTTAAATCGGTTTTAAGTATAAGTTGATTAAAATGTTGTTTTATTAAATATTACGTGAGAGATATTATGTAAATTTTCTTATATGTGAATAATATTATTTTTTCAACGCTTGTACGGAAATTCGGTTGCCTACGTATCTTTTATATGTAATCGTGTCGGGGACACGACACATATAAAAAATCAAAGCCAACGTAGTTCTTATTTTTTTTGTTAGTCTTTTATAGTTTTTTGTATAGGTTTTTATTGTTTTTTTTATAGTTTAATTTTTTATAGGTTTTTTTTATAGTATTTTATAGTTTCTTATAGTTTAAATCGGTTTTAAGTATAGGTTGATTAAAAATGTTGTTTTATTAAATAGGGGGAATGAGGGAAATATTTCATCAATTGAGTAGAAGGACAGTCTTTTGAAACTTTTGCATAAAGGACAAAACTATTTATTCACTGTCGAAATTCACTTGTGTTCGAAATTCACTATTTAAATTCACTGGCGAAATTCAATGTCGAAATTCACTAATTTTCAAAATTCATTGTCGAAATTCACTGATTTTCGGGATTCACTGTCGAAATTCACTGATTTCGGGATTCACTGGGGGGATTCACTGATTTTCGGAATTCACTGTTTGTCCTTCTTGCTATAAAAATTATGTAGTTGTCCTTCTCCCTATAAAAAATATAATTGTCCTGTTACTTAAAAATATTCCAGATTGTGTCCTTATCCCTAATTTTCCATATTAAATATTACATGAGAGATATTGTGTAACTTTTCTTATATCTAAATAATGTTAATTTTTCAACGCTTGTACCGGAAATTCGGTTGCCTACGTATCTTTTATATGTAATCGTATCGGGGGCACGACACATAAAAAAATCAAAGCCAACGTAATAGAAAAAACTTTATCTTTTAAATCGTAATACTCAAAAATATCAACTAATAAAGATGCAATGTTAGAAGCATTATGAGTTTTGTTAAATTAACGAAAAGCAAGTAACATTTTTTGGACAATCCATGTGTTGTCAATCCAGTGACACGACACGCCCAAATAAAAATTGTTGGTCCTTCTATCCTCCCAAATATCGGCACATACACATACTCGGAATTTATTTGTCTTCAAACTTTCTTTTATAATATTTTGTCGTTTAATTTTTTTTTTTGAAATCCCTAATCACCGTTGGACGAGGGATTTTAGTAAATGCCAGTTGTAAAGCCACTTGTACGTAATGTTCAAAAATAGGACTCTCGGGAAAGTTAAAAGGAAGACCCATCCCTGCAATAAAATCAGTGGTTAGATCTCTACAGTTATCACGAGTGTAAATAAAAAGTGGATTAGTGTTACCTCCGTTGGAGCTCGGCATGTTTATCTGGGTTTGAGACTCGCTACCTTCCAATTTTTCCGTGTTTTGCTTATTATGTGATTCCGCATCGATCCGTAACTTTAAATTTGTATTGAGTGCCACAGAATTTGCACACCCCGTAGAAATACTTTCCGGGGTTAGCTAATGCAAATTCATTAGTCCGAGGAATCTTTGTGAAAAATTCCGTTAAAATTTTCGATTTTAACCTTTTTTGTTGTGCTCCGTCTATGGTACTTTCATCACCATCTAAATCGACCGACTCGGGAGTATGAGTAGGATCTACACTAGCACGAAGCGGTGTTCTTACGCCACACGACTCCCACCACATCCTTGTCTAGGACGGGAAGCGATCGGAAATTCATCATGATCATCATCAACGTCGGCTTCATCATTATGAGGCTCATTATCATCAACTTTGTTAAGGTTGATGTTAAAATCTATAGGTGAGACATTATATCGTCGTAATGACTATCAAATTCATTAGGATTGAAACCAAAAGGTGTCTCGAATTGAGGAATTGAAATGTGACTACCGGTGACAGAGTTTGTAAAATGTTGTACCACTGATCTATAGCCACTAGGCCGACTACCAGTACCAACATCATTCGATTCTGGCACAAATGTGTCATGACGGAAAGTAACATTTCGATTGCCTTGTGATGATGATACACCCCTTCTTGACATTTTACAAAAACTAAATCTAAATAAAATTTAACGGTTATAAAAAAAGGATGAAAAAACTAACCAATTTTACTTATAACTAAAACCGAATTGAAGTAAACGATTAAATCGAAACAACTTCAAATATCGGTCTAGTAAAGTAAATATGATTATAAAATGGATTTTTTTAACACTAGAAAAAAAAAGAGTTGAATAAAATACAAATCAAATTTACTTATAACCAAAGCCGTATTGAAGTAACGATTAAATCAGAACAACTTCAAAAATCGGTATCGTAAAGTAAATTTGATTGTTGTTTTTAACAACTAAACAAACTTGATTACAAACAATGAATTGAATTTGACATTAGAGAAGTTTAGAATTTAGAGAAGAGAAAAGGTGGTGTAAAGAATTTAGAATGTCAATGAGTATTTATAGGGTTTTTTTGAAATGGTTGGAAAAAGAAAAAAGAAAATACCCATTGCAGCCTGCTGATCGTTGGAGCCGGTTCCGGTTCCGGCCGGTTTATACCGGTTCCGGCCAAGACGGTTGAACCGCCGGTTCCGGTTCCAGAAAATCCCAAACCGTGCATAAACCGTTGAACCGCCGGTTTGATGAACCGCCGGTTTGGTTCCTGTCCGGTTCGGTGGTTCACATTTTTTTGGGCCACCTCTAGGCGATGCACCTTATGTGCACATGGGTTAGCCGACTCTTGAGCAAAAATATTACAGTAAAAAGTTTTTTAGATGCGCATAGATATGTGAAATTGATCCGACAAGAACCGCTTTATCCGACATGTCCAACGCCTCCAAGAGGCCTTTGCACCCGGGAGATAAAGTTATGCTTGCCGATCTTGTTAACGTTGATTCCATGATGCCACCCCAGCAATCCAGAGACCATATCAAGACTCATCCGCCGCATTTTGGACAATTGGCTACAAAGAGAGTACTTCCGGTGTGAAATCTAGACTGAATCCGCTGTTCGAAGTGGGTGGGGAGACCCAACACTCCTAGCTACCTCATCAACCTTAATTTCTATGAAGATTTAGCATAAAACTGTCTAGAAACTTAGATTAAATTTTGTTTACTGTGAAAAAATTCTGCTATTTCCTTTGTAAGTTGTGGACATTCCACTTTTGGCAATAATAAAAGTTCTCTTTCTCAAAATAAAAAAGATATGTGAAATTGATCCCGCTTATTTTTATATATTGATCTATATTGAGCTACAATAGATAAGACTAAGTTTGGTAAATACATAATATGACAAATTTCCGACCGTATCACAAAGTTCCTGAAGCCGCCCTTGGATTCAAAACCATAATCAAATATCATAAATGCTTTAAGCTAGGGTCCAATATTAAAATGAATCGAAATGAGTGTTGGCTTTATGTTGTTAATGTAAACACTTTTAGACGACCATCTTGGGCTAGGACTTGCGGATTATACAGAGACTCAGACTATTAAGCTGCTGAAATAGTATCCTAAACCCAATTGGGTTGGATCGGATCCGACCGGGTCGGATAATTTCTACTATTTCTTTATGTTTATACATAGTTGAATGACTTTTTTATTGTCATATATTTGTTCTTTTAAAGAACCAATTGTGAATTGTTATATGATAAACTCTTTAGTATTAAACTGTGATAGAGAAACCATGATAGGCGATTATGGTTGACGACATCTCTAATCACTTTAATAAGTTTGATACTTAAATGTCTCTAGGCTTATGTACTATTAAACATGGCATTGAAAGTATGAACAGGCTAGCACATATTAGATGTCTTATGTCTTTAAGGGCAGGGATAGATCTCGTCTATCGAAGTGTAGAGACACTTGGACTGTACGTGGACGTGTATTAGAGAATGCGTACGTTAGACTGACCCACTTACACCGTTAAGTGTCACACTATGTGGCGGTTGTGTAATTATCCTTAGGACCGGAGTCTACAGGGTATCACGGTGTGGATTGTCATGCTTTGACACTATTGAGGATTCCCCTAGCCATGGGGTGATCATGCGGTAGTGATTGAGTGTGATGCGAAGAATGCGCGGTATACATGTTTGGTCGTCCGGAAATTGCGTACCCTATCGGTAGGGTTGAATATTCGAAAGGGTCTTCTTATAAGGAATGTCTTACTCTCGCGAATCTTTGCAAAGTGGAAGTAAATGAGTTACTTCGAAAGAGCATGATATCCAGTTATAAGATACGGTCGTTGATGTTTTACACTCAACTTACGACCGTATGGATATTATTACGGTAGGATTACACGGTAAGCGTATCACATGAAAGATAGTAGTCATTGAATTTGACTCTTTCGATGATTGGGGGTCATGGTGTGTTGCTAGACGCTATCCCGTGATCGTTGGGCATGAAGGGCATTTTCGTAATTTGCACTTTGTGTCTACGGCCAACATATTCGGAAGCCTATCGGGTCACACACATATGAACATCAAGTCGGATTAAAATGTGGTTATAGTTGATAACCAAATAAGGAAAGAATTTATCACATACTATAAATGTTATAGTGGTAAATTAATATGATAATATTTATTATGAATAAATATAATACAAGATATGGTGATATATATATATATATATATATATATATATATATATATATATATATATATATATATATATATACATATTTTTGTGAATTAATTAATCATAGTATTACATTAATTAAAGAATACTCCGGATGCCAAAATATTGGCATTTGGGGCTCATTTTTGAAGTGTATAAGATACACTTGGATTGTGCAATTTAATTAATAGGATTACCATAATATTAATATTGGATATTAATTGATTTTTGGAAAATAGATTTATGGTAACAAGATAAAGATATATTCAATATAAAATATTGTCAATATATATATTGGAAATATATTTAATATAAGATATTGAATATTAATAAGATAAATCAATTAAATGGATTTTCCTTATTTTATTAGGAAAATATTTTCTTTCTCCCCGCCTACTTGGAAGCTAATCCCAATCGATTGGGAGACAATAGGGCGCACCACACTCTATTTAAAGGAGGAGTTGGCTAGCTCTTTTGTACAACACAATTCCAAGAGCTAATAGTTCTTGTGAAAATTAGATAGTTTCTTAGAGAGAGAGAAAAATTCGGTCTAGCAACCGAGTTTTTCTGGCAGCAATCCGTGATGGGATTCCGGTGGGCTGTTCGTGTGGATCACCGGTAGAGACCGAACACTTGGGCGGCTCCGTGCATCACTACTCTCCTTAGACGGTCAAAGTGTCGATCTTTTAGATCAAGCAAGGTAACCACCGTCGACTACTTATTTGTTTATTGCTTAAACGAAGTCGGTCCTGGCTAAAAGGAAATAAAATTTTGAATTCCGCTGTGTTTCCGCGTAGATTTTCTAACATAAGCACCTAAGAAATTGAGCTCCTTGGCCTGCGATCATGCCTCCGCCACTGATTATGCCTCAAGTAGCGCCGCTAGACCCAAGTTCTGGGGCGTTACAATAAGGTACATTTGTTGATGTATCGATCGACACTCAAGTAATGACTGTATGGATATTGCATATGTGAAAGGATTCTTGTTACACGATAACCCTTTCACAAGAAAGGTAGTAGTCATAGCACATGACTCTTTCGATGATTGGGAGTCGTGACACATTGCTTTAGATGTCAATGACGATAGTTAAATATGAAGGGTTTTTTAGTGAATGCACGCCATTAGTGAATGCATGCCAACATATTCGGAATCCTATCGGGTCACACACATAAGAATAGTTATCCGAATTAAATTGTGATTATGCGATAATCAAACAAGGATTTATTATGCTTGCTACAATGTGTTGTAGTGGAATTAATATTCGTATTATGTATTATGGATAAATAATATTTATATTATAAATTAATAATGGATATTAATTAAAAGACATAATTAAATTAATGGATTAGTGTAATCAAAATATCACAATCCTTATCCTTATTTTACAAGAAAAATAGTTTTTTATTCACTAACAAAATCAAGAAGCAAAGCCAAGCCCATAACCCATTGGGCCTTGGCAGGTGGCACCTACACCCTTATAAAAGAGATTTTGTGTCAAGTTGTTTTGTATTACAATACTATACTTGCAAATTCACAAGTTAAAGAGAGAGCTTATTGAGAGAAGAAAAGTTGACCTAGCAGTCAAAAACCTTCCGAGTAGCAGACTTTCGAAGATTCCGACGGTTGTTCGTGTAGAGTACCTCTAGAGGCCGAACGATTGGACGTATCTTGTGCTTAAACCATCACCGAGATAAAACGATGATCTGTTAGATCGTTCTCAAATTATTCTTTATCTTCTCTTATGTACGTTCTAATTGTTCACTACTATTACCCAACTATGCATATAATCATAAGCATGTTATTTCCAAAAAAACACTGTTAACGGAAAATACCGTTAACTATGCTCTCATAGTGGAAGCATAGGCTCAAAGTCGAGGACCAAAAGGTTTGAGGTCGACTTCGATCTCTTCGATAGTGTACGTACGTACACGTCTTAAAAATGATTGGGTAAATAGTTTGCCTTTTCAAGGCTTGGTTTTCCATTAATCTATATACTAAGCGTTGACTTAATTCCGCAATTTCTACCCGATTCATACTCACAGTTCGTGTTGAACTCGAACATCATTGAAAACTTATTAAGAGTGAATTTTCCATTCTCTTTCTTTCAATCAAACAAGTACAAGAAATCAAAAACACGAAACTCCGGCTGCATGTGTTTCACCAAAGTAAATTAAAGAAACTAACATGCAAACTACTGATTACCCTTGTGTGAAATAAAATTCATTAAGCCAGATTTAATTATTAACCTATTGGAGGTGTGCCTCCTGATTCCTTTTCTTGGCAGAATTCATCATTGTGGCCATCTTCATACATATTCAAAAAGCATGAGCAATCGTCTCCGCAATCGTCACAAGGGTCTCCGATGCACGCCAGGAGCCCATTCAGTCTTCTATATGTAATATCTGGCAAGTTATTAAACATGTCCCTGAGCGCATATTTTCTTTCATTCACAGTTTCATATTCTTTCTCAGTTGCCTTTTCTGCATGTATTAAGACTCATAGTTAATACAAGATATAAAGATTTAATTAATTTGTCTTTTTTCTTGGAAGGGGAAGGGATTTTTGTTTGGGATAGGGAAGGATGAGAAACAAACTCTGGTTTTCAGCAGATCGAAGTGATTTACTACTAGACAAGTGATTTAATTACAACAATTGAATTACACCATATTTGCCAAGTGTAACGAGCAATGCTAATATCATAATCACTCAGACACAGTATGTGTCATAACCGGACAATTCATGATAATCGCAGTGAAAGTCCTTGTTAAATTAACGCCACATAGTGAGGGATTAATTGACTGTAACATCAGGTTGTGATCACTTGTCGTGTCTCAATGGTTGTGTAAGTATGATACGTACGCTGAAAAGGTTATCTTTCTGTCATAACCACTGAACTATAACGAGTGACACAACCTGTTTTTACACCATATTGATAATTATGTACACTCGTCATAATCCATGATATACGAAAACAGATTGTGTAACTCGTTCTGGCTGACTAGTGGTGACAGTTGCATTACTCTTACTTCGACCACCTTGTACTTGTTAGAGATAATGACAAGATTGAGTTAGGATTTGTTTAAGTAATATTGTTTGAATTTGAATTACATTAGGATATATTATTTGATTTAGATAAACTTCTACCTATCATTTATTAGGTTATAAATATTGTAATACTTTCATTATTATTACTGTATTAATCAATACAATCACTTTACTATTTCTCTATCGTGGTATCAGAGCTATCTGACTAACATCATTTTTAGATCCTGATCAATTCTTCAAGAAATTCGTTTGGGTGGGGTCGTTACCGTATTCTATGCGAATCCTCACCCCTCCTATTTTATGTTAATTTCTTACTGAAAGTAGGGCTGTAAATGAGTTGAAATTTCACTCGTACTCGACTCGCAAAAGAGATCGACTCAATTCGTTTTTTTTCGAGTTCGAGCTCGAGTCGAGCTACTGGAATAATTAATCGAGCCGATCTCGAGTTTTAAAATATGTTAATCGAGTAGCTCGCGAGCTTAATCGAACTTGATTATTTGCTGACAAGCCGCTGACAAGCCGTTCTCTTCTGCCTCTTGCTCCACTCTAGCCGGTGAGTTTTTCGGTGGAGATTCAATGTCCACCTCATCACCATCACCATCACCATTGTCCTCACTATCTCCCTCCTTACCATCATATCTCTCTTATAGTCTTATGCTTTTCTTTTATTTTCGTTTTTATGTTTGTTTGTTTTTTTGTTGCTCACTTTTCTTAATTTATATTATCGCCCACTCCCCAGTAAGTTCAAATTTTTCCGGCTTTGAAACACCCTACACATATTTTCTTGTTTTTTTTTTCTTCTAGTAATTAAATTATCTATCATTCACTCCTTTCATCGGCATCTGTACTTTCAGTCACTTGATTCTCAATGCCCATCTTTAAATTCTACTTTTTTCTATTTTTTTTTTTTGATCTCCTTCCAAATATTTTCTCCTCTCTCACAGGATTCAAACAATATCAGGTTGGGAAGAAGTTGATGTCGATTGATATAGAAAAATTTGTTGCAGGCACCATGTGAAGAACACAAGATCCATTCATTACACGTCAATCTTGCATTATCATGGGATTGTGTGTGCGGGGATGTGTTAGAGATAATAACAAGATTGAGTTAGGATTTGTTTAAATAATATTGTTTAAATTTAAATTATGTTAGGATATATTATTTGGTTTAAATAAACTTATACCTATCATTTATTAGGCTATAAATATTATAATACTTTCATTATTATTATCAAACAATACAATCACTTTACTATTTCTCTATCAGTACTCACCTTTCAATGGCATATTCCACGATTTTACTTGTTGAGGGGCACCGAGTATTAGAAACAGAAAAACACAGGCAAACTTAGCCATCTCCACAGCCCTTGATCACACTACAATGAGGAGATGTGTACGCAACTTGATTATTTGCTGTGTGGTACAGATACTACTTAGTAATTCACATATAAATACTAGTATATATATATATATATATATATATATATATATACACACTTGTTTATTTGATGTGTGCTGCATTTTGATGCATGGCCGGACACATATATACCTAGTCTTTCATATATATAGAGAAATAATTATTGCTTGGACGGAGTTCTTCCACCTGTAATGTTTCAGCATCTTGCTGTTAATAAAATTATCTTTGCTGTTCAAGAAAAAGCGTGTATTCTGAGTACTACTTCCGTCTCATAAAAAATTATCATATTTTAGAAAAAAATTTGTCCCATATAAAGTGTCAGGTTATAATACCAATATATCATTTAATGTTTTTTTTCTTTCAAAGTTATCCTTAGGCCAACATGTATTTATTGCATTCATTTCAAATCCCAAAACAAATATTTAGTATGAAGTGAAGTGTGAATATGTCAATATAGTACCGAAACACAACACATTAATTATGTTTCTTAATCAGTATTCAACATAAAAAGTGGACATTTTTTGTGGAACGAAAGTAGTGTTGTACATATATATTTAGAAATAATTATTGCCTCCACGACAGAGTTTTTTTTTCTTTTGTAACGTTTCAGCATTTGGCTGCTTTTAATTAACAAAATTATCATTGTCCTCCGGGACAAAAAGCATAGATACTTAGTATTTATCATTGCACTTAAAAACAGCATTTATACTTGGTATTTCACATGTATATTAACAAATATTATTGCTTGGATGGATTTGTTTTTTTTTTTTTCCCTTTCTTTTTATTTAGAAAGTGGCACTAGAAGTGGGGACTTCTCCCAACAATGTTTGAGCATCTTACTACTTTTAATTAATAATTTTTTTTGAGGAATTAATTAATAAAATTATCTTTACCGTTCAAATAAATAATATATGCTTAGTATTTCACACATATATATTTAGAAATAACTACAGCGTGGATGGAGTTTTTTTTTCCTTTTTTTTTTATTACAATTGAAATGAAGAATACAATAAATATTTACAACCATCACAATAGTGGACTAACACGCCAGATATTATGGGTACAACTTTCTTAAAGAGAAAAACTACACTGAAAGATTTTTAAATTATTGCCTCCAGTTGAGCTATGCAGCCTATGCCTCATTGGCTGGATGGAGTTTTTTTCTACCTTAACAATTCAACATCATGCTCTTTTTAATTAAAATAAAATTATCTATACATACATATATATATATATATATATATATATATATATATATATATATATATATATATATATATATATATATATATATATATATATATATATTGACCGGGTGGTACAAACTAACGCGTAAACTCATATATATATATATATATATATATATATATATATATGGCTTGACCGGGTGGTACAAACTAACGCGTAAACTCGGTCATGTTTATTTTGGAATTACTCCTTGCGCCAAATGCTGCCTTAGGCATATTTAGATGCCATTCTTCATTGACAGTACACTATCCCGATCAGAGAGTCTTTTCACACTTATATATTATCCTAATTGAGTTTGAGTATGGCATGACCGGGTAGTACAAACTAACGCGTAAACTCAGTCATGTTTATTTTGGAATTACCCCTTGTGCCAAATACTTCCTTGTTCAAGAGTGGCTCTCTAAGTTGGTATTGGGTTGGAGGTTGGTAACCCGGGCCAAATTGTCCAATTGCCTCACACATTTGTCTAAAACTATCATTGTCAATTGAATTAAAAGAAACGCCGCTTTGATACACCCACTTAGCCACATATTGATGCACACTTTGAGTTCTTTCTTTGAAAAGTGCATCATTAATGTTTTGTTGCCTTGTTCTCGTAGGAAAAGTGTCATCCGAGACAGATTCCGGGTTAATTTGTGAGGCATATCTATCCATGGGTCCAAGAGGCCTCGGTCTTTTGTTGCTTCCTCCACTTTCAATGACTTCAATTTCATCCAACTCTTTATTGATATCAACTTCTTTCCTCGACTTTTCACGTTCTACATTCTCGGTTTGCTTCTTAGTTACATTGGAAATAAGTGCTTCTTTACAACGTCTCTTTTCTTCCTCGGACGCCATAGGACAAGCTTTCACGTTCTTCTTTTTTCCGGTATGGTATCCGGAGATGTGTTCCTTAATTCTATATGCTCCTCCACTATATTTGTTGCCGCATTTTAAACATTTCCACTTATCATTATTGTTTGCTTCATACAACGATCCAAACTCCCACCCAATATCGTCACTTTGTTTCTTCAATGGATTTCGGATAGAAGAAGAAGCATTAGACGTACCAATATTTGCATTCCCTCCTTGTTCTTGAGCCATTGTTTATCTAAAAATAAGTCAAAGTGTCAAACAAAAAAAATCAAACAAAACTAGTTACTACTTAGTACTTACTACTTAGCTAGTTAGCTACTTAGCTTATGAACTAAGTTATAAACAAATTAAACCAAAAAAATAGTATACATACATATTATGATTCTATGAAATTAATCAACTTAACAACTTTCATTACTTAGCTTATGAACTAAGTTATAAACAAATTAAACCAAAAAAATACATACATAATATGAAATTAATCAACTTAACAACTTTCATTTCTTGAAGACTTGAACAAATCAACAAAATGTCAAAATCAAAAGAAAAAAAAAACTAATTGTAAATACTAAATTGTTTGTTTACTAATTTTCTTAATTTGTTAGTCTAGAATCATTCATTACTCATTAGTCATTATTTACTACCAATAGGGCATTGATTAACACAAGTAAATACCAAATACAAAATAAGTAAACAAATTGATAAAACATTTGGATTAAAATAACAAAACAAAAAAAACAAAACAAAAGAGAGATAACCACTCATCTCCGGCGGGCTGACAGGGATGTGAAGGGCCGGTGGAGGTCGGATTGGCCGGCGGCGAGAAGGGGAGGAGGGGAGGGGATAAATCGAAGAAGTTGAAGAGGGGGGGGGGGGGGGGGAAATGAGATGTGGCCGCTGAAGAAGAAGGGGACGAGAGGCTCTGTTTTTTTTTTTTTTTTTTTTTTTTTGCTTGCAAGTGTTTTTTATTATGTTTTTTTTGGTATTTATATATATATTTCTATGTCAAGGGAAAAAAAATAAAAATTGCAACCCTAATCGCCTATGCAGCGCCAGGATCCCTGTTAGGAAATCTACGCGGGAACGCAGCGGAATTCAAAATTTTATTTCCTATCGACCCAAGATCGACTTCGTTTAAGCAATAAACAAACAAGTAGTAGACGGTGGTTACCTTGGTTGATCTAATAGATCGACGCTTTGACCGTCTAAGGAGAGCAGTTCTGCATAGAGCCGCCCAAGTGTTCGGCCTCTACCGCTAGTCCACACGAACAGCCCGCCGGAATCCACCATTGGATTGCTATTGGAAAACACCGGTTGCTAGACCGGTCTTTTTCCTCTCTCTCCAACTCTCTATATGATGCATGCTCTCTATTTTACACAAAAACTATTAGTTCTTGGAATTGTGATGTACAAAAGAGTTTGACACCCACCTCTTATTTATAGTAGAAGTGGCGCCCCAAATAGAGTAGAAAGGAAGAAAATCTTTTCCCAATAAAATAAGGAAAATATATTTGAATGATTTATCTCATTTATTATAATATCTTATATCAAATAAATCTAGGATATTGTCAATATCTTATATTGAATATTCCCAAGATATTGTCAATATCTAATATTGACTATCTTTATTTTATTACCATAAATCAATTTACACATGTGTATATATCACATATATATTACACAAATAAATCTATATATAAATATATAGCCATTACAAGTGTGAACATGTATATCTTATATATATGTACATCACACGCATGTTAGCTAATATATATATAAATATTAATATCTAATATTAATATATGGTAATATTATTAATTAAATTGCACAATCCAAGTGTATCTTATACACATTAAATGTGGCGCCCCTTTGACCAACAAATTGGCTTCCGGAATATTCTTTAATTAATATAATGCTATTAATATCTTGTATTTAATTTATTCATAATAAATAAATACCACCATATTAATTTACCACTATAACCTTTATAGTCTCGAGATAAACTTTCCTTATTTGGTTATCATCTATAAACACATTTTAATCCGGCTAGATGTTCTTATGTGTGTGACCCGATAGGCTTCCGAATATGTTGGCCTCAGACACAAAGTGCAAATTACGAAAATGCCCTTCATGCCTAACGATCACGGGATAGCGTCTAGCAACACACCGTGACCCCCAATCATCGGAAGAGTCAAATGCAATGACTACTACCTTTCATGTGAAACGATTACCGTGTAACTTACAATCCTATCGCTGTAATAATATCCATACGGTCGTTAGTCGAGTGTCAAAACATCAACGACCGTATCTTATAATCTGGATATCATGCTCTCTCGAAGTAACTCGTTTACTCCCACTTTGCAAAGATTCACGAGAGTAAGACATTCCTTATAAGAAGGCCATTTCGGATATTCGATCACAATCATAGGATACGCGATTCCCGGACGACCAATCATGTATACTCCGCATGCTTCGGTATCATACCCAATAACTACCGCATGATCGCCCCGTGGCTAGGGGAAACCTCAATAGTGTCAAAGCATGACAATGTTAGGTGTAGTGCCCGAAAGACAATTTGTGTAATTGTTTTTAATAATGGATGACGGAATTTATCTCACCTTAATTACTTGCTTTGTGCTTGTAAAGTAATACACTGCTGCAAACCCTAAGTATATACGTATGTAACCACTTAACTCGGTGTATGGATTACACGTGAGGATTGAGTTGGTGGTGATATACTTAAATCGTTAGTCCGTGGTGAACTTAATCAGAGTTTAGGGTCTCTTGATTAAAACACCAATAATGCGCCCAGAACACCTTAGGGTGTGATAGTCTTATCCGGACTGTCGGTAGAGGGTACCTACGTGGGCATTTATATATGATGGCATTCATATAGGACTGGACCGATTTAATCTGTATTTCTCGGTATAATTCCGTAATCGAGGAATCTTATTAAATCATTAGATGATCATATATGGATCAACCTTAATCTGAGGTGATCACGGGTCTTGCTTGTCCCGGGGTAGTGTTTGATGTGTTAGTTACGGTTCACTTTAATATGTGTTCCAAGCCACTTCTCATTGGCACTATCTCCGGATGAGTGAGTAGTTCGATTTTCACGGACATGGAATCCATTCCTTCCCCGGGAAGTAGAGAGACGATCCCCTTATTTGTTAGCCTTAAGAAAGTGATCGATCGGCCGAGTTCACATTTGACTAATTAGCTACTAGTCAGATATGTGCACTAATTGATCACTAGGGGGTTAATGGTAAATAAGGATAAGATATTCTGAGTCGGGTTCACGGAGACTTCCCTCTCAGAATGGACAGTCTATGGAGGGTTAATCCGTATGTAGTGATTATATCAATGGACGCTTATTCGCTCTATGGGTTGAGTATAAGTATACATCTATAATCGGTAGAGTTCAGTTTCGGGTTTATGGTGGCGTAATCCCGGAATTAATAATTAATGTATTTTCTGTTCGATGAATAATTAATTATTGGAGCTACTTGGTTATAGGTCCATGGTCCCCGGTGTGGCTTACGTAATTCGGACTAATAATCTTGTTATTTGGGCCTCGGTGATAATTAATTGGGTTGGGCTAATTAATTGATATGCATGGATATTATTTAGTTGGGCTAAATAATATAATACACATAAAAGACATTTTATGTGGGCTTTTTTGACCCAATATGTGGCGCCATTAATGTCCTAATAATTAGAGAGAAATTAGTTTTCTTGGATAATTATTTAACATGTGATTTATCTTTTATTTGTTAAATGATAATTCATGGAATAATAGATAATAATATGATTTATCTTAATTTGTTTGGGATAATCATTTTATTTATCTTTTATTTGGAAAAGGATTAATGTGATAATTATCACTTAATTATTTAATCCTTGGAGGACATTGATTACTCTCCTATATAAAGAGAGTTCTCCCAAGTCTAATGGCAAGGTACTATTCACGTCACTATTCACCGAGAGAAATTGGCCAAAAAATTTCGGCCTCTATTCTTAGGTTTCGAGTTGGAAAAATCTTCGGGATTTTTCTGGTTGCATATCAAAGAGGCTCGTGTACCAAGAAGGGTGTCCACCAACCGCCGTTTGGAGAACACATCGGAAGATCAAGGCTTCTCTTCCCTATATTGGTAACATGATCTTAACCCCCTTGTAGTACTTTAAGTCCTTTATTTATGTATTGTACCGTGTAAATCGTGATCCATCTGCTTTGCGTATAGATCTAACTTGGTTAGATCTAAGAACCTGCATCCTTTAGACAATCCACACCGTGATGCCATGAAGACTCCGGTCAAAAGGATAATTACACAACCGTCACATAGTGTGACACTAATCTGTGTAAGTGGGTCAGTCTAACGTACGCATTCTCTAATACACGTCCACGTACAGTCCAAGTGTCTCTACACTTCGATAGACGAGATCTATCCCCGCCCTAAAGACGAAGACATCTAATACGTACTAGCTTTGTTCATACTATCAATGCCCCTGTTTAATAGTACATCAACCTAGAGACATTTAAGTATCAAACTTATTAAAGTGATTAGAGATCTCATCAACCATAATCGCCTATCATGGTTTCTCTATCACGAGTTTAATACTTAGGACGTTATCATATAACAATTCATAATTGGTTCTTTAAAAGAACATATATATGACAACATAAAAGCCATTTAATCTATGTATAAACATAAAGAAATAGTAGAAATGATCCGACCCGGTCGGATCCGGTCCAACCCGATTGGGTTTATGACACTATTCCAACAATCTCCCACTTGGCCTAAAACCAATCACTAGCACACACAAGACCAAGTTGAAACACAAGAATCTCATGCAATACTCGCAACCAAACCACTAGCCATAAACGGATCGCTATCCGTGGGGACTCGAACTATCTTCATATCATGTTCCAAGTCAAAGGAACCGCCTCAACACACACACGAATCTCTGATGAGACCCTGGTCCTTGCTTCAAGCAATGAATCCACTTACTATATCAACTATATAGAAAAGGTGGAAGAACCGTACAAGGTTCAGGAATGAACCTTCTAGATCCATGTACCGCTCCCGCTGCGCCTCTAAGGCACTACTGTGTTTTGGCTAAGTTGTAGAGTTCACAGTGACCCATAGGCTAGAACATTTCCAGCTCACTGTATCACTTAATCAAAGTGACTGCAAACCCATACTGTAGCTCCTACTCATCTTCAGAAGACTTAGGATACACGTCTGTATATCTACGTTTATTTAATTCCAAGTTTCAATAAACTAGGAACCTTTCCTTAACTTGTTTAAGGATATTCTCGACATTCACCAGATTTACTTTCATACTTGCTCATGACTATTCATGGACTATGAACATCCGGCATCATCTATAAGATGGTTCATATCGCATTAGCGAAGAAAACCTTCCATAAGCATCATCATCTTTCACCTCATCTTCAGGTGGAACGTCCTAATATAGATAGATCTTGAGAACACTGGCTAGCAGTATCCCCTGTCGCGGTCTATGCTAAACTCTTTTAGCATCACATCTATATAGGTAAACTATAATTTAACTGCAGTTAAATCTATCACTATAGATTCTTATTTCTAAATTAAGAACTGCTAATCCAAGTCCTTTCGTAAAGATCTTGAACTACCAAACATTAATTGACTGTGACATGGGATGATAATTCTCGAGAGAGATATCTAATACTTTGCTCAAAAATCATAACACACTCCCACTATCCATCTTGCACATGGGCATACCCTTCTTTTGACTAAATCAAACTCCTTTGATTATTTAACAAAGAATCGTCTAGAGAAACTTGTTTGAGTCCATAAATGGATCTCGTGGGCTTACATATCATGTCATTGTCTATGAACATCGAGCTGTTTGCCCAACGTCTTCAACACTATCATATAGCCATGATACGAAGTTATAACAAGCATTATCTGATTAGATATAGGCTCAGCTGGCAGCATAAAGGTAATTACAAGGTTTACACCCCGTACCCCTCAGCCGTCACTATAGCTTTGATGGTAATCATATTACAATCCATGTCGACCTTTCGGGGACATTCCCCTTAGGTAAGACGGACTAGGTTCACAACCTGGTTGTCACTAATGAAATCTAATTCAGATTTTATGGCTCCTGGCCATATCTCTCAAACCTGCCTTTCAAACATTCTTTCATAAGTCGTGAGATATTCATTCTTCAAGATGAACGTACATGCAGCCCTTTCAGGCTTGAGGTTACCTACAGACTTACAGAACTTTTGTGTGCACTGAGCAGTGATCTTCACCTCATCGCTATGTGGCGTCTGCTCACGTTCCATTGGTTGAATATATCTTTGTGGTTCTCAAACTCTTTTGAGATCTGATTCACTCCCACTGTTTCTCTTGGAAGAAACACTTCCTCTAGAAGACAGCATGTTTGGAGAGAAAACACCTTTTGCTCCGCGGACGAGTGAATAATATCTAGCGTACTTGCTGAGATATTCCACAAAGTTGCATATGTCGTACTAGGCTCCAAGCCTTTCTGACTTTGCTTATGACAACTTCAAATTATCGGTTAGGATAGATTTGACATTATCGCCTTCCATATCTAATATGGAATTTATTCAACCTTTATTCTTTGGAACTAGGTTAAGTATAAGGGCACTATCCCGAAATGGGTAAGGGATACATCGCATGGCTTGCGTCACACCTTTATCATATAAAGTGTTATTTCCATTTTGGGAACACAATCTAATTGCGTATCCCAAAGATGGTATCCTTCAAAGGAGAATCTTATTCCCTTTCAGACGACTTCTGAAACACCCTTCAGGTATTAATTACTTCAATCCAATTGAAGATTAATTCCTAAGTAGCTCATCAATCTCATATTCGTACTGGCTCGAACTTTTCGGGCTTTCCGAATTATGCACTTCACTGAGTACACTTGACTATTTCTAAAAAATAGTCATAGAGATTAACAAACATTTATTTGTCGCATTAATTGTCATAAGCCAACAAACATCGGTATGTTTAGGCTTTAGACAATTTTTTTAGAGTTTACGACCCTTTTCATAAAAGGGTATTTTAGTCATCTTTAGATAAGATACGTATTACCCATGTGATTCATAATCATATGGTTCAACATCATCAGAGTGACGTTTAATTACACGCTTCCCTTCCAGAGAGACTATGTCTAGAGTAACCACAAATCAAGGATAATAACCATACAAATATTTAGTTGAAATCTCATCACATATATCAACTATATAGTGACATCAATCTAGTATGTTAGATTCAGTGACCTTTCAACTTTATCGGAATAACATTTATTCTTTACAATTGAATATGTCTACTAAATCCTAACAAATAACTGAAAGCATGTTCGTCATAAGAACCGGAACATGATAACATTTATTTAGTTCCCTTATCAGTTTACTAGATCCAGAATGTGGTAAGTGTTACAACGTTTGCTTCACCTTCCATATCTGTTTTAACCTTTCTAATTTAATCACACTCGTAAGATATCATATATCTAAGAGTTGACTTGAACTTAGATAGGTTTATCTCAACTCACTTGCCTAGAATAGAAGCTTCAATAAGTTCTCTATTTAAGCACATGCCCTAACTTTCCTTTTTTTAATCCTTTAAGCACTTGAAAAATGTTTCTTATTGTAGTCTTCATAAGACTTAAGAAAGATCACAAGAGCTATGTCTTTGATTTCCTTTCATAAAGAAAATCTGAAATTTATTAAATAGTTTATTTATCCTTTTGAATCGTGTTCAAAACATTGACTATTTAATTAACCTTTAAGCAATGATATAATTAAGTCGATACTTAAATCTTACAATTTTGAAAACAACCTTTCCAAAAATTAGATGTGGTCATTCTTATCCAACGTTTGAATTAATTGTCATCGTATGACTGAATGATCATCTTGGATCGTATCCAATATATGACTAATTCGTTGAAACTTATTTCAAATGATTTAATCATATCATGAGCTTCCGCTTTCATTAATAATTAAAGTCTCGGAGCACTACATCAATTATGTAATCTCCTTGTCTCTAACTACTATAACGGGATGGCTAATGTCATTGCTTATTTTAAAAGGATTAAAATTACTTAACCATATTTGAGAACGTTTCTCAAAATTAATAGTCATAATTTGGTTTTACTAATCGAGAATAAAACATAAATATAAAGTTTGCTAAAACTACAACATAAAAATGAAAATAAAAGAGTGTTGTTGTTTATACACGCAAAATCAAAAATGGTCTTTTGATTTATGATTTTGCTCCCACTAGTCAACTACTTCCAATTGACTTTCAAGAATCTTTCAAAATTATTTAGTGGCCAAGATCCCATCTGGTTACCCCGATTCCCGACGAGGGCCGATCAACCGGAATAATTCGAAAGGTATGTAACTCTTACCAATCACATCTCTATGTGACTCTTGGTTGTTGACTAGTCAACTTTTTGACAATTGATATCTTTATGTGGTAGTCAACCCCTTGCCTCTAGAATAAGACGGTCCTGACGAGGGCCAATCACCGCAATACTCTAGTCAAGTCATAACCAAATATTCGCGAGATCTCATACGATCATATCTCAATAACGACGATATACCTGTGGTAGGTCAACTCCCGACGAGGGCCGATCAGTTGGATCCGAACAAAGGCTCTTCACCGTCGCTATAATATTGGGAGACAATTTTTCGACTTGATTTTTGTTGTGGAAGTATTTACGTAAATTAATTCACTTAATTAATTTTAATTACGGTCTCATCAAATATATCTATCTCTATAGACATACATCCTACACATTTATCTAGATCGTGCCTAGTCATGCATCTATCGTATCATATAAAATAAATACAAGCACAAAATAAATAAATGCGTAAAGTAACCGGTATGATCATGGATTTTTCCTAGGTGCGGTTTCGAATACAAACTGACGAAACCGCGGGTCACAATCTAAGGGTAGCTGCAACCGTCAATAGGATCTTTAATGCTCCATTCTCCAATGGGATCTTTGTCTTTCGTCTTTCTTTGGTCTTCATCTTCTGCTCCATTCTTGTTACATTTAATTCAATCTAATAAAATAAATACACCCGCCGCACACGGGGGGAGCTAACGGGAATGGGATAAATGCAGAAAATAAACTAGGTCACGTTCTTCATAACGGCCTAGGACAATTTTTAAACCAACAGAAAAATTAAGTCATTCACATCTATCATATCGGTCGAGTCCACGATCAATCGGGGTCCATATAATCATATTATATCTACTATATCTAATCCATACAATAATATCTTATGAAAAAGATAAAATTAAAATTTAACTACTTGCGTCTTAATTAATCAATTAACATTTAATCTATTAAATAATTTTATCCAATCAATTAACTAATTAACATTTAATTAATTAAATGATTTTAATCGAAATAAAATTAACGATTAATTTTAAACGATTTTAATTTTAATTTTAATTAATTAGAACTATTCTAAAAATAAATCAAAATTAAAATTATTTCTCTTTTGTTTCTTTCTTTTTGATTCGTAATCAAAAAGATGCCTTTTGGTTTCCTAAACCAAATTTGGCTTAGGCATGGCCACTTTCCAAAATCAAAATTTTGGAAGTGGCGCAAGCTAGCCTTTTACAAATCAAATATTTGGAAAGGGCTGGCCTATTCCAAATCAAATATTTGGAAAGGCCAAATAATTTTGGTTTAGGCCTGGCCACTTTCCAAAATCAAAATTTTAGAAGTGGCCTAGGCCTGGCCTTTTCCCAAATCAAATATTTGGAAAGGGACTAGGCCTATTCCAAACAAAGTTTGGAAAGACCATTATTATTTTAATGCCATGTAGCATCCCAATGGCACAAACTATTTGAACCATTGGTTAGCCACATGACACAACTAAACAAAGGAGATTTTAATCACAACTATGAACAATATTGAAACACAAAATACACAAAACAAAATTTAAGGATCCACCAAAAAGATGCACCAGCTGACGTCGACCGCCCCAAGGGGGAGCCGCCGCCGCCGGCGCAATTTCAGGTGGGGGTGCCGCCGCCGATCGGCCGAGCACCCCAAAAGTCGCCCCTTTATTATTTTTTTTTTCTTTTCGTGTATCGATTTGCGAATCAAAAAATCTTTCATCTTTTAATTACGTGATTTAAACGATAAAAGTAACAACGCAAAATAACATGCTTATTGCTTAAGCTCGAAGCTCTCTCTGATACCACTGTTAGGAAATCTACGCGGGAACGCAGCGGAATTCAAAAATTTATTTCCTATCGACCCAAGATCGACTTCGTTTAAGCAATAAACAAACAAGTAGTAGACGGTGGTTACCTTGGTTGATCTAATAGATCGACGCTTTGACCGTCTAAGGAGAGCAGTTCTGCATAGAGCCGCCCAAGTGTTCGGCCTCTACCGCTAGTCCACACGAACAGCCCGCCGGAATCCACCATTGGATTGCTATTGGAAAACTCCGATTGCTAGACCGGCCTTTTTCCTCTCTCTCCAACTCTCTATAGGATGCTCTCTATTTTACACAAGAACTATTAGTTCTTGGAATTGTGATGTACAAAAGAGCTTGACACCCACCTCTTATTTATAGTAGAAGTGGCGCCCCAAATAGAGTAGAAAGGAAGAAAACTTTTTCCCAATAAAATAAGGAAAATATATTTGAATGATTTATCTCATTTATTATAATATCTTATATCAAATAAATATAGGATATTGTCAATATCTTATATTGAATATTCCCAAGATATTGTCAATATCTAATATTGACTATCTTTATTTTATTACCATAAATCAATTTACATATGTGTATATATCACATATATATTACACATATAAATCTATATATAAATATATAGCCATTACAAGTGTGAACATGTATATCTTATATATATGTACATCACACGCATGTTAGCTAATATATATATAAATATTAATATCTAATATTAATATATGGTAATATTGTTAATTAAATTGCACAATCCAAGTGTATCTTATACACATTAAATGTGGCGCCCCTTTGACCAACAAATTGGCATCCGGAATATTCTTTAATTAATATAATGCTATTAATATCTTGTATTTAATTTATTCATAATAAATAAATACCACTATATTAATTTACCACTATAACCTTTATAGTCTCGAGATAAACTTTCCTTATTTGGTTATCATCTATAACCACATTTTAATCCGGCTAGATGTTCTTATGTGTGTGACCCGATAGGCTTCCGAATATGTTGGCCGCAGACACAAAGTGCAAATTACGAAAATGCCCTTCATGCCTAACGATCACGGGATAGCGTCTAGCAACACACCGTGACCCCCAATCATCGGAAGAGTCAAATGCAATGACTACTACCTTTCATGTGAAACGACCGTGTAACTTACAATCCTATCGCCGTAATAATATCCATACGGTCGTTAGTCGAGTGTCAAAACATCAACGACCGTATCTTATAATCTGGATATCATGCTCTCTCGAAGTAACTCGTTTACTCCCACTTTGCAAAGATTCACGAGAGTAAGACATTCCTTATAAGAAGGCCATTTCGGATATTCGATCACATTCATAGGATACGCGATTCCCGGACGACCAATCATGTATACTCGCGTGCTTCGATATCATACCCAATCACTACCGCATGATCGCCCCGTGGCTAGGGGAAACCTCAATAGTGTCAAAGCATGACAATCCACACCGTGATGCCATGAAGACTCCGGTCAAAAGGATAATTACACAACCGTCACATAGTGCGACACTTATCCGTGTAAGTGGGTCAGTCTAACGTACGCATTCTCCAATACACGTCCACGTACAGTCCAAGTGTCTCTACACTTCGATAGACGAGATCTATCCCTGCCCTAAAGACGAAGACATCTAATACGTGCTAGCCCGTTCATACTATCAATGCCCCGTTTAATAGTACATCGGCTAGAGACATTTAAGTATCAAACTTATTAAAGTGATTAGAGATCTCATCAACCATAATCGCCTATCATGGTTTCTCTATCACAGTTTAATACTAAGGACGTTATCATATAACAATTCATAATTGGTTCTTTAAAAGAACATATATTTGACAACATAAAAGCCGTTTAATCTATGTATATACATAAAGAAATAGTAGAAATGATCCGATCCGGTCGGATCCGGTCCAACCCGATTGGGTTTAGGACACTATTCCAACAGTCGCCTTGGCGGCGCCCAGGTCGCCTAGAACCGCCCAGAAGATACAGCCGCCTAGAAGATGTCGCCTAGGGTGTATTCGACACGCTTGAGGTGCGCCTAGCGCTTAGGCGGCGCCTAGGTGACCGATTTATGCGATTTTTAGAACACTGCTCTCAACCAATCAGGTTACGCGGCGGTTCATGTCAAACGTCACATTATTGACGTCATCCGAGGCAATGTTTCGTGAATCGGTACGACCCTTGCTGACTCAACTACTCTGACCCCAACTGGCGGCTTCAACTCTACGTGGCCTACGGCCTCGGATTCCTCTGGCCAACGGCCTCACCTCAAATGGCTTACGACCTCCACCCAACGTGGCTTACGGCCCTCTAAACCCGTTTGCTTCATAGCACGGTATCTAAGCCCGATAGAACGTTATCGGCGCAATCGGTAATTTGCTACGTGATATCAACACTGATTCAAGCCTGATTAACAGTATTGGCATTTAATCCCGTTCGCTCCATCGCCCGGTGTATAAAGTCCGTTCGTCAGTAATTTGCAACGTAATGTCAACACTGATTTAAGCCCGATAGCTATTATCGGCCTCTATCACAAACGGCAACTTCAGGGTATGGTTAACTTCTGCTTTTGGAGCTCTACTCTCCGCCTCGGCGGGCACGCAGATACAGAGTAGGGGGCTATTGATATACCCGAACTGGATTGGGACCCTGTCATCTAAATTAGGCCTATTTTCATAGCCGAATGACCGATCTTGGGCCTCCATCTCCTTAGTCCGCCATTCATAAGCCGGATCCTACCCGTCGTTCGTAAGCAGGGTCCTGTCCGCTAACTGTAAGACGGATCCTGTCCGCTGGCCATAAGCCGGCCCCCTCCACCTCATGTGATTTCTACCCGTATAGCCAGGCTTACTTCAAGACAAGACAAATATGAGGCCGACCTACAAACGAGTCCGTTGTCCGCCATACTTATTCAGACAGCTGGCCGGTCCACCTGTATCATTTGTATGATTATCACTAATTATATCTTTTAATTGTCTTGTCAAGAATAGTAAACCGACTTAGTCCTAGCCTATATATATGGGATCACAATGTAATAGAATCGATCCAAGAACTAATATACACAGAGCTACTCTGTCAATTTATCGACTCACTCGTGTTTTCTCTCATAAGCATTAGTCCGGTAGCCTTGTTCTAGATAAACACCGCCCTCTCCCCGGAGAGATCACACATATACAGCCATATCCTCGATATAAACCTGTTACCGCAAATTTGGTATTCACCGCAATATCAATTTTGTTCTGATGTTGGAGTCTTCTGGATCCCAAAAAAAAAATGTTAGAAAGTACATTTGAAATGTTTGGATTAAATATAATTAAGCAAAATTATCTAAATCATTTCTAAAATTGAGTTAGAATCCATGAATTAAAAAAAAACAAAGGGACTGAAAATAAAAACATAAGTTGTTTTTTTTTTTTTGAGAGGAAAATAAGTGGTCTTAATTACTACCTCCGGTCCAAAATATAAGTCATCATAAGAGTTTTCACATAAATTAAGGAATTGATTGAATGTGAAAACATACTTCTGTCTTTCAAATTTATCTTCTTTTTTTTCCGCTTTTATTGATTTTGACCGAATTTTAGACAGAATGTTGGTTGTTTTTCCTGACTGGATTTCAGTCAGAAAGTCTCTCACTATAGGGTATGGAAAACATCTAAACCGGACCCGAACTATGACAGAATAATAATCATTTTTTAACTCGAACTGGGTCAGAATAATATGCGGCATAAAAAATGCTTTGAAAAAACACAAACAGCGGTCTAAAAACAAATATAATGGAGAACGACACATCTAAAACGTAACCAGGCTAAAAGCACAAAGAAAAAAACACATTGTTTATGAGGACAACCATTGACTATTCTTCCTATAATGCCCCTATGAATTAGTTTATCTCTCTCAAATTTTTAAATAAACAACCAAATCATAAAAAGATTTGTGGAGTGTAACTGCTCCTTAAATGTCGGAGTTTGTTCACTAACAAATTTGTTTTTTAAATATGCGATTCATGCCTGAAATATATAGCACAACCGCACTTTAACAGATCTATTAATTGGATAATAATTCTAATGTTAATGCTAATGAATGGTACACTTTTCACAAGATCACTACTTCCCAATTCCCGTACAAAAAAAAATAGGGTTTATTGTTAAAAAAAACAATTTAAACATAGAAATAACACAAATTAAGAGGATAGTGAAATTATTTTTCGGATAAAAATGTCATATCTTTATTCTACCGTGATTTAAATTCTATGTTCAACTACCAAAATGAATATATCTTTTGATCTGATTGTCGAAAGATGATAATTCTTTCATCACAGTTTTCCTTTTTTCGCCTCTTTAGTTAGACAACCCATTTGATATTTTTTCAACGTTATTTTCAAGGTCATTTTTGTAAAAAAAAACACTTGAACAGTGGAATAGTGAAACATTGGATTTGGGCGGCTTCCACTACAAAGAAACAATGGATTTGAGGTTATGAACAGTGGATTTGTCCGTATCGTCCAATTTATATTTCCACTGTCCTGATTCCAGTTTTTTCTCTATTTTTCGTCCTTTTAAACCACCCCAAAAAAATATTGCAGTAACAATTCACTGCACCTATGGTTGCAATCGGGTAGTAACATACATGAAAACAACAATAAAGTAACATATGTGGTTCCTATCACGTAGTAACATACATAAATCGTGTAGTAACATACATATAAACGGCAATAATAATTGTGGTTTTTATCACGTAGTAACATAATAATAATTGAAAGCGACATTACTCATAAAGTTACAAATAAAATATGTAGTAACTCGGTTCAGATTACATAAGAAACGTAGCTTATGTATTAATGCTTGTTATCATGGTATACCGTTTCTTATGTAATACTGATTGTTATCTTGGTATACCACCTTCATAATATTATTCTCAATTTGAATTTTGAAAAGCTTGATATCTTTATATACCACCTTCATAATATTATTTACTGCACGTGTCGCTTGTGTTTCTTCGTTTGACCATTGGAAACCATTGGTAGTCGATCCCCTCCCTGTTACTGCAATGGTGGTTAAAAAATTCAACGATATTTTTTTAAATATACAATCGAATTTTTGCTGATTCATTAATGTGGAGGTAGCTATATATTTCTTGGATAGGGTAAAGATTTATATATGTTGATCCTAAATTATAGGAAATGATTCCTCTGATGGTATATCGTCCCGAAAGCCTGTACCCATAACCTGTCTCCCCACTTTTTATTTATTTATTTATTATACCTCCCGAAATGTTTTTTCTTTTGAGAAACCCGAAATGATTCAATCTTTTGTTTGCATTAAAATTATGCCACAATTTTCTCTTATTTGTTGTCACCATTAACCGGAG
This sequence comes from Gentiana straminea, assembly GCA_036785695.1. Lineage (NCBI taxonomy): Eukaryota > Viridiplantae > Streptophyta > Magnoliopsida > Gentianales > Gentianaceae > Gentiana > Gentiana straminea. The sequence continues at coordinate 288,600 of JAVUPR010000460.1, read as the reverse complement.
TCATCATAATATCATAGCGTGGATTGTCACGCTTTGACACAATGGATGTGTCCCTTAGCCAAAGGGTGATCATATGGTAGTAACTGAATGTGATATTGAAGCATACGCAAGATTTATGCCGTTCGTCCGAAATTTTCTTTTCCTAATGGTAGGAATGTTTATCTGAAATAACACTCTTATAAGGAATGTTTTATTCTCAAAAGTCTTTGTGAAACGGAAGTAATATTATTATTTTGAGAGAATATAATATTCATATTATAATTGTAATATCCCACACTGAAGTATTGAGAGAAAGATTATTAAGATATAATTTTAAGACATAATGGATTTGGTAACTAGGTTAACCATATTAGGCCTAGCGATGACGAAATAATTATAACATCCCGACTTTTCAGAAAGGGTAAAGTGGTAATTGGGTAATTTCACTATGATCTAATTATTATTTATCCTATTTAAAGTAATTAAAAATGATTTAATGAATTAAAAGGGGATTTAGTTATTTAATTAATGTAATTAATTGATAGCTATTTAAGGAAAATAATCCCCAAAATTCCATCATAATATTCACGTTAGTTCAAATAAAGGAGAACGTAAACTTCAATCGCATGGTCAATCCGTTAATCGTTTCAAGATGCCGCGGTAGAGAAAAATCACCGCGAAGAGACGCAACTTTGAAAAACAACATCTCCTTTTTTTTCGTAAGTTTTCAGTTTAGCCCTAGTTTTTTGTAATCGTCGAGTTCGATTCTTCAAAAATTCATATCTTTCAACCGTCGCTCTGTTTCACAGCCATGAGTAATCGAAACGATCGTCTTGGAGCGTTGAACGTTGTAAAAATAGTCTTACAGAGAATAATCCGGGTAATCTACATATTTAGACACTTTTTCATTTCGGGTTTTTTTTTCAAGAAAACTATGATTTTTAGGGTTTCTTGTTGATCAAATAGGTTTTGGGCTTGAGGTTCAAGAGTTGCAGCAGTTGCTTGGCATTTTTCCTTGCAGATTGTTTGCAATAGAGGTAATAGGCTCTTCCTAACGAATGGGTTTACAATGTTTAGGTTGAGCGTTCGTATTGGTTGTAGCAATGAATCAAGTTTTATGTTGTAGTTAAAGGGTAGGATGCTGTGTGATATTTGGTTATGTTTAAAGCATGTTTTACTGTTGTTTCTCTCTGACAATTGATGTTAAACAGGTTTGGTTTGGGTTAGAAATAATTTCAGAGTAGAAAAACATGTTTTGGGCAAAATGTAGTTTTAAGCCACGAGATGAGTTTTAAATGTTAATTCTTGATCTATAACACTAAATGAAAATGAAGCCTCGATTAAGTTTCTAATGCGTTTAGTTCCGACACCGAATGTACTCTTTCAAAGAGTTGAAGTTCGGGACCGACGTCGGAAGAGCATGAAAGGCTTGTGCTTTGATAAATTAGCATTCATCAATGTCTATTTAATTTTTAGGCCTTGTCCGTGTCTAGTGGTCTAGGTAAGAGATCAGTAGATGTGAGGGAGCTGAAGGATGCAGGTTCTTAGATCTAAACGAGTTAGATCTACGCGCAGCGGATGGATCACGATTTACATATCACAATACATAAATAAAGGATTTAACTACTATAAGGGGGTTAAGATCATGTTACCAATAGTAGGAAGAGAAGCCAAGATCTTCCGATGTGTTCTCCAAACGGCGGTTGGTGGACACCCTTCTTGATACACGAACCTCCTCGATATGCAACACCAAGAAAAACTTAGAGTTTTTCTTCTTCTAAAACCCAAAACAAGAAAAACAATCTTTTCTCTCTTTTACAAGTATGTGGTCGAATTATCCAATTCTAAGGCTTGGGAGAACTCTCTTTATATAGGAGAGTAAACCTTGTCCTCCAAGGATTAAATAATTAAGAGATAATTATTCCATTAATCCTTTATTCCAAATAAAAGATAAATAAAATGATTATCCCAAACAAATTAAGATAAACCATATTATTATCTAATATTTCATGAATTATCATTTAACAAATAAAAGATAAATCACATGTTAAATAATTATCCAAGAAAACTAATTTCCCTCTAATTATTCAACATTATTGGCGCCACCTTTAGGGTCAAAAAGCCCACATAAAATGTCTTTTATGTGTATTATATTATTTAGCCCAACTAAATAATATTTATGCATATCAATTAATTAGCCCAGCCAATTAATTATCACTGAAGCCCAAATAACAAGATTATTAGTCCGAATTACAGAAGCCACATCGGGGACCATGGACCTATAACCAGTAGCTCCAATAATTAATTATTCATCGAACGAATAAGTACATTAATTATTAATTCCGGGATTACGCCACCATAAACCCGAAACCGAACTCGCCGATTACGGATGTATACTTATACTCAACCCATGAGTGAATAAGCGTCCATTGATATAATCACTACATACGGATTAACCCTCCATAGATCGTCCATTCGAGTGGGAAGTCTCCGTGAACCCGACTCGAAATATCTTATCCTTATTTACCATTAACCCCACGATGATCAATTAGTTCACATATCGACTAGTGATCAATTAGTCTAATATGAACTCCCGGGATCTATCACTTTCTTAAGGCTAACAAATAAGGGACTGTCTCTCTACTTCCCGCGGGAAGGAATGGATTCCATGTCCGTGAAAATCGAACTACTCACTCATCCGGAGATAGTGCCAATGAGAAGTGGTTTGGAACACATATTTAAGTGAACCGTAACTAACACATCAAACACTACCCCGGGACAAGCAGCACCCAGTGATCACCTCAGGATTAAGGTTGATCCATATATGATCATCTAATGCTTTAATAAGATTCATTGATTACGGAATTATATCGAGAAATTCAGATTAAATCGGTCCAGTCCTATATGAATGCCATCATATATAAATTCCCCACGTAGGTACCCTCTACCGATAGTCCGGATAAGACTATCACACCCTAAGGTGTTCTGGACGCATTATTGGTGTTTTAATCATCAGACCCTAAACTCTGATTAAGTTCACCATGGACTAACAGTTTAAGTATATCACCACTAACTCAATCCTCACGTGTAATCCATACACTGAGTTATGTGGTTACATACAGATATACTTAGGGTTTGCAGCAGTGTATTACTTTACAAGCACAAAGCAAGTAATAAGGTGAGATAAATTCTGTCATTCATTATTAAAAACAATTACACAAATTGTCTTTCGGGCACTACTCCTAACAATCTCCCACTTGCACGAAATGACAAGCAACGATTGTTTTTAGAGCACACCTTTTGTCATCTTATTCACAACACTCTCCCACTTGCTCTAAAAGCAGATGAGACATATCCATCAATGCCGTACCCTCCAAGCACTCGACTTGGTACACTGATTAGTTAGGTTGTCGATTCGAGACGATCTTTAGGATTGAAACGTTGCCGGTCCTTCCAATCAGACGGTACTCTCTCTCAATATGCTTTTGACTTTTTATGACTGAGAAGATCCTTCTAAGCTATCTCTTCACAGTTTTCACAATGAAGTGATATCGGCTTATCAGACCTGGAATTACTCCTAGACCCAAAAGGAAATTCTAAGCACTATGAGTAAACACTGAGCCCGAGATCAACTTAATGATCATCCTTAATCTGACTACAAGCCAGAATCAGTGTAGTCAATCATATTCAAGTTTGCACCCGAATATACAAGCACATTATTCCTCATTATCTAAAGATACTTGAGGACGTACTAGACCGCTACTTATTGCTCGAACCCAAGATTCGATTGCAATCGACTCGTGTTAAGCTGACTTGCCCTTATCCCAGAGAGACTCTATCCCATTTTCTCTTTATCCAAAGATTTGGAGAATCATTCCTGAGAGGTAGGGTAGGACTACTCTCGATGAATGCTGCAACCGTATATGCATAATCATCTTATACAATAAGATAGGTGGGATAGCCAATGACTCATTCTTGTGAATTTGACCGAATCAGATTCTTAGAATATAGTCCAATTCTCTCATCCAGAGAATCTTGGCGTGTCAGTTTCCGACTTCAGATAGCACACACATGTTGTTTCCAACCGTTTCAGTGTTATCATTCATGAACACCAATACTACTACTTTGCTAATATTGATATCCAGCCTACGAAAGACTTATCAATATTCTGGTCAAGTCCACATATTTTAAAACATGTGACTTTAAATGACCGAGAGGTTCTCTTAAATCCACAAAGGATGTAAGCCCCGACAGCCATCTTGCCGTTTGTTCTAACTAAGACCCTTCTGTTTCGACTGAATTCAGAATCCGTTTTTGGCAAGAAAGTCTCAGGGTATCACCCCTATTTTCCGCTTTTTAACGAAATCTTGCAAGACTGAGTGGCGAGAGAGTTCAAGGTCTGGTTAACTCTCTACTTGTCAGAGAATCACCCCTATACCACTCAGCTTTGCACTGAAAGTTTAAAATTTCCTATTCATTCGACTTTTTTCCGTGTAGATCCAATTTCTCCCACTGGGCCTGAGACACTCAGGTGGTTCTACAAGAGGTTTGAATTAGAGCTGGAGTATCAAAACTCCATTTACAGGGTTAAGGCTTTCAAACAAACTTCTACGATCAGAATCCTATACAGCCCACCAAGAGCCATAGGTTATCAATCACCCCAGCAGACTGTAAAGTCCACAAAACCACAATGGGTCAACGGTTAAACCATACTCCCACTGCGTCTTGGGTGGATTGACATTCTGATTTAGTAGTATTTATCAGTGTAATCACCAACAACCGATGTTGGACGTGGTCTGATTAAATCAGATAGTAACTACCTTTGGGTAACCGTACTCCAAGGTTTAAGGCTGTTACTTATAGATTCTATCAGAAGGCTTGTGACAGTTCAACCGTCACTTTCTGATCTCAAGAATCTTATAACCAACCTTCACTCGACACATTAAGATATTTCACGAACAGTCACAATCTGAACGTATGCGCAAAATCTCCAGTCCTACCTTCAAGCATTAAGTGCTAAATGCCTACATTTACGGAAGTGGTGTGAACCAAATTCACTCCTTATCCATAAATTCACTAGCATCTTCTAGGTAGACTTCTCGGTTTACATAATAATGTTAACCGTTATTTTGCAACCAATTATCTTAATCGAGTTTAGCAATGTATTTTAGCACATCAATAACTATATAGGGCAAGCCTATGGTTTCTTCCTCAGTGAGAAACATTCCACTAGGAGGCAGGCCGAGCATCAGTCCCAAGACTAAGCGATAGCCTATTTTTGAGCATGGAATACTCTATTCTCTGCTGAAATCAGAGACTCCTCCTCGTATTCTTTCGATAAACTAAACCGTGTTTCGAGTAGTTATCAGACAAAATGTCACCACTCAAAATCTCCCATTAGCTTGTATCTCTCACTAGACCCCGAAGGTCACTGTGAACAAGCTATGTTACCTCTTCAAATCTATTACCCTCTCCCGATTGAAAGGAAACTTAGTCATTGTTCCTTTAAGACAGTGTTCCGAGACTGGGAGATAGGAATCACCCTTAGCCAGTCATCAGGTCTTATCTCTAGGATATATGCACTAATTAATAGACTTTGAAGGGTCGTTTATCTTAATACAGAAACCTTTTACCTTTAATAGTTTTAGATGTGTTACAATACCTATTCAGCTTTTCTTAGTGGTTCTGTCTTTATCAAACAAAAGTCCGAGTCTCAGATTCGTACTACAAATGTCATCTTCACCTTGTTTAAGGCAACTGTAGTATCGAGATGAAAGTGAATCCATTTGTTTCAACGAATCTGTAAACAGAAAAATAAATTTTTCTGTGATATTCAAGGATAGAATCCGAAATTCATTTCCTTATATCACTCCCACTATTATAGCTGAAATAACTGCCCATTGTCTACTTTATTAATTGTTAATGCACAGCTTCCTTGTTCTTCCAAAGAACTAAGCTACCGAGTTGAGTTACTCGGTTTAAGAAAGTCGCTAAAGATTCATTGGTTAAGTGATCCGAAATCACTTTCCTTATCCTATACTTTCTATAATTAATTTTTCGGTTTAGCCTCAAAACTTTAGTTAAGATGATTAACACTTATAGACATTCTTTCCCATTCTCAACTTTCCTTAAAAGGAAATAGTCTTGAACTAGCAGTTCAATTGAGTAGACACAACTCGTGAACTGCGGGATGTCTAATGAAAGCGTTACCCAGTGGGACTAATTTTCTAATAAATTAGAAAAAAAACATAAGATAAAAGCTCCCACTAGTTTATCGGTTCCAAATACCGTCTAACTAGCGACACTTTAATCGATGATTCTCCAATTTTTCTATTAGAAAATTTCTCGTGTAGACACTACACAATTAAAATTCACTAGAAGAATTTTATCGTCCCAATCATCTTTCAAACTAACTATGGTTGTCTCTCGTTCAACACGAGTGACAGCAGTGACATACTTATTTACGTCACTTAAGTCTTGTAGGCTCAAGAGAAATATCTCTTCCGAAAAATTAATCGCATGTAAGATCAATAAGTACAACGTTCTAGTTACTTACCACTTTTTAACGAAGTCATTACTAGTCAATTTTCTAGCAGTCTAGCACCCTAGAGAGATATGTAAATAGTTGTAAATAAAATTGACAGAAAATAAATCCAAATCATACACTACTAATAAATTTTAGGAACATAAACTAAGTACTTATAGTCTATCCTACCGTTCCAAGGATTTAATCTAATGCCTCGGTGCCGCCTTAGGGTAGGTCAAAGAGGTTTCGATTAATATTGAAGATCGATTGAGAATCGAACATCTCATTTGTGATCGTCAATCACCTTTCCTTTTTCACCAAGGTATTACCAAAATACCCTTTATGAGTGTGACCTCTTGTTTCGATTTTTAAGTAGACCCCGAGTATGCCGCCTTAGGGTCGGTCGGTGACCCGACGAGTACCCAAAATCCTATCCTTTCGGAGACCAAGCCTTGAATTTTGATAGCGGTGAAGGCCTTCCTTAGGGGGCCGAAATCAAAGCCGGCACGAGGCGTCACCATTCTCTCACGTTGCTTGTGTCAACAGTAGAGGCCATGGGGTCGGTTGTCGCCTCTCCCGCTCCCACTCAATATGTTGAAAAAAGTGGTGGGTTTACTGATCACGTTTTTGGACTTGATGTTACATTAAGGAACAATAAATCATAGGGCCGAATGTTGTCGGTTACGTGGGCTAGACCACCCGACCTATTCGTTGGAACATATGTGGCCGTCGGACGGGTCAAGACTAGGGGAGCTCTGTTGAGCCGTAGTGGCTCTTTGGATGGCTCAGCCTTGCCAGACCCCCGTGCAAACGCCACACGTGGAGGGTGAAGTCGATCGAGCCGTAGCTACTGTTGATCACCCAACCGTGGTTAAACGACTTTCGAACCATGTTTGCCCGTGATTATCCAATCCTTAAACATCAAACTTTCACGTAGACACAACGGAACAAAAACGTAATCTCGTCTAGGTAAGGTGGAATTCACCGAGAATCCAACACCTTAACCACGAGATTTCGGGATTTTACTCCTTATGCTTTCGCAGAGTGGGATTCACCGAGAATCCATCACCCAACCTCGACGATTGAAAAAACCCGTGTTCCTCGGTTTTTACCCTAATTAGTTTCTAATTAATATCAAACAATTAATTAAAACTAATTGGGTGTTTTATACATGCCTAACTAATTCCTCGAATTAATTTCTACATGTATGCATATGGAGTGGAATTCATGATATGATGCATGTCATGGCAATTTTCCGGTTCTACACATACAATCTAAACATGTATACTAGTGCGGAAAATAAACATCGAGATGGACCGTTGGCACCCCCGTATCTAATCTATTAGAAAATAAATAACCAAAACCCTAACTAGGGTTTACTTCTTTCTAACATAATCTGCAGCTGTTCAAAATTTTCGACGATCGGCATACCAAACGAACTCGGATCGTAACGAAAATCTCCAGACCTGTTCTTCACTCCTTGGGCTTCAATATGGACGGTTGGATCGGAGTTTTGACTTGTCAATTTTCTCCAGTGAGCCGCCCAACTTGCTGCTGGATCTGACTTTTACAGCAGCGCCTCAAAGACTTCCCGAGGCCGATTGGGAATCGAGATGAATCCCGATCGACCTGAAATTTTTATCCCACGTCAAAAGCTCCATATTTGTCGATCTGACCGGTTGGATTTGCGTTTCAACAGTCTAAACTCTCCCAGAAATTCGAAGAAGTCACAGGTAGGGTTTCTGTGAATCCTGCGTTTTTCTTTTACAGCAGCCTCTTCGCAGCAACGAACGGATGTCGAAACTGACTCTGATCGACGCCAAAATTTGTGGACTTGTTCATCAACTTCTAATATTGATTCTGACCGGAGGGATCATCGTTTCAACGGCTCGATCAACAGAAAAAACGAAAAAACTATACAGCTACTAAACAGATCTATTTTCTGGAAATTAAAATTGCAATAAAAATAAATTACATAATTTCCTACACTCATATGAACGAAATTTTCATCGTTTATAAGAGTTTACAATATATCTAACGGGTAAACAATGCCAACCCCCAATCCATCTCTTCAACCACAACAACCAATCATTATCTATGCATACTAAAAATTAAAATTTTATCTACATGCAATTCCACTCCTTTAAATCGTTTAATTATGATTATGACTATATAAATCGTGGAACCTGGCTCCGATACCACGTGAAGGATGCATGTTCTTAGATATAAACGAGTTAGATCTACGCGCAGCGGATGGATCACGATTTACATATCACAATACATAAATAAAGGATTTAACTACTACAAGGGGGTTAAGATCATGTTACCAATAGTAGGAAGAGAAGCAGGGCCGGCCCTCGCATTTGTTGGGCTTAAGACCAAGTCCCCGAATTGGGCCTTTTAGTTGAAGTTGTTTTTTTTTTTTGAAAAACATACTTATCGCGTTTTAACATCCGTAAATACAAAATTCAAGTTATTTGTTAGATATTTTATTCACAAAGTCTGTTTTTATTTTTGTTTTGAATGTGTTGTTGCACACTGAGTGCCTGAACTTTGGATTTTTCACTGGGACACATCATTTCGGTGGTGCATGTTCATTGTGATACATCCTTTGAAGACGAACTGGTTTGTTCTTTCGTGAAACGAAGGCAGGACTGAAGGGGAGGGCCTGAACTTAGGAGTGAAAAATGAGTTCTATCTATTTTTGTTTGTTTTATTTATTTTTGTGTGTGTGCTTTTTTTTTTATATAATATAGATATATATAATAAATTAATAATATAGATAAAGTCATAAAACAAAAACAAAAAAAACTTGTTTGTATATATCTATTTTTTTTTTGTCAAGTAAATTTTTTTTATTTGGGCCTTTATCAATTAGAGTAAAAAAAAATTTGGGCTTTTATCAAAAAATAAAATTAACATATTATATTAGGTTGGATCGGATTAAATCTACAAGATTTTTTTTTCTATTAGCGAAACATGTACCGTTGGGCCCTCCGATACAATTGGGCTTAAGACCCGGGTCTCGCCGGCCTTAGCATAGGGCCGGCCCTGAAGAGAAGCCAAGATCTTCCGATGTGTTCTCCAAACGGCGGTTGGTGGACACCCTTCTTGATACACGAACCTCCTCGATATGCAACACCAAGAAAAACTTAGAGTTTTTCTTCTTCTAAAACCCAAAACAAGAAAAACAATCTTTTCTCTCTTTTACAAGTATGTGGTCGAATTATCCAATTCTAAGGCTTGGGAGAACTCTCTTTATATAGGAGAGTAAACCTTGTCCTCCAATGATTAAATAATTAAGAGATAATTATTCCATTAATCCTTTATTCCAAATAAAAGATAAATAAAATGATTATCCCAAACAAATTAGGATAAACCATATTATTATCTAATATTTCATGAATTATCATTTAACAAATAAAAGATAAATCACATGTTAAATAATTATTCAAGAAAACTAATTTCCCTCTAATTATTCAACATTATTGGCGCCACCTTTAGGGTCAAAAAGCCCACATAAAATGTCTTTTATGTGTATTATATTATTTAGCCCAACTAAATAATATTTATGCATATCAATTAATTAGCCCAATTAATTATCACCGAGGCCCAAATAACAAGATTATTAGTCCGAATTACAGAAGCCACATCGGGGACCATGGACCTATAACCAGTAGCTCCAATAATTAATTATTCATCGAACATAATAAGTACATTAATTATTAATTCCGGATTACGCCACCATAAACCCGAAACTGAACTCTGCCGATCACAGATGTATACTTATACTCAACCCATAGAGTGAATAAGCGTCTATTGATATAATCACTAAATACGGATTAACCCTCCATAGACTGTCCATTCTGAGTGGGAAGTCTCCGTGAACCCGACTCAGAATATCTTATCCTTATTTACCATTAACCCCCTGATGATCAATTAGTTCACATATCTGACTAGTGATCAATTAGTCTAATATGAACTCCCGGGATCGATCACTTTCTTAAGGCTAACAAATAAGGGGACTGTCTCTCTACTTCCCGCAGGAAGGAATGGATTCCATGTCTGTGAAAATCAGAACTACTCACTCATCTGGAGATAGTGCCAATGAGAAGTGGCTTGGAACACATATTTAAGTGAACCGTAACTAACACATCAAACACTACCCGGGACAAGCGGCACCACCGTGATCACCTCGGGATTAAGGTTGATCCATATATGATCATCTAATGATTTAATAAGATTCCTTGATTACGGAATTATATCGAGAAATTCGATTAAATCGGTCCAAATCTATATGAATGCCATCATATATAAATGCCCCACGTAGGTACCTCTCTACCGACAAATCCGGATAAGACTATCACACCCTAAGGTGTTACGGCGCATTATTGGTGTTTTAATCATGAGACCCTAAACTCGATTAAGTTCACCATGGACTAACGGTTTAAGTATATCACCACTAACTCAATCCTCACGTGTAATCCATACACCGAGTTATGTGGTTACATACGATATACTTAGGGTTTGCGACGGTGTATTACTTTACAAGCACAAAGCAAGTAATAAGGTGAGATAAATTCGTCATTCATTATTAAAAACAATTACACAAATTGTCTTTCGGGCACTACACCTAACAGGAGCTTACTCGAAAACACTTAGGTGGCCAGTTGATAACAAATAACAAGTACATACTTGCATAGTAATAAGCTTAAACGTCATGTCACTTTTGGTTAGGCACATGTAAACATCAGCTATGTGACTCGTCCGGATAGGTGGATAACTTTGTAAGTCTTTGGACCCTACGTACGGAGGAACACCACCCCGTAAGTCCGAGACCCTACGTACGGAGGAACTTCACCGGCCGTGTATGCATACCGGGGAAACCCGGGACTAACAGTGCAAGCCACTATTGGTTGACACTCTCTCGTGGTGGACACACCTCGCGTAGTTCCCTTGAGTGCTGACGTAACCAAGACAATCTAAGCTAGAAACGTATAGTCATGACATATTGATGGACATGAGTGAACCCTAGATTGAGTTGGTCTCATAAAGACAATCTAATAATCATAATAATAATCTTTCGTTGTAGAACTTAGTTATTCATTACCTTCTCACTTTTACTAAGTACTTTGTACTTACCTCCTTTGCATTTTATTTTGTATGCATTGTGGGGTGAGAAGACAAACAGGTTGACCAAGAGTAGTCGACGGCTTGATGACATTGATGCCGTGAAGATGCTTTTAGTTTATTATTCCTCGTAAAGGTTGTACTAGACTTGTTGTTCATTTACTCCTGACTTCGTAAGTTATGTTTGTACTTTTAAGAGCTCGTATTGTGTACGTCTTTGGGTTTTTCGCTGTTGTAATTTAACTTTCCACCTTTCGTATTGTTGTAATCTATTCATAGTGGCATTTATGTTTTTAAGCTGAGTCTTTTTAGCTTCCGTTTCTTTTATTTGATACGACGACGTAGAGTTTTCCGTATAATGTTAGATTTATTTAATTCTATACGAGCCGAACGTTTCTCTTCCGGATAAGAGCTCGGTATCCGGGAGCGGGGCCTTACAATAATCTTCTTTATCTCCTCTCTTATGTTCTAATTGTTCACTAGAGTCAAGTATTGGGTAAAAAGGATATCAAAATTGCTAATCATTAGAGTCAAGTCTTGGGTAAAAAAAGGAAATCAAAATTGCTAAGCAATTACGGCTTATGATCAGTGACTTATCTTGCAACCCGCCTAGGCAATTCATTAGAGTCAAGTCTTGGGTAAAAAGGAAATCCAAATTGCTAAGCAATTATGGCCTATGATCAGTGACTTATCTTGCAACCCGCCTAGGCAATAGATATCTAGAAAAAAGGTGATTTGAGAAATATACAATGAGATAGAGCTGACAACATCAATATTCAACATGATGCAAGAATAGATTCAAGAATCATACACGGTCTTGAAAGCTCCTTTGCCCAAAACCTCATTGTACTGCAATAGAAGAAAAACGACCACAAAATCAAATTTGTCAATGTGATGTTGAATTTAATGACAAAGACGTCCATACAAGGCATAAGAAACACGTAAAATAATCACTGCTTAGAAATTTTAGACAGCCAATAAATTTAATACACAATGAAAGCATAATCAGCCATCACAGCTTTCAAACAACATACAATATTGTATACAAAATGGCAACATAACCGGATAAAAACACATTTTGACAAAATGCCCAGTTTTATGAAATCAAAATCAGCAGAAATCTTCAAGAAAAACATATCCATTACTAAATTGAATGTTGCATAGTGACCTTTAGTCAATCATCACAATATAATGGGCTGGTGTTTGCTAAAAGGAAAAAAAAAACTGCAAGAAATTTGTGTTTCGAACAAAAACCAAATGGAAAAGAACAAAAATTTTACCCGATAGTATCGTCCATTCGGATCTTTTTCTACATAATCAACAACCTCATCTTCGTTTCCATTTCCCATTAAATCAGCAGGAAATCCATTTACATTCTTAATTCCATTCCCCAGCAAATCGGTAGGAAACCCATTTACACTCTTATTCCCTTTTTGGCTAACCGGAATTCTCACACAACATTCCATTCCGGTCAACAGTAAAAAACAATTAAGATAAAAATAGAAGGAATAAAACGCTGCAGGACAACAGGAATTTAATAAAACAGAGCTAACTGAACCAGATCGGAAAGCTCCCTGAAGAAATGCCATAGTTAGTGTAACATCCGAATTGCAGGTAACTGCCTCGGCAACGACACCCTGATATAAATGTAACCTCATCATCAATCAAGGAAGAAGATTTTGATGAGGGAGCTGAGGTCTTCATGGAGGCAGATGAAAATGTTGCAAAAAACATGCTATTTAGTTTCTTTTCTACAGCTTTTGTTTCTTCCAGATCTGTTATATACTATAGAAATTAGTTGCAACATGCCACTGTTGGGATAGGTGTATCGTGTGTGTAATGATTTACGGAACGGTCCGTAATTTACGGATTAAATTACGGAATATTAATCTAAAAACAAATCATGTGAATAGAACAATTCATATTATCTAAAATCTAACAATCTTAATATCACGTGCAAATCTAATGCAAATTAACTCAAACAATGAGTAAGAAAATTACGATGCATAAAATAAAGACTAGAAATCAAACCGGGCGAGTAGTTACTTTTTTCCCAAGACAAATTGCTCCGGTATGGTGCGCGGTACGGTAGCAAATGTCTCCCAAGATACAACGGCTTTCGTCTCGGATTTAGAGGCACTTCAAAATCCGAGCTCCGGTGAACTTACATAGTGCTCCGACTTCTCTTCGACTCAATATCTAGATCTATATGACCGACTCTTTGTGGTGGAAAGACACAAGAGAAAATTCGATGAATAACCTTCATCCATGGGGTTCTTTATATAGTGGAGAGGAGGAGCCAATGCATGAATACGATTGGCGAAACACATCATCAAACTTTTCCCATTGGAAAAGTAATGGCCGACTTCTCCCTCAAGGAAAGAAGCTAGGCGAAATTAATCATGCTAATTTCGAATTAATCCAATCTTCTGATTGGTCGGATGATGTGTCGTCTGAATTCTGATTGGTCCAATGACTCAATGAATTCTGATTGGTCGAATGACACAATCACATTCCAAAATTAATTTAATGGTTAATTTTAATAAAGAAATTTTGTCCAAAAAATTAATAGCAACACCCGAACCGTACCGAACCGAGCCGAGCTCGAGCTCGAGCACGAGCCGAGCCGGACGGACAGACGGCGGCGGCGCGCGCGCGCGTGTGGAATAGTCTAAGTCCTCCCTCCTGCACAAAAGTGCCTTGCCCCTTGGGGCACATCTATAAGAGCATACACTATCTCTTATTACTTGAGCTCACAAGCCTCAAGTTACCTATGTGGGAGAATGGGGTGAGGTCCTCCCTTCAACACCATCTCCTACATATTTTTCTACCAACTTTAGCCATTAATTTCTCATTCACCCGACATCCGAATCGAGTAATTCAAAAGCCCATCATCAACTACTCCGTATGGAGTATTTAATGATATCATTAACTCTCGATGACATACATCGGAGCCTATCCGTAAATCGCGCTAAAGTTGACTATTCAACCCTTCAAAAGGGCTTTTTCTCCAACAATCCCCCACATGAATGAAAATTAATGCAAATGCAAATGCGGACTCGAGGAGAAGTCGGACGGAAAAATATTGCATCGGGAGAGGTAGCTTCGGCATTGAACCCGCCTTTAGTGAAGTACTTATCGGATTTACTCGGCTAATCGGTGAACTAGGTCTTGAATCGTTCACCTTTAGTGTAAACCAAGACAATAGCACTCACACAATATTTCCCCTAGCACCTTTCGGTTCTCATGGTTGTGTCCGTCTCGGCCCTGGACAACACTTGGTTTCAGAAAGTGCTTTAGAGAATTCAAGCCTCAAAATTCTCATAGAAGCGGCCCCACTTCGCACTTACATAGGTGACCTCCTATCAAGGGTATTCTGCCCTACCCCACTTGAATATCAAGATATAGGAATCATTAAAAGCTAAGCTTAACCTCACACCCTCTGTAGATAGCACTTTTATTCTCTCGGAATGGGTAAGTCTTTGGACTGTTCCTTATAGCTTAGTTGTCCCTTTTGAACCATGATCTTGGGATCTCCGTCGGCATGGTTGGGTTGCCACTACAAGGAAACATGCGTAATAGGCTTCGGTCCCATTCCGGTTGTCAAAATTGACATCTGATCTCTAGCTAAACCTTTTGTATGCGGATCCGCAAGATTCTCCTTCGACCGTATATAATCGATGGAAATCAAACCATTAGAGATCATTTATTTAATGGTATTGTGTCTCCGGCGTATGTGTCGAGACTTACCATTATACACACTACTATGTGCCCTTCCTATAGTCAATTTACTATCGCAAAGTGTATGCCGATAGCAACCACTAGTATGGAATATCCTCAAGGAAATTCCTAAACCATTCAGCGTCTACTCCAGCCTTATACAAGGCTATAAACTCAGCTTCCATTATGGAATGAGCTATGCACGTTGGTCTTGTAGACTTCCAGGACACAACACCACCACCAATCGTGAATAAGTATCCACTGGTGGATTTCGAATCTTTCGTATCTGATATCCAATTCGTATCACAGTATCCTTTTAACACTGTTGGATATCTCATATATCGTAATCCCAGACTCATAGTGTACCTCATGTACCTCAACAACCTATTTAAGGCTTTCCAATGAGTATGATCTGGATCACTCGTGAACCTACTTAGTTTATTCACTTCACATGCTAAGTCTGGTCGTGTACAGTTGGTTATGTACCTCCGACTTTCAATCACTTGAGAATATCTCAATTGATCCACAGGTTCACCTCTATTCTTGGCTAAGTGCACACTTAGGTCAAGTGGAGTGCTCACAGGACTTTCATCAAAGACATTAAGTCTTTTTTATTTTTTTTAAACAGACTCATGATAATGAGTTTGTGACAACACAAGTCCACCAGATACTCTAGAGATCTTAGTCCCTAGTATCACATCTGCAACTCCTAGGTCCTTCATATCGAAGTTCCTTGTCAACATCGTTTTCGTATTCATGATACTCTCATGATTACTTCCGATTATTAGCATGTCATAGACATACTATCACATAGGTGTGTCCTTAATGTAGAAATATATATGTCCTACCCACTTGACAACATAACATTGTCAAACTTGATATGCCATTGCTCTGGCTAATATTCGAGCCCACAGAGAGACTTCACAAGTCTACACACCTTACTCTCTTGTCTTGGAACTATGAACCCCTCGGGTTGTTCCAAGTACATCTTTTCTTTCAACTCACCATAACCATCCATTTGATGGACTTCTAGGTTATAGACTCCAGCTATATCGATGAGAACCCTTATATAAGTAATTCTCACAACTGGTGAGTAAAATGCCAAGGCCTTCTTTCTGTTGATATCCTCGGGCTACCAACAACGCCTTACAATAAATCCATCAACCTTTAACTTCTTCTGGAAAGCCACTTGCACTCGAGTGGTATATTTCCGTTGGGAGACCAACCAAACTCCAAGTGAGGTTATGCACGATGGATCTCACTATTTATCACCTCTTGCCAGAAATGAGCTTCTGGTATTGACATTGCCTCAGCATATGTCATGGGTTCGATTTCTACCATATAGGTCAGAAAATCCGGAGCAAAGGACCTGGAAGTCCTAGCCCTCTTACTAAGATGATGTTCCTCAATTTCTTGAGGAGCACTCTCTTATATATCCGCCTACTCATGCTTGCTTGCTTCTTTAACACTTTCCTTACAAGGAAAGATATCCGCAATGAACACCACATTCTTAGACTCGGTGATGACATGTTCATGTACATCATTGATGTCTGATTTATGCACCAAAACCAATAGGCACTAATGATCTTAGATCCTATCACTCACTTTGGTTTAGGTACTTCGACCTTAGCCAAACACCCCCACATTTCCAAGAATCTGTAGTCTTTCCACAGTTCATATGGGGTAGCACCCTTCTTCTTTGAAGGGATGTTGTTCAGAATGAATTCTGCTGAGAGAACATCTTCCCCCCACAAGTTCTGATGTAAACTCAAACTTATCAACATAGCATCCATCAACTCTTTAAGAGTTCGGTTCTTGCACGTAGCCATACCACTTGACTGAGGTGTGTATGGTGTAATTATTTGATGAATGATGCCGGGCCCTTAGCAAGACTCATGAAACAATACATCATATCCACTACCACAATCACTACGGATTCATCTCATCCGTTTGCTATGTTCATTCTCACAATCATTCTGATAAATCTCAAGGCATCACGAGCCTTATCTTCGCTTTTCAGCATTTAAATATCACAATCTTTGGTGCTATAGTCAATAAAAGTAACAAGATACTTTTATCACCTCTAGTATGCACGAATCTAGAGGTTCTGTGTTCATTTCTACCGGTCAACCGGTGAGTTAGCCAACATGGCTTCAACTCATACTAGACACCACTTGTGATTATGATCAAATTTCAAATTTGGTAACAACTCCCTGTTCATCAATGGATAAACGAATTTGAAATTTGCAAGTCCTAGTCATAGTGTCACAAGCAAATATTACTCAAGCATGTAAGCAGATCTTAGAGCCAATCTCAATGGCTCTTTACGGAGCATCAC
The DNA here is from genome assembly GCA_036785695.1 of Gentiana straminea. Taxonomy (NCBI): domain Eukaryota; kingdom Viridiplantae; phylum Streptophyta; class Magnoliopsida; order Gentianales; family Gentianaceae; genus Gentiana; species Gentiana straminea. The sequence goes on along the minus strand of JAVUPR010000460.1, from coordinate 270,907 downwards.
TTTGTGCTAAACAGACAGTTTCTCTGTCAACAAACTGATCAATCCGGTTTGATCATTCAACGCATCGTTCGTTGCACCACCGAACTTCTCCATCCAAGGGATGAGATTAACCGGTCACTGGTGCTACGTCTAGTGCTACAACAGGCACGTACACTTGTGTCACACAAGACACAGTCACATTTGGATTCACCTCGGTGTATCCTTTCCTTTCTATCCGGTGACGTTAGATAAACAAAGAGAGAAACACATAATGTTCTCAGAACCACTACCATTGTAAACAATAGTGCATTCTTTAAAGATACATTTTCACCAATAATTATGTCATGAAAACCTAACACACGGACTTATATTATTGGCATTCATTATTTCTGGAAAATAACAGGATACTTATATGAAGCAACAACATCAACGGTCTCAACAACTATTTCAACCAAAGGCTCGAAGTAGTGCAGACATCCACGACAAGCACATAAATTAGCAGATTAAACAGTTTAATAATCCACCTCAATTAGATCTTTAAAGAACAACCATAGTGCTCACAATAAAGGGTGTAAACGCTGTATGGCATATATGTGCTTCTACATTTCTCGTTTGCCGATCGATATCTACTATTACTTGGTAAAGACAATAATAGTAAGTATTAACACCGTATGCAACACGGTCTACTTGTGGAATTCATGCTCTATCAACGGTAGCATAGTAGACGATTTTTTCCTAATTGTGTATATATATTTTCCTTTATCAACTACTGTTGATTGATGTCTATTAAATAATTCCGTTTATAACAAATCAATCCACGTAAGAATTGATTGAAAACTATTTTATATATATATATACACTTTCCATATGGGAAACTTTGCACAGAATAAATAGATTAATTAGATCATTGGTTGCATATATACTTGCAGCATACACAAAAGTGTGTAAAATATCATTATGTAATAGATCCCTGATGTAGCAATAGAGACTTAAATGTTGCTCTACACGGACGAAAGAAATTCCCCTTATTTTCTTTTCCTCCTTCGTTCAGTCGGTATTCATATAAAATAAATTAATTTCCGACAACAATGTTAGTTAAATAGGATTGATATAAACCTATCACCACGTTGTTCAATCAGATCTGCAATTTCAAACCAACCGATGGCGTAAAAACTCTACTAAGAATAAAACGAACCACAACTTGATTCAATTAGTTTGCCGAATAGTCACTCCGTTATGTCAACTTGCAGCATATTTAAATAAGCAATAGGCTACAAAATATCCATGAAGTGTAAGCAATATATACCATTTTTTTTTTTTTTTTTCCTTTGTTTCCCCCAAGTAAAGGCTAAGAAAAAAGTTTTCCTACGTTTCACGCATGCGGCATGCCCCATTCTGACACTTACCTTATTATGATAATAGTATGAATCATATATCGCATGGTGATCTAACCAGATCAGGCAGAAAAAAGTAAATTGGTATATGAACCAATCAACAAATTGTAATTTCTACACATCAAGCAAAATCGAGTCAATCTTTTTTCCCTCAACCGGCGTACACAGAAAATCATCATATTGTAAAACACAACACACTTGATTGAACCAATAAGAATTTGTCTTAAGCTTGTTGGGATAGGTGTATCGTGTGTGTAATGATTTACGGAACAGATCCGTAATTTACGGATTAAATTACGGAATATTAATCTAGAAAACAAATCATGTGAATAGAACAATTCATATTATCTAGCAGATCTAACAATCTCAATATCACGTGCAAATCTAATGCAAATCTAACTCAAACAATGAGTAAGAAAATTACGATGCATAAAATAAAGGACTAGAAATCAAACCGAGGCGAGTAGTTACTCTTTCCTTAAGACAAATTGCTCCGGTATGGTGCCCACGGTAGTAACAAATGTCTCCCAAGATACAACGGCTTTCGTCTCGGATTTAGAGGCACTTCAAAAATCCGAGCTCCGGCGAACTTACATAGTGCTCCGACTTCTCTTCGACTCAATATCTAGATCTATATGACTGACTCTTTGTGGTGGAAAGACACAAGAGAAAATTCGATGAATAACCTTCATCCATGGGGTTCTTTATATAGTGGAGAGGAGGAGCCAATGCATGAATCTGATTGGCCGAAACACATCATCAAACTTTTCCCATTGGAAAAGTAATGGCCGACTTCTCCCTCAAGGAAAGAAGCTAGGCGAAATTAATCATGCTAATTTCGAATTAATCCAATCTTCTGATTGGTCGGATGATGTGTCGTCTGAATTCTGATTGGTCCAATGACTCAATGAATTCTGATTGGTCGAATGACACAATCACATTCCAAAATTAATTTAATGGTTAATTTCATAAAGAAATTTTGTCCAAAAAATTAATAGCAACACCCGAACCGAGCCGGACGGACGGCGGCGGCGCGCGCGCGTGTGGAATAGTCTAAGTCCTCCCTCCTGCACAAAAGTGCCTTGCCCCTTGGGGCACATCTATAAGAGCATATACTATCTCTTATTACTTGAGCTCACAAGCCTCAAGTTACCTATGTGGGAGAATGGGGTGAGGTCCTCCCTTCAACACCCATCTCCTACATATTTTTCTACCAACTTTAGCCATTAATTTCTCATTCACCCGACATCCGAATCGAGTAATTCAAAAGCCCATCATCAACTACTCCGTATGGAGTATTTAATGATATCATTAACTCTCGATGACATACATCGGAGCCTATCCGTAAATCGCGCTAAAGTTGACTATTCAACCCTTCAAAAAGGGTTTTTTCTCCAACAGCCACCAATTCCATGTTCTTTTTTTTTTTACAAACAAAAACAAAAAATAAATCTTTCTCCTCCTCAGATTACCCCCCACCAAACAGATTCAACAAAAATGATCTGCCATTCCCGTGGGGTTATAGATGAACAAACCCAAAATGCTATGATGCACCGACACTTCAATATGGGCGCCGTGCGCCGTGTCCGACACAAGACACGACACGACACGCTCCGACACGCTCCGACACCGTGTCCGACACGTGTCGGCTGATTAAATTAATATTATTTAAAATTTTAATATCCGACACACCTCCGACACGTTGTCGACACACCTCCGACACGGCGCCGACACCTCCCGACACCTCTCGAACACAAATTTTTCAATGTTTTTTTGATTAAACCCGAAAATATACAATTTATTTTGATTACTCGTATTATGTTTATTTGTTTTTTTGTTATAGACAATCGTTTTTACACTTTAATTTGTAATATTTTGAAAGTCAAATAATAATTTTCTTTTTACTTTTGACACCGTATAGATAACAAATATCTATTTTAGATATTGATAGAGTTTAAGTATTACATATCTTATATATATGTATATATAGATGTATATATGTGTGTATATACATATATATATGTGTGTGTATATATATATATTATATGTAACGTGTCGGGGCGTGTCGTGTCCTTAAATTTTAGAATTAGCCGTGTCGCCGTGTCCGTGTCGTGTCGTGCGGCGTGTCCGTGTCCGTGTCCATTCAACATAGCCAAAATGTGATTCAAAAGAAAAACACAATTAATTAAATAAAAAAAAAAACTAGGACTAAAACTAAAATCCTAACGGAGGACAGGTAATGAAATGGACCTCTATTCTTTTTTTAATTATGAATTTTATTTCTTCCACAGATTCAGGCAGATAAAAATGGTGGGGGAAAGGAATTGCCAAGGAAGGAAAGATGATTTATATGGCGATGGGGGATTCGGGGAGTCTGGCGATAGCATCAGACTAAGTAGACGATTCATTTCTCGAATCATCCATTTTCTCCAACACCAGCAGCTCTTCCTAATTCATTTCTCAAACTATTGAGATATATACAATGTTAACTATCATCTCTCTCAAAAACTTAAGATGATAGAGATCGAGGTATATCATTAACATTGTATATATCACAATAGTTTCTTTGTGTGTTGACACATTCAAGCTAAGATTGCACATATTAAGTAATTAAATTATTATTCCCTTGCATTATCCTAAAAACCATGCTATATTCATTCACATAAAAAGCTGAATTATACATAGTAACTTTCAACCTAACTTCATTCTAAAAAATGCATTACGTCCTAAAACACTGAAGGCAGCTAAATCACGGCCACAAAGGATGGTGTCATGGCTGCGGTTTTGGCTATGATAGCTTCTCTTGTCCCGAACTGATAATCATTCGCATGTAATTTTTCCAGAAAACACTGCTAACGAAAAATACCGTTAACTATACTGCCATAGTGGAAGCCCTGAGGGGGCTTTATGCATCGTATTCTATGACCATAGGCGGACTTAGGTATAACTAAGGGGAGGGGGCAACTGCCCCCTTTAAACCGAAAAAATATACTAATATATGTACTTTGTATTTGTTCCCCCATCGCCCCCAATAACTTTTTTATTTGTTTCTCTAAAATTTTATTGCCCCTTATCTGAGAAATTGCGTCCGCCACTGTATAGGACCGAAAAGTTTGAGGTGATGACCTTGTTTGGATGTAAGATGACTTCAGACTCTTCAGATAGTCTACACGTCTTAAAAATGATCGGGTATAATATATGTATATAGAATGATTTTATTTTTTGATAACATATAGAATGTTTTTCAAAGCTTGGGTTTCCACTAATGGATGAATTAATTTTTGACTAATTAATTCTGTAGTCAATCTCTACCTGACTCATACTCACAGTTTATCCGAAACTATAACATGAATAAAATTCAGTCAAAAATCATTAAAAAGAGTGTTTTCCATTCTCTTTCCTTCAATCAAACAAGTACAATTGAAATCAAAAATACAAAACTCCAGCTAAGTTTCACTTGAAGTAAAAAAGAAATTATACATGCAAAATACCCACTAGTCCCTTGTATGAAAATTCATTAAGCCAGATTTATATATATTAAACTATTAATTGGATCAACAAAGATCATCTCATTCTGGTGTGCCCGCTGCTGTTTTCTCTTGGCAGAATTCATCATTGTGGCCATCTTCATAAATTGTCAACATGCAATCGCAGAATTCTCCGCACGGATCAGGCCAATCTCCACAAGTACCTCCAATGCATGCCAGGAGCCCATTCAATCTTTTATGTGTAATATCTGGCCAGATAAACTTGTCCTTGACCACATATATTTTTCTTTCTTTCACAGCCTGATATTCTCTCTCCATTGCATTTTCTGTATGTGCTTGTAGATATTAAAAAACAAGTGATTTGACCACAATAATCTAGTCACAAGATTCACATCAAATATAATTAGTCATAAAACTAAAAAACAAAAAGAAAAAGAAATTTAATTCGACCATATATGTACTCACCTTTCCAAGGCATCCATGATTTCACTTGCTGAGGCACACTGAGTATGAGAATCAGAAGAACACAAGCAAACTTAGCCATGTGTTTTATTTGCTCTGTGCTGCATGCACTTAATTTTATGGCGCATATATACAAATATTACACACACACACACACACACACACACACACACACACACACACACATATATATATATATATATATATATATATATATATATATATATAGTACCATTTATCCCGAAAACTTAACCTAACGGGAATGTAAATAATTAATATTTTATATATCTCAATAAATCTAGGCCGGTGAGATGCCCACATTTATAAGAAAAGAGACCCGTGTGAGTACAAGCGAAATTAACATTTTATAAATATCAATACGCCCTTGGGCTTTGTTAGCTAATAGAGAGGTAGATAATTAATATTTTATATATCTCAATACGCCCCCTCCCTCAAATGTAGGCCTTAGTTAACATTTTATATATCTCAATACAGCCCCTCAAGTGTGGACATATAAGAAGGGAGAGAGAGAGAGAGGCCCGTGTGAGCTTATAAGAAATTAGACAGGCTTTAACATTTTATATATCTCAATACGCTCCCTCAAGTGTGGGCCTATACGCTTTCTCAAAAAGAAGTGTGGCCTATACGTAGGAGAGAGGCCCGTGTGAGCCTATAAGAAATAAGAAAGGCTTTATATATCCTAATACGGGTTCTCAAGTGTGGGTCTATAAGAAGGGAAAGATGCCCGTGTGTGCCTATAAGAAATAATATAGGCCCACGCCCTGACCCATGTGAGCCTATAAGAAATAAGATAGACCCAAAACTTGTTAGTATAGGTTTTTTTTTTTGGAAAATTATGTTTAAAGTGGGGTTTGAAATCAGAATTTCGCTCTGATACCATGTTGAACTACCTTCTCTCCGTAAAAACTTTTAAGCTAATAGGAGGTAGATAATTAATATTTTCTATATCTCAATTATATATAGATAGATAGATAGATTTATCTATGATATATAGATATATGAGAAATTTTATGGTGGTCAATAACCATCAAACTCGATGAACATGTGTCATCACATGAATGTTTGTGTATATATATATAGATCAATTCTCAACTATCCAAATTAAAATTGTGTTTGATGGTCAATAACCACCATAAAATTTGCCAAAGATATATATAGATATAGCAATTCGGTGGTACAAATTAACACGTAAACTTTCAAAGTCATATCTTGCGCCAAATGCCTTGTGCAAATTTAAATGCCACTAGTTTTGTACTACCCTGACTTTCGAGAGGATACGCTACTATAAAATATGTTTTGTTTATGGTGCGTCTTGAAAAGGACAAAACAAAAAACATAAAGAATGAAAAAAAAGAGAGAGATACACACATTAAGAATGAAAAAAAATAGGAAAAAGAAAGGAAAGGGAAAAAAAAAACATATAAAAAATGAGAAAGAAGCAAGGGAGCGTAGGTTCAATTTGACGATTAAAAAAAACATACGTTGAAAGGTTTAAAATATTAATTATCTATTTTCCATCAGCTTAAGTAAATGAGAGAGATGATAGTTTAAATGGTAGGAGATGATACTTTAATATAGTAGCAGAGAATGGGATTTTGAGTTCAAACTCCACTGTCAACATTTTCTCCTTGTTGGTTGTTATAGGCCCCTCAACTTAAGTTGTGGGAAGAGAAGTGTTGGGTCTCTTTCCGGTCGTTATAGGCTCCTCAACTTAAACAGTGGGGAGAGAAGTGTTGGGTCTCTTTCTGGTTGTTGTAGGCCCCTCGACTTAAGTTTTAGGGAGCGGTGACAGTTTAACAGCATAGAATATGTATGATAAATACGTTGAGAAATTGAGAACTTAGTTAAAAAAAACCAAAGCATTTAGAAGCAATATATTCCTTTGTGTGTCATGTTGGCCAAGTGTTGGGTTTATTTGTTGGTTGTTATAAGCCTCTATATGTCTTTGCATGTCAAGTTGGCCAAAGTGTTGGGTCTCTTTGCTGGTTGTTATAGACCCCTCTTTGTGTGCCAAGTTGGCTTAAGTGTTGGATCTATTTGTTGGTTGTTATAGGCTCTTATATGTCTTTGAGTGCCAAGTTGTCCCAAGTGTTGGGGTCTTTTTGCAGGTTGTTATAGGCTTCTCTTTATGTGCCAAGTTGGCCTAAGTGCTGGATCTATTTGTTGGTTGTTACAGGCCCCTCAACTTAAGCTATGGGAAGAGATGTTAGTTTAACAGCATATAATACGGAAGATAAATACGTTGAGAAATTGAGAACTTTGTTTAAAAAAAACCAAAGCATTTAGAAGCAATATATGTCTTTGTGTGCCAAGTTAGCCCCACACTTGAGGGGTAATTGGTTAAAAAAACAAAGCATTTAGAAGCAATATATGCCTTTGTGTGTCAAGTTGGCCCCACACTTGAGGGGTTATCTACCTTCCCATCAGCTTAAATTTTTGGAAGAGATGATAGTTTAATTGCATAAAATACGAAAGATAAAAACATTGAGAAATTGAGAAATTGGTTTAAAAAACAAAGCATTTAAAAGCAATATGATCGTAAAAGGGAGAGTTTGTAGACCTTATTGCTTTGATCTCAAATATCTCTCCCATTGCAGGTAATTCAGATACCCCATATTGGAAACTTTGCTTTAATGGTATCTTTTCGGTGGTTCGGCTTAGAAAAAACCCTTCTTAGCATTACTTCTATTGGAGCTCCGTCGGTTACCTTCCAATGGAGGTGGAATGCTGTTATTCCCTCGAATGTCAACATCTTTAAATGGAAGGATGCCCACAACTGTATCCCCACCTGGACCGATATCGCGAAAAAAGGTATTTCTCTTGACAGTTTGGTTTGCCCCATTTGCAAGGTGATGAATGAGGACATCTCGCTTCTACTCTTTCACTGTCCTTTTGCTTATTCTATTTGGCATAAGATTGTTGATTGGCTCTCTATTCCAAGAGTGCATGTTACTTATGGATTGCGATTCGATCATTCAATCATCTCCATTTTCGACTAGACAATGTGAGAAAGTCAAAGTATGAGACGTTGTTAAAATAATTGCTATTTGGTCTACCTGGATGGCTAGGTAGGAATCAAGTTGTTTTGGACTCAAATGATCTCAATGTGGACAATTCGTTCGGGGAAATTCTAAGTAGAAGCTTCGCTTGGATCACCATTAGAAAAAATAATATTAGTATCGATTGGACAACTTTGTCTTTTTTGTTTTGTTGCTCCTGGTTGTTGTTTGGATATTGTTTAGGCTTGAGACTTCCTGATAGATTGACGTCCTATTTTGTGCCTTTTTTTTAGGCCATGTAACCTTGTTTTTTTGTAGCATCTTGCTACCTTTAATAAAAAATTATTATTGCTGTTCAAAAAAAAAAAAAAAAAAAAAAAAAAAACTTGGAAGACTAGTCCACTCTCTTTTAGCATAGTTTAGTCCTTATGTAGCTCATTGGCATTACTTTTTATTTTATTTTATTTTGTTTCACTTTTGTTTTGGCATCATCGGTTTGTTTCTTAAGATCATGTGAGAATCTGTTGTTTGGTAACCTTGGACTTGTAGCGCCTTGCTAGATCACTTAATAATATTATCATTTTGCTGTTAAAAAAAGAGGGTCATAAAAGGTGATGGTAGTTTAACAACATAGAATACGGAATATAATAAAGAAAATCAGAATGCTTGCGGAAAAATAAAACCGAAACTGATGTATTATTTGATTGATTGAAATGATACAATACTCTCCTTTATATAGGATATAAATAAATGAGATAATAACTTTTTTTAGAGAGAAAATAAGATAATAACTAGATTCAAATAAAAAAACATAGAAATAAATACTATCATTTAAATGATTTATTTCAGCCGAAATCTATCCCATTTCTCTTGAATATCACATTTATCTCTTTTTTGGATTCCATCTGATCTCTTATCCGATTGATCTCTAATACCCCCGCAAACGTTGTCGGGGTTAGAGGCGATGATTGTCTATCAACAAAGAAGATGATGCGGATTTGTGACACCTACAGCTTTTAGCTCTCGGCACCACAAGAGATAAACAGATCGAATCAAAAGAAGAGATAAAGTTGTTATATGAAGATAAATTTGATTAAATTTAATTTATAATGTTTATTTTAATTTATTCAAAAAAATAATAGTAGATTTATTTTTATTAAGATTTCTCTCCTATATAAAGCAACAATATTGTATCAATTTATTCATCATTCAATAAAAATAAAGAAAATCATAAAATATAGCGGAAACGTAAAACCGAAACTGGTGTTTTATTGAATGATGGAAACAATACACAATGCTCTCCTTTATATAGGAGATAAATGGGATAATAAATCAATTCAAAATAAATAAAACTAATAATAAACTATCTTATCATTTGGATTGCTTTATTTCAAACACTAATCTAATCTATAGCAGCTAAATCTTTTTATTTTTACATCCATCATTATCTTCAAATATTGCATGGGTTGGGGTATTAGAATTGGTTTACATGATGAGGATTGACTCAAATACTGGATCACAAATTTTTTTTTTTTTTTGGGACGTGAAAATAGAAAAGAAAGGATGAAGTTTAACCACGGAAGAGGATCGTGCGATGGCTCACCAATGTTAAGGTATACGAACCCCCGTCCCCTGTCTGCTATCATAAAGAAAATCATAAAACGTAGCGAAAACGTAAAACCGAAACTGATGTTTTATTGATTGATGGAAACAGTACACAGTGCTCTCCTTTATATAGGAGATAAATGAGAAAATAAATTAATTCAAAATAAATAAATCTAATAATAAACTATCTTATCATTTGGAGTGGTTTATTTCAAACACTAACCTAATCTATAGCATTTTATCTTTTTATTTTGACATCCATCATTATCTTCAAATATCATCTCTCACATTTTCTTCCGTCTACGTATTTCAAAAGTCTTGACATTGATTAACCCTCGCCTGCTTCTTGTTACGCTGTTAAATATATATATATAAATCCCATTGCTACTGCCATGCTATCTTACATATTGTTTTCCATTTCGAAATAAATTTTTAGTCCATAATTTTTAGATTGCATTTTTATGAGTCACATATGTTCTTGCATCTGGGAACTATTATCATTTACGTATAAAAATCTACGTACAACAACTTTTATTTCTTTTGGCATCTATTATATATCTCTTTTTCAGATGTATGCACGAGACAGATCCGATGCAGCAATCACAGACTCACAATTGGAGGCTATCAAACAAAATCTCTAAATTAAACAAACATGGACTCTCGGAAGAGCCAGACATACGAGCACCGAGCAAATCAAACATACAAACTAATGGACTCCGGAAGAGCCGAAAAAGGCATGCATTGGAGTGGAGATGCCCTCCAAAAATATATGGACTCCGAAAAAATCACCGGAGTGTAGATGCTCTCCAAAATATCAATACTAATGGACTCCGGTAGACCCGGCAGAGTGGAGATGCCCTCCAAATTGTGCTAAGACAAACTCAGTCTCCAAACCCGGCCTCGTTTAAGGGGGTTATTAGAAGATAAAGCCACAAGAGATAGAATCAAAAGAAGAGATAAAATTGTTATATGAAGATAAATTTGATTAAATTTAATTTATAGTGTTTATTTTAATTTATTCAAATAAATAATAGTAGATTTATCTTTATTAAGATTTCTCTCCTATATAAAGGAACAATATTGTATCAATTTATTCATCTTTCAAACACCAAAGACTTTTCTTCCATCTGCGTATTCTAAATTTCTTCATATAACTACGTTGAGAAATTAAGAACCTGGTTAAAAGAAAAGCATTTAGAATCAATAGGATCGTAAAACGGTTGTAGAAATGTTGTACGAAGTGACATTTATTAGAGCCATTCATTTTTATTCTATTTCACATAATGCACTTTGTTAATGTGTGAGATGTTAGAATGAAAGGTTGTAATGTATGTTATTTGGTACAATATTTCTACAACGATTGCATTGTAAAATTTATTAGGGGTGACCGGGTGAACATGGTCCGGTTCGACCGGTTTTTTAATTTTTAAAACCGAACCATTTAATACGGTTTCTAAATTTTGAAACCAAACTAGAACGGTTTTGAGAAGTAAACTATTTGTTCGGTCCGATTTGGTTCAGCTTGGTTCCGGTTTTTACGGTTTTGTTTAGCAATTAAAATTATTGATGGGAAATCACAAAAAAATTTGGTAACAACAAAAGATAACATATGTAATACATTAGTACTATATGTCAGTAAATCTACTGAGATGATTTAACATATATTTTATATTCAACTAACATCTACTATGTGAATCTTAAAGTTCCAAAAACAAACCTTCTTTCAACATCATCCAACACAACAAACTCGACACCTATCATTGAATTTCCAAGTTCAGGACAAACAAGATAATAAAACAGTCATCTCTTACTCATTTCAATTCATCAATAAATCATCAACTTCAAAAAATACTAATAATGAACTAACCGTTATATTATTGAATAACATATATACGTCTCAAAATCCATTAGACAAAGCAATATTTTGAGTAAGCATTTGTTTCATAAGTAAGAGAGAGATAAATAGAAGGTAACTAACTTTCACACATTTCAAATGAAAAAAAAAAAAAAAAAAAAAAAACATTTGATATAGTTTTGGGCTTCATTTAAAAAAAAGAGTTTTAGGCTTCATTTAGTTAGAACATATTCATGGTTTTATTTTCTCCAAAACACTGACTCTGCTTTTGATTATCTCAACAATGTTATTTTTCAACATAATCTAATTATAAGCAAATAAAAGACAAATTTATAAATAAAAAAACTAATGTTTATAACTTCATTTATTGATATAAGATGTCAAACCTTACATATAAACAAATCGGAAAATTTACATTATTAAGTTCATCAACATCATTAAAAAGTATGTCATGCAAATCAGCATTCACATATTTCAAATATTGGTGTTGAGGAAGTAGAAAGAGAAGAAAGAGTTAGCGGTGGTGAGTTGTGAAGTATCACGTACTTGAGATTCTCTTAACAAAATGAAAATTGAAGACAAATCTGTGAAATGATCAACGAAATCTGAATCTTTAGGATATGGAAGTAATAATTTATCAGTAATACATTACAAATACAAAGTTTAAACAAGTTGAGTTGGACCGAAAAGCACACGGATGTTTTAAAGTATTAATAGATGTAGGTATGAGTAATGTGTGTGTGTGTGCACATGTGTATATATATATATATATATATATATATATATATATATATATATATATATATAGAGAGAGAGAGAGAGAGACTCACAGTGGCGGACAAAATTTTTTTTTCAGCGGGATCCGTAAATATTTAACACAATAAAAAAAAAATTACAGGGTCCAAAATATTTTTTTATAGGTAAAATGTAGAGTACATATTTTTATTTTTAGCGGGGTCCGTGGACCCCCATATGCTCAAGGTAGATCCGCCTATGCACACACACATAATCCGGTTTGGTCCGGTTTTAAAAGATTTTTATTTTTTCAAATTGAAACCAAATTGTATTAAACGGTTTGGTTTTAGTTATATGAAAACCGACCAAAAAACCATGGTTTATACCTTTCCAGTTTGGTTCGATTTGTTTCGACCGGTTGGTTTGGTTTTCAGAATTTTTGTTCACCCCTAAAATTTATCCTAAATGTGATGGGTTCTATCTTTTAGCGCTTCCATATTAGTGAGCAAGAAAAGCTAACTAATCCCATTGGCCCTCTATATCCTTTATAGTATTCATATATCGATTGTTAGTTTAAAAGGCCTACGATTTCTTCTGTTTTGATATCTAAATAACTGTATTCTTCTATCGATGATGATGGAGAAGCTGTTGCTACAAGAAGAACATGTTGTAAGATCGAGTGAAGAACAAGGCTCTTCTCAAGGGTACTTATGTCAAATTGCAACCTCATACTATGACTTCTTAAATAGCTCATATCCAAATGCAATGTGAGGATCTCAAGTCCTTGTACTTTATTTAAATTACTGCTGCTTTGTTGAGACCTAAGTTCCTTTTTTTTCTTTTCTTTCTTCTTAATTATGGGATAAGAAGGTATATATGCATGTGTTTCTTAGGGTCTTTTTTATCATTAGTAAAATGTCTTTGTTTACATCTTGGTTTTAAAGTGGGTTTCCTTATTTTCCAAGGGTGATTCTGTTGTGGAGAGGCCCTAATGCGGAGATGTACATGTGGCAACATCTGGACCACACAGTTTCATCCTGTGTGGGGAATTCCCTATTGCATCTGAAACTGTGTGGTCTAGATGTTGTCACGTGTACAACTCTCTATTAGAGCCTCTCCACAACAGAATCACCCATTTTCCAAGTATGCTTAAACTGTTTTGTAATTGGTTGGAGTTGATTCATGTCATGTCTTCCCGCATTTAACAAACATGAATATCTTTTTTGATTTTGTTTCTTCTCACTGAGTATCTATTTAATGCTCGCTCCTTTATTTGGGATAAGAAGGTATATATGCAGGTAGGTACATGCTGGGTTTGACGTCGAGTTTGGAGTGCTAGCTTAGGAGTGTAGCTATGTGGTTGTCCATGCATGTTTTCTTCCGAATAATAAGGCATTGGCGCCAGTAGTGTAATTGTTTCCCTCTTTTTTCGGACATGTTGGTCGTTTGAGATTTTAGCAGCTAATTATTTTAGTTATTTATGATTTAGTTTGATATCAGTTGTATTCAACGGTTGAGTTGAGTGTTTTGGAAGACTCTAGGGGTCTATTTCCCGAGTCTTTAGCTTATTTTCTTCCACGTGAATCTTTAGTTACTCTGATATGACATAAAAACTTACGTGAGATTTAGGGTTTATTCTAAATATCACGTGCCGAATGTTCCATATCTGGCTGATCGAGAACTCAGTATCTGTGTGATAGATGCGTTACACAAACCACTCCAATATTCATATAATGATCTGAAAACATTACAAAACGAAATTGAAATACACAGTTCACGAACCAAACTAGCACTTCCTTCCAGTTCCAGGCGTAAAACACTTCATATATAATAGTGATGAAAAAAGCAAAGGGTGGGGTATATATGATTTTTATTTGTAATATATATAGTTAACAAACCCACTTCTTACTTAGCAGTCTCGGTTTCAGAATCATTATCATGTACATAGCAAGTATGAAGATCTTCATCACACCGACATTGATCACCATATTCTTCGCAGATGACAACGTCAGGACAAGTTTCCCATACAGGACATTCATCGTCCATCAATTTCTTGATTCTGAACGTTGCCGAATGTAGCTTATTCTGATGTAAACTTGCATTATCTGCATAGATATATATATATATATATATATATATATATATATATATAATATATAAAATGGTCAATGATTATACTTTAAAATATTAAAAATTATCGCGAATAATGTACAATATTTGGGACCAATGTTCATGTTTAAATCTTTGAGAGGAGTTCTGGATCGGAAGCGCTCTTCATGTTCATGAAAGAAGCAAAACAAGTGCTACTTTACATAGATAAATTAAACTTTTATGTCAATCTAGGTGCTGACCAATGACCAATGCTATTGTTTACTTTTGACAACAAAAATCTGTCCAAGGTATCTTGTGCATATTATTGTGGTCGATTCAAGTGATAAAACTGGTGCAACTTTGGCTAATTGTGTTCATGATTACAACTCTCCATTTCTTTTTTTGATTCCACGTTTAGGGCCAGCCCTATGGTAAATGAGGCCTAAAGCGGATTGGTTGGACGGACCATTTATCGGTTGGTCGATCAAGCGCGACTGGTTGGTTGGTCAGGTGATATCGGATAATCGGTCAGACGATCTATACCGGTTTCTATAAATAGATACATAATAAAAATAAAAATCAAATAATTTTTTCCACTTGTAACGCGTCGCATTTTTCACACTTTTTATATATATTCCTACTTTTTCCATTGAATTACGTGTGTTATATGTGACTTTGAGCCTTTAATTTTTCTTTCAAATATCACACATTATACAGATCAATTCGATAATATTTTTTTTTATAAACGGATTATATTGAGCTGGTTGGAATTGGATTTACACGATTGTTTTTTAAAGTTAAACATGTCATTTGGGCCTGCCTAATGTGTCGGTCGGCCCTGTCCAAGTTGTATTTTATTTGTCTCGGAAATCTTCATTTTTCTGAAACATAGGGTGCTTACATTCTTCCTATGAGCTGTATTTGACTACACTAGATTTGTCACTCATATGTTCTAAAGAGGCGGTGCAATATTTCGTTTACATCTTTTGTATAAGACAGTGTACGGACCTTTTTTTTTCATCTTCGTCATTTATTAAAATAAATGTACTATTTGGGATTTTTCAGAAAGTTATTTGATTAATTACTCATTTACTCACCTCCCTCTCGAGCCAAGTGATAATTAGCTGCACCTTCCTCGGAGAGACCAATGGCTGCGGTGGTGCCGCTTGTCAGATGGCGGATGCCTTGATGATTAGGAAAATTTGTGGCATTAATAGTAAAGACAACACAAGTGAGAAAAACTGCGATTGCAACTACGAAGAAGACGACTCGAGATGAAGGTTTGGTTCCATGAGGACTAAACATGGTGACAGTTGAAGGAGATGCTCTTCTCTATTGCCTAAACAATGAGCATCCAGTCTTATTTATAGTTTAAAAAGATTTGGCTTAACTTGGAAAGGAGTTTGATTTCAAAGAACACTATTGTTTGCAAATGTCATAATTGTAATATAATAATAAATGGGTGAATTTTTCTTCTAATGAGCCTAGCTAACTAAACGTCTATTTAAAAAATAATCATGATCTATTTATTTTGAGAAATTCTATGTTACGATCATTGTTTAAAGGTTGGACCAAGTGACATACACTAGAGTTTTTCATTTTTACTCTTTTTCTGATAAAATATTTTTATCGTGTGTGAAAGAGTATAAATGTGAAATTGTAATGTATGACACTAGGTACAAGATTTATATAACGGTTGTGTATTAAAAATTTTCATTTTTAAAATGTCCAAACATTAGCTCTTGAGTCATAATTGCAAATGCCAGAATCGTAATATATATAGATTGCCGCCACCAATTATCTTCGGTCACCACAATGACTTCCGGCACCAAAAAATTTACTTCAGATACTACATATTTTTGGGGTTATTTTTTCACAGTAAGCACATCAGCGAGAGTGACGATAAACACCAGAATTTTAACATAGTGAGCACAAATTTATCCCTTTATTATAAACACCCACAAATTGATGTGATCCGTCCCGAGACATTTTATTTGTTTTGTTTATTTTAGTTTTTGGTGTTTTAATGAATAAAACGGCCTTAAGCCCGTGTCAAAAGTTGCTCATATGTTAGTATATTGGGTCAGGTGTTTACTTTTAGCAGGGTTGAGTTAGATTTGTTACAAAATAAAGTGGCGAAAATTACATTGTAATTTATCCCACATCGGTTAGGAGATAGTCAGTCTTTTATTTTGCAGCCTTTATAAAAGCATTCTACTTGTAATATTAAAATCAATGATGAAATCTTTATAATGAAATTGAGAGTTTTCTCTTCTTCCTTGGTCTGTGATTGATTAAGAACATCGCTTGCGAGCGAGTGATCTCTTTGTCGTAGAGATTGCACCCCTTTCGAGAGCTTATCAGCGTTCTTGAGCAAAGCGTTGAGTTGTTCTTGGCCCTCCTCCTAGACTGCTGCCCAGTTAGGTTAGGGTTTCCCGCTCTTATTGATCCTTTCGTCGATCTCATGGGATCGTATCGCATCAGTTGGTAGCAGGGCTCAGCGACGAAGGTATCAAATATCTGCGTATTGAATTTTCTTTTGTTTCAATTTTGTTCCGTACATAAAAAAAATTATATTTTTCTGTTGTTCTTTGATCCTGTTCGATCATCATCATCATCATCATCATCATCATAAAATAAAATAAAAAAATTCTTCTTTGATCCTGTTCGATCATCATCATCATCATCATCTTCATAAAGTAAAATTAAAAATTCTTCTTTGATCATGTTCATGCATCATCCTTGTTATCATCATCATAAAATAAAATAAACCAATTGTTTTATTTTAGTTTGATTGATTTTTCTTTTAGTCGGCCAAAGTAACCAAAAACAAAAACAAAAAAAAAAAAAAAAGGGGGGGGGGGGGAGGGGGGGGGGGGTGACCTAATTCTTGTTATTCAGAAAGAATTCGCTCCCAAAAAAAAAACAAAAAAAAAAAGAAGAAGAAGAAGAAGTCAAAACAGTAATAAAAAATAAAAAAAAAACAGCCTCTATCACACCCAGGGTGTGACACTTTCTGATTTTCGACCAAAAAAAAAAATATAACTTCCGACTCGTTTCTCTTGCATTGTCAAACTTTTCTTGTACTAGTACTCCCTTCTATAACCATTTTCCTTTCTTCCAAACACTCTTTCCCATCCTTATCCTAGTGGTCACATCTAGGTAGTAGGTCTTAGGTTCACTTTTCGGTTGCTCGTATATTGATTTGCTCAACAAATGGTGCTCCTACTACTCAGAGAACGAGGGTGAGTGACAAACACGAGTGAATTTTGAGGTAAGATGTCGAGACATAGTGAAGAGGGTATGACCGATGGTCGGTTTAAGATGATGGCCGACGGCCTTAAGCGCGATTTGCAGAATGACAATGAGACTTTTAAAGAGGAAATTCAGCAGGACATGGCCGGATTGCAGCAAACCATGGCTGACTTGGCCGCCAGGATTAATGAAATGATGAGAGGTAATGATGGTAATGGTGGCAACGGTGGCAATAGGAATGGTGGTAACAGAGGTGATGTGGGTGCCAACGACAACGTTGTTATTCCTGAGGATGACCCAGTGGATAACAATATGAGGCAAGTTAAGATGAAGTTGCCGTCTTTTTCGGGTTCAGTGGATGCGGATGCCTACCTCGAGTGGGAGTCGAAGTTGGAGCAAATTTTTGAGTGTAATAACTACTCTGACGAGAAGAAGTTCAAGTTAGCTCAACTAGAATTCACCAGGTATGCCATGATATGGTTGAGGCAGTTGAATTTTGCTCGGCATTGTAGCCGTGAAGATGAAATTAGTACGTGGACGGAGCTGAAGAGGGAGATGAAAGATCGTTTTGTGCCTAAATCTTATTTTCGTGAGTATTATCGAAGCACGCAAACTATTCGACGGGGCGAGCGTTCGTTGCGGCTTATTATCAAGAGTTGGTCATGCTTTTGGCCAAGGCTAATATACAGGAGACTGAGGCAAAGACTAAGTCATAATTTTTGGCAGGGTTGCGGTTAGATATTGTGAATCGGGTTAAAGCACAGGTGTGTCCTACCTTGGAGGCCATGTTACGTGCGGCTGAGACACATGAGAAGCTTATAAAGGATGGGCAGGAATCTGACCGTCAGTGGAACGAGTGGCAGGAAAAATGGAAAAGGAAATGTGAACGTAGGCAACAAGAGTTTGAACTTAGGCAGCAGCGTATACAGCAAGAGTTTGCACTTAGGGATCAGAACGAAGTGATTGTTCGTGATTGCGAAGTGATGATGTCAAAAGAGGCAGGTGATAGTGTGGTGGAGGTGACTGATGTGCCAATTGTTGAGGATCACGTGGACGAGATAGTTGACGTTGAAGAGGCATCTGTTGAATAATCTGTTGAGAGTAGTGATGAGCATACTGAGGTTCTTGATACACCATCCGAGGTTCCCGGTTTATCTTTGCAGGTAGTTTGTGGTGAGAAACCGGTGCATTGTTTTATGGATCCTTTTGATGTGCGTGTTGACGACGCCCCTACACCATATTGTTCTGATTACATTGCTTCTACGCCAAGTGTTCTTGACATCAATCTCAATCTGTTGGACTTTTCATTTGTTCATTGATGAAGAATGCCTCGTTCGTTCCATGCACCATTGTTGTGATGTCATCTATCCACTTCATATTTGATCCCGGTATACCTTTGCTTCTGCTTGCGGGTTGTTCGGGTTTGATTTGTGATGCTGCTCAGTTCTATGACGTCCTATTGATTCGAGGACGAATCCTTTCCAACCGGGAGGGAATGATGTGATCCGTCCCGAGACATTTTATTTGTTTTGTTTATTTTAGTTTTTGGTGTTTTAATGAATAAAAAGGCCTTAAGCCCGTGTCAAAAGTTGCGCATATGTTAGAATATTGGGCCAGGTGTTTATTTTTAGCAAATAATAGCCGTTTGGGCTTATTATGGTTGAGTTAGATTTGTTACAAAATAAAGTGGCGAAAATTACATTGTAATTTATCACACATCGGTTAGGAGATTGTCAGTCTTTTTATTTTGTAGCCTATATAAAGGCATTCTACTTGTAATATTAAAATCAATGATGAAATCTTTATAATGAAATTGAGAGTTTTCTCTTCTTCCTTGGTCTGTGATTGATCAAGAACATCGCTTGCGAGCGAGTGATCTCTTTGTCGTAGAGATTTCACCCCTTTCGAGAGCTTATCAGCGTTCTTGAGCAAAGCGTTGAGTTGTTCTTGGCCCTCCTCCTAGACTGCTGCCCAGTTAGGTTAGGGTTTCCTGCTCTTATTGATCCTTTCGTCGATCTCCTGGGATCGTATCGCTTCACAAATTGTTTCCCACTAGTAAGCACGGTGGAATGATATACTAGTAGAAAACAACGTGAAATAAAACGAAATAAAGTAACACCGGAATTTTAACGTCTCAAAATGAGACCGGAGCCCACAAAATCTCCGCTAGACATAATTAAAATAAGAAATACAAGTGTTCCACATAAACCAAACTCAAACTACAGCACATATATCTCCAAATCATTTCGAAGCATTCCAATGCTCTCTACTAGGATTAGAGAGAAAACGACGAGACTTTACCAATGCAAAATCTATGCTTGGTCTAGTACAAACCATGGCATGCATCAAGCTTCCAAGTGCTGAAACATACATAACCTTATTCATTCTTTCCTAGCTTCTCGTCATCTATAGACGGACATTGCTTGATACTTAACAAGTGAACGGTTGGGCATCATTCATGCCAAATCCTGAAGCACCTTTTTGATGTACATATCTTGTGACAAACAAATTTTCCCGACAACTTAGTCACGAGTAATCTGCAATCCCGCCAACAATTAAGATATCATCAACATAAAGTAAAAGAATGATAAATCTTCATCTGAGAATCTGTTAACAAGCACGCTGTGTCAGAAGTAGTCTTCCGGTGGCCCTACTCCCCCATGTTAGACTCAAACTTTTTGTACCACTCTCAAGGCGTTGCTTCATCCCATAAAAACTCTTCTTCAACTTACATACAAAGATTCTCATTTCCAGTATATAAATATATATGCGGATATTGATCGAGGGAGAATGAAGAAGATAGGCGAAGATATTGACCGAGACCTGAAAAAAATTAAAAATGTTGTCATGGATCGTGTTCCTCATATTAAGTTAGTTAGTTATATATCTTGTATTTCATTTGTTGTAATATTATAATGGTAAAAATTAGTGAGTAATTGTGAAATCATTTGTCGATTTATTGGATTATTTTGGGATTTAATCTTGTTTTTGAAATCGCGGCAAGAGTTTCACAACCCCTCGTAAATTTAGGGGTTGGAAGTAGGGAATTGCAACTATGATGCATAATTGTATCACAGAGTCCCTCAAAATCATGACATAAGGCCATCAAAAACTATACCTCGCACTATGCTATTCAGGTGTTTTGATCAATGTCAACAGATTCCACGAACGAGACATAAGTGAATAAAATTATTGAATTCTCAAAATTGTGTTTCTCAAAGACGACACGTGGAGGGGTGAAACCATGTATCGTCACTGAACATACCTGACTTGAATTATGGGTCGTTCTGATGGCACTGAATGTATATTTTCTCCCAATAGACTGCAAAATAGAATTATTAATCCAAGTAATAATTTTAAAATTATCAGTGTCTACAATATCCATCAAACTTGCAAAATCTGCAATCCTCCGATTGGTACGTTTAGTTCGAAAACCCCGTAACATCACCCCCACATAGATTTGTTTCCCAAAAAATATCTCCATCACATAACTTCAATTTGAATAATTTTTCCAGTCAAATTGCACACAGTTTGACTGAAGCAAACCATCTTTAGGACCAATCATTATGAAAGAAAAAATATAGGATTAACAATCGTAAAAGAAAAAGGCTGAAATATAAACCAAATACAACCTGTTAGGAGAAACAAATCGAACGAGCCATTAACAACGGTAAAACAAAATAACAAACGGAAGGAAAAAGACAAAACATCAAATTTACATGGGCAATGTGCCGACTCGATCGTCGCACTCGACGAAAAGAGAAAATATTATTATAGAAGTGGAATACAAAATATACCACTTTCTTGAAGCCAAAGACAATAGCCAAAATAGTGAAGCCTAAAGACAATAACTAAAATAATGCGAAGACAATTGAGAGTTTATCTTAATTGATACAAATTCGCACAAATTAGCACACCAAAATAAATCACCCAAAGGTGACATAAATACAAAAGCTAAGGCGGCTATTTCACAAATTCATCCGATATGGGATAAATTTGACTAAACAAATTTGGGCTTTGGCCCATTTTAACAAACCTCCACTTTGGAACAAAGGCCTATGTCCAGAAATAGTAATATTACTCTTTCTTCATAAACTTTAAAAGCCTTCAGAGTGTGTCAAATAAGTCCAAGCACTACTTTGACTTAACAAATGGACGACGCTTCGTAATATCTAATTCTGAAGGGGATGACAAAGGGATTGCAGAAGTGCCAAAGACTGTGGATCCCTGCAAAATATACAAATCACCAGACTTGCAAGATTTCATGACAACAAGAGCACCTTTAATGAACTTTAAAACTCCACCTTCAGCGGTGTCCCTAAATTCAAGATTCTCAAGTGCGCCCAAAGAGATGAGATTTTTCTTTAAATCCGGAACATATCTGACTTTCTTAAGTGTTATGGCAACACCATCATGGGTGTTGATTCTAACCGTACCAGTACCAGCAACCTTGCAAACTGCGCCGTTACCCATCGAAACAACTCCAACTTGAACTGAATCTTACATGGAAAACAATCCCTATTGGGACACATATGATACGTGCAACCAGAATCCAAGTTCCATCATTAGTAGACCTTAATTTATCATCAGCAAAGAAAAAATCTCCATCACTTTCATCTTCTACGAAACCGGCTTGACTAGACTCTTTACCACGCTCTTTTTTCTGTTCACGTCTTTCTTTGTTCTTAAGTCGAAAACAATCAGATTTGGTATGCCCGATCTTTTTACAATAATTGCACGTCAAATCATTATGTCTGCGATTCAAAACATAAATCTCACTATCTGCATCCTTCTTATTTGATCTATCCCGAACTACCAGCACGTCTGCCTGACTCTTACTACTTTCCCCAATTATATCTTTATCAATATGCTCTTTCGATTTCAAAATCAACTTAATTTATTTGTATGAAATAGTATCCTTACCATAAAGCATTGTTTTTCTAAAATACTTAAACAACTGGGGAAGCGAAAACAATAACAACATGGTCTGATCCTAATCATCTGTAACGCCTCGTTCCCGGACACCGAGTCCTTATGCGGAAAAAAACGTTCGGCACATATAATTCTAAATAAATTCAATATTATATGTAAGTCTCTACTACGTCGTATCGAGTTAAACAAAAACGGAAGTTAAAAGACTCGGGTGAAATTCATAAAAGATACTAGAATATAAATTCAAATGTACTAAAGATGGAAAGTGTATCTTACAAGCACGATAATTTAAAACTTACAATACAATGTCTCAAAAGTCAAACAAACTGAAATTACAACATATTATAAAAGAAAAGTACAACATGTCTCGGGAAGAAACTACAACAAGTCCAGTACAACATATAATAACGAAGAAGTGAGATAGTATCATCAAACATCATCCTCGAGATCCTCATCCAACTATGGATCGACCTGTTCATCTTCTCATCACCAAACACAAAACAAGCATGCATTTGAGGTAAGTACAAATGTACTTAGTAAAGAGGAATAAGCTATTGTTTAATTGATTTTTACAACACAAGGTTCATATTTATTAGATTATATCTTTATAAGACCGACTCAACTCTAGGGTTAACTTCACGCTCATCAACATGTCGTGCCTATTTGTTTCTATCTTAACTTATCTTTGTTACATCAGCATCCAAGGGCACTACGCATGGTGCTACTCACCACGAATTATCGATTGCAACCTTATAGTGGATCATACTAATAGCCACGGGCTAGCCCCGATAGTGTACACGTTCGCCGAAGTCCCTCCGTACTTGGTGTCTTATAAACATACGGATTTATTCACTTTTACTAAACGCCACACATCGCGATATAAACTTGTGCCTTACCAAGAATGACATGATGTTTAGTCGTTTACTACTCAAGTATGCATTTTATTAGTCATTAATGACACTACGTGTTTTCAAGGTAAAACTCACTTAACAGCCCTACACCCTCGTTTAGACATCTAGACACAACATCCTACACACATACACATGCATTGATGAATCCTAATTGATCAAAGAACAAGTCATTCATGTTGTTCCGTCGGTCCCGAACATCAACTATTATAAAGAATCCATTCGGTGCAGGAACTAAACACATCAGAAGCTTAATCATGGTTTGTTCATGTTTATTTAATGCTATTAGATCAAGAAAAAACATTTAAAACTCATCTTTGGGTGCGTTATGCCTCTTTGGCGCGCGCTGAACCTCTCTGAAACATTCAGGATGTTCTTGTTGGCTTTTGGCGTGTGCTAAAAGCGCCCAGTAAAATTAAATTACTCTCTGTACGGTTATGGCCTGGCGTGCGCTAAAACCCCTACGCGCACGCTAAAACTCTCTGCAAATTTCAGTATGGTTCTGGTTCCGTTTCGGTGAACGCTTATGCCTTTGGCGCGCGCCAAAATCTTAAAACTTCCCTAAACATGTCTTCCCAACCCAATTCATGAACTTTTAATAGCAAAAAGACAGTAAAAACAACATCAAAACTATTCTTAAACATACCATAACATTCTATACATCAACAACAACCTCTAGGCATGAATTCTAACATGAATTCATCCAAAACACGAACCTTAACATTACAAAACATAATTAAACCATAGTAGAGTCTCTTACTTGTTATCAAGCAATTCCAACACCAAAACTTCAAGAAAAAGTGCATCACTTTTCTAATCTTCAACCAAAACCTATGTTGATCAACATTTAAACTACAATCAATTCTGATCAAGGTTTCTAAACCGAAAGGGCTACGAATTATGCACTTTAAACAACCTAAACATGGTCAAAACTTGATAATCCTCAAAGTAGGGAAAAACTAAACATTTCCAAGTCTTCAACTTGATAGCACCGAAATGATCCTTGTTCTCTCACGATGCAAACGGTCTACTTGAATCTGAAAACGATCAAGAATCTTGTAAGAAATTTGAAGAATTAACTTTTGCTTTTTTTTTTTCCAATTTGAGAGGTGTAGTTCAAAATTTTCGAAGGAAAACTAAAGTCTGAACTTTTTAATGGTAATGGGAGGTTTACTTTCAAATAAAACCTCTCTCATTAACTCCATTAATTTCCACTAATTGCTCATTGAATATCATAAATCCCAAAAATTCTCAATAAATATATTATATATTTATATTTGAATTAATTTTATTCCATAACTAAAATAAACATAGTATTTCGTTCTCACAAATTGACACGTCTACCCTTTCCCGAGAATCGGAATATTATATTCCTCCCCCCTTAAGAGGAGTTTCATCCTCAAAACTGAAACGTACCTGGTAAGTTAGGAAAATTTGGAAACTCAAGAATCTTATCATCCTCGACTTCCCATGTCGGCTCGTTCGGTCAATGATTGCTCTATTGCACCAAAACAAAAGGGATTAACCTTCTCTTGATCATACTTTATTTTCGGGCCATATTCTTTATTGGTTTCTCATCATACGCAAGATTGTCTTGGAGATTTTCTTGGAATTAAATCATACTTGTATTGCTTTGATTCCAAAAAATGTTCACCCTTCTGAACCGGCTCATTTTAGGCCTATAAGCCTTTGTAATGTAGTCTATAAAATACTTTCGAAGATCTTGGCTAACCGCATCAAAGTTTGCCTACCTTTCTGTATTGGTCAGAGTCAAAATGCCTTTGTTTCGGGTCATCAGATGTTAGATAGTTACATTGTAGCCCACGAATCAATTCATTATATGATGCACAAAAGGAAAGGAAAAGACTCCTATATGGCTTTAAAATTAGATGTCTCCAAAGCGTTTGATAGAGTTGAATGGTCCTTTCTTTTACACATGTTAATGAAGCTCGGTTTTAGTGAAGAGGTGGTTACCCTTATCAAACAGTGCATCACAACAGTCTCCTTTTCATTCATTATTAATGGAGAGCGTGTTGGTTTTGTTAAACCAAGTAGGGGTATTAGACAAGGTCACCCTCTTTCCCCGTATCTATTCATCATATGTGCACAAGGTCTTAGCCACTTATTAAAAAAAGCTAATCTCGATAGTAGTGTCCCGGGATTGAGAATAGCTCGGCAAAGTCCACGTATCAACCGCTTATTCTTTGCGGACGACTCTTTGATTTTTTCTCGTGCGGATGTTAATTGTTCTGTGAGTTTGGCCAATATTCTAAATAAATATGAACAAGTTTCGGGGCAAGCCACTAATATTGATAAGTCGGCGGTCTTCTTTAGTAAAAATACTTCACAGTGCAATAATCAAGGTATTTTGGCTTTATTTAACGGGCTATCTGAGGTAAGTCATTCCAAATACTTGGGCCTTCCGTTGGTAGTTAGTAGAGCTAAAAATCAGATTTTTAACTTTCTTGTTGAACGATGCAAAAATAAACTAGATAGTTGGAAGTTCAAGTCTCTAAGTCAATGTGGTAAATCGATTTTGTTATCCTCATCGTTATTTTCCATTCCCAGTTTAACCATGTCCGTTGTCAAACTTCCCAAATGAGTCATTAATAAAATCCACTCTCTTATGGCTAATTTTAGGTGGGGTAACGCTAATAAAGATTTCTCGGGTCATCATTGGATTAAATGGGAGTCGTTTTTTCTTCCAAAAGGAAGAGGTGGTCTTGGATTTAAAAATTTGGAAATAGCTAATACTGTTGCATTAGCTAAGACACTTCGGAGAATCCATTGCCACCCCAACCTTTTGGTAGCAAAAGTCTTAAAAGGAAAATATTTTTTCAAATCCTCCATTTTGAATTGTAAAATCCCTTCTTCTTCTTCGTTCTTTTGGAAGAGCTTGATGTCGGCTCAATGTTTCCTAAAAATAATACTTGTTTTATAGTCGGTAATAGAAAGTCTATAAAAGCCTGGAAGGACCCTTGGATTATTCAAAATCCCTCTTTTTTGCCTATTTCTCACGTTTCTTCTCACAATAGAGATGCTTTGGTTAGTGACTACTTATCTAACAACACTTGGAACAAGGCTAAGTTATCGGAGTCATTTTGGCAAGTAGATGTAAATCAAATAGTTAAAATACCAATAAGTCTAAAAGACACTCCGGATAAGAGGGTTTGTATTTTTTTCAAAATGTGGAGACTTTGTTACTAAAGCAGCTTACAATGCTTGTCTCCAACAAAGATTGATTACCCATTACAATCGTTCTTTGTGTGGTAATGCATTTAATGAAAAATTCTGGAAGAGAATTTGAGCTTTATCACTACCTCCAAAAATAAAGTATTTCCTTTGGAAGCTATTTAGACACATTCTACCTACTTCGGAGGTGCTTCATAAACGATTTGGTTTCGATAATTTAATGTGTTCGGCATGTGGAGAAAATTTGGAGTCTATTGATCACCTTTTCATTACTTGTCAATTTGCGCAAATGGTTTGAAAATTTGCAGGTATTTCTTGGGATGATTTTTTGGCACCGAATGCCTCGGTTAGTCATTGGTGGGATGTGATATCGGTTAACACTCCCATGGGTAGTTGAATGACCGAATAAATTTTTCTTGTTTCATCTTATGGTTCATTTGGAAGGCTCGTTGTAACAGATATTTCAAATCTTTGTTTTGGTCCCCGGATGATACTGCAAAATATGCTAATGAGGATGGTTAGACTTTGAGCAGGCACATCAAGAGGAGAGGATAAATTCTAATATTATTTCCTCTTCTCCTGACTTGCAGCGTTCAGACCCTACTCCATATGTGGTTAGGGCCTATGTCGATGCAGCCTGGAAGCCGGATTCTTGCCTTGCTAGCTATGGAGCAGCTCTTTTCCGGGAGGATGGTACGATTTTGGAGGCTTGGGCATCCCTGAGATCGGTTTCTATTTCCGTCTTCGCAGCGGAGGCTCAAGCTTTACGTTGGTGTCTTAGTAGAAGTCATGCCATGGGAATTAAGAACCTAGTTTGTTTTACTGATAATCAGTCATTAGCTAACTATAGTGAACTTGGCCAGCCTCCCCCTTTTGATTCTGCGACTGTTCTTGATGATATTAGGCTGATGATTTCCTATTTTGACTCATGCCATGTTTTGTATTCTAAAAGAGAAAGCAACGAGTTAGCCCATAAGCTCGCTGCTTTCTCTTTCAAATCTGATGTAGGTATATTTTGGCATGGGTGTACTCCGGTATGGTCCTGTACAAGCTAATATTTTTTAGGGACAATTATCCAAAAGGACGCATATTGGACTTAATTAGGCAAAAAGGACATCCAAAACAAACACTTAGTTATAAGGACAAAAAATAGGCAGATAGACCCAAATACCCTTAATGAAGAAAAATAAATAAATAAAAAGGGAACAGGGACGCTGATGTGTTTTGATTTTTTAATTTTGGAAACGGAAGCAGTGACGCTGAATAGTTGTTGTGTTTTTTTTTTTTTCCTGGACATTCAATGTGAGGTTTTTTTTTTTTTTTTTGGACGGAGAAAGTTGATTTTTTTTTCATTGACCACCGTGATGCATTTACCACCCCGATGCAGTGATCTCTACGATGCATTGACCAACCCGATGTATTGACCACCGCGATTAATTGACCACCGCGTTGCACTGACAACCACGATGCATTGACCACCGTGATGCATTGACCACCGCGATAGCGTGACCACCGTGACGCATTGACAACCGCGATGCCGTGACCACCATGACACATTGACCACCCCGGATGTAGTGATCACCGCGATGCAGTGACAAGAACATTTGCAACGATTTATGCAGCGACATTTGATTTTTGCTAATCGGACTGGACCTATCGGGATGCAGTGACATTTGATGAAGCAACACCGTGATACATTTGATATTTTTCCGACTTAATTTCATAAAATCGATTTCTTTTCTTCATAAAATCGACTTCAAATGGCTATATCTTTTGATATAAAACTACGATCAACACAAATCTTTAACGCGGTGTTAAGGGTGAATTTACACGATTTATAACGCTATATTCTATGTTAAATTCCCCCATATTTGTAGTAATTTGTATAAGAAACGAGTGTTTAATGGAAATATTGAGTAAATGATATTTTAGAAGAGTCAATCGCAAAATAGGTTGATTTATGTGTTGTAATTGTGATTTTATGATTATTTGGACATTATTACGTTTTGCGATGTTTTTATGTGTTATAGATACATGTTTGAGGCTCAAAAGATGATCAAAAGTTGATTAAGTTCGAGCTAATTGATGATAAAAGAGATAATGAAGGAATGAGATAGAGAAAAAAAGAGATAAAGATCAAGAAATCGAGACTCGACCAAGTTGGACGAGCGTCCGAGGTCCCGTCTAGGTTGGACGGGCGTCCATCAAAGTCAACGGGCGTCCGGAGGTGTGATTTTGATACGAGAGAGTTTGGACGCTATCTAAACGAGCGTCTGAGGCAAGTCCAGAACTGAGTGAACGAGCGTCCAACAAGACGGACGGGCGTCCAGTGGCCGACATAGCAGAACCGACCTTGAAAATCTATATATAGCAGCGGATTTCATACCATAATAACTAATTCGAACCCTAATATCTTAGGGGCGGCTCAGGCTGCGTTTTTACCCTATTTTCTTCCAGTTTATGCACTTTAATTTCTAGATTAGATTAGGTAGATTTATGTTCTTTAATTCATCAATTTCAAGCTTTCAAAGGATGCTAAGAGGCTAATCCCTCTCGAACAAGCGTTGTGAAGCCGTCCATCAACAATTCAGATTTTGTTCGTGATTAATTCGTGAGTTTCTACTTCGAAGTTGTTTCTTTTATCATTGTTTATTATTGTGTATTGCAATTACATCGAAAGATCTTTGCTTTTATGATTGTTTATTTGATGAAAATCATGTTAACGATAGATCACCGTGATAAAAGAATAGATCTTCGATCTAACTAAAACGAGAGTTATTAGATTGATTTTCTAGATTAGAAATTGAAAGATTTCACGCCTAGGTTAGAAAGACGTAATCTTTAACATCGAAAGATAAAAGATTAGAAAACGAACTCATCTACGAGAGTAGGAGTTTATGCCTTTGATTAGGTGAATCACGACTTGAGTAGAGATCACGAATTAATCCGAATTAGAATTGAATGTTGATAGGATAGGTGGATCAATTGCTTGTTCGTTCGTTATAATTTGATTTTAATCCTTGAACTTGAGTTGTTAGATTAGTCTACTTTTTCTGCACTTAAGTTTAGTTTAGTTTATCGCTTTCAATCTTTCCTAGCTTTGGATTTCGTCCTCTGTCTAGTTTATTTTCAGCATGTTTGTCCAGTTTTAGTTCCCTATTTAGGTTAGTTTCGTGACAATAGTTAGTAAAAAAAAAACAAAAGCTAGGATTCACAACAGTCTAGTTCCCCGTAAGATCGACCCGGCATTAGCCTCCATACTACGATCCTTATACTTGAGGTTAACCGGTTTATTACTTGTTGTTTTGTATTGATAAAATCCGGGACAAGTTTTTGGCGCCGTTGCCGGGGAACCGGACGGTTTGCCTAGTTTTTGTTTTTGTTTGTTTTTCGTTTTTCTGTGTTAGTTCAGTTTTTTTTTCTTTCGTTTTTCTGCGTTTTAATCCCTGTTTTTAGGTCGATTCCTAGGAAGATTAACCTTTAAGTAGTTAGGATATTGGTGTTTTAGATTAGGGTTAAAGTTTCGTTAGTGATTAGTTTTTTCTCCCCGTTTTTCCCCGCTTTCTGTTTTCTTTACTTTTCTCTCTCGTTCGAAATCGTTTCGTTCTTTTTCTGGAAAATTTTGCATATGAACGAGCGTCCATACCTATGAACGCCCGTCCACTGTAAAAATTTCAACTCTGTTCTGTTTCTAACCCCTCAGACGAGCGTTCGGTTTTCTGAACGCCCGTCCACTTCAACCTCCAGGCAGACGCCCGTCCAGGACCTTGGACGCCCGTCTGTCCTCTTGCTTGAGTTAAAAAAAAAAAAAAAAAAAAAAAAAAAAAAAAAAAAAGAGTAATTTGGCGGGAAAATTAGGCAAGAATTTTTTTTGTGTTTTCGTAACTAGTACGGTGTCAGAAGTCCTGGAAAAAAATTTGATTTTACCAGGAAATTTTTTGCTTCTTTTTCCCCGAAATTTGGCGGGAAAATAATTTTTCTAGAAAAAATAAATTCTTCATTTTTAGGCTTCAACCACCTGATTTTGTAATAATGGCTGCCGAAGATAGACGTACGTTGGCAGACTACGCCATGCCTGGCGCGGTCACAGTCAACCCAGCTATTGTTATCCCGGCCATTCTTACGTACTTTCGAGTTACGACCGGGACTCATTCGGATGATGCGGCATGCATCAATGTTTCACGGGTCCCCTTCG
Organism: Gentiana straminea; assembly: GCA_036785695.1. Taxonomy (NCBI): domain Eukaryota; kingdom Viridiplantae; phylum Streptophyta; class Magnoliopsida; order Gentianales; family Gentianaceae; genus Gentiana; species Gentiana straminea. Next base: position 239,796 of record JAVUPR010000460.1, on the reverse strand, counting down.
AAAATCCTCACACACACGTACACACATTTCGGAGATATGTGGTACGACACGCATTCAAGGTGTGAGTGAGGATGCGATTAAACTTACACTTGTTTCCGTTCTCTTTGAAGGGAGAAGCTAAAGAGTGGTATAGCTCTCTCCCCGCAGAATCCATTACCACTTGGGCTGCATTGGAAAAAGAATTTTTAAGCCAATACTTTCCACCTCGCCAAGACGACCCGTGTTTAAGGGAAATATACAATTTTTATCAAACGGAAACAGAATCATTCTTTGAGGCATGGAAGAGATTTAAGGCTCTTCTTCGTAAATGCCCCCACCATGGGTTAGACTTGCGAGAGGCAAGTCAATACTTTTTTCGGTGGGTTGACCGAGCTCACCAAGGGCATGGTCAATAGTTCATCGAGTGGGGCATTCCCGAGGAAAACGCCTCAAGAGGGTGGGCATTGTTCGAAGACATTGCCAAATATAATTACGCCCCCTCCTTTCAAGTCGTTCGGGCACCACCTCCTCCTCCTAGGATCGAGGAGGTGAAAATGCAAAATGAAATCGCCATGCCGAAACAAGACGGTGGCTACTCTCACGACATCTCCAAATCCGAGTTATCGGACTCCTTCATTTCTACGTAACTCTCAAGTTCGTACATGCTGCGAGAATTGCTCTCGGACGGCCATATGGTTGGCCGGTGTCAATTTAATTCCCCGTTCCTTATCAAGTCAATGCTGTCCAAAATCATGGACAGTATAATCAAGTCGCATGCCAAGTATGTGACGATATGGGGCACACTGCTCGTTTCTGTCCTATGATTGGACAGAACGCAGAGATCAATGCCTTCAATGGCCAGCCGAATCAGAGGCTTGGAAATCAATTCTCTGGCCAGGGCAATTTTCAAAATCAGGGTTTCCGTCAAAGCTTCAATCAAAACTCGAATCTCAATCGAAACCCTAATTTTAATCAGAACCCGAGCTTGAACTCCTCCAATCTAAATCAAGGGTTAAATCAAAGTTGGCCTAACAATCCAAATCCCGCATTTCAAAGTCGGTCTAGCCAACCTTTCTCTCAAAACATTCAGAACTCCCAAGGCCCCTCTCGCGTCGATGATCTTGAAGCTAGATTGGACTCCTATCAGAAGGAACTGAAGGAGCGAACAATAACTTCCGGAGGGAGCAAAATAATAATATCCAAATGTTAATGAGCACAATCAAGAACCTTGAGAAGCGGATGGCCGACCAAAGCAAGCTTCTAGACCATCGTGCGCTTGCCCGCTTTATAGAGAAAAATCCGAAGGGTGGCCTAGTAGCCCAAACCGATTTCAATTGTGGCCAAAGCACCGACCTAGTTCCTTCGATTCCTTATGGCATGCCGAGGCCGGTGCAATGAATCTTAGAAGCGGTACTCAACCGAGTGGTCCCTCTCACCGGGGAAACCACTAGCCCCTCCCCGCCGGTGATAAGGCGGGAGGGGAAGTTGAGCATCTACGTTCCCCCGTTCGCAAGAAAAGACTCGGTGTGGCCGATCCCCGAGAGGTGAAGAAGTTGTAAGTCCTCGGTGGCTGTTCCCCGCGGAATGAAGAATCAAGTGAAAGCCGGGAGGGTGATCCCCGACTAATAAAAAGTCCGAAAAAGTTGTAAGGTGGAAGGACATGGAAGACAAAGGCATCGGTGCTTCCTCAAAGAAAGTATTTTCTCGAGAGTGAGTTGAAGAAGCTTCCATTTCCACCGAGGAAGAGCAACATCCCTCTGAGTGAGGATAAGAAGTATGAAAAGGTGCTTAACCTTTTGAAAAATACTCGGGTAAATGCGCCATTATCCGAGGTCTTGGTCGAGATGCCTAAGTATACAAAATTCATCAAGGATGTTGTGTCTTCGAAAAGAAGTTAGCGAAAATGGATCGGCAATTGGTGAGGATTGTTCAATGATCAATTATCCGGACTTACCAATCAAAAGAGGTGACCCCGGAAAATTCGTGCTCACATTGCGGATGGGAGGCTTAGTCTTTCCAAATTCTTTATGTGACTTGGGTGCATCCATCGGCCCGATGCCATTGTCTCGTGTGTGAGCAAATTGGGTTTACAAAGTCTTCTAGAACCCACTTCCATGAACCTTCGGTTCGCCGATAGATCTTCTAAGAAAGCTTCGGGGATTCGAAAGACATTTTAGTCCGGATCGATAGATTTACCTTTCCCGTTGATTGGTACGTCTTAGATATGGGAAAAGATGAGAAAGTCCCCCCGATTCTTGGGAGACCTTTCCTATCCACGACTAGAGCCCTCATCGATTGCGATGGTGGGCAAGTAACTATTCGAGTTGGTGACCAAGAGGTGAGCTATAGTGTTTCTAAATCTATTCAAGTACCCTCTGGTTCTCCAACCGGCTTTTCCATTGAGGAGTCATTTCATGACTTCAATGACCGTATGGACGAGCAAGTCAAGGCCGTGGAAGCGGAATATGAGCGATTGATCGATAATCCGAATAGCCATGGTGTGGTTAATCTAGATCGGTTAGCGGTGAATTCGATGATGAGTTAAGAGAAGAAGCTTTGGCGTAGGGCCACTAAGTAAGCTCAACGATGTTGAGTTGAAGAGTGGAGATCTTAAATCAAGTCTAGAGGATCCTCCCGTAGATTTGGTACCGAAGCCGTTGCCTAAACATCTTAAGTATGTGTTTTTAAGAGAAGGTGACAAGCTTCCTTTGATCATCTCTCGCCAAGCTATCTCGTATAGAAGAGCTTAAATTGTTAAGCGTCTTGCGCAAAAATGAGAAAGCCTTTGGATGGCAAGTGGGAGATATCAAAGGAATATCTCCCGACATCCGCATGCACAAGATCAAGACTAGTGAGGGTGCTAAATGTGTAAGACACCCCAAAGGAGGCTTAACCCTCACATGCAAGAAGTTGTTAAAAAGGAAATCATCAAACTTCGGACATGGGAATCATTTATGCCATCGCGGATAGTGAATGGGTTTCCCCGACTCAAGTAGTTCCCAAAAAAGGTGGAATTACTATTGAAAAGAATGAGAAGGGCGAAGAGATAGCATTGAGGCTCGTTACGGGATACGAGTATGTATCGATTATCGAAAGCTCAATGAGGTCACACTTGAAAGATCATTTCCCCTTCCATTCATTGACCGGATGCTTGAGCGTCCGGCGGGGCACGCATTCTACTCGTTTCTGGATGGATATTCGGGATACTTCCGGATACCCATCGATCCCGTTGACCAAGAGAAGACTACTTTCACTTGCCCTTATGGGACATTCGCCTACGGGCGGATGCCATTTGGTCTCTGTAATGCCCCGACCACCTTTCAAAGGTGTATGATGGCAATCTTTGACGGGCTAGTTGAAAAGTGCATGGAGATTTTTATGGATGATTTCTCGGTCTTTGGTCAATCCTTCGATGATTGCCTCGATAATCTTGATCAGGTGTTGTCTAGATGTGTGGAAAAGGACTTAGTGCTTAATTGGGAAAAATGTCATTTCATGGTAGATGAAGGCATAGTCCTTGGCCACAAAGTGTCAGCCAAAGGTATAGAAGTAGATAGGGCCAAGGTTGAAGCTATTGAGAAGATGAGTTATCCTAAGAATGTTCGGGAGGTCCGAGGTTTTCTCGGACATGTCGGCTTCTATAGGAGGTTCATCCAGGGACTTTTCAAAGATTGCCAAGCCCCCGTCTACTTTACTCAAAGAAGACGTTACTTTTGATTTTGATGAGAATTGCAAGCGCGCGTTTGAGGAGCTTAAGAGTAGACTGATCTCTGCTCCAATTCTTATATCGCCTGACTGGAACCTACCCTTTGAGCTTATGTGTGACGCATCCAACTATGCAGTTGGTGCAGTCTTAGGACAAAAGCTTAACGGAAAGTTCCAGCCTATCTATTATGCCAGTCACACACTAAATCCTTCTCAAGTTAACTACACGACCACTGAAAAGGAATTATTAGCTGTAGTCTTTGCTATGGACAAGTTTCGTAGTTACTTGTTGGGAGCTCAAGTGATCGTGTGGACTGACCACGCTGCGCTGCGCTATCTCATGACCAAGAAAGAGGCTAAACCGCGCTTACTGCGTTGGATACTGACCCTCCAAGAGTTTGACGTTCAAATTAAAGATAAAAAGGGCAGTGAGAACGTAGTGGCGGATCATGTTTCTAGGGTGTTAAGTGAGGAAAAGGATGAACCAGATGATATAGATCTTTACTTTCCTCTAGAAAACATTATGTTGATAGACGGTTGTCCTCCCGATGTTCCATGGTATTCCTCCATTGTAAACTACCTTCATGCCCGTTATCTCGATCCTGAAATGTCTTATCAAGAGAAGAAGAAGTTCTTCTCTGATATGAAATATTTCGTTTGGGATGAACCTTATCTTTTCAAGATCTGTAAAGATGGTTTGCTTAGGAGATGTGTTCCCGAATCTGAGCAACGCGATATAATCGAGCAATGCCATAGTGGACCCACAGGTGGTCACTTTGGTCCTTGGAAAACAGTTGCGAAGATCTTTCAATCCGGTTTTTATTGGCCAACGATCTTTAAAGACACAGAAGCTTTCTGTAAAGCTTGTGATCGTTGTCAAAGAACCGGAGCTTTGACAAGGCGATTTGACATGCCTTTGAAACCCATCCTTGAATGCGAAGTCTTTGATGTTTGGGGCATCGATTTTATGGGACCATTCCCATCATCTTGCGGGAATAAATACATCTTAGTCTGCGTTGACTATGTTTCGAAATGGGTGGAGGCAATAGCCACTCCTCACAATGATCATAAAACGGTCATGAAATTCCTTAAGAAGAATATCTTTGTGAGGTTTGGATGTCCACGTGCCTTGATCGTGATGAAGGGACACACTTTTGTAACCGACCTTGGAGAAAGTCCTCGAGAAGTATGGTGTTCACCATAAAATCGGCACACCATATCATCCGATGACTAGTGGTCGGTTGAGCGAAGCAACCGAGTCTTAAGAAAATCCTGGAGAAGACGGTGAATAGTCATAGAAAAGACGGAGTCGAAGTTGGACGATGTACTTTGGGCATATAGGATCGCCTATAAGACCCCTATGGGTACATCGCCATATCAAATGGTCTACGGGAAACCATGTCATCTGCCCGTCGAGCTAGAGCACAAGGCGTCGGGCTACGAAGTTTCTTAACTTCGATTCCCAATCATGTGGCAAACACCGCCTTGCGGCGGTTGCATGAGCGGATGAATTCGGACTCCAAGCTTACGAAAGCGCCGGGATTAGTAAGGAGAAGATGAAACTCCTCCACGATGCCAAGATAAAGAAGAGAGAATTCAAGGTCGGTGAGCAAGTGTTACTCTTACAATTCCGGTTGCATTTGTTTCCCGGCAAGTTGAGGACACGTTGGTCCGGTCCTTTTGAGATTCTCCAAATCATTCCCGGAGGTGTTCTAGAACTACGCGGTTATCCGTGACCAACCGTTTCGAGTTAATGGTCAAAGGTGCAAGCACTACATTGGTGAACCTAAAGAAAAACCTTTGATTGTTAAATTTCTCGATATTCTCGGATGTGGTGTTCCGAAGGTCAATGAATTTGACGAGTTTTCATCCGATTTATTCTCCGAGAATGACGGTATTGGTTCAATCGATGTTCTAGCGGTAGTTGGGATATGGAGGAGTATGAAAGAGAGCAACAACTTAAACGTCATCGAGGAGTCGGAGAAGAAAGAACACAACCATGGGGAAACTTAAAAGGTTTGGAGAGCTTTCAAAGATTTAACCCCATGTGTTAGATGTTGTTTCGCGGCCACACTACGACCGGAGCTTAAACGAGGTAGTGGGCGGCGAAAGGTTAAATGGCCCGATCCAGTGAGCTTCAAATGTGTCGAGCTAACGACGATAACCATTAGCGCTACTAGGAGGCATCCTAGATATCCCTTATTATATTAGTTTCTTTCTTTAGTTATTTTTCCTTGTTCTAGTTGTTTTACTCTTATTAGGATTGTGTTGTTTTTATCAGTCAGCCGTCCTAATCTTATACGGGGTCGAAGTGTTGTTTTGCTTATGATTTCCTCTTATCTTTATCTCTATCACTTTTGCGCGATATGGTTTAATCCCTTGTATCCCCGAGATACGTTTTGTGTTGTTTTTCATGTATGCGGGATATTTGCTATAGCACTTGTGAGCTTTCGGATGATGTCGGTTTTCCGGTGGATGGTCCACAATCTTGCGACGTCTTCGATCATTTCGGATTGGACGTACGCCTTCCGGAATTGCCACTTTAGAACTACAATCGCTAAGTACTTTCTTTCTTTTATTTTGCACAACATGAGGACATGTTGTCATTTAAGTGTGGGGGAGGGGATTAGTCGGTATGTATCTATGCACTTGCTTACATGATATTATTTCTATGCTAAAATGATGCTAAATTTTCAAAATTTTTGATTTGTCTCGAGTAAGCAATGCATGTTTTTGTAAGGTTTGTTATAGTCATTGATGCTGTATACCATATTTTTAGTGAGTTAGTTGTTTCACCTGATTTATTTTTCACGAGCCATAGTGAATGATGAGCTATTTTTATAAAGTTATACCCCGTTTTGGATTAGTAGTTTTTGATTTTCTTATAAGTCATGTGCTTAGTGCTACGTATATATCGTGAGATTTATGGTAGTTTGTATTTAGTTCCGTAGTATGACGTACTGTGAATATCTAGAAGTTTGAATGTGATAAGTAACACGGAGCTAATGTCAATTAAAAAGATAAGTTAAAAAGTTGAATTAAATGAAATTATTGGGTGTGTCGAAAGCTAGTCGATGATTTGAGTGAGGTAGGGTATACCACGTATGTCCTATACCACTATGATGACTAAGAGCTCACGACAGTTAGAAAAAGCTGCCTTATGATTGGAGTAAGGTAGGGTATTATCTCGAAATGTCCTATTCTGCTATGAGGGCAATAGCTTCTTCTAATGTGTGTTTAAAGTGAAATAGTTAAATTAACTAAAGAATCGGTACGAAATTGAATATAAGGCTTAGTTTTCGTTAGTCTTATCCCCAGTATAAACTGATAGATATGCTGTAGGGAGTATCCTCTGAGTATTTCAGAAAGGCCCTAGATATATTCGATCATTCTTTTCGGGATATGCCACGTTTGTAGGGTGCATCTTATGAGTGTCATTTATTACTATTCTATGAGGGGGTATTAACTAGTTTTACTTTGAATTCCTCAAGTTTGGATTTAGTGGAAGTTTTCTATGGCTATGCACACACACTCGGGTGAACTTCTGATTTATTGAGTCTATGATATATGTGTTGAGGTGTTTATATTCTTTCCGAGCCTTTATCTTGTTTTTGTTTTGCTCGGGACGAGCAAAGTTTAAGTGTGGGGGAGTTGTTAAGGGTGAATTTACACGATTTATAACGCTATATTCTATGTTAAATTCCCCCATATTTGTAGTAATTTGTATAAGAAACGAGTGTTTAATGGAAATATTGAGTAAATGATATTTTAGAAGAGTCAATCGCAAAATAGGTTGATTTATGTGTTGTAATTGTGATTTTATGATTATTTGGACATTATTACGTTTTGCGATGTTTTTATGTGTTATAGATACATGTTTGAGGCTCAAAAGATGATCAAAAGTTGATTAAGTTCGAGCTAATTGATGATAAAAGAGATAATGAAGGAATGAGATAGAGAAAAAAGAGATAAAGATCAAGAAATCGAGACTCGACCAAGTTGGACGAGCGTCCAGGTCCCGTCTAGGTTGGACGGGCGTCCATCAAAGTCAACGGGCGTCCGGAGGTGTGATTTTGATACAGAGAGTTTGGACGCTATCTAAACGAGCGTCTGAGGCAAGTCCAGAACTGAGTGAACGAGCGTCCAACAAGACGGACGGGCGTCCAGTGGCCGACATAGCAGAACCGACCTTGAAAATCTATATATAGCAGCGGATTTCATACCATAATAGACAATTCGAACCCTAATATCTTAGGGGCGGCTCAGGCTGCGTTTTTACCCTTTTTTTCCGGTTTTTTATGCACTTTAATTTCTAGATTAGATTAGTTAGATTTATGTTCTTTAATTCATCAATTTCAAGCTTTCAAAGGATGCTAAGAGGCTAATCCTCCTTGAACAAGCGTTGTGAAGCCGTCCATCAACAATTCAGATCTTTAGTTCGTGATTAATTTGTGAGTTTCTATTAAAGTTGTTTCTTTTATCATTGTTTATTATTGTGTGATTGCAATTACATCGAAAGATCTTTGCTTTTATGATTGTTTATTTGATGAAAATCATGTTAACGATAGATCACCATGATAAAAGTTTAGATCTTCGATCTAATAAAACGAAAGTTATTAGATTGATTTTCTAGATTAGAAATTGAAAGATTTCACGCCTAGGTTAGAAAGACGTAATCTTTAACATCGAAAGATAAAAGATTAGAAAACGAACTCATCTACGAGAGTAGGAGTTTATGCCTTTGATTAGGTGAATCACGACTTGAGTAGAGATCACGAATTAATCCGAATTAGAATTGAATGTTGATAGGATAGGTGGATCAATTGCTTGTTCGTTCGTTATAATTTGATTTAATCCTTAAAACTTGAATTGTTTAGCTTTAGTTTACTTTTTCTCGCTTTAGTTTAGTTTAGTTTATCGCTTTCAATCTTGCCTAGCATTGGAGCAATCCTCTGTCTAGTTACTTTTCGCATAGTTCCCTGTTTAGGTTAGATTCGTGACATAGTTAGTTTAAAACAAAAGCTAGGATTCACATTCGTCTAGTTCCCCGTAAGATCGACCCGGCATAGCCTCTACACTACGATCCTTGCACTTGAGGTTAACCGGTTTATTACTTGTTGTTTTGTATTGATAAAATCCGGGACATCAACAATTTATGCAATGACATCGACAATCATATATGCAGTGACATCAACAATCATATATGAATGACATCAACAATTTATGTAGTGAAAACGGCAATCAAATATGCAATGACATCAACATTTTTGTTGAATTTTTGTCCTGAAATTAGGATGATTTTTTAGGGGAAATCGAGCTTATGAGCCACGTCGAGCTATATCGAGTACTTAGCCAGTCGAGTTTGATGTTGTCTTTTTATGGCTCAATCGAGCCCGAACTTTTTTAGTCAATTCAAGCTCGAGCCTAAGGAGTATCGAATAACACAATAACACCAACATTTTATGAAGTGACATCAACACCCAAATTGCAAAAACAAAAACTTTGTAAATTGTATATGCAGTGACATCGATGTCACTGCATCAATTCTCTAACTGTAAATGCAATGACATCAATATCACCGCATCAATTTTATTCCAAATCATACACAAACCCACCATCAACGTATAGCTTTTCTTTCTTTGTTTCAAGGTGATGCATGTTAAACTAATTTATCATTATTACATCATGATCAACGGTATCGATACACGATGTGACACTCGTTGTGTCACAACAGTTGTGTCCGGATAATTACTCAAAAAAAAGGAAGAAAAAATAAAATATCATCCAAAGCCTTTCATAATCATACCAAAAAACCGTGTGCTACGGAAAGAGTGTAGGACAAAAGAAAAAAAGCTAAAAATGGACTCATATTTTGGGACGGAGGTAGTAAGTAAATAAAGAAATGACAACTAAACACAAAGACGTACAATGTAATAAGCAACAACGTTAAGAGAAAAAAAATGCAGTGACATTAATGTCACTCCATCAATTTTATTCCAAATCATAAATCCACCATCAAATTCCACCCCGATGTAGTGACGATTTTCTAAAGGAGTCTACAATGGAAATATACTACATCTACTATTGTGGCACAACACCGAGACTGACACCAATCCGGATCTACCAAGCAAATCAACCAAGCATCCGTAATGTTCCATTCCAGGGTCAATGCCGTATTTTTCCTTCATGTAGCGAAAATAGTACCTTCCCTGATCAATCAGCCTTGAATGAGCACAAGCGCTTAAGATGTTCACAACGGTGATGTAATCGGGAGTTGGTTTTTTCTCCTTCTCCATATGTTTCAGAAGCTCAATAGCAGCCATCCCTTTACCATTGACGAAATTCCTTTATGTCTCAGCCCATTAAATACTTCAAAAGCATTGTCTAAACATCCACATTTGCAGTACATGTCGATTATGGTCGTAGCCAACTTCGAGTCTACTTCGATTCCGGTCTCTTTAATGTGCTTGTGTATCCATTTTCCTTGCTCCAAAGCTCCTAGACCAGTACAAGCAGATAACATACTTGCAGCAACAAACTTGTCCACTCGAACATTCTCTTTTCTTAATTTTTTAAACAGAGCCAGAGCCTCTGCAAACCTATTGCTCTGAACATATCCAGCGATCATCGCATTCCAAACAACGGCTGAGTTTCTCCGTCTTTCCATTGGTATCGACTCGAAAACTTCATAAGCCTCATGAATATACCCCGAATGAGCATAGCCAATTATCATTGTAGTCCAAGAAACGTCATCTTTATACACCATATTATCAAACACCCTTTTGGCATCCTCCAGATTGTTGAAATTCAAGTACATATGAATCAAATTATTCTGTGAGAACCCATCAATTGAAAACCCATGCTTTATTACATGAGCGTGAACTTGCTTCCCTTCTCGAAAAGCATCACCTACACAACGAGCTCTGATAACCGAAGGTAAAGTAAAGTGATTGGGTGCTACAGACTTTTCAACCATCTGGATGTATAAAAGCAGACAGTTTTGGGAAGAATTCAATTGCAAATAGCCTCTGATCATGGTGTTATAAATGAAGGGATCTGGACTGAGCAATGTGTCGAACACTTTCACAGCATACTCCAAGTTGCTGAATTCAGAGCTAACAAAGAGTTTAATGACTCTCCCCATTGCGTCGTTGTCGGAGGAAAGGCCGAATTTAATGATTCTGGCATGATGTTGCTTAAGCTCTGCCATTTTCGAGCATGATTCTAGTCTTTCGAAGTACAAGTTTGGAGAGTGGATTGTGGAAGAGCTGGAGAGTTGGGCTACACGACTGGAATGTTTAAGGAGATGAGGGTAATTTTGTCGGTTTGGTATTATTTTGTCTTTAAAACTAATGGTTTTTTTTGGATGTCCTAAATGCCTAATTAAGTCTCAAAACACGTCTTTATAAACAAATAACACTATTTTTTATTAATGAATCAACTCTAAGCAACTACAGAGGTGTTATATATGAACCTGCATTGATGTTGACCAATATCCATCGTTTACCAGCAATTATATTCTTTTTATTTTATCGATCTTTTTGGCCATATTTGATTTTACCCATCGTTTACCAGCATGAAAGTGATATATTTTAATATTCACCAACATGCAATATTTTTATTAGGTTTGACCCCTGAATTCCTGATACCCAGTAGCTAGCTGCATCTTGACAATACAATACAATGAATCTGGGGCTTTTGACCTGCCAAAAATAATATCACATTAGTTTTTTTATATACATAGATACATATTATATATATATATATATATATATATATATATATATATATATATATATATACTAGTGTGCGTTGCCGTGCAAGGCACGGCGAAGAACGGCCCTGGAAAGAGTTTCAAGAAACTGAAAAAATGACAGAGAATTGTCGGGAAGAGACTTGTATTTTGATTATCTGAGATTGGCAATATAGAGCAGCATCAAAAAACCGTAAGTCATGCATGGTAAATTGTATGACAGATTATTAATGGCTTATGAAGGAGTAGCAGATGCAATTTTTAAAGTACAATACATAATAAAGGCTTTGGGTTGCCAAGTAGTCTTTTGTTACATAATTTATCTTACATTCTGGGCTAGAACTTCCAGGGAATACATGTTTTGCCCAACAAAATACATGATAGAACCAAAAGGCATATTGCTAAACCATTAGAACTTTACAAAGTGCAAATGGTTTACAATATGCAAAAGCAGCATACGTGCACCTTTAGTACAATACATATAAGAGCAAATAGTTACTGTCTATGAAATGGACAGGCTTATATTACAAAACACCAGTTTTTTGCAGCATTATCAGATATTAGTTCAACTTCTCCTTGTCTTCCTTGCCTTTCTTGACAGGGCTCTCTTTCGGTTTTTCATGCTCATCCGGACCTTTGTTGACATCAGTAGGTTCTTTGCAAGGCATTATCTCATCAATTGGTTTCTCATCCTTAGTAGGTGGCATGGACATGAAGTCTAGGCTTCTTTTGGCTGGTGGAGTTGATGTTTCAGCTCTGTTTCTTTCATTCATTCCTTCAATGTTTGACAGTTGTTTTTTGGTATTGGGGCTGAAGAATTGAGCATCATCAGTAGATGCAGCTTCCTCTGGTCCAGGCAGCAGCAATGTAGGCACAGTAGGAACTGGTTTAATTGCATCCACAGTATATGTTTTCACAGCAGCATATATAGCGAATCCCTGGAACGCCTGGGCTACCTAGTGTGTTGATGTCATATTTCTTAACGAAAGAGACGACTTGAAGCTTATCCAATGCTGCGTGAAGGTCATCTTCCAGACCCAAACCCTTTGGAAAAATGCAAACCGAGGAAAAAAAATCGGCCATAAGGCATGAGCGAGAACGTGTAATATTTTGTCAACGATACTTACAAATTCATGTGAGTCTCTCGAGTTGTGTTGCGGTGATTCCAGTCAAGCGTTCAACATCGGGAGTGGTCAGTACAACACGTAAAGACTTGTCCTCTCCAGTGAGTTCCACGGGTACACGACACCTAAAAAGAATAGATAGTTCAAGAATGATGTTACTACACATGAAAATTATAACAAATATGTAAGATATATGATATCAGAATGACAGTGTATATATACTTGAATTCAACGTCTCTCATTTCACCACAAGAAGAACAACGAAGGAACCAATCAGCACCAGCCTTTACATTTTTGCTACAGTTTCCACAAATACTCAGATAGTATTTCTTTTGGGTTGGTGTCAACCGTAGCTGACCAACAACCCAAGCAGTATGTACCTAGAATGTAAAAGACTTGTGAGTAAAGCAGTGTTATTTACGGTGTAACGTGAGAAAGTATCAATTATGAGGTCTGAAGTAGGAGGTGGCAACAATATATCAGTTTGTTTGTATGCTTCGTTACGCAGCATCTGTGTGATCTCAGTTTTGTTGTTAATGTACCTATACCGAAAGTCGGAGTAAAGATATTAAAACATATATACTACGCAGAAATAAGAAATTGCACAAGAAGTTTGTTTTTTACCATTCCTTGAGTGAAGGATTGTCACTCAATGGAGGATCGATCAGGATGTATGAGAACATTCTAGTAGCCAATGAAAGCCCTGCATATACAACAACAAATGGAGGATAAAATAATTTGAGGTACTTAAATTCTCGCATTTTAATCTTGTTGAAATAAACCGAACGGTAAAAAATAAATCGTCCTAAACCCAATCGGGTTGCCGGTCCCTTGACCGGATCCGACCCGGGAGAACGATCGGATCATTTGTACTATTTCTTTATGTTTAAACCCAATGCATATATAAAATGGCTTATTCTTATTCGTTGTCATATATATGTTCTTTTAAAGAACCAATTATGAATTGTTATATGATAACGTCCTTAGTATTAAACTGTGATAGAGAAACCATGATAGGCGATTATGGTTGATGAGATCTCTAATCACTTTAATAAGTTTGATACTTAAATGTCTCTAGGCTGATGTACTATTAAACAGGGCATTGATAGTATAAACAGACTAGCACGTATTGGATGTCCTCTGTCTTTAAGGGCAGGGATAGATCTCGTCTATCGAAGTGTAGAGACACTTGGACTGTACGTGGACGTGTATTGAGAATGCGTACGTTAAGATCGACCCACTTACACGGATAAGTGTCACACTATGTGACGGTTGTGTAATTATCCTTAGGACCGGAGTCTTCATGGCATCACGGTGTGGATTGTCATGCTTTGACACTATTGAGGTTTCCCTTAGCCACGGGGCGATCATGCGGGTAGTGATTGGGTATGATACCGAAGCATGCGGAGTATACATGATTGGTCGTCCGGGAATCGCGTATCCTATGATTGGGATCGAATATCCGAAAGTGGCCTTCTTATAAGGAATGTCTTGTTCTCGTGAATCTTTGCAAAGTGGGAGTAAACGTGTTACTTCGAGAGAACTTGATATCCAGATTATAAGATACGGTCGTTGATGTTTTGACACTCGACTAACGACCGTATGGATATTATTACAAATGATAGGATTGTAAGTTACACGGTAACTCGTTTCACATGAAAGGTAGTAGTCATTGCATTTGACTCTTCCGATGATCGGGGGTCACGGTGTGTTGCTGACGCTATCCCGTGATCGTTAGGCATGAAGGGTATTTTAGTAATTTGCACTTTGTGTCTACGGCCAACATATTCGGAAGCCTATCGGGTCACACACATATGAACATCGTGCCGGATTAAAATGTGGTTATAGATGATAACCAAATAAGGAAAGTTTATCTCGAGGCTATAAGGGTTATAGTGGTAAATTAATATGGTGGTATTTATTTATTATGAATAAATATAATACAAGATATTAATTATGATGATTAATTAAATATGTATATTGATACATATATTTTCGAAATTAATGATATATGATATATATTGATTTTGCAAATTAATTAATCATAGCATTATATTAATTAAAGAATTTTCCATAATCCAATTTATGGAAACTTTGGGCGCCACATTCATTGTGTGTATGACACACTTGGATTGTGCAATTTAATTAATAAGATTACCATAATATTAATATGTGATATTAATTGATTCTCGAGAAAATAGATTTATGGTAATAATATAATTTACATTCAATATAAGATATTGGAGAATTATAAATTATGGATTCATTTAATATAAGATATTAAATTAAAAGAGATAAATCAATCACATTAATTGTTTTTCCTTATTTTATTGGAAAGAGATTTTTCTTCTCCTCCTCTCCAAGCAATAGGGGCGCTCTCTCTAGTATAAATAAGAGGGCTTGCCAAGCTCTTTTGTACACCATTCTTCCAAGAGCAATTGTTCTTGTGAAAAATTGCAAGAACTCATAGTTCTTGTGTAAGAAAGAGGGGGCTTCCTATAGTGAGTTTGTGAGGGAGGAAAAAGTCCGGTCTAGCAACCGGAGCTTTCCAATAGCAATCCATGGTGGGATTCCGGCGGGCGTTCGTGTGGACCGGCGGTAGAGGCCGAACACTCGGGGCGGCTCCATGCCGAACTACTCTCCTTAGACGGTCAAAGCGTCGATCTTTTAGATCAACCAAGGTAACCACCGTCTACTACTTATTTGTTTATTGCTTAAACGAAGTCGATCTTGGGTCGATAGGAAATAAAATTTTGAATTCCGCCGCGTTCCCGCGTAGATTTCCTAACAAAGGGTATCGTAGAGAGCTTCGAGCTTAAGCAATAAGCGTGTTTATTTGCGTAGTTAATTTTATCGTTTAAATCACGTAATTAAAAGATGATATATTTTGATTCGTAAAACGATACACAAAAAGAAATTTTTTGTTTTGTGTATTTTATGTTTCAATATAAGTTCATAGTTGTGATTGTACGATAGATGCAAGATTTAAATCACGAAGACGATGAGTCGAGGTTGAGTGATGGATTCTCGGTGAACCCACTCTTCGATAATTCGATGTGCTCGATTTTTCGTCCCGTGATATTGATTGTGCATAGACATCTCGTTGTTTAGTAGTGTCATGGTTTATGAAACCAACGACGTCCCTTTTGATTACGAATCAAAAGGAAAGAAACAAAAAGTGATTTAATTTTAATTTAATTTTAGAATAGTTCTAATTGATTAAAATCAAAATTAAAATCGTTTAAAATTAATCGTTAATTTTATTTCGATTAAAATCATTTAATTAATTAAATGTTAATTAGTTAATTGATTAGATAAAATTATTTAATGGATTAAATGTTAATTGATTAATTAAGACGCAAGTAGTTAAATTTTAATTTTATCTTTTTCATAAGATTTAATTGTATGGATTAGATAGTGTAGATATAATATGATTATATGGACCCCGATTGATCATGGACTCGACCGATAGGATATATGTGAATGATTTAATTTTCTGTTGGTTGAAAAGATGTCCTAGGCCGTTATGAAGAACGTGACCTAGTTTATTTTCTGCATTTATCCCATTCCCGTTGGCTCCCCCCGTGTGCGGCGGGTATATTAGATAGAATTGAATGTAACAAGAATGGAGCATAAGATGGAGACCAAAGAAAGACGAAAACAAAGATCCCATTGGAGAATGGCGCATTGAAGATCCTATTGGCGGTTGCGCCTAACCTTAGATTGTGACCCGCGGTTTCGTCGCTTGTATTCGAAACCGCACCTAGAAAAGTCCATGATCATACCGGTTACTTTACGCATTTATTTATTTTGTGCTTGTATTTATTTTATATGATACGATAGATGCATGACTAGGCACGATCTAGATAAATGCGTAGGATGTATGTTTATAGAGATAGACATATTTATGATGAGACCATAATTAAAATTAATTAAGTGAATTAATTTACATAAATACTTCCACCTCAAAAGAATCAAGTTGAAATTGCCTCCCCATATTATAATGACGGTGAAGAGCCCTTGTTCGGATCCAACTCATCACCAAAGCAAGCGGGGTTGACCTACCTCGGGTATATCGTTATTATCGAGATATGATCATATGAGATCTCATGAATATTAGGGTTATGACTTGACTAAGAATTCTCTCGGCCACCAGCCAAAGCGGGGTCGTTTGGATTTTAGAGGCAAGGGTTTGACCATTTCATAAGATGAAAATTTGTCAAAGAGTTGACTAGTCAAACAACAAGAGTCGTATAGGATACGATTGACAAAGGGATGTTGTCTACCTATTATGCTATTTTCGGCCCACCACCCAAAGCGGGGTCGGGTAGTTTAGTGGGATCTTGTCCACTAAAGAAATTAATAATTCTTGAAAGTCAATTGGAAGTAGTTGACTAGTGGGAGCAAAATCATAAATCAAAAGACCATTTTTGATTTTGCGTGTATATATAAACAACAACACTCATTTATTTTCATTTTTTAAGTTGTAGTTTTAGCAAACTTTATATTTATGTTTTATTCTCGATTAGTAAAACCAAATTATGATTGTTACCTTTTGAGAAACGTTCTCAAATATGGTTAAGTAATTTTAATCCTTTTAAAATGAGCAATGACACGAGAGATCCCGTTATAGTAGTTAGAGACAAGGAGGCTACATATATGATGGAGTACTCCAAGGCTTTAATTATTAATGAAAGCGGAAGCTCATGATATGATTAAATCATTTGAAATAAGTTTCAATGAATTAGTCATAAATTGGATACGATCCAAGATGATCATTCAAATCATACGATGACAATTAATTCAAACGTTGGATAAGAATGACCACGTCGAATTTTGGAAAGGTTGTTTTCAAAATTGTAAGATTTAAGTATCGACTTAATTCTATCATTGCTTAAAGGTTAATTAAATAGTCAATGTTTTGAATACGATTCAAAAGGATGAATAAACTATTTAATAAACTTTAGATTTTCTTTATGAAAAGAAATTGAAAACATAGCTCTTGTGATCTTTCTTAAGTCTTATGAAGACTACAATAAGAAACATTTCTCAAGTGCTTAAAGGATTAAAAAGGAAAGTTAGGGCATGTGCTCAAATAGAGAACTTATTGAAGTTTCTATTCTAGGCAAGTGAGTTGAGATAAATCTGTCTAAGTTCAAAGTCAACTCTAAGATATATGATATATTACGAGTGTGATTAAATTAGAAAGGTTAAAACAGATATGGAAGGTGAAGCAAACGTTGTAACACTTACCACATTCTGGATCTAGTAAACTGATAAGGGAACTAAATAAATGTTATTATGTTCCAGTTCTTATGAAGAACATACTTTCAGTTATTTGTTAGGATTTGGTAGACATACTCAATTGTAAAGAATAAATGTTATTCCGATAAAGTTGGAGGGTCACTGAATCTAACATACTAGATTGATGTCACTATATAGTTGATATATGTGATGAGATCTCAACTAAATATTTGTATGGTCGTTATTCTTGATTTGTGGTTGTTCTAGGCATAGTCTCTCTGGAAGGGAAGCGTGTAATTAAGCGTCATTCTGATGCTGCTGAACCATATGATCATGAATCATGTGGGTTATACGTACCTTATCCAAAGAGGACTAAAGTACCCTTTTAAGAAAAGGTTATGAAACCTAGAAGTTTGACTAGAGCCTAAACATACCGATGTTTGTTGGCTCATGATAGTTAATATCACAAATAAATGTTTATTAATCTCTATGACTATTTTTAGAAATAGTTGAACGTACTTATTGAAGTACGATAATTCGGAAAGCCCGAAAAGTTCGAGCTAGTACGAATATGAGATTGATGAGCTACTTAGGAATTAATCTTCAATTGGATTGAAGTATTTAATACCTGAAGGGTGTTTCAGAAGTCGTCTGAAAGGGAATAAGATTCTTCCCTTGAAGGATACCATCTTTGGGATACGCAATTAGATTGTGTTCCCAAAATGGAAACAACACTTTATATGATGAAGGTGTGACGCAAGCCATGCGAAGTATCCCTTACCCGTTTCGGGATAGTGCCCTTATACTTAACCGAGTTCCAAAGAATAAAGGTTGAATAAATTCCATATTAGATATGGAAGAAGATAATGTCGAATCTATCTTAACCGATGATTTGAAGTTTTCATAGGCTGAGTCAGAAAGGCTTGGAGCCTAGTACGACATATGCAACTTTGTGGAATATCTTAGCTAGCACGCTGGATATTATTTACTTGTCCGCGGAGCAAAATGTTTGTCTCCAAACATGTCTTTGTCTTCTAAAGGAAGTGTTTCTTCCAAAAGAAACAAATGGGAGTGAATCGTATCTCAAAAGAGTTTGAGAACCACAAAGATACATTCAACCAATGGAACATGAGCGTACGCCGCATAGCGATGAGGTGTAGGACACCGCTCGCGTGCACACAAAAGTTCTGTAAGTCTGTGGATAACCTCAAGTCTGAAAGGGTTGTTGGTATGTTCATCTTGAAGAATGAATATCTCACGACTTATGAAAGAATGTTTGATAGGCAAGATTGAGAGATATGGCTAGGAGCCATAATATCTGAATTGGATTCCATCAGTGACAACCATGTTGTGAACCTAGTTTGTCCTACCTGCAGGGAATGTCCCTGTAAGACTGAGCCCGGTTCTATTCAGACTATGCTTGTTATAACTTCGTATCATGACTATATGATAGTGTTGAAGACGCTGGGCAGACAGCTCAATGCTCATAGACTATAACATGATATGTGAGCCCACGAGGTCCATTTATGGACTTAAACAAGTTTCTCTAGACATTTCTTTGTTTGATAATCAAAAGAGTTTGATTTAGTCAAAAGAAGGATATGCCCATGTGCAAGATGGATAGTGGGAGTGTGTTATGATTTTTGAGCAAGGTATTAGATATCTCTCTCAGGAATTATCACCCCATGTCACAATCAATTAATGTTTGGTAGTTCAAGGTCTTTACGAAAACACTTGGATTAGCAGTTCTTGGAAATAAGAATCTATAGCGATAGATTTAACTGCTGTTAGATTATAGTTTACCTACATAGATCACGATAGGAGACACTGCTAGCCCGTGTTCTCAAGGTCTATCTATCTTAGGACGTTAGTCCCAAAGATGAGGTAAAAGGATGATACTTATGAAAGGTTTCCCTCTCTACGGAAATTGGAACCATCATAAAAGTTATGCTAGAGGTTCACACTCCATGAATAGTCATGAGCAAGTATGAAAGTAATTCTAGCAAACGTCGAGAATATCCTTAAACAAGTTAAGGAAAGTTCTTAGTTTATTGAAACTTGGAATTAGATAAACGTAGATATACGTACGTATATCCTAAGTCTTATGAAGGCGAGTGGGAGCTACGGTCCGGGTTTGCGCTCACTTTATTTAAAGTGATACAAAGGAGCTAGAAATGTTCTAGCTTATGGGCCGCCGTAAAATCTACAACTAGGCCAAAACACGAGTGCCTTGGAGGCTAAATGGGAGCAAGATACATGGATCTAGAGGTTCATTCCCGAACCTTGTATGGTTCTTCCACTCTTTCTATATAGCCGATATAGTAAGTGCATTCATTGCTTGGAGCAAGGACCAGGGTCTCGTCAAAGATTCGTGTGTGTGTTGAGGCAGTTCTTTTGACTTGGTCAATTCGAACATGGTGTGAAGATAGTCTGAGTCCCCACGGATAGCGATCCGTTTATGGCTAGGGCTGGTTGCGAGTATTGCATGAGATTCTTGAGTTTCAACTTGGTCTTGTGTGTGCAAGTGATTGGTTTTAGGCCAAGTGGGAGATTGTTGAAATAGTGTCCTAAACCCAATCGGGTTGGACCGGATCCGACTGGGTCGGATCATTTGTACTATTTCTTTATGTTTATGCATATATAAAATGGCTTATTCTCGTTGTCATATATATGTTCTTTTAAAGAACCAATTATGAATTGTTATATGATAACGTCCTTAGTATTAAACCGTGATAGAGAAACCATGATAGGCGATTATGGTTGATGAGATCTCTAATCACTTTAATAAGTTTGATACTTAAATGTCTCTAGGCCGATGTACTATTAAACAGGGGCATTGATAGTATAAACGTACTAGCACGTATTTGATATCCTCTCGTCTTTAAGGGCGGGGATAGATCTCGTCTATCGAAGTGTAGAGACACTTGGACCGTACGTGGACGTGTATTAGAGAATGCGTACGTTAGACGACCCACTTACACGGATAAGTGTCACACTATGTGACGGTTGTGTAATTATCCTTAGGACCGGAGTCTTCATGGCATCACGGTGTGGATTGTCATGCTTTGACACTATTGAGGTTTCCCTTAGCCACGGGGGATCATGCGGTAGTGATTGGGTATGATACGAAGCATGCGGAGTATACATGATTGGTCGTCCGGGAATCGCGTATCCTATGATTGGGATCGAATATCCGAAAGTGGCCTTCTTATAAGGAATGTCTTGTTCTCGTGAATCTTTGCAAAGTGGGAGTAAACGTGTTACTTCGAGAGAACTTGATATCCAGATTATAAGATACGGTCGTTGATGTTTTGACACTCGACTAACGACCGTATGGATATTATTACAGCGATAGGATTGTAAGTTACACGGTAACTGTTTCACATGAAAGGTAGTAGTCATTGCATTTGACTCTTCCGATGATTGGGGGTCACGGTGTGTTGCTAGACGCTATCCCGTGATCGTTAGGCATGAAGGGTATTTTAGTAATTTGCACTTTGTGTCTACGGCCAACATATTCGGAAGCCTATCGGGTCACACACATATGAACATCGTGCCGGATTAAAATGTGGTTATAGATGATAACCAAATAAGGAAAGTTTATCTCGAGGCTATAAGGGTTATAGTGGTAAATTAATATGGTGGTATTTATTTATTATGAATAAATATAATACAAGATATTAATTATGATGATTAATTAAATATGTATATTGATACATATATTTTCGAAATTAATGATATATGATATATATTGATTTTGCAAATTAATTAATCATAGCATTATATTAATTAAAGAATTTTCCATAATCCAATTTATGGAAACTTTGGGCGCCACATTCATTGTGTGTATGACACACTTGGATTGTGCAATTTAATTAATAAGATTACCATAATATTAATATGTGATATTAATTGATTCTGAGAAAATAGATTTATGGTAATAATATAATTTGCATTCAATATAAGATATTGGAGAATTATAAATTATGGATTCATTTAATATAAGATATTAAATTAAAAGAGATAAATCAATCACATTAATTGTTTTTCCTTATTTTATTGGTAAGAGATTTTTCTTCTCCTCCTCTCCAAGCAATAGGGGCGCCTCTCTAGTATAAATAAGAGGGCTTGCCAAGCTCTTTTGTACACCATTCTTCCAAGAGCAATTGTTCTTGTGAAAAATTGCAAGAACTCATAGTTCTTGTGTAAGAAAGAGGGGCTTCCTATAGTGAGTTTGTGAGGGAGGAAAAAGTCCGGTCTAGCAACCGGAGCTTTCCAATAGCAATCCATGGTGGGATTCCGGCGGGCTGTTCGTGTGGACTGGCGGTAGAGGCCGAACACTTGGGCGGCTCCATGCTGAACTACTCTCCTTAGACGGTCAAAGCGTCGATCTTTTAGATCAACCAAGGTAACCACCGTCTACTACTTATTTGTTTATTGCTTAAACGAAGTCGATCTTGGGTCGATAGGAAATAAAATTTTGAATTCCGCTGCGTTCCCGCGTAGATTTCCTAACAGGTTCGTCAATCAGTTCCACCGGTATGTCATTGGTGATAACCCATGAAAAAGGATATGGTCCCACTTTGAAGAAAGAGTAAGCAGGAGTCAAAGCAACATTCGAAATCATGTAACGTTTGAAAGGCTGCAAAGATGTTGAGAAGTAGCGGAAGTCGTTTTCGTAAACAATTCCTGAGACTTTGGTTCCCTATAAATCCAAAACACATAAATGCAGCAATGGTCACGGATTTTATGCAATGAAAAACAACAAGTAATAATCCGGTTAACCTCAAGTATAAGGATCGTAGTAATAGTGGTTAATGCCGGGTCGATCTTACGGGGAACTAAACAATTGTGATTCTAGTTTTTGTCTAACCTAAACTATGTCACGAAACTAATCTAAACAAATAAATAAAACAAAACAAAACAGAAAATAAAACTAGACAGAGGATATAGTCCAAAGCTAGGAAGAATACGGGTTGCGAACCTTTAACTAACTAATCAAAGATGCAAATAAAAGTAAACTAACTAAACAAATTCATGTTTTAAGGATTTAAATCAAGTGTATAACGAACAAACGAGGATTGATCCACCTATCCAACAAGCATTGATTTCCTATCTCGATTATATTGTGGTTTTTATCTAGGTTGTGATTCACCTTATCTAAATATGAACCCTAATTCCTTAGAAAGTTCATCTATTAATCTATTATCTTCCAATGCAAGATTAACGCGTTTTCTAACCAAAGGTGCAAACTTTACGTTTATAATCTAGCAATTAAACCTATTAACTTCCGTTATGATAGATTCAAATTACTATTCTTATTCATGGTGATCTAAGGTTTATTAAGATTTCCATCAACAATAAACAATCAACACATGCATATCTTCCGATGTAAAAGCAATTAAACATATTAAACATGAATAAGGAAACAACCTTTAATAAAAACTCACAGTATAATCGATGAAAACGAAATCAACAATTGTTGGATGGCTTCACAATACCCGTTTGATGAAGCTTTTAGCTTCTGAACATCCTCAGCAACTCAAATTTGCAGAAACAGTGCATAAAAAGGTAACTAATTTAACCTAAATCTAAAGTGCATAAAAACTGGAATAAAAAGGAGAAAAACGCAGCCTAAAGCCGCCCCTAGGTTTAGGGTTTTGAATAATGAGTATATGGTATCTCCTAGGTGGAGAAAACAGCCGCTATAAATAGATTTTGAAGTCGGTTTCATTAAGTCGGCCGACGGACGCTCGTCCGCTCTCGTGAACGCCCGTCCAGATAACCCTGACTGCTTCAGACGCCCGTTCAGATGGCGTCCAAACTCTCTGTATCAAAATCGCTCCTCAGGACGCCCGTCTGCTCTATCAAACGCCCGTCCACTCTGGACGGGACCTGGACGCTCGTCCAACTTGATCGAATTTTGATTTCTTGACCTTTATCTCTTTTTTCTCTAAATCATTCCTTCATTATCTCTTTTATCATCAATTAACTCGAACTTAATCAACTTTTGATCATCTCCTGAGCCTCAAACATGTATCTATAACACATAAAAATATCACAAAAATGTAATAATGTCCAAATAATCATAAAATCATATTAAAAGCACCAAAATCAACCAATATTGCGAATAACTTATTTAAAACCTCATTTACTCAATATTCCCGTTAAACCCTCGTTCTTATACAATTTAGTACAAATACGGGGAAAAATATCATAGAATATAGCGTTATAAATCGTATAAATTCACCCTTAACAACTCCCCCACACTTAAGCTTTTGCTCGTCCCGAGCAAAACAAAACGAAAATTAAAGCTCGAAACGAAAACAGACATCTAAGACAATATAGCATAGATCAATAAATCAGAGGTTCACCAGTGTGTGTGCAAAGCCACAGAAAACTTCCACTAGATCCAAACTTGAGAAACTCAAAGCAAAACTAGCTAATACCCCCTTTAAACTAGCGATAAATGACACTCATAAGGTGTACCCTACAAACGTAACATATCCCAAAAAGGATGATAGAATATATCTAGGGCCTTTCTGAAATACTCAGAGGATAATCCCTACAGCATATCTATCAGTTTCTACTGGTGATAAGATAGACGATAACTTAGTCTTATATTCATTTCATACTAATTCTTTAGTTGATTCAATTACTTCACTTTAAACACACATCAGAATGAGCTATTGCCCTGTCATAGCAGAATAGGATATTCGAGATATACCCTACCTTACTCAAATCATAAGGCAGCTTCTTCTGACTGTCGTGAGCTTTTGGTCTTCATAGTGGTATAGGACATACGTGGTATACCCTATCGCACTCAAATCATCGACTAGCTTTCGACACACCCAATTTATTCATATATAACTCAACTTTTTCATTTGACATTAAGTTACGTGGTACTTATCACATTCAAACCTAAGATATTCACAGTATAACATACTTCGGATCTAAATACAAACTATCATAAATCTCAAGATATATACGTAGCACTAAGCACATGACTTATAAGAAAACAAAAATCACTAATCAAAAGGGGTATAGCTTTATAAATTAGCTCATCATTTACTATGGCTCGTGAAAAATAGATCAGGTGAAACAACTAACTTACTAAACATATGATATATAGCTCGGATGACTATAAAAATAACGAACAAAGAATATGCATTTGCTCACTCGGGACAAAACAAAAACAAAAATGTCGGAAAATTTTCGAAAATTCTAGCTCATTTTGCATAGAAACACATTGATATAAGCAAATGTGTAGATACACGTCATTCATTCCCCTCCCCCACACTTAAAGATCAACATGTCCTCATGTTGTGCAGAATTAAGGAAAAGATAAAAGACTTAGCTGATTGAAACCGATACACGAATCGTCGGTCAGGCCGGAGCCTATATAGTGACACTTAGAACTCGTAACCAGACAATGTAGCTCGACAAAACCGCTAAAAAGATACCTGCACGACTTGACAAACACGGAAACATCTCGGGGAAAACGGGGAATTATACCAGAATAAAAAAGAGAAAACGAGTAATAACAAAAGATAAAGCATTAAATACATCCAAAAAGTGGAAACAAAGTAGAAGCGAAAGTACGGATGCCGTATGGTTTACATGATCCATCGGAAAAAAAGTAACAGTAGCAAAATCAAAAGTACAACGAAGCATATAAGGGAAAGTATCAAGAATACACAACCATCGAATCAAAGAAAAATAAAAGCTAGAATCAGAAAAACGATATCAAGGCTGGCTCGGCGCCGCAGAACCATCAGCCGGAGGATCAGAAGAGGGTCCAGATGGTGGTGCCGTAGTCCTCTCCGCCGAGTCAGGCTGCTCCTCATCTGAAGATGACTCAGGCCCATCCAGGACGTCCGTAATGGCCTGCTCAATCTCAGCTGAATAATGGAAATCCATGACGCTCGGATTGAAGATTCTGTCGTCCCTTGGCCGCCGGCCTTCACTGATACACTGCAGAATCGTCAAAATGTTGTTCTGAGACGTCCTTATGTCCTCCAGCCAGTCTCGCACACTGTTGCCCATACTGAGCCTCATCCGAACCGAAGGAGATGAAGTAGGAAGTGAGAACGCTCAAGGCGGTGCTGATGATGAACCAGGCTCACGTGGTGCCCCTGACTCTGACTGACCCGAAGGCTTACCCTTCTCTCTCTGTATAGGCCTCGGGTTCTTCGGTTTGTGATCGGCTCCATACTCAGGTACACCGGCATCAATACAGAGACTGTGGATCAGGTGAGGGATAATCAAGCAACGAGTATAGATCTTCGATTAATAGCCACCTCATCATATAATGCCCGTCCCACATCCACATTCGGCCAAATGTTAACGCATACAAAGATGCCTAGGTCACCAATATGAAAGTGTGTCAAGTTGTTCTTAGGCAACAACCGACTCGAATGAATCGACACCGGACTTTCCGGTCCTCCGTCCAGTCGTGGTAACCAACTCCTTCCGGTCTCCTCCCGGCCTTAACGTCCAAGCCACATCCGGGCAAACTCTCAACCTTAACTCCTCCAAGGGATCCTGCCCCAAACTCTGTCTATGTACAATCTCCTCCTTGTAGTCCCGACCCTCAAAAGCCGCTAAGTTGTATTTCTGATTAATCACCTCTGGTGTAAATGGAACTTCCACCCCTCGAACCACAACTACCTTCGTCTCCAAGTCGGTTTCTGAACAATTAGCATAAAATTCCCGAACTAGGGAACCATTGACCGGGGTAGTCGGGATCGTCATCAAGGCATCCCATTTCCGGTCTCTTAGCAACTTGACAAACCCTGGATCTACCTTAGCTTCCAATGTAGCCCTTTCTATCAACATAGTTCTCGAGAAATAGTGCTTGGTATACGCGTCGTGGGCCCTAGGGTTCACGAATCTACGAGGCAGAGGCATAGGGGGTACGGTTTTGGCTTTCTTCCTAGGTTGAGCAGCCCTAGTTTCAGCCGGTTCCTCTTCCCGGGTAGCACCTACAACCTCCTCGACCCTGGATGATGCTCCACCTTTCTGAGCTCTCGGCATCCTCACCAAGGGAATATCATCATCCGTCTCAGACTCCGAGGTTGGTTCATCCCTCAAAGTAGTCCTAGTTTGGGTGGCTCTAGGGGGTTGCTCTCGAATACTAACACCCCGGTTCGGATCAACCAAGGTCGGATCAAACTCTTTACGCTTCTTCCCGGCCTCCCGGGCCACTTCCTTACCATGCCGCTTCACCACTGCCTTCTTATGAACCATTGTTCAAGCCTAGACTAAACCAAACAAACCCAATTCGCAACAAGATACCCGTTTAACATCCAAAGCGGGATTTCAACACAACCAAACCACAACCACAACCATAATCATCACCAAACAACCCATTCATCACCCATCACAACACCATATCACCATAACAGAGCAGACAGAAACACAAAACCAGGAAAAAAAAAAACGAATTAAGGTAATATTCAAGTGAACGAGCCGACCCGAAGATCGAACTCGCAAAAACGTGAATAAAATCTAGAAAAGTTGTTACTAACTTACCAAGTAGGGTGAGTAGATGCTGATCGAGATGAAAACGAGTCCAAACAACACAAATATGGCCTCCAAAATCGAATTTTTCTCCCAAAAAGTCGGACTGAGGAGGATGCTGATTCTCCTAAAATATGGCGTGTTGGGGAATTTGGCTATGAAAATCGAAGAGAGGGTGTCAAGAGCGGTCTATAGCACTTGGAATCGCCCTAAATGGTTTAGAATTGAAGATTTTAGGGCAAAAGGAGGGGAAAAGTCGGTTTTTGCGTTTGAAAATTCAGAAAAGTGAAGGTTCACTGTCGGAGGGGGTATATATAGACAGAGGTTGGACGCTCGTCCAACTCAGTGGACGGGCGTCCACTGGGAAATCAGATGAACTGGACGGGCGTCCAGTTTATTAGACGCTCGTCCAAGAGTTTAAATCACATACAGGATTGGAGGGAATAAAGCAGACGGGCGTCCAGGATTAGTGGACGCTCGTCCAAAAATTGGTCAAGGCGGACGTTCTGGACGGGAGTCCAAGCAGTATAAGTGCAAAAATTATAAAATTTCCATTCAAATCAAATTCAAAATTGCACTTTCTTATTAAACTCAAATAAAACTTCAAAAATACAAATAAAAATCAAACGAAGTACAAAAAAAATTACTAGAGAATAAATAAAAACAAATAGAAAACAGTGGGTTGCCTCCCACCAAGCGCTTTTGTTTTGCGTCGTTTGCTCGACGAAACAACCTAACCACGCTAGTCCTCGTAAATTTCCGACAAATCCACAACTCGGATAAGACGGCGGAGCATGTCAATCGCCGGAGGGAAATCATATTCATCTTGCAAACCCCAATCCTCACCGCCTACATTAACACCTCGAAAATGCTCGGCTTGCGGCACTAGCGCTAAATCTGTCGGCATCGGATCATTCGGATTGTGTATGGACGTCTAGAGCCGCCCGTAACTCCTCGCAGTAAAGTCTCCACCTCCCGAACAACGGGGAACAATGAGAACATAGGTGACCGTCTTGACGCGGGTACTAATGTCAAAATCTACATGCAAAACGATGGTTCCTCCCGGTCCGTCATCTACAGTAATGAGTGGAATCCTCCTAAGGAAAGGTAACTCCTCTGGCTGAACACCGAAATCTATATCTAGAAAGCACAACTAACTGACAGATAAAAACAAAAACTTAATATGGCTAAAACTGAATAAACTAAACTTAAATACTAACACTACCAAAGCATAAAACAAAAACAACTAGAAGAATGATATCTAGGTTGCCCCTAGTGGCGCTGGTTAATGTCGTTAGCTCGACACCGTTTAAAGCTCGGCTGGATCGTGCCATTTGACTTTTCTCGCCGCCCACTACCTCGTGTAAGCTCGATTAGTAGTGTGGTCGCGAAACAAAGATCTCACACATGGGGTAAGATCTTTGATAGCTTTCCAAACACGTTTAAACTTCCCCATGGTTGACTTCTTCTCCTGCTGAGTCTTCTGATGATGTTTAAGTTGACGCTCCTTCCATCACTCTTCCATATCCCAACTACCAGCTAGAACTTCTTCAGATTTACCATTACCGTCATCCTCTGAAAATAGGTCGGGTGAAAACACATCAAATTCTTCGACTTCTGTAGCACCACACCCGAGGACATCGAGGAAACGAACAATCAAAGGCTTTTCCTTGGTCTCACCAATGTAGTGCTTGCACCTTTGACCATTCACTCGAAACGGTTTACCGCTATAACCGTGAAGTTCTAGAACGCCACCAGGGAATGATTTGGAGAATCTCGAAGGGGCCGGACCAACGTGTCCTCAACTTTCCAGAAACAAATGTAACCTAGAGTTGTATAGAAGAACTTGTTCGCCGACGTGGAATTCTCTCTTCTTAATCTTAGCATCGTGGAGTAGCTTCATCTTATCTTTACTAATCCTGGCACTTTCATAGGCCTGGAGTCTGAATTCGTCTAACTCATGTAACTGCTGCAGTCGATGTTTCCCACAAGATTGGGAATCAAAGTTCAGAAACTTTGTAGCCCAATAAGCTCTATGCTCTAACTCGACAGGCAGATGACATGGCTTTCCATAGACCATTTGATATGGAGATGTACCCATAGGGGTTTTATAGGCAGTTCTGTATGCCCAAAGTACATCATCCAATTTCAAACTCCAGTCTTTTCTATGACTGTTGACTGTTTTCTCCAGGATTTTCTTGATACTTTGGTTGCTTCTCTCAACCTGACCACTAGTCATCGGATGATATGGTGTTCCTGTCTTATGACGAACACCATACTTTTCGAGAACTTTCTTTAGGGGTCGGTTGCAGAAATGCGTCCCTTCATCACTGATCAAGGCACGCGGACATCCAAACCTCACAAAGATATTTTTCTTTAGAAATTTCATGACCGTCTTATGATCATTGTGAGGAGTGGCTTGAGCCTCCACCCATTTAGACACGTAGTCTACGCAGACTAAAATGTATTTGTTACCGCAAGATGATGGGAATGGTCCCATAAAATCGATACCCCATACATCAAAGACCTCGCATTCTAGGATGGGTTTCAAAGGCATGTCAAAAAGCCTTGTCAGAGTACCGGTTCTTTGGCATCTATCGCAAGCTTTACAGAAAGCTTATGTGTCCTTAAAGATCGTAGGCCAATAGAAACCGGATTGGAAGATCTTAGCAACGGTTTTCCACGGACCAAAGTGACCTCCAGTGGGTCCACTGTGGCATTGCTCAATAATATCCCGTTGCTCAGATTCAGGAACACATCTCCTAAGCAAACCATCTTTACAGATCTTAAAAAGATAAGGTTCATCCCAAACGAAAGATTTCAAATCAGAGAAGAACTTTTTCTTCTCCTGATAAGACAATTCTGGATCGAGATATCGGGCATGAAGGTAATTTACAATGGAAGAATACCATGGAACATCAGGAGGACAACCGTCTATCAACATAATGTTCTCTAGAGGAAAGTAAAGATCTATATCATCTGGATCATCCTTTTCCTCACTTAGCATCCTTGAAACGTGATCCGCCACTACGTTTTCACTGCCCTTTTTGTCCTTTATTTGAACGTCAAACTCTTGTAGGGTCAGTATCCAACGTAGTAGGCGCGGTTTGGCCTCTTTCTTAGTCATCAGATACCGCAAAGCAGCGTGATCGTCCACACAATCACTTGAGCTCCTAACAAGTAACTACGAAACTTGTCCATAGCAAAGACTACGGCCAAAAGTTCCTTTTCAGTAGTGGTATAGTTAACTTGAGAGGGGTTCAATGTGTGACTGGCGTAATAGATAGGCTGGAACTTCCCCTTGATCTTTTGTCCTAGAACAACACCAACAGCGTAGTTTGATGCGTCGCACATAAGCTCAAAAGGTAGGTTCCAGTCGGGCGATATAAGAATTGGAGCAGATATTAAACGATCCTTAAGCTCCTCAAACGCTTGCTTGCGGCTCTCATCAAAATTGAACTCAACGTCTTCCTTTAGTAAAGTGGATAGGGGCTTGGCTATCTTGGAGAAGTCTTGAATGAATCTTCTCGTAGAAACCGACATGTCCAAGAAAGCCTCTCACTTCACGCACATTCTTAGGATAGCTCATCTTTTCGATAGCTTCTACTTTTGCCCTGTCAACTTCTATACCTTGGGGGGAGATTTTGTGGCCAAGAACTATTCCCTAATCTACCATGAAATGGCATTTTTCCCAATTAAGTACTAAGTTCTTTTCTACACATCTGGATAACACTTGATCAAGATTGTCAAGGCAATCATCAAAAGACTGACCAAAAACCGAAAAATCATCCATAAAAATCTCCATACACTTTTCTACAAGCCCGTCAAAGATAGCTAGCATACATCGCCGAAATGTAGTCAGGGCATTGCGAGACCAAATGGCATTCGCCTGTAAGCAAATGTACCATATGGGCAGGTGAAGGTGGTCTTTTCTTGGTCAGCTGGATCAATGGGTATCTGGAAGTATCCTGAATATCCATCTAGGAAACAGTAGAATGCGTGTCCCGCCAGACGCTCAAGCATCTGATCAATGAATGGAAGGGGAAAGTGATATTTCATGGTTACCTCATTGAGCTTTCTATAATCGATGCAGACTCTGTAACCAGTGACAAGTCTCAATGCTATTTCCTCTCCCTTCTCATTCTTCTCAATCGTAATTCCTCCTTTCTTGGGAACTACTTGAGTCGGGGAAACCCATTCACTATCCGCGATGGCATAAATGATTCCCATGTCCAGAAGTTTGATGATTTCCTTTTTAACGACTTCTTGCATATGAGGGTTGAGCCTCCTCTGGGGCTGTCTAACACATTTTGCACCCTCATTCGTCTTGATCTTGTGCATACAGATGTCCGGAGATATCCCTCTGATATCTCCTACCTGCCAACCAAAGGCTTTTTCATTTTTCTTCAAGACGTTGATTAGTTTCATTTCCTCTAAACGAGAAAGCTTGGCAGATATAATCAATGGAAGCTTGTCACCTTCTCTTAAAAACACATACTTAAGATGTTTAGGCAACGGCTTCAACACCAAATCTGCAGGGGGGGTCTTCTAAACTCGACTTGAGATCTCCACTTTTCAACTCAATATCACTGAGTTTACTCTGTGGTCCCACTGCCAAAGCTTCTCCTTCCAAAAATTCTTCCTCAAAATCAGCTGCTAATTGATCTAGATTGACCACACAATGGGTATTTAGATTTTCAACCAATCGATCATATTCAGCTTCTACAGCCATGACTTGCTTATCCATATAATCGGTGAAATCATCCGTCATATAATCAATGGAAAAGCCGGTTGGAGGGCCAAAGGGTACTTGAATGGACTTTAAGACATTGTAACTCACCTCTTGATCACCAACTCGGATAGTCACTTGCCCACCATCGCAATCGATGAGGGCTCTAGCTGTAGATAAAAAAGGTCTTCCAAGAATCAGGGGGACGTTTTCATCTTTCTCCATATCTAAAACATACCAATCAACTAGAATGGTAAATCTATCAATCTGAACCAAAACGTCTTTCAGGATCCCTGAAGCTTTTTTAGAAGATCTATCAGCGAATTGTAGACTCATAATAGTGGGTTCTAGAAGGCTTTGTAAACCGAGCTGTTTGCATACAGACATTGGCATAAGACTTATAGAGGCACCTAGATCACACAAAGAATTAGGGAAGACTAGACCTCCCATTAATACCGTAAGTACGAACTTGCCAGGGTCACCTCTTTTAATTGGTAAGTTTTCATAATTAATCATGGAGCAATCCTCACCAATTTGCCTTTCCATGCCTGCTAACTTCTTTTTCGAAGACACAACATCCTTGATGAATTTTGTATACTTAGGCATCTCGACCAAGACTTCTGATAATGGAAGATTTACCTGAGTATTTTTCAAAAGGTTCAGCACCTTTTCGTACTTTTTGTCCTCACTCAAGGGAATGTTGCTCTTT
Source organism: Gentiana straminea (assembly GCA_036785695.1). Taxonomy (NCBI): domain Eukaryota; kingdom Viridiplantae; phylum Streptophyta; class Magnoliopsida; order Gentianales; family Gentianaceae; genus Gentiana; species Gentiana straminea. Next base: position 207,031 of record JAVUPR010000460.1, on the reverse strand, counting down.
CTCGGTGGAAATGGAAGCTTCTTAAGGTCACTCTCGAAAAGACTTTCTTTGAGGATGCACTTACGCCTTTTTCTTCCGGATCTTTCCATCGAACAACTTTTTCGTATTTTTTTGTAGTCGGGGGATCGGCCTCCCGACTTTCGTTTGCTTTTTCGGTCCTCGAGGGATCAGCCACTTGAGGATCACCAACTTCTTCACCTCTCGGGGGATCGGCCACCCGAGTTTTCTCTTGCGGTTGAGGGGAGTGTAGGTGCTCGGCTTCCCTCCCGCCTTATCAATGGCGGGGAGGGGCTAGTGGTTTCCCTGATGGGAAGGACCACTAACTTGAGTACCGCTTCTCAGATTCATTGCACTGGCCTCCTCTTTACCGTATTGAATTGATGGCACGAGGTCAGTACATGGGCCTTTGTTCAAGTCAGCCTGAGCAACTTGACCACCCTTTGGATTCTTCTCGGTGAAACTGGGCAGCTGCCCTGGGGGTCTAGAAGCTAACTGCTCAGCCAGTTCCCCAATTTGTCTCTCAAGATTCTTCATTGATCTACTTTGCTCCTCCAATTTAGCTTCAAGATTGGTAGATTGGGAGGGGCCTTGAGAGTTTTGGAAATTTGGAGAATAGGGCTGGCTGGGCCGACTTTGGACTGCAAAATTAGAATTGGCGGGCCAATTCTGATTGAACCTTTGAGTAGGATTGGAAAATTTTGAATTTTGGTTCTGATTAAAACCAGGGTTTCTATTGAAATTTTGATTCGAATTAAAATTTGAATTAGGATTAAAACTTGAAGGTTGACTAAACCCTTGGTTTTGAAAATTATTCTGGCCAGAAGACTGATTGAACCTTTGATTGTTCTGGCCATAGAATGCATTCAATTCAGCATTCTGGCCGTTCATATGACAAAATCTAGAAGTGTGCCCCACCTTGTCACAATTCTGACATGTGACTTGATTGTACTGTCCATAATCATGAACAGCATTCACTTGATAAGGTGCAGGGGGATTAAATTGACACTGGCCATTCATATGGCCACCGACAAAGACGAGTTTTTCGCGATGCATGTAACCCGAGGGTTCTGTGGAAAAGAAGAAGTTTGATTTATCGGATTTGAAACTTGAGGTGTTGCCATCTCGCTTCGCGATGGCGATCAAACTTTGCAAATTGACTTCCTCAACCTTGGGAGGAGGAGGTGCTTGGATTGCTTGATAAGAGGGGGCATAGTTATACTTTGCAATGTCCTCAAACAATGCCCATCCCTCTTCGGTGTTTTCTTCGAAATGCCCCACCGTAAGAACTATTGACCATGCCTTTGGTGAGCTCGGTCAATCCCCTAAAGAAGGTGTTGACTTGCCTTTCCAAAGGTGGCAAGCCATGGTGGGGACACTTTCTAAGAAGAGACTTGAATCTCTTCCAACATTCGAAGAAGGATTCATTCTCTTTCGATAGAAAGTGAATATTTCATTTAAACACCGGGCCGTCTTTGAAGGTGGAAAATACGACTCAAGAACTCTCTCTCGAGTTCGGCCCAGGTGGTGATAGATTCGGAGGGGAGAGAGGTGTACCACTCTTTAGCCTCTCCTTTCAAAGAAAAAGGAAACAGTTTAAGCTTGATCGCATCCTCATTTACTCCTTGGATGCGTGTAGTACCGCATATCTCTAAGAATGTATGTAAGTGAGTATGCGGATTCTCTTATTGATAGCCATGAAAGATTGATGCATGCTGCATCATCTGGATAAGTCCTGGCTTTAGCTCAAAGGTTTGTGCAGTAATGGCTGGGATAACAATAGCCGGGTTGACTTTGACTTCGCCTGGCCTGGTGTAGTCTGCCAACGTACGTCTATTATTAGCGGCCATTATCACAAAATCAGTGATTTCCTTGGCTAGTTGATCTTCAAGATCTTGCTCGGCTCTGTCTGCCAGAACCGCAGAATGGAAAATCTGCCTGTTTGGCCGGACTACGGTTCGCTCGGGGTCAGGGGTGTATCATAACGGTCCCTTTTGGCTCCGAGTTTGCATAAACCGGACCAAAAACAAGTGAAACGAAGCCTAAAACTAAGAAATTAAAAGCCTAAACTAAAAATTAAAAACCTAAAGAAAAGAAAAGGAAAGAAGAAAAGGAAACAAAATTATTGAAGAAAAAGGGACCAGACGGACGTCCAAGGGTTTGGACGGGTGTCCGGGTGGAATTTGGACTGGACGGGCGTTTAGTGGTCCAAACGCTCGTCTGAAAGGAAGAATACTTGAACGGGCGTCCAAATTTTATGGACGCTCGTCCGAGTGAATAAAAACGAACGAAATTGATAATTTTCCGGCGGACGGGCGTCCAATTTCCCAGACGCCCGTTTGGTAGCGGGAAAATCAGAACAGAATCAGAAAAATTGCAGAAAAGAAGGGAAGGTAAGACAGAAAGACAGAAGAGAAGAGCAGAGAACTAATCACAAGAGAACCATAAACCCTAAGCTAAAACCCTAATTAACTAATTAACTAAACGTTTATCAACTAAAAACAGGAATTTAAAACGAAATAAAAACAGGAAAAACAAAAACAAACAGAAAAACGAAAAACAAAAACTAGACAACCGTCCGGTTCCCCGGCAACGGCGCCAAAAACTTGTCACGGATTTTATGCAATGAAAAACAACAAGTAATAATCCGGTTAACCTCAAGTATAAGGATCCTAGTAATAGTGGTTAATGCCGGGTCGATCTTACGGGGAACTAAACAATTGTGATTCTAGTTTTTGTCTAACCTAAACTATGTCACGAAACTAATCTAAACGAAATAAAACAAAACAAAACAGAAAATAAAACTAGACAGAGGATATAGTCCAAAGCTAGGAAGAATACGGGTTGCGAACCTTTAACTAACTAATCTAAGATGCAAATAAAAGTAAACTAACTAAACAAATTCAAGTTTTAAGGATTTAAATCAAGTGTATAACGAACAAACGAGGATTGATCCACCTATCCAACAAGCATTTATTTCCTATCTCGATTATATTGTGGTTTTTATCTAGGTTGTGATTCACCTTATCTAAATATGAACCCTAATTCCTTAGAAAGTTCATCTATTAATCTATTATCTTCCAATGCAAGATTAACGCGTTTTCTAACCAAAGGTGCAAACTTTACGTTTATAATCTAGCAATTAAACATATTAACTTCCGTTATGATAGATTCAAATTACTATTCTTATTCATGGTGATCTAAGGTTTATTAAGATTTCCATCAACAATAAACAATCAACACATACATATCTTCCGATGTAAAAGCAATTAAACATATTAAACATGAATAAGGAAACAACCTTTAATAAAAACTCACAGTATAATCGATGAAAACGAAATCAACAATTGTTGGATGGCTTCACAATACTCGTTTGATGAAGCTTTTAGCTTCTGAACATCCTCAGCAACTCAAATTTGCAGAAACAGTGCATAAAAGGTAACTAATTTAACCTAAATCTAAAGTGCATAAAAACTGGAATAAAAAGGAGAAAAACGCAGCCTAAAGCCGCCCCTAGGTTTAGGGTTTTGAATAATGAGTATATGGTATCTCCTAGGTGGAGAAAACAGCCGCTATAAATAGATTTTGAAGTCGGTTTCATTAAGTCGGCCGACGGACGCTAGTCCGCTCTCGTGAACGCCCGTCCAGATAACCCTAGATCGCCGGACGCCCGTTCGGACGGCGTCCAAACTCTCGTATCAAAATCGCTCCTCGGGACGCCCGTCCGCTCTATCAAACGCCCGTCCACTCGGGACGGGACACCGGACGCTCGTCCAACTTGATCGAATTTTGATTTCTTGATCTTTATCTCTTTTTTCTCTAAATCATTCCTTCATTATCTCTTTTATCATCAATTAACTCGAACTTAATCAACTTTTGATCATCTCCTGAGCCTCAAACATGTATCTATAACACATAAAAACATCACAAAAATGTAATAATGTCCAAATAATCATAAAATCATATTAAAAGCACCAAAATCAACCAATATTGCGAATAACTTATTTAAAACCTCATTTACTCAATATTCCCGTTAAACACTCGTTTCTTATACAATTTAGTACAAATACGGGGAAAAATATCATAGAATATAGCGTTATAAATCGTATAAATTCACCCTTAACAGCAATGTATGAATATTTACATGCATCAATCTACAAACAGTAGTAAATGTAGGCTATTTTACATGAAAGACAAGAACAAGTACGTGCAAGAACCTACACGTTCATCAACCAGCAAGTACCGCTTGTACGTTTTGGGTTGTCCACCACGCTTGCCAGAGGTTGTGTCAGACCTGTGACTCTCTACGACCTGAACTACTACTGTCCATAGCCTTGAGTTTCGATCGATATCCGAAACATAGGACAATTTTCTCTTAGACACCAATGCCATTGCTGTTGTTGACATAAATGTAAGAGTTTAGTATTTTTCATGAATAAACAGAACAACATGCAAGTAAGAAAAGATAAGTAAACCATTCACATATATATGTAAAAGGCAAACAAATGAAGATAAAAAAAGGTAAAGTTCAGTTACATTACGGACCTTGAAGTAGTAATAATTTTTCTCTACAGATTTTATAAGCCAAGTAAAGAGATGAATCAAAAAATTGAAGCACAAGTAAGGTTATAATGCCTTATAATTTTTAGTTATCCAAGACTTCCTTGTATACAGTATTTCTAGTCATGTCTGTCTGATCATCATCAGTGAATCCTTTCTTTACAAGTACCTTCACAAATGACGATGATCTTGCATGCGATAAAGCGACATAAAGTTGGCCGTGTGAGAATACAGGCTCTTTAAGGTAGATACCAACAGCATCTAATGTTTGGCCTTGTGCCTTGTTTATAGTCATAGCAAAGCACAAACGTATAGGAAATTGAACATGCTTGTACGGTACCGGATAACAGTCGTCGTTTGCTGGCTGAAGTGGAATCCTATGAAAGAATACTTGTTTTCCAGAAAACTCTCCTAAAGCAATTTCAGCTTGTATCACGTTTCTCCTGAGAGCCTTACATAACAGACGGGTGCCGTTGCAAAGCCCCTCAGATGGATCTAAATTTATGAGTAATATGATGGGAGCATTTTCCTTAAGAAGCAGTCTATGTGGTGGCAAACCATTAGGTGAAAGATTATTTAGTATATCTATGTATTGGCCTTGTAAGTCAGGGTTGATAGTCTCGTCGTAACTTCGGTATTCGGTTTCTATGCCAGGAAATTTACTTATCATCATGTTGTTAATTTCGTCTACAAACTCATTTTTAGTAGTTAAAATTGAGTCACATTCGGTGGATATGAAACACATGTGTGTGTATCAGGTGAAGCATAGACTGATGCAATCAGTTTAAGAAGGTCAGACTCTTCATCATTAGTGCTTGGAATAATGCATGCAGCAGGCAATCTAACCAAACCACTATCTTCTGTATTTCCTATACCTTCTCCTATTGACATCAGGAATGATGTGAAACATGGATCTGTTTTGGCTCTCATATTTTCGGTGAGATGAAGTTTGGTTATGTTGGCCCACAAAGGCGAATTAATCAAACACGCATTAAGTGTTTCAGATTTAGTACCTCTTGTAACGACTGGTAACGTCTGTCTAAAATCACCACCCAAGACAACTACCTTACCACCAAAAATTTCTTGATTGTTCATTAAGTCTTGTAATAGATCATTTAAAGACTCGAGTGCTGATTTTTTTGCCATAGGGGCTTCATCCCAAATTATGAGTCTGCTTTCTTTTATTAGATGTCCTAATGCAGATTGTTTACTTACTCTGCAGGTGGAGAACTCGGTTGTATCAAGTGGGATCTTGAACCGTGAATGAGCGCTTCTACCGCCCGGTAGAATTGAAGCCGCAATTCCGGATGTTGCGATTTGCTAATGCAAAGTAACCCTTTGACCTTATCTCCGCAAGTAAAGCCCTGTATAAAAATGTCTTTCCAGTACCACCAGGGCCATCAACAAAGAAGGCACCAGGTTTGCTACCATATACTGTATCTGTAATTATCGTGAAAAGTTCTTTCTGTTTTGAATTAAGCATGTGTTTGAGTGACAAATCTGCAGCTGACACAATTATATTAGCTTCTGTTCTTATCTCTTTACCTAGATCCTCGTATGGATCGAGTGGCTGATCTGAAGGCAAAGTAAAATATGTTTCTAAGCTTTTTCCCATTGAACGTAGGAAATAATTAATTTGACGGAGGGTAGCATTCCTAATTTCTGATGCAAGAAAATTTTGATCTCTACAAAAGTCCTCAGACATAGTACTCTCAAATTCAAGGTACAGTTTTTCGGGGTCATTCGGAGTAGAGTAAACCAAGATACTTGCAAATAATCGTCTCAGTTCATATGGCATTTGGAACACAGCAGCTTCTTGTAGACATAATTATTGACTGTTATCATCCTGTAACAAACCGTGAAGCAGGGCAGCCTCACGGAAGCTATTAGCATGTGTACCGTTGAAATCTCTTAGGCTGTCATAAGAAGTAGGACGGCGTATAGTGGTCGCAACATTCTAAGGTAAAACCTTTCACCCTCAGTAGGGTGTGCAGTTACAATCCTTCCAATAGTTTCTCCCCTATTTCTTAACTGCCATTTTTTCTTGCCTGGAATCCATACAAAGTATGTAGGGAATTCTGGATATGTACATTTCAGTTTTTTGGCAGTCTCATTGGTTTCATTCGTTGAAAAAAACTCAGTGAGCATGGTTTTCAGCTGCAGTGGATCATGTATTAGATTTTCTAGATTTTGGTTGTTTGTAAATGTCACTGGCTGGTAATTTTCTAGGTGTAGAGGTAAAGCAATAACAGGAGGCTTCATCTCACTCATTGGAAACCTATAAATCCTCCACATGGCTTCAGGTGGTGATATCCAACGAGCCGAGACAAAGTTGCTTATCTCATCGACAACAGGTGTTTCTTCAGAAGTGTTAGACAGCTGGAAAAGTATTCTATCGCTGTCTTTACATATGTATTTGTATATATACTTTACTGCTTTTATAGAAGTACATATCTCTACATTTATATGGGAGTCAAGTAAAGCAACTAAGTAAGGCGAATGAGGCACAACCCATCTCGTTGTCCGGCCACGCCCCACGTACCATTACTTTCTTACCATCGTTTCTACGACGGTATTTTGGGTAAGAATCATATGTGGTACGTTGTTTCGGCACGAGAATTCTCGGGGTAGAGGTTTTTACGGGTGTTGTTCTTACGCATGCAAACATTTGTTGGGTTTAGTTTTCCACAAGGACCATGTAACATATGCTTTACCACGGCTTTATATAGAGCGAGATTCAAGCTTGCATCAGGAAGTTCAGCAGAGACTATTTTATCATATTCAAGAGGGCTGTGTAACTTGTAAGGTTTTTTTAAGATGAGTAAGAAATGTGCATGAGGAAGGCCACACTTCTGGTATTCAATTACATATGTGTATGCAGACACTTCGCCAAATATTTGCTTTTTAAAAAGCTCAATCTTAAGTTCTTCAACCTTGGCATGAAATACTCTGGCTGCTAAATCAGGTCTATCCTGGGCTATTTCTGTAGAGAGTAATTGTTCTTTTATTTCAAGCCAATTAGGATTGCATGTAATTGTAAGGAATATATCAGGTTTCCCAAATTTTTGAACCAGTGTCATTGCGTCTACATATTTCTTCCGCATATGACGAGGACCTCCAATGAAACTTCCTGGTAAAACAATTCGTTGACCTATCTTTGATGGTTCATTTTCACCACTTCCGACAGCATCTACAATTCCTTGCAAGAATTCTTGTCTACATTCATCCTGCTTTGCCTTCACCCTAAAAAAGTCCAACCTTTGTGTCTCTAGCTTCACATACATATCCACACAATACTGTTGGAAGAGCCTACCGTAACGGAGTATGTGTGATTCATCGTCATTCCTTATCTGGAATTTATATGAATAATACTCTCGCAGCGACACAAAGGAAGAATCTTCGCTAAACGAAGCAGCAGCTGTAAGCAGAACAAAATGATTCAGATCTGTGGAGTGGAACATTATATGAGAGCTATATTGACATAAGATTACCTTGTTCTTCTGACCTAAGGATATGTTCCACATCTGAGAAAGAATTTGGATAGACAACGCTCGAGTTTTTTTTCAGTGGACAAGTCCTTTTTTTTTTCTTCTTAACCCCATTCTTAGGGATTCCTTGATGCCAACCAGGATCCCCATAAGGAAACATTAGTGGATATTGAAGTGGATCATAGCATCCAAAGTAATATTGGATTGTTTTAGACTCCCCGATATGCTTATAGACCCGTATATCTCTATGGCCCACATCAGTAGATGTTTCATCAGCCTCCAATAATACAGCAACCTGTGAAACAGTAGGCTTGCTGTATGTCTTACTATTGACTCGCAGGGTTATGTTTCAAGATAATCTGGTGATTATCCAGACATGGAATGGTAGACAAGTTACGAAAGAAGCGAGCATAAGGGTTAACGTCCAAGTATGCGAATCAAGACTTGTAAGATCTGTTGATCTAAGTCTGGACATACGGACATTCTTGCTGTAAGCTCGTAATCAGTATCATGGTAGTAGAACTGCAGGTTCTTAGGTACGTCTTTGTCTGGTTCTAAATCGTTTATCCAATGGTAAACTTGCCCCTGAACCCTGAATGTATATACACCCTTGTTTCTTTTTGCAAGTTTCTTGTCATATTTTATACCAAGGGAAGTGAAAGCCAAATGATTATTATACGCACGAATCATGACCTTGAAGCTCCTCAGTTCACTCGCAGATGGGCTAAGAAGCAATTCACGCAGACGAACCGGTATAGCACTCTGAACAAGAGTGACATCACCGTCCGAACAACAAAGATTTGCTGTTTCATGGGGGAACTTCTTTGCACCACAGTGCTGACAATCAGATATACTACGTAAGATGCTAGGCGTTTCAGATATGAAAGATAGGCATTCCCTACCGGTAGGGATATTTCTTTTTCTTTTAAGGTTTTTTGTATTATGTTTTTTTAGATTTGAAATGGCAGGAACTGGTGTCTGAACAAGGGGACTGTCTTCCTGCCTATGCTCTAAACGAACGGGAAGCACGGTGCAGGGGTCTGTATTTAAGTGGCCTTGTATACGCTTCGACTCGCTACGCCCGAAGCGAAGGACATCACGAGACCTGTACTCAGAATGAGTGAGTACAGTGGGTACAGAACTGAAATTAATTTCAGACAACAATTCATTGTGTTGTAGCCTCAGAGGCATCGTAGGGGTATTTCTTTTTCTTTTAAGGTTTTTTGTATTATGTTTTTTTAGATTTGAAATGGCAGGAACTGGTGTCTGAACAAGGGGACTGTCTTCCTGCCTATGCTCAAAACAGCCAGGAAGCACAGTGCAGGGGTCTGTATTTAAGTGGCCTTGTATACGCTTCAGCCTGTTAAGCCTGAAGCGAAGGACAGCACGAGACCTGTACTCATAATGAGTGAGTATAGTGGGTACAGAACTGAAATTAATTTCAGACAACAATTCATTGTGTTGTAGCCTCAGAGGCATCATGCCTGAGGTGCTTGCTGAAATGGAACATTTACTCGACTGCACAGTCGTGGCAGAGGAATGGATTTTTTTTTGAGTTCTTTTGTTTTCCGTTTTTTAAGGAATGGAAGCACAGTATTTGGTTTTGTCTTAAAGTAACCCTGTCCACGTCTTAGCTTCTTATGCCTGTATCGAAGAACAGCAAGAGACCTGTACTCATAATGAGTAAGAGCGCGTAGGCACGAAAATGAAGCAAGGTTCAGGCAGAAATTGTGTGTCTCGTAGCCCCATACGCATCATGTCAGAGGAACACCCAAGCGCAACTGATTCATTGAAAGCATGCTTAGGGACTTCCATAGATTTGGACGACGGTGGCAAAGCATCGCCGTAGCTAGCGATTCGCAATTGTAGATCGAACCTCCGCCGGCCATCCGTAGCCCGAAAGGCGGACATGGCATTACTTTGGCAAGAAAACTTAGGAAGGGTAAATAAAGGGTTGGCCTTTGACCGACTTTACGGCTCATTAGGTTGATGAAAACCTGGGGAAAAAACCTACTGGAGCCAAAAAGAACCTAGTGCATACCCAACACCAACAGCTAAACAAGAAAAGTAACACAAGACCGAGAGCACCAACCAGTGAGAAAAATAAACAGACAACCCCACAAGTAGGAGAAAACTAAGAAAGATAGCACGAATTTTTTTTGGTGACTAAAATGACCTAGTGCAGATGCAATACAAAGAGGAAAAAGACCTGGTGCAGATGCAATACAAAGAGAGAAACAACAACAGTAACAAGATAATGACACCACCAACCAGATGGAAAAAAAATCAAACGGCTTAATAAGTAAGACAAGAGAAAGGCATGCAGCATATTACCTAACATAAAAAAAATAGTAAACTGCAACAGCTAAAAGGCCCAAACCCAAAAGTTAACCAGGTAGCTAAGCATAAGACCAGAAACAACAAGAAAATGGTAGAAAAATGGCATGGTAAGAAGTGAGAGAGAAAATCACATACCTCGTATGGAAAGGGTGCAGCTGCCAAAGATACTGAAAAAACCACACAGAGAAAAGAAAGTTAAACACTGTTGAAAATGAAAGCTAGCCGAAACAGTCTTTAATGAAAGCTAAACAGAGAAAAGCAAGACACTTGTACAACAAAAAAAAACATTCTTGAACATATGACTAAAAAAGTGAAAACACTATCGAGCAAGAAGGCTGTTAATATCATAGAAGTAAAATTATAGTGAAAGAAAGAGACCCAACTGATTGCAGAGAATAAACTAAAACAGTCTTTAATGTGCAATAAGTAAGTGAAACAAGGGCCGAATATATAGAAGGACAGAAGTAAAAGAAAGTATTCATTACCCAATGGACCAAAGGATGTACTCTTTCCTGAACCACAAATAGAAATCCCTTGCATAACCCGTTGGGTAAAAGAGACATCTTTTCTTCAGCTCCTAGGAATGACATATAAATCTCGTTCAGCACACCCCAAAAAAAAGAATTGAGTGTATTTCCATATAAAGAAAGCAAGATAACAATAGATCAAACCAAAAACAGAACTAAAGTTATACGTATCTTGTACCTGTCATTCCAGATTGAAAACATATCAACTTGGCAGGTTGCATCATCCTGGACGAAAGGCTAAAGGCGAGACCTTTTGGTCCAATCGAGCACATCACCGAGGCGTAGAAGCGTACTACATGCCTACAAAGTGATCTGAAAAACCGGGCACCGTCAATCTGCTAGGCTGCATCATCCTCAACGACAGGCTAAAGGCAGCACCCTGTGGTCCAATCAAGCAAATTACCGACGTGTAGAGGTGTACTCCGGGCTTACAAAGTCATCTGAAAAACGGGCCACCGTCGGAAAACGCCCAAACGACGCGGAGGCGCAAGGAGATTGGTGGACCAAAAGACAGCCGACGGTGGAGAGAAACTGAAAACCCTAGGAAGGCTAGAAAAAAGGAATACATATTTGCTATTTTTTGTTTTTTTTTGTTTTTAAGGAACCTACTATTATTATTATTATTAGTATATTATTAATACTTTTATTATTCAGAACAATTGCCAAGAAGGACACCTAATGCCAGCAAAACCGACGACGTGGCCACTTTGATGACAATTACATCTTTGCAAAACACACTTACGTGGCCACTTTGTTTGACAAAACCCACTTGCTTTATTTACACTTTGATGACAATTACATCTTTGCAAAACACACTTACGTGGCCACTTTGTTTGACAAAACCCACTTGCTTTATATAAATAAGGATATATAAAATTGATCCGTTAATTTTTTATATGTCGATTCACTGTATAAAAGAAAGTAAAAAGAACTCAATCTGCAGCCCACTTTGCAACTCAATGGCTCAACTTTCTTCAATTATTGATGGATATTATTATTTCCTGGTTTTAATCTTTATTGTGCCTTTTCTGTATTTGATCTTCAATAAATTCAAAACTAATGCCTCATCAAAAACTATCCCACCATTTCCACCAGGGCCAACTCCATGGCCTATTGTAGGCAATATTCCTCATTTGGCCGGCAAAAAGCCGCATGTCGCTATGGCTGATTTATCGAAAGTTCATGGCCCGTTAATGTTGCTTCGTCTAGGAACTCAGAATATGGTTGTGGCTTCGTCGCCTGCAGCTGCAAAAGAAATCCTCAAAACTCACGATCGGCTTTTATCCGCACGATATGTTCCTAAGTCTATACCTATTAATCAGGAGGTATGTAATAAATCATCCATTGCCATGAATGATACATGTAGTGATAAATGGAATTATCTAAGGACCCTTTGTCGAGCCGAGCTTTTCTCGGTCAAAGCGCTAGATGCTCAATCATGCTCGAGAGAGAGAAAATGCAAGAAATGATTGAGCATTTAAAAGCTAAAAAAGAGGATGAAGTGGTGAATATTCAAGAATTAGTGTTTGGTACTTTCTTCAATATCATGAGCAATATCTTGTTGTCAACTGATCACGTTGGATTCGATGAAAAAGGTGAAGATGAAAGGGTGAAAGATCTAATGCGGAGAATGTTGGAAACTTTTAATGTTCCAAATATATCTGATTTATACCCGGTATTAAGTAAGTTTGATCTTCAAGGTATAAGGAAAACTTTGATAATATGGAGAAGGACAATTGAGGTTATTTACGAGCCCATCTTTGAAAGAAGAAGAAAAGCAGGAGCTTTTTCTTTGACCCAAAACGATTTTCTTGATGTTCTCCTCCAAAACAAATTCACCAATGCTGGAATTTTCCAATTCCTTCTTGTAAGTATATGTTTGGGTTATTATAGTTAATATTATTAATCATTCAAAAGTATATATGTTGCTATTGAGATATAATATTAATTATTTACCTCTTTATCAGTTTAAGTTTTTGTTTAGAGAGATGGTAGTCCAACATGGTATCAGAGTAAGAGGTTTTTAAGCACAATTTAAAAACCAACAAAAAAATATATATATGCTTACAAGTGTTGGCCTCACACGTACCCTTCTTATAGGCTCACATGCACGGGCCTCTATCTCATCTCAACTTAAGCTTTTGGGAGAGGTTCTCTCTCTTATAGGCTCACACGGCCCTCACTCTCGTCTCAGCTTAAACTTTTGATAGAGATGGTAGTTTAACAGTTACGTGTATTTTCATCTTAAACATACATGTCCTAAACACATCATTTTTTTACAGCTATAACCAGCAAGGTGCTGGGAGGCCATCCAAAATACAAACCAGAGTCATTCAAATAAAGATACAGATAACACAAAAACAAAAGAGCATACCAAACAGAATCAAAGCCTACGAGGCGAAGCCCGTTTAGACTTTGATTCTTGTTTGGTGTGCTCTTTTATTTTTGAATTGTCTTATCTTTATTTGCATGACTCTGGTTTGTATTTTGGATGGCCTCTGGCACCTTGATGTTTATATTAAAATATTCTATTGTGTGTACGTGTGTGTGCGTGCGCGCGCATGCGCGCGCGTGCATGTGTGCTGAAAAAGGTTCGGATCACAATATAAATATTGATGTTGTTGTCGTGTTGTTTTATTAATCAACAGGAAATGTATTCAGGTGCCTTAGCCGCCCCCACTGTTACGGTAGAATGGGCAATGACTGAGTTAATAAAGAATCCAGAATCCATGAAAAAGGTGATTCATGAACTAGAGAATGAAATAGGTATACATCTAGTAAAAGAGTCTCATTTGGTAAAACTTCCTTATCTTCAAGCTTGTATTAAAGAAACGCTTCGTTTACACCCACCGGGGCCGTTGCTAGTACCTCATCGAGCCCCCGAAGAATGTCAAGTGATGAATTACACCATACCCAAAAATGCTCAAGTTTACATCAATGCTTGGGCAATAGGACGTGACCCCTCCGTTTGGAGCGACCCTTTGATGTTCAAACCAGAGAGGTTTTTAAATGTTACGGTGGATTATAAAGGCAATGATTTTGAATTCATACCCTTCGGAGGTGGACGGAGAATTTGCCCAGGATTACCGCTCGCCAGACGGCAAATTCCTTTAATCCTTGCAACTTTGCTCCATTCATTCGATTGGTCTCTCGCGAATGGAACGAGCTCTCAAGAACTAGACATGTCGAGAAAATCCGGTATTAGCTTACAGATTGCACAACCATTACTTGCTCTTCCCCAAGTCACGAAAATGAAAAAGGACGTTAGTTCATATTATATGTGTGTTGTGTTTTATCATGACATTTATGCTTTCTTGATATGGTTTTCTTGTATATGTCTTATAATCAATCAAACAATTATGCGTTCTAAATAAATTGCGTTTGTTATTTGGTCAGAAGTAATTTGTTGTTCTTTAATACAATGAATCATTTAATTTCCGTTATAAAATGCATGACTAAAAGATCAATTATTTAAACCATGTGAAATCATATTGTGTGGCCTCTTAATCTGTGGATGCTTTTGAGATTTTGGCCTTCCATTAATAATTAATGCATTTTTGTTAAATTAGATCTAGCCCACTCATAGGCAAGATGTAGTAACTAAAAAATGAGATTCTTTTTTTGGTTTTTTTTGGGAAGGAAAAAAAGAAAAGAGATTTCCAACTTTAACAAATTCAGAAAAGAAATTGTACAAATCGAATTTATTTGATGATTGGATAGATTGACTAGATTATAGTGTGGTTAATCTTTGTTGGATTGTTTTAAAATCCGAATCCTCTGTTGTTGTTGTTGTTCTATTTTAGAAATCTGGGTCCTCCCCTTCTCAGATCCGATTGCTTTTCTTATTGGTTGGAGCTGGCGGTGGCGACCATGGCGGTTTCCGGTGATGGTTCAGCGGTGCTTCGGTGGCGTTTGACTCTCATTGTTTCTCTAAAGCTCTGGGCTCTTAGCATGCGATTATGGCAGTCGCTCTCTCGGCGGAGGTGTTAGTCACACTTTCGGGCTCCTCTCTCCGTTCGATGGCGGCGGTCAACGATGGCGGTTCATCGATCACTCACCTTTGCTGGTCCTATCTGTTTGACTCACTCCAGCTCTTCCAATTAGTTTTTTTGTCTGTGTTGTTATTTAGTTTTTGGCCCTCATGGGGCTTTCCTTTTGTTAAAGCGGCTTATTTGTAGCCGTGCTTTAACATCGATTGTTTTTATTTTGGTGTTTTTTAGTCTTCATGTTATGATCCGTATAGTTTGTTGTTCTTTGTTTTTGTCCGGCTTGTTCCGGCTCTGTTTGTACTTTTTCACTGGTGTTATCTGGCCTTAATAAAAGCTTTCGTTCTTTGAGAGGAAAATAAAAGAAATATTACCCTATTTGTGTTTTAATCAAAAAATTATTGGCTATAGTTAAATCAATAAATAGTTGTCTTCCAGAGACTTCAGCACCGGCTTAACCTACCATCAACCCTAAGCGCTACCAACGCCAAGGTGGTGCGGTCCTTCCGCCGATCAATGCGTCAGCCGTTGGCTAGCTCTTTAACAGCAGCATGGATGACTCCCACCTATTTGGGGGTGAGGCTGCAGCTTCCTGAAAATCATCCGCGAAAGCGGATACGGGATCGAGATCAAATTTCGATGGGTTTGGGATCATTGTCACACGGCTCACGCCATAAAGGTAAGCTCTCTTTCAAAATTTCTAGGGAACAGATGCAACAATTTGCAAAACTGATTCAGACTTCCTTGGTTGCTCGTTTCCTAGAATATAGGCCGAAATTGGATGATCTGCGATGAACTTTACGCGGATTGTCCGATAAAACTGCTAGACAAAAAAATATGTGTTGATTCATCCTTCGTCTCAGGAGGATTATAGTGTTAGGATAGTGTATCGTGTGTGGAGTGATTTGCGGAACAGATCCGTAATTCACGGATGAAATTACGGATAATTAAATGCACAAAATAAAACTCGAAATTAAAAATTAGTTTTATAATGTAGATCTAACACATCAAAGCAACTATGGTTTAGATCTAATAAATCAACACAAGTAAATGATAGATCTAATGACGATTAAGATCTAACGGTTAAACTATCACAATACGAGATCGACTTGAATGTAAAGCAATATAAAATGCATAAATAAATGACAAACCGAGGCGAGTATGAAACTCTATCCTTAAGACAAATTGCTCCGGTATGGTGCCCACGGTAGTCGCAACTGTCTCCCAAGATACAACGGCTTTACGTCTCGGATTTAGAGGCACTTCAAAAATCCGAGCTCCGGCGAACTTACAGAGTGCTCCGACTTCTCTTCGACTCAATATCTAGATCTATATGACCGACTCTTTGTGGTGGAAAGACACAAGAGAAAATTCGATACTTAAACTCTCATCTTTGTGGTTCTTTATATAGTGGAGAGGAGGAATCAATGCTCAAATATGATTGGCCGAGACACATCATCAAACTTTTCCCCTTGGAAAAGTAATGGCCGACTTCTCCCTCAAGGAAAGAAGGTTGGCCGAAATTATTAGGCTAATTTCGAATTAATCCACTCATTTGATTGGTCGGATGATGTGTCGTCTGAATTCTGATTGGTCCAATGACTCAATGAATTCGATTGGTCGAATGACACAATCACATTCCAAAATTAATTTTATGGTTAATTTCATAAAGAAATTTTGTCCAAAAAATTAATAGTAACACCCGAATTGAGCTCGAGCTAACACCCGAGCCCGACGGACGGCGGCGGTGCGCGCGTGTGGAATAATCTAAGTCCTCCCTCCTGCACAAAAGTGTCTTGCCCCTTGGGGCACATTTATAAAAATATACACTAGCTCTTATATATGGAGCTCAAGTCTCCCATCTTTCCAATGTGGGATATTGAGTTGAGGTACTCCCTTCAACTCTTATCTCCAACACATTTCCAACCAATTTTAGGCATTAATTTCTCATTCACCCGACATCTGAATCGAGTGATTCAAAAGCCCATCATCAACTACTCCGTATGGAGTATTTAATGATATCATTAACTCTCGATGACATACATCGGAGCCTATCCGTAAATCGCGCTAAAGTTGACTATTCAACCCTTCAAAAAAAGTTTTTTCTCCAACATATAATAGACTCTTCTACAGAAGATTCTGGTCAAGTGGGACAGAACAAGCCCAGATGATGATACGGATGAAGATGAGGGTACTGAATCTTTTTCTACGTGTGGGGGTTTAGGTGTTGAATTCGGTGATTTCTCAAAGGATATGGTGGGTACACCCTCGCAAGTTGCAAAGACGGTGAAAGTTCACCAAGTGTCTACAACTGTGAAGAAAACATGAATTCGAACTCATTACCAAAGATAAAACAAAAATTTCTACTCGTTATAAAGGGAAAACACAAATTTCCGGCGATGTCCACTCGTTATCAGAGAAAAAACCTTTTTTTTCTTCAAGGACAACTCGTTACCAGAGAAAAACACGAATTTGAACTCGTTAATATGAAGAAAACAAGAATTCGAACTCGTTACTAAAGATAAAACACAAATTTCTACTCGTTATAAAGGGAAAACACAAATTTCCGGCGATGTCCACTCGTTATCAGAGAAAAAACCTTTTTTCATCAAGGACAACTCGTTACCCGAGAAAAACACGAATTTGAACTCGTTAATATGAAGAAAACATGAATTCGAACTCGTTACCAAATATAAAACACAAATTTCTACTCGTTATAAAGGGAAAACACAAATTTCCGGCGATGTCCACTTGTTATCGAGAGAAAAAACCTTTTTTTCTTCAAGGACAACTCGTTACCGAGAGAAAAACACGAATTTGAACTCGTTAATATGAAGAAAACATGAATTCGAACTCGTTACCAAAGATAAAACACAAATTTCTACTCGTTATAAAGGGAAAACACAAATTTCCGGCGATGTCCACTCGTTATCAGAAAAAAACCTTTTTTTTCTTCAAGGACAACTCGTTACCCAGAGAAAAACACGAATTTGAACTCGTTAATATGAAGAAAACATGAATTTGAACTCGTTACCAAAGATAAAACACAAATTTCTACTCGTTATAAAGGGAAAACACAAATTTCCGGCGATGTCCACTCGTTATCAGAGAAAAAACCTTTTTTTCTTCAAGGACAACTCGTTACCCGAGAAAAACACGAATTTGAACTCGTTAATATGAAGAAAACATGAATTCGAACTCGTTACCAAATATAAAACACAAATTTCTACTCGTTATAAAGGGAAAACACAAATTTCCGGCGATGTCCACTTGTTATCAGAGAAAAAACCTTTTTTTCTTCAAGGACAACTCGTTACCGAGAGAAAAACACGAATTTGAACTCGTTAATATGAAGAAAACATGAATTCGAACTCGTTACCAAAGATAAAACACAAATTTCTACTCGTTATAAAGGGAAAACACAAATTTCCGGCGATGTCCACTCGTTATCGAGAGAAAAAACCTTTTTTCTTCAAGGACAACTCGTTACCGAGAGAAAAACACGAATTTGAACTCGTTAATATGAAGAAAACATGAATTCGAACTCGTTACCAAAGATAAAACACAAATTTCTACTCGTTATAAAGGGAAAACACAAATTTCCGGCGATGTCCACTCGTTATCAGAGAAAAAACCTTTTTTTCTTCAAGGACAACTCGTTACCCGAGAAAAACACGAATTTGAACTCGTTAATATGAAGAAAACATGAATTCGAACTCGTTACCAAATATAAAACACAAATTTCTACTCGTTATAAAGGGAAAACACAAATTTCCGGCGATGTCCACTCGTTATAAGAGAAAAAACCTTTTTTTCTTCAAGGACAACTCGTTACCAGAGAAAAACACGAATTTGAACTCGTTAATATGAAGAAAACATGAATTCGAACTCGTTACCAAAGATAAAACACAAATTTCTACTCGTTATAAAGGGAAAACACAAATTTCCGGCGATGTCCACTCGTTATCAGAGAAAAAACCTTTTTTTCTTCAAGGACAACTCGTTACCGAGAGAAAAACACGAATTTGAACTCGTTAATATGAAGAAAACATGAATTCGAACTCGTTACCAAAGATAAAACACAAATTTCTACTCGTTATAAAGGGAAAACACAAATTTCCGGCGATGTCCACTCGTTATCAGAGAAAAAACCTTTTTTTCTTCAAGGACAACTCGTTACCCGAGAAAAACACGAATTTGAACTCGTTAATATGAAGAAAACATGAATTCGAACTCGTTACCAAAGATAAAACACAAATTTCTACTCGTTATAAAGAGAAAACACAAATTTCCGGCGATGTCCACTCGTTATCAGAGAAAAAACCTTTTTTTCTTCAAGGACAACTCGTTACCAGAGAAAAACACGAATTTGAACTCGTTAATATGAAGAAAACATGAATTCAAACTCGTTACCAAAGATAAAACACAAATTTCTACTCGTTATAAAGGGAAAACACAAATTTCCGGCGATGTCCACTCGTTATCAGAGAAAAAACCTTTTTTTCTTCAAGGAAAACTCGTTACCGGAGAAAAACACGAATTTGAACTCGTTAATATGAAGAAAACATGAATTCGAACTCGTTACCAAAGATAAAACACAAATTTCTACTCGTTATAAAGGGAAAACACAAATTTCCGGCGATGTCCACTCGTTATCGGAGAAAAAACCTTTTTTTCTTCAAGGACAACTCGTTACCCGAGAGAAAAACACGAATTTGAACTCGTTAATATGAAGAAAACATGAATTCGAACTCGTTACCAAAGATAAAACACAAATTTCTACTCGTTATAAAGGGAAAACACAAATTTCCGGCGATGTCCACTCGTTATCGAGAAAAAACCTTTTTTCTTCAAGGACAACTCGTTACCGAGAGAAAAACACGAATTTGAACTCGTTAATATGAAGAAAACATGAATTCGAACTCGTTACCAAAGATAAAACACAAATTTCTACTCGTTATAAAGGGAAAACACAAATTTCCGGCGATGTCCACTCGTTATCAGAGAAAAAACCTTTTTTTCTTCAAGGACAACTCGTTACCCGAGAAAAACACGAATTTGAACTCGTTAATATGAAGAAAACATGAATTCGAACTCGTTACCAAAGATAAAACACAAATTTCTACTCGTTATAAATGGAAAACACAAATTTCCGGCGATGTCCACTCGTTATCAGAGAAAAAACCTTTTTTCTTCAAGGACAACTCGTTACCAGAGAAAAACACGAATTTGAACTCGTTAATATGAAGAAAACATGAATTCGAACTCGTTACCAAAGATAAAACACAAATTTCTACTCGTTATAAAGGGAAAACACAAATTTCCGGCGATGTCCACTCGTTATCGAGAGAAAAAACCTTTTTTTCTTCAAGGACAACTCGTTACCGAGAGAAAAACACGAATTTGAACTCGTTAATATGAAGAAAACATGAATTCGAACTCGTTACCAAAGATAAAACACAAATTTCTACTCGTTATAAAAGGGAAAACACAAATTTCCGGCGATGTCCACTCGTTATCGAGAGAAAAAACCTTTTTTTCTTCAAGGACAACTCGTTACCGAGAGAAAAACACGAATTTGAACTCGTTAATATGAAGAAAACATGAATTCGAACTCGTTACCAAAGATAAAACACAAATTTCTACTCGTTATAAAGGGAAAACACAAATTTCCGGCGATGTCCACTCGTTATCGAGAGAAAAAACCTTTTTTTCTTCAAGGACAACTCGTTACCCGAGAAAAACACGAATTTGAACTCGTTAATATGAAGAAAACATGAATTCGAACTCGTTACCAAAGATAAAACACAAATTTCTACTCGTTATAAAGGGAAAACACAAATTTCCGGCGATGTCCACTCGTTATCGAGAGAAAAAACCTTTTTTTCTTCAAGGACAACTCGTTACCGAGAGAAAAACACGAATTTGAACTCGTTAATATGAAGAAAACATGAATTCGAACTCGTTACCAAAGATAAAACACAAATTTCTACTCGTTATAAAGGGAAAACACAAATTTCCGGCGATGTCCACTCGTTATCGAGAGAAAAAACCTTTTTTTCTTCAAGGACAACTCGTTACCGAGAAAAACACGAATTTGAACTCGTTAATATGAAGAAAACATGAATTCGAACTCGTTACCAAAGATAAAACACAAATTTCTACTCGTTATAAAGGGAAAACACAAATTTCCGGCGATGTCCACTCGTTATCGAGAAAAAAACCTTTTTTTCTTCAAGGACAACTCGTTACCGAGAAAAACACGAATTTGAACTCGTTAATATGAAGAAAACATGAATTCGAACTCGTTACCAAAGATAAAACACAAATTTCTACTCGTTATAAAGGGAAAACACAAATTTCCGGCGATGTCCACTCGTTATCGAGAGAAAAAACCTTTTTTCTTCAAGGACAACTCGTTACCGAGAGAAAAACACGAATTTGAACTCGTTAATATGAAGAAAACATGAATTCGAACTCGTTACCAAAGATAAAACACAAATTTCTACTCGTTATAAAGGGAAAACACAAATTTCCGGCGATGTCCACTCGTTATCAGAGAAAAAACCTTTTTTCTTCAAGGACAACTCGTTACCAGAGAAAAACATGAATTTGAACTCGTTAATATGAAGAAAACATGAATTCGAACTCGTTACCAAAGATAAAACACAAATTTCTACTCGTTATAAAGGGAAAACACAAATTTCCGGCGATGTCCACTCGTTATCAGAGAAAAAACCTTTTTTTCTTCAAGGACAACTCGTTACCGAGAAAAACACGAATTTGAACTCGTTAATATGAAGAAAACATGAATTCGAACTCGTTACCAAAGATAAAACACAAATTTCTACTCGTTATAAAGGGAAAACACAAATTTTCGGCGATGTCCACTCGTTATCAGAGAAAAAACCTTTTTTTCTTCAAGGACAACTCGTTACCGAGAGAAAAACACGAATTTGAACTCGTTAATATGAAGAAAACATGAATTCGAACTCGTTACCAAAGATAAAACACAAATTTCTACTCGTTATAAAGGGAAAACACAAATTTCCGGCGATGTCCACTCGTTATCGAGAGAAAAAACCTTTTTTTCTTCAAGGACAACTCGTTACCGAGAGAAAAACACGAATTTGAACTCGTTAATATGAAGAAAACATGAATTCAAACTCGTTACCAAAGATAAAAAGATAAAACACAAATTTCTACTCGTTATAAAGGGAAAACACAAATTTCCGGCGATGTCCACTCGTTATCAGAGAAAAAACCATTTCTTCTTCAAGAACAACTCGTTACCAGAGAAAAACACGAATTTGAACTCGTTAATATGAAGAAAACATGAATTCGAACTCGTTACCAAAGATAAAACACAAATTTCTACTCGTTATAAAGGGAAAACACAAATTTCCGGCGATGTCCACTCGTTATCATAGAAAAAACCTTTTTTTCTTCAAGGACAACTCGTTACCGAGAGAAAAACACGAATTTGAACTCGTTAATATGAAGAAAACATGAATTCGAACTCGTTACCAAAGATAAAACACAAATTTCTACTCGTTATAAAGGGAAAACACAAATTTCCGGCGATGTCCACTCGTTATCAGAGAAAAAACCTTTTTTTCTTCAAGGACAACTCGTTACCAGAGAAAACCACGAATTTGAACTCGTTAATATGAAGAAAACATGAATTCAAACTCGTTACCAAAGAAAAAACACAAATTTCTACTCGTTATAAAGGGAAAACACAAATTTCCGGCGATGTCCACTCGTTATCAGAGAAAAAACCTTTTTTTCTTCAAGGACAACTCGTTACCAGAGAAAAACACGAATTTGAACTCGTTAATATGAAGAAAACATGAATTCGAACTCGTTACCAAAGAAAAAACACAAAATTTCTACTCGTTATAAAGGGAAAACACAAATTTCCGGCGATGTCCACTCGTTATCAGAGAAAAAACCTTTTTTTCTTCAAGGACAACTCGTTACCAGAGAAAAATACGAATTTGAACTCGTTAATATGAAGAAAACATGAATTCGAACTCGTTACCAAAGATAAAACACAAATTTCTACTCGTTATAAAGGGAAAACACAAATTTCCGGCGATGTCCACTCGTTATCGAGAGAAAAAACCTTTTTTTCTTCAAGGACAACTCGTTACCGAGAGAAAAACACGAATTTGAACTCGTTAATATGAAGAAAACATGAATTCGAACTCGTTACCAAAGATAAAACACAAATTTCTACTCGTTATAAAGGAAAACACAAATTTCCGGCGATGTCCACTCGTTATCGAGAGAAAAAACCTTTTTTCTTCAAGGACAACTCGTTACCGAGAGAAAAACACGAATTTGAACTCGTTAATATGAAGAAAACATGAATTCGAACTCGTTACCAAAGATAAAACACAAATTTCTACTCGTTATAAAGGGAAAACACAAATTTCCGGCGATGTCCACTCGTTATCATAGAAAAAACCTTTTTTTCTTTCAAGGACAACTCGTTACCAGAGAAAAACACGAATTTGAACTCGTTAATATGAAGAAAACTTGAATTCGAACTCGTTACCAAAGAAAAAACACAAATTTCTACTCGTTATAAAGGGAAAACACAAATTTCCGGCGATGTCCACTCGTTATCAGAGAAAAAACCTTTTTTTCTTCAAGGACAACTCGTCACCAGAGAAAAACACGAATTTGAACTCGTTAATATGAAGAAAACAAGAATTCGAACTCGTCACCAAAGATAAAACACAAATTTCTACTCGTTATAAAGGGAAAACACAAATTTCCGGCGATGTCCACTCGTTATCAGAGAAAAAACCTTTTTTTCTTCAAGGAAAACTCGTTACCGAGAGAAAAACACGAATTTGAACTCGTTAATATGAAGAAAACTTGAATTCGAACTCGTTACCAAAGAAAAAACACAAATTTCTACTCGTTATAAAGGGAAAACACAAATTTCCGGCGATGTCCACTCGTTATCGAGAGAAAAACCTTTTTTTCTTCAAGGACAACTCGTTACCAGAGAAAAACACGAATTTGAACTCGTTAATATGAAGAAAACATGAATTCGAACTCGTTACCAAAGATAAAACACAAATTTCTACTCGTTATAAAGGGAAAAAACAAATTTCCGGCGATGTCCACTCGTTATCAGAGAAAAAACCTTTTTTTCTTCAAGGACAACTCGTTACCGAGAGAAAAACACGAATTTGAACTCGTTAATATGAAGAAAACATGAATTCGAACTCGTTACCAAAGATAAAACACAAAATTTCTACTCGTTATAAAGGGAAAACACAAATTTCCGGCGATGTCCACTCGTTATCAGAGAAAAAACCTTTTTTTCTTCAAGGACAACTCGTTACCAGAGAAAAACACGAATCTGAACTCGTTAATATGAAGAAAACATGAATTCGAACACGTTAGCAAAGATAAAACACAAATTTCTACTCGTTATAAAGGGAAAACACAAATTTCCGGCGATGTCCACTCGTTATCAGAGAAAAAACCTTTTCTTCTTCAAGGACAACTCGTTACCAGAGAAAAACACGAATTTGAACTCGTTAATATGAAGAAAACATGAATTCGAACTCGTTACCAAAGATAAAACACAAATTTGTACTCGTTATAAATGGAAAACACAAATTTCCGGCGATGTCCACTCGTTATCAGAGAAAAAACCTTTTTTCTTCAAGGACAACTCGTTACCAGAGAAAAACACGAATTTGAACTCGTTAATATGAAGAAAACATGAATTCGAACTCGTTACCAAAGATAAAACACAAATTTCTATTCGTTATAAAAGGAAAACACAAATTTCCGGCGATGTCCACTCGTTATCAGAGAAAAAACCTTTTTTCTTCAAGGACAACTCGTTACCAGAGAAAAACACGAATTTGAACTCGTTAATATGAAGAAAACATGAATTCGAACTCGTTACCAAAGATAAAACACAAATTTCTACTCGTTATAAAGGGAAAAAACAAATTTCCGGCGATGTCCACTCGTTATCAGAGAAAAAACCTTTTTTCTTCAAGGACAACTCGTTACCAGAGAAAAACACGAATTTGAACTCGTTAATATGAAGAAAACATGAATTCGAACTCGTTACCAAAGATAAAACACAAAATTTCTACTCGTTATAAAGGGAAAACACAAAGTTCCGGCGATGTCCACTCGTTATCGAGAGAAAAAACATTTTTTTCTTCAAGGACAACTCGTTACCGAGAGAAAAACACGAATTTGAACTCGTTAATATGAAGAAAACATGAATTCGAACACGTTAGCAAAGATAAAACACAAATTTCTACTCGTTATAAAGGGAAACACAAATTTCCGGCGATGTCCACTCGTTATCGAGAGAAAAACCTTTTCTTCTTCAAGGACAACTCGTTACCGAGAGAAAAACACGAATTTGAACTCGTTAATATGAAGAAAACATGAATTCGAACTCGTTACCAAAGATAAAACACAAATTTCTACTCGTTATAAATGGAAAACACAAATTTCCGGCGATGTCCACTCGTTATCAGAGAAAAAACCTTTTTTCTTCAAGGACAACTCGTTACCAGAGAAAAACACGAATTTGAACTCGTTAATATGAAGAAAACATAAATTCGAACTCGTTACCAACGATAAAAGACAAATTTCTATTCGTTATAAAAGGAAAACACAAATTTCCGGCGATGTCCACTCGTTATCATAGAAAAAACCTTTTTTCTTCAAGGACAACTCGTTACCAGAGAAAAACACGAATTTGAACTCGTTAATATGAAGAAAACATGAATTCGAACTCGTTACCAAAGATAAAACACAAATTTCTACTCGTTATAAAGGGAAAACACAAATTTCCGGCGATGTCCACTCGTTATCAGAGAAAAAACTTTTTTTCTTCAAGGACAACTCGTTACCAGAGAAAAACACGAATTTGAACTCGTTAATATGAAGAAAACATGAATTCGAACTCGTTACCAAGAAGAAAAAACACAAATTTCTACTCGTTATAAAGGGAAAACACAAATTTCCGGCGATGTCCACTCGTTATCAGAGAAAAAACCTTTTTTTTTCTTCAAGGACAACTCGTTACCGAGAGAAAAACACGAATTTGAACTCGTTAATATGAAGAAAACATGAATTCGAACTCGTTACCAAAGATAAAACACAAATTTCTACTCGTTATGAAGGGAAAACACAAATTTCCGGCGATGTCCACTCGTTATCAGAGAAAAAACCTTTTTTTCTTCAAGGACAACTCGTTACCGAGAAAAACACGAATTTGAACTCGTTAATATGAAGAAAACATGAATTCGAACTCGTTACCAAAGATAAAACACAAATTTCTACTCGTTATAAAGGGAAAACACAAATTTCCGGCGATGTCCACTCGTTATCGAGAGAAAAAACCATTTATTCTTCAAGGACAACTCGTTACCGAGAGAAAAACACGAATTTGAACTCGTTAATATGAAGAAAACATGAATTCGAACTCGTTACCAAAGAAAAAACACAAATTTCTACTCGTTATAAAGGGAAAACACAAATTTCCGGCGATGTCCACTCGTTATCGAGAGAAAAAACCTTTTTTTCTTCAAGGACAACTCGTTACCGAGAGAAAAACACGAATTTGAACTCGTTAATATGAAGAAAACATGAATTCGAACTCGTTACCAAAGATAAAACACAAATTTTCTACTCGTTATAAAGGGAAAACACAAATTTCCGGCGATGTCCACTCGTTATCGAGAAAAATCCTTTTTTTCTTCAAGGACAACTCGTTACCGAGAGAAAAACACGAATTTGAACTCGTTAATATGAAGAAAACATGAATTTGAACTCGTTACCAAAGATAAAACACAAATTTCTACTCGTTATAAAGGGAAAACACAAATTTCCGGCGATGTCCACTCGTTATCGAGAGAAAAAACCTTTTCTTCTTCAAGGACAACTCGTTACCGAGAGAAAAACATGAATTTGAACTCGTTAATATGAAGAAAACATGAATTCGAACTCGTTACCAAAGATAAAACACAAATTTCTACTCGTTATAAAGGGAAAACACAAATTTCCGGCGATGTCCACTCGTTATCAGAGAAAAAACCTTTTCTTCTTCAAGGACAACTCGTTACCAGAGAAAAACATGAATTTGAACTCGTTAATATGAAGAAAACAAGAATTCGAACTCGTTACCAAAGATAAAACACAAATTTCTACTCATTATAAAGGGAAAACACAAATTTCCGGCGATGTCCACTCGTTATCAGAGAAAAAACCTTTTTTCTTCAAGGACAACTCGTTACCAGAGAAAAACACGAATTTGAACTCGTTAATATGAAGAAAACTTGAATTCGAACTCGTTACCAAAGAAAAAACACAAATTTCTACTCGTTATAAAGGGAAAACACAAATTTCCGGCGATGTCCACTCGTTATCAGAGAAAAAACCTTTTTTTCTTCAAGGACAACTCGTCACCAGAGAAAAACACGAATTTGAACTCGTTAATATGAAGAAAACAAGAATTCGAACTCGTCACCAAAGATAAAACACAAATTTCTATTCGTTATAAAAGGAAAACACAAATTTCCGGCGATGTCCACTCGTTATCATAGAAAAAACCTTTTTTCTTCAAGGACAACTCGTTACCAGAGAAAAACACGAATTTGAACTCGTTAATATGAAGAAAACATGAATTCGAACTCGTTACCAAAGATAAAACACAAATTTGTACTCGTTATAAATGGAAAACACAAATTTCCGGCGATGTCCACTCGTTATCAGAGAAAAAACCTTTTTTCTTCAAGGACAACTCGTTACCAGAGAAAAACACGAATTTGAACTCGTTAATATGAAGAAAACATGAATTCGAACTCGTTACCAAGGATAAAAGACAAATTTCTATTCGTTATAAAAGGAAAACACAAATTTCCGGCGATGTCCACTCGTTATCATAGAAAAAACTTTTTTCTTCAAGGACAACTCGTTACCAGAGAAAAACACGAATTTGAACTCGTTAATATGAAGAAAACATGAATTCGAACTCGTTACCAAAGATAAAACACAAATTTCTACTCGTTATAAAGGGAAAAAACAAATTTCCGGCGATGTCCACTCGTTATCAGAGAAAAAACCTTTTTTTCTTCAAGGACAACTCGTTACCAGAGAAAAACACGAATCTGAACTCGTTAATATGAAGAAAACATGAATTCGAACTCGTTACCAAAGATAAAACACAAAATTTCTACTCGTTATAAAGGGAAAACACAAAGTTCCGGCGATGTCCACTCGTTATCAGAGAAAAAACATTTTTTTCTTCAAGGACAACTCGTTACCAGAGAAAAACACGAATCTGAACTCGTTAATATGAAGAAAACATGAATTCGAACACGTTAGCAAAGATAAAACACAAATTTCTACTCGTTATAAAGGGAAACACAAATTTCCGGCGATGTCCACTCGTTATCAGAGAAAAAACCTTTTCTTCTTCAAGGACAACTCGTTACCAGAGAAAAACACGAATTTGAACTCGTTAATATGAAGAAAACATGAATTCGAACTCGTTACCAAAGATAAAACACAAATTTCTACTCGTTATAAATGGAAAACACAAATTTCCGGCGATGTCCACTCGTTATCGAGAAAAAAACCTTTTTTCTTCAAGGACAACTCGTTACCAGAGAAAAACACGAATTTGAACTCGTTAATATGAAGAAAACATAAATTCGAACTCGTTACCAACGATAAAAGACAAATTTCTATTCGTTATAAAAGGAAAACACAAATTTCCGGCGATGTCCACTCGTTATCATAGAAAAAACCTTTTTTCTTCAAGGACAACTCGTTACCAGAGAAAAACACGAATTTGAACTCGTTAATATGAAGAAAACATGAATTCGAACTCGTTACCAAAGATAAAACACAAATTTCTACTCGTTATAAAGGGAAAACACAAATTTCCGGCGATGTCCACTCGTTATCGAGAAAAAACTTTTTTTCTTCAAGGACAACTCGTTACCGAGAGAAAAACACGAATTTGAACTCGTTAATATGAAGAAAACATGAATTCGAACTCGTTACCAAGAAGAAAAACACAAATTTCTACTCGTTATAAAGGGAAAACACAAATTTCCGGCGATGTCCACTCGTTATCGAGAGAAAAAACCTTTTTTTCTTCAAGGACAACTCGTTACCGAGAGAAAAACACGAATTTGAACTCGTTAATATGAAGAAAACATGAATTCGAACTCGTTACCAAAGATAAAACACAAATTTCTACTCGTTATAAAGGGAAAACACAAATTTCCGGCGATGTCCACTCGTTATCGGAGAAAAAACCTTTTTTTCTTCAAGGACAACTCGTTACCGAGAAAAACACGAATTTGAACTCGTTAATATGAAGAAAACATGAATTCGAACTCGTTACCAAAGATAAAACACAAATTTCTACTCGTTATAAAGGGAAAACACAAATTTCCGGCGATGTCCACTCGTTATCAGAGAAAAAACCATTTTTCTTCAAGGAGAACTCGTTACCAGAGAAAAACACGAATTTGAACTCGTTAATATGAAGAAAACATGAATTCGAACTCGTTACCAAAGAAAAAACACAAATTTCTACTCGTTATAAAGGGAAAACACAAATTTCCGGCGATGTCCACTCGTTATCAGAGAAAAAACCTTTTTTTCTTCAAGGACAACTCGTTACCGAGAGAAAAACACGAATTTGAACTCGTTAATATGAAGAAAACATGAATTCGAACTCGTTACCAAAGATAAAACACAAATTTTCTACTCGTTATAAAGGGAAAACACAAATTTCCGGCGATGTCCACTCGTTATCGAGAGAAAAAACCTTTTTTTCTTCAAGGACAACTCGTTACCGAGAGAAAAACACGAATTTGAACTCGTTAATATGAAGAAAACATGAATTCGAACTCGTTACCAAAGATAAAACACAAATTTCTACTCGTTATAAAGGGAAAACACAAATTTCCGGCGATGTCCACTCGTTATCGAGAGAAAAAACCTTTTTTCTTCAAGGACAACTCGTTACCGAGAGAAAAACACGAATTTGAACTCGTTAATATGAAGAAAACATGAATTCGAACTCGTTACCAAAGATAAAACACAAATTTCTACTCGTTATAAAGGGAAAACACAAATTTCCGGCGATGTCCACTCGTTATCGAGAGAAAAAACCTTTTCTTCTTCAAGGACAACTCGTTACCGAGAGAAAAACATGAATTTGAACTCGTTAATATGAAGAAAACATGAATTCGAACTCGTTACCAAAGATAAAACACAAATTTCTACTCGTTATAAAGGGAAAACACAAATTTCCGGCGATGTCCACTCGTTATCGGAGAAAAACCTTTTTTCTTCAAGGACAACTCGTTACCGAGAGAAAAACACGAATTTGAACTCGTTAATATGAAGAAAACATGAATTCGAACTCGTTACCAAAGAAAAAACACAAATTTCTACTCGTTATAAAGGGAAAACACAAATTTCCGGCGATGTCCACTCGTTATCGGAGAAAAAACCTTTTTTTCTTCAAGGACAACTCGTTACCGAGAGAAAAACACGAATTTGAACTCGTTAATATGAAGAAAACATGAATTCGAACTCGTTACCAAAGATAAAACACAAATTTCTACTCGTTATAAAGGGAAAACACAAATTTCCGGCGATGTCCACTCGTTATCGAGAGAAAAAACCTTTTTTTCTTCAAGGACAACTCGTTACCGAGAGAAAAACACGAATTTGAACTCGTTAATATGAAGAAAACATGAATTCGAACTCGTTACCAAAGATAAAACACAAATTTCTACTCGTTATAAAGGGAAAACACAAATTTCCGGCGATGTCCACTCGTTATCGAGAGAAAAAACCTTTTTTTCTTCAAGGACAACTCGTTACCGAGAGAAAAACACGAATTTGAACTCGTTAATATGAAGAAAACATGAATTCGAACTCGTTACCAAAGATAAAACACAAATTTCTACTCGTTATAAAGGGAAAACACAAATTTCCGGCGATGTCCACTCGTTATCGGAGAAAAAACCTTTTTTCTTCAAGGACAACTCGTTACCGAGAGAAAAACACGAATTTGAACTCGTTAATATGAAGAAAACATGAATTCGAACTCGTTACCAAAGATAAAACACAAATTTCTACTCGTTATAAAGGGAAAACACAAATTTCCGGCGATGTCCACTCGTTATCGGAGAAAAAACCTTTTTTCTTCAAGGACAACTCGTTACCAGAGAAAAACACGAATTTGAACTCGTTAATATGAAGAAAACATGAATTCGAACTCGTTACCAAAGATAAAACACAAATTTCTACTCGTTATAAAGGGAAAACACAAATTTCCCGGCGATGTCCACTCGTTATCGGAGAAAAAACCTTTTTTTCTTCAAGGACAACTCGTTACCAGAGAAAAACACGAATTTGAACTCGTTAATATGAAGAAAACATGAATTCGAACTCGTTACCAAAGATAAAACACAAATTTCTACTCGTTATAAAGGGAAAACACAAATTTCCGGCGATGTCCACTCGTTATCGAGAGAAAAAACCTTTTTTCTTCAAGGACAACTCGTTACCGAGAGAAAAACACGAATTTGAACTCGTTAATATGAAGAAAACATGAATTCGAACTCGTTACCAAAGATAAAACACAAATTTCTACTCGTTATAAATGGAAAACACAAATTTCCGGCGATGTCCACTCGTTATCAGAGAAAAAACCTTTTTTCTTCAAGGACACCTCGTTACCAGAGAAAAACACGAATTTGAACTCGTTAATATGAAGAAAACATGAATTCGAACTCGTTACCAAAGATAAAACACAAATTTCTACTCGTTATAAATGGAAAACACAAATTTCCGGCGATGTCCACTCATTATCGGAGAAAAAACCTTTTTTTCTTCAAGGACAACTCGTTACCGAGAGAAAAACACGAATTTGAACTCGTTAATATGAAGAAAACATGAATTCGAACTCGTTACCAAAGATAAAACACAAATTTCTACTCGTTATAGGGGTAAACACAAATTTCCGGCGATGTCCACTCGTTATCATAGAAAAAACCTTTTTTCTTCAAGGACAACTTGTTACTAGAGAAAAACACGAATTTGAACTCGTTAATATGAAGAAAACATGAATTCGAACTCGTTACCAAAGATAAAACACAAATTTCTACTCGTTATAAAGGGAAAACACAAATTTCCGGCGATGTCCACTCGTTATCAGAGAAAAAACCTTTTTTTCTTCAAGGACAACTCGTTACCAGAGAAAAACACGAATTTGAACTCGTTAATATGAAGAAAACATGAATTCGAACTCGTTACCAAAGATAAAACACAAAATTTCTACTCGTTATAAAGGGAAAACACAAATTTCCGGCGATGTCCACTCGTTATCAGAGAAAAAACCTTTTTTTCTTCAAGGACAACTCGTTACCGAGAGAAAAACACGAATTTGAACTCGTTAATATGAAGAAAACATGAATTCGAACTCGTTACCAAAGATAAAACACAAATTTCTACTCGTTATAAAGGGAAAACACAAATTTCCGGCGATGTCCACTCGTTATCGAGAGAAAAAACCTTTTTTCTTCAAGGACAACTCGTTACCGAGAGAAAAACACGAATTTGAACTCGTTAATATGAAGAAAACATGAATTCGAACTCGTTACCAAAGATAAAACACAAATTTCTACTCGTTATAAAGGGAAAACACAAATTTCCGGCGATGTCCACTCGTTATCGAGAAAAAACCTTTTCTTCTTCAAGGACAACTCGTTACCGAGAGAAAAACACGAATTTGAACTCGTTAATATGAAGAAAACATGAATTCGAACTCGTTACCAAAGATAAAACACAAATTTCTATTCGTTATAAAGGGAAAACACAAATTTCCGGCGATGTCCACTCGTTATCGAGAGAAAAACCTTTTTTCTTCAAGGACAACTCGTTACCGAGAGAAAAACACGAATTTGAACTCGTTAATATGAAGAAAACATGAATTCGAACTCGTTACCAAAGATAAAACACAAATTTCTACTCGTTATAAAGGGAAAACACAAATTTCCGGCGATGTCCACTCGTTATCGAGAAAAAACTTTTTTCTTCAAGGACAACTCGTTACCGAGAGAAAAACACGAATTTGAACTCGTTAATATGAAGAAAACATGAATTCGAACTCGTTACCAAAGATAAAACACAAATTTCTACTCGTTATAAAGGAAAACACAAATTTCCGGCGATGTCCACTCGTTATCGAGAAAAAACCTTTTTTTCTTCAAGGACAACTCGTTACCGAGAGAAAAACACGAATTTGAACTCGTTAATATGAAGAAAACATGAATTCGAACTCGTTACCAAAGATAAAACACAAATTTCTACTCGTTATAAAGGGAAAACACAAATTTCCGGCGATGTCCACTCGTTATCGGAGAAAAAACCTTTTTTCTTCAAGGACAACTCGTTACCGAGAGAAAAACACGAATTTGAACTCGTTAATATGAAGAAAACATGAATTCGAACTCGTTACCAAAGATAAAACACAAATTTCTACTCGTTATAAAGGGAAAACACAAATTTCCGGCGATGTCCACTCGTTATCGGAGAAAAAACCTTTTTTTCTTCAAGGACAACTCGTTACCGAGAGAAAAACACGAATTTGAACTCGTTAATATGAAGAAAACATGAATTCGAACTCGTTACCAAAGATAAAACACAAATTTCTACTCGTTATAAAGGGAAAACACAAATTTCCGGCGATGTCCACTCGTTATCGGAGAAAAAACCTTTTTTTCTTCAAGGACAACTCGTTACCGAGAGAAAAACACGAATTTGAACTCGTTAATATGAAGAAAACATGAATTCGAACTCGTTACCAAAGATAAAACACAAATTTCTACTCGTTATAAAGGAAAACACAAATTTCCGGCGATGTCCACTCGTTATCGAGAGAAAAACCTTTTTTTCTTCAAGGACAACTCGTTACCGAGAGAAAAACACGAATTTGAACTCGTTAATATGAAGAAAACATGAATTCGAACTCGTTACCAAAGATAAAACACAAATTTCTACTCGTTATAAAGGGAAAACACAAATTTCCGGCGATGTCCACTCGTTATCGAGAGAAAAAACCTTTTTTCTTCAAGGACAACTCGTTACCGAGAGAAAAACACGAATTTGAACTCGTTAATATGAAGAAAACTTGAATTCGAACTCGTTACCAAAGATAAAACACAAATTTCTACTCGTTATAAAGGGAAAACACAAATTTCCGGCGATGTCCACTCGTTATCAGAGAAAAAACCTTTTTTTTCTTCAAGGACAACTCGTTACCGAGAGAAAAACACAAATTTGAACTCGTTAATATGAACAAAACATGAATTCGAACTCGTTACCAAAGATAAAACACAAATTTCTACTCGTTATAAAGGGAAAACACAAATTTCCGGCGATGTCCACTCGTTATCGGAGAAAAAACCTTTTTTCTTCAAGGACAACTCGTTACCGAGAGAAAAACACGAATCTGAACTCGTTAATATGAAGAAAACATGAATTCGAACTCGTTACCAAAGATAAAACACAAAATTTCTACTCGTTATAAAGGGAAAACACAAAGTTCCGGCGATGTCCACTCGTTATCGAGAGAAAAACCTTTTTTTTCTTCAAGGACAACTCGTTACCGAGAGAAAAACACGAATCTGAACTCGTTAATATGAAGAAAACATGAATTCGAACACGTTAGCAAAGATAAAACACAAATTTCTACTCGTTATAAAGGGAAAACACAAATTTCCGGCGATGTCCACTCGTTATCGGAGAAAAAACCTTTTTCTTCAAGGACAACTCGTTACCGAGAGAAAAACACGAATTTGAACTCGTTAATATGAAGAAAACAAGAATTCGAACTCGTTACCAAAGATAAAACACAAATTTCTACTCGTTATAAATGGAAAACACAAATTTCCGGCGATGTCCACTCGTTATCGGAAAAAAACCTTTTCTTCTTCAAGGACAACTCGTTACCGAGAGAAAAACATGAATTTGAACTCGTTAATATGAAGAAAACATGAATTCGAACTCGTTACCAAAGATAAAACACAAATTTCTACTCGTTATAAAGGGAAAACACAAATTTCCGGCGATGTCCACTCGTTATCAGAGAAAAAACCTTTTTTTCTTCAAGGACAACTCGTTACCAGAGAAAAACACGAATTTGAACTCGTTAATATGAAGAAAACATGAATTCGAACTTGTAACCAAAGATAAAACACAAATTTCTACTCGTTATGAAGGGAAAACACAAATTTCCGGCGATGTCCACTCGTTATCAGAGAAAAAACCTTTTTTTCTTCAAGGACAACTCGTTACCAGAGAAAAACACGAATTTGAACTCGTTAATGTGAAGAAAACATGAATTCGAACTCGTTACCAAAGATAAAACACAAATTTCTACTCGTTATAAAGGGAAAACACAAATTTCCG
Organism: Gentiana straminea; assembly: GCA_036785695.1. NCBI lineage: Eukaryota > Viridiplantae > Streptophyta > Magnoliopsida > Gentianales > Gentianaceae > Gentiana > Gentiana straminea. The sequence goes on along the minus strand of JAVUPR010000460.1, from coordinate 171,628 downwards.
GCGATGTCCACTCGTTATCAGAGATAAAACCTTTTTTTCTTCAAGGACTACTCGTACCAGAGAAAAACACGAATTTGAACTCGTTAATATGAAGAAAACATGAATTCGAACTCGTTACCAAAGATAAAACACAAATTTCTACTCGTTATAAAGGGAAAACACAAATTTCCGGCGATGTCCACTCGTTATCAGAGAAAAAACCTTTTCTTCTTCAAGGACAACTCGTTACCAGAGAAAAACACGAATTTGAACTCGTTAATATGAAGAAAATATGAATTCGAACTCGTTACCAAAGATAAAACACAAATTTCTACTCGTTATAAATGGAAAACACAAATTTCCGGCGATGTCCACTCGTTATCAGAGAAAAAACCTTTTCTTCTTCAAGGACAACTCGTTACCAGAGAAAAACATGAATTTGAACTCGTTAATATGAAGAAAACATGAATTCGAACTCGTTACCAAAGATAAAACACAAATTTCTACTCGTTATAAAGGGAAAACACAAATTTCCGGCGATGTCCACTCGTTATCGGAGAAAAAACCTTTTTTTCTTCAAGGACAACTCGTTACCGGAGAAAAACACGAATTTGAACTCGTTAATATGAAGAAAACATGAATTCGAACTCGTTACCAAAGATAAAACACAAATTTCTACTCGTTATAAAGGGAAAACACAAATTTCCGGCGATGTCCACTCGTTATCGAGAGAAAAAACCTTTTTTTTCTTCAAGGACAACTCGTTACCGAGAGAAAAACACGAATTTGAACTCGTTAATATGAAGAAAACATGAATTCGAACTCGTTACCAAAGATAAAACACAAATTTCTACTCGTTATAAAGGGAAAACACAAATTTCCGGCGATGTCCACTCGTTATCAGAGAAAAAACCTTTTTTTCTTCAAGGACAACTCGTTACCGAGAGAAAAACACGAATTTGAACTCGTTAATATGAAGAAAACATGAATTCGAACTCGTTACCAAAGATAAAACACAAATTTCTACTCGTTATAAAGGGAAAACACAAATTTCCGGCGATGTCCACTCGTTATCAGAGAAAAAACCATTTATTCTTCAAGGACAACTCGTTACCAGAGAAAAACACGAATTTGAACTCGTTAATATGAAGAAAACATGAATTCGAACTCGTTACCAAAGAAAAAACACAAATTTCTACTCGTTATAAAGGGAAAACACAAATTTCCGGCGATGTCCACTCGTTATCGAGAGAAAAAACCTTTTTTTCTTCAAGGACAACTCGTTTCCGAGAGAAAAACACGAATTTGAACTCGTTAATATGAAGAAAACATGAATTCGAACTCGTTACCAAAGATAAAACACAAATTTTCTACTCGTTATAAAGGAAAACACAAATTTCCGGCGATGTCCACTCGTTATCGGAGAAAAATCCTTTTTTCTTCAAGGAAACTCGTTACCGAGAGAAAAACACGAATTTGAACTCGTTAATATGAAGAAAACATGAATTTGAACTCGTTACCAAAGATAAAACACAAATTTCTACTCGTTATAAAGGGAAAACACAAATTTCCGGCGATGTCCACTCGTTATCAGAGAAAAAACCTTTTTTCTTCAAGGACAACTCGTTACCGAGAGAAAAACATGAATTTGAACTCGTTAATATGAAGAAAACATGAATTCGAACTCGTTACCAAAGATAAAACACAAATTTCTACTCGTTATAAAGGGAAAACACAAATTTCCGGCGATGTCCACTCGTTATCAGAGAAAAAACCTTTTCTTCTTCAAGGACAACTCGTTACCAGAGAAAAACATGAATTTGAACTCGTTAATATGAAGAAAACAAGAATTCGAACTCGTTACCAAAGATAAAACACAAATTTCTACTCGTTATAAAGGGAAAACACAAATTTCCGGCGATGTCCACTCGTTATCAGAGAAAAAACCTTTTTTTCTTCAAGGACAACTCGTTACCAGAGAAAAACACGAATTTGAACTCGTTAATATGAAGAAAACATGAATTCGAACTCGTTACCAAAGATAAAACACAAATTTCAACTCGTTATAAAGGGAAAACACAAATTTTCGGCGATGTCCACTCGTTATCAGAGAAAAAACCTTTTTTTCTTCAAGGACAACTCGTTACCAGAGAAAAACACGAATTTGAACTCGTTAATATGAAGAAAACATGAATTCGAACTCGTTACCAAAGATAAAACACAAATTTCTACTCGTTATAAAGGGAAAACACAAATTTCCGGCGATGTCCACTCGTTATCAGAGAAAAAACCTTTTTTTCTTCAAGGACTACTCGTTACCAGAGAAAAACACGAATTTGAACTCGTTAATATGAAGAAAACATGAATTCAAACTCGTTACCAAAGATAAAACACAAATTTCTACTCGTTACCAAAGATAAAACACAAATTTCTACTCGTTATAAAGGGAAAACACAAATTTCCGGCGATGTCCACTCGTTATCAGAGAAAAAACCATTTCTTCTTCAAGAACAACTCGTTACCAGAGAAAAACACGAATTTGAACTCGTTAATATGAAGAAAACATGAATTCGAACTCGTTACCAAAGAAAAAACACAAATTTCTACTCGTTATAAAGGGAAAACACAAATTTCCGGCGATGTGCACTCGTTATCATAGAAAAAAACCTTTTTTTCTTCAAGGACAACTCGTTACCAGAGAAAAACACGAATTTGAACTCGTTAATATGAAGAAAACATGAATTCGAACTCGTTACCAAAGATAAAACACAAATTTCTACTCGTTATAAAGGGAAAACACAAATTTCCGGCGATGTCCACTCGTTATCAGAGAAAAAACCTTTTTTTCTTCAAGGACAACTCGTTACCGAGAGAAAACCATTAATTTGAACTCGTTAATATGAAGAAAACATGAATTCAAACTCGTTACCAAAGAAAAAACACAAATTTCTACTCGTTATAAAGGGAAAACACAAATTTCCGGCGATGTCCACTCGTTATCAGAGAAAAAACCTTTTTTCTTCAAGGACAACTCGTTACCAGAGAAAAACACGAATTTGAACTCGTTAATATGAAGAAAACATGAATTCGAACTCGTTACCAAAGAAAAAACACAAAATTTCTACTCGTTATAAAGGGAAAACACAAATTTCCGGCGATGTCCACTCGTTATCAGAGAAAAAACCTTTTTTTCTTCAAGGACAACTCGTTACCAGAGAAAAACACGAATTTGGACTCGTTAATATGAAGAAAACATGAATTCGACTCGTTACCAAAGATAAAACACAAATTTCTACTCGTCATAAAGGGAAAACACAAATTTCCGGCGATGTCCACTCGTTATCGGAGAAAAAACTTTTTTTCTTCAAGGACAACTCGTTACCGAGAGAAAAACACGAATTTGAACTCGTTAATATGAAGAAAACATGAATTCGAACTCGTTACCAAAGATAAAACACAAATTTCTACTCGTTATAAAGGGAAAACACAAATTTCCGGCGATGTCCACTCGTTATCAGAGAAAAAACCTTTTTTTCTTCAAGGACAACTCGTTACCAGAGAAAAACACGAATTTGAACTCGTTAATATGAAGAAAACATGAATTCGAACTCGTTACCAAAGATAAAACACAAATTTCTACTCGTTATAAAGGGAAAACACAAATTTCCGGCGATGTCCACTCGTTATCATAGAAAAAACCTTTTTTCTTCAAGGACAACTCGTTACCAGAGAAAAACACGAATTTGAACTCGTTAATATGAAGAAAACATGAATTCGAACTCGTTACCAAAGATAAAACACAAATTTCTACTCGTTATAAAGGGAAAACACAAATTTCCGGCGATGTCCACTCGTTATCAGAGAAAAAACCTTTTTTTCTTCAAGGACAACTCGTTACCAGAGAAAACCATTAATTTGAACTCGTTAATATGAAGAAAACATGAATTCAAACTCGTTACCAAAGAAAAAACACAAATTTCTACTCGTTATAAAGGGAAAACACAAATTTCCGGCGATGTCCACTCGTTATCAGAGAAAAAACCTTTTTTTCTTCAAGGACAACTCGTTACCAGATAAAAACACGAATTTGAACTCATTAATATGAAGAAAACATGAATTCGAACTCGTTACCAAAGAAAAAACACAAAATTTCTACTCGTTATAAAGGAAAAACACAAATTTCCGGCGATGTCCACTCGTTATCAGAGAAAAAACCTTTTTTTCTTCAAGGACAACTCGTTACCAGAGAAAAACACGAATTTGGACTCGTTAATATGAAGAAAACATGAATTCGACTCCTTACCAAAGATAAAACACAAATTTCTACTCGTCATAAAGGGAAAACACAAATTTCCGGCGATGTCCACTCGTTATCAGAGAAAAAACTTTTTTTCTTCAAGGACAACTCGTTACCAGAGAAAAACACGAATTTGAACTCGTTAATATGAAGAAAACATGAATTCGAACTCGTTACCAAAGATAAAACACAAATTTCTACTCGTTATAAAGGGAAAACACAAATTTCCGGCGATGTCCACTCGTTATCGGAGAAAAAACCTTTTTTTTCTTCAAGGACAACTCGTTACCGAGAGAAAAACACGAATTTGAACTCGTTAATATGAAGAAAACATGAATTCGAACTCGTTACCAAAGATAAAACACAAATTTCTACTCGTTATAAAGGGAAAACACAAATTTCCGGCGATGTCCACTCGTTATCAGAGAAAAAACCTTTTTTTCTTCAAGGACAACTCGTTACCAGAGAAAAACACGAATTTGAACTCGTTAATATGAAGAAAACATGAATTCGAACACGTTACCAATGATAAAACACAAAATTTCTACTCGTTATAAAGGGAAAACACAAAGTTCTGGCGATGTCCACTCGTTATCAGAGAAAAAACCTTTTTTTCTTCAAGGACAACTCGTTACCAGAGAAAAACACGAAACTGAACTCGTTAATATGAAGAAAACATGAATTCGAACTCGTTACCAAAGATAAAACACAAAATTTCTACTCGTTATAAAGGGAAAACACAAAGTTCCGGCGATGTCCACTCGTTATCAGAGAAAAAACCTTTTTTTCTTCAAGGACAACTCTGTTGGATTTATTTCTTAGTTTTGATGATGAGTGCCATACTAGCTGTTATAGTGCAAAGGCAAAAAGATGTCTAGATAAAATGTATAGGTTTATTAGAGTTTGATTCATAAATAGGTTTAATCAAACAAGCAACGTAAAGAGGCTGGCGATTGATATCGGCGAGTGGTCTAGGTCGATAGGGTAGATAGGTCGATGGGCGGTGCGGAACCTGTTGAAAGGCCGAAGGCGAAGGCTAAGGGATCAAACTTAGTAATTAAAGTCAAGGATATGGAATCGGATTTTAGGCAAGTCTGTGATGACCTAAGCGATTACATATGCCTTGTGTAGAAGGTCTAAGTTCCACAAGTTGGATGATGTTTGGAACTTGGTTATATTTAAAATGATGTAATCTAACTTCACAAATAAAAGTTAGATAAAAGTAATCGGTTGCATTATATTTTACTGAGACAAAATAATGATGTTCGATTGATGATTGGTATTACGACGAATGATGAACCTGCTGATATATATACCTCGATTAACTCAAGATTATTGGAAGATTACATGGATAAGAACGACCAACTACCTCGACTTATCAAGCAAATCAAAGGCCGAGATTAAAAAGACGTTGGGATGATCCTTATTTTTATCCATTGGATACAAGTCAAAGGGGTGGACGGTACCTTTGTCAAAAAGTAATCTGACGATGTCGATCCTATGAATAGTGACGAGAATGCGGTGCGGATGGGACAAATACAAGGAACGGTCACATTTGAATTTTAAATTCAAGTCACATGCACTCTTACCTATAAATAGAGGACTTTCAACTCGAAACAAGAGGATGAATTTTGGGAAAAATTTTAAGTAACAATCTTGAAATTTGAAAAACACCTGTTTGAACTTCTTGAGCTTAAAGTACAACTTGATCTAGTTATCTTCTTCAAGTGCTTTACGTGTTCAAGCTTGCATCAAGCATACACACTTGAAGGCTGCAAGTGCGATTACATCATCCTAATCAAGGCTGCTTTGCAAATTTGAATCATTTATTTGATTCATTCTTTATCTTATAAAGAATGCTGTGAAGACAGTGAAGCATCATTGTTGGGTGTGAAAGCTTTGTTGGTTTGTGGTGGAGCTGGTGAAGAGGCAATCCTACCCTTCAAGGACCGATGGAAGACTCGGGAGCGACAATCCTACTGTTCCCGAGTTTTCGGTTGTGAAGCCATAGTTATTGGTGAAGGACAAGCAACCTAGGATTCTTTGTAACGAGATAACTCAAAGATCACTAGTGAATTTCCTCCAACATCACGGGAGAAGAGTGGACGACGGGATTACATCACCTGGAACCACTATAAAATCTCTCTACTTACTTACGCATTTACTTTACGCACTTAGTCATTACTCATATCAACTGCTTGAATCTAGCAACCCAGCGAAATCACACACATACACTACTTTTGAGTATCTAATACTTAGTAACATATTTAACAACAAGTAAAAAGGCTTAATTTTGATATTATTCATTTGCACAAATTTAGCAAGCGAGCTGTCGATGTAGACTCTTGTTTATCGAATGAGCTGCGGGTCTCGACGGACTCGAAGTATCGACGGCTGCTTTGAAGTTGCAAAATTTGTTAACTCCAAAGTTTTAAGTGTTAAGTTTATTCACCCCCCCCCCCCCTCTAAACTTAACTAAAGCCTTTTCAAGGGACCAACAATTGGTATCGGAGCGATTAGCTTGTTACCGAAGGAATCCTACTTGTTGTACTTGTGAAAATTCTTTAAAACTTTCTTTCAAATTACGATTTTCAAGACTTGCATCATGGACAACACACGGTATGCTAGAACTATGTTGATGTGTTCTCTTGACGATTTGATGAGTATAACCGTCGAATGCGGGCATATCTTGCTTGCTACTCATGATGAGATGATGGATGTACTAAGCGAAGGACCACTTTGGAGATTACAAAGGCGATAACGATGGGTGACGGAAGCGAGTACATTCCTAAACCAAAGAGAGAATGGAATGCGAGAAGACGAGAAAAAGAGCAAACCTCAACAACATTGCTATTGATATCATCTACGAACCTTGGATAGCAATATGTACATGAAGGTCAAAGATTGCAAGGCTTGCAAAGGAACTTTGGGATAAGATTCACTTAATGCGTGAAGGCACGCGATGCAATAAAGAAGAACAAAATCGGTGTGGCGAAAAAAGGTTTCAAAAGTTCAAGATGCTACCTAATGAAACCATTGAGCAAATGGAATCAAGATTCAATGCTATCTTGGATGAACTTACCTACGAGTGTAAGTTATTCAAAAGAGGAAGTAAACACCAAAATCTTGGAAGCTTTACCCAAAGAGATGTTTGGAAAATGAAGGTATTGCAATTGAAGAAATGAGAAAGTTGCATGAAGAAGATACCTTCAAATTGTTCTCGATCTTAAGGCCTATGAATTTAGCAAGAAGGCTGGTGCACAGGCGAAAAGGAAGAGCCAAAAACCACTTGCATTGGCTGCTTCACATCATGAAGAAACATCGGGAGGACGGGATGACATGATAGATGAAATGCAAGAGCAAATTGCCCTGCGAGCAAGAAAATCGAATGATGAAGGCGGAAAGGCCCCTACAAGAAATTTCACAAAGAGGCCTCTTTGAAAGAAGGAAAGAAGAACCAAAGAAAGATAATGACTATCTATGCTTTCATTGCAAGAAACCGGGACACTTCGGACACGATTGTCTGAGTTGAAACAAGGCAAGGAACACGATTATCTTTGCTTCAACTGTAAGAAGCTGGACATTTTAGACACGATTGTCCGGACCTGCGAAGACCAAGAGTCAACAAAGAAGACATGGCAAGAAGGCTATGGTTCTTTGAAGATGAATCGGGATATGAAGTGGAATACGAAAAAGGAAATGAATCGGATGACACGAAAGACAAGTTCTTGATATGGAGGATTATGCCTTGATGGCCAATATGGATGAAGCGAGGAGGTATACAACACGTATCTATAAACACTCTGCTGGAAGTGATTGTGAATCAACTTTGTGGTTCAAATCCTAGAAATTCGACAACAATGAGACTTTGGATGCCATCCTTAATCAGCGAGGATAATACAATCTGGTTATGAGGTTGTGAAGGTGAAAAAGAGGCTCTTGAGTTAGAAGTTGGAAGATTGAAAGCTGAATTAAGGGTTTTCAATGGTAAGGAAAAAGAAGTTGGACGAGAATCGGCATAAGTCTGCTTTGAACATCCAGCGACCTACGAATCTATTTGAACCATCTTGTTCCAATACGCATACAAATCGGGAAAGGCTTATGGAGATAGAGCTGGGCTTGGATTTGGAACTCGGCAATCTAACAAGAGTGGATCCGGTAAGGTTCTTGAACCTAGTACCGATTTGGTCCTAAGTTTGTGCACCTGCACTAGATTCATCTCCCGGTAAAAAATTTCTTTGAAGCGGTAAAACCCAATGAGAATGCCTCGAGGAAGCAAAATCGAAGTCTCGAAGTCAACGGCTCTAGTAAAATGAATAAATCTAAAAATAGGGAATTTCTTGTGCCTTCTAAGCCTGCGATAGCGGACACTGCTACTAAGTCTGTTGGACCACGAAGGAAAGAAACAGAAATATTCCAAGGATAAGAATCCTAAATCCAAAAATGTTGATCATTCAAGGGATACTTATCTCGGGGGAAAGGTAGGCTTGTTCCCTGCGATAATGATTGGAATATTCCTGCATCTAATGCTAGAAACGATAAGTATAACCATACTACTAGGGTAAGACCTAGACAATGGAATCGACGAGAGGACTTACACAAGACCTCGGCGACTCCATATTACGTACATTCTGTGACAGAGACACACACTATGGTTATGCAAATGTTTCTAACAACAAGAATCATTTCAAACGGCATTATGTACCAAAAGGCCGGAAAACATATGTGGTTCTACACAACCTCTTTGTTAGAACCTATGGATGTGTGGAATACATGTATGAACCAAAGTATGAACCAAAGTATGACACATTTAGGAGAAGACCTTATGGAAACATACCAAGGGTCATGCTTGCCACGACCACTATGGACCCAAACAGGTTTGGGTACCTAAAATGCACTAACTTTGTTTTGTAGGGTGTACGGTACTTTGACGGTGGATGTTCCGGACACATGACAAAGAATAAGCCTTTGTCTAACAAACTTTGTGGCAAAAGATGGTCCAAGGGTGAATTTTGGCAACAAAAATACACTGGATATACAAGAGGATATGGCACACTTATCGAAATGGACTTACAATCAAGAATGTGGCATATGTGGAGGGGCTGGACTACAACTTGCGAGCCTTTGGACAATTCTGTGATATGGGATACAAGGTCACTTTTGACAAAAACAATTGTATTGTCATTAGTGAGAGAGGTGATCAAGTTGTACTTGCTTTGGTAGAAGGCAACAGAACATGTATGTTGTGGATTGGTCTCTGCGTTCCGAAACTGCGATTGTGCATACCAAATCTGAACTCAATTGGTTATGGCACAAGAAGTTAAATCACTTGAATTTTGATGATATTAATCGAGTTGGTGAAAAAGAAGTTAGTGATTGGTTTACACGATATCACATTCAAGAAGGATGCTATATGTGATGCATGTCGGCAAGGTAAACGAGATAAAGTCAAGTTTCAAGTCAAAGACTAAACAATCAACTAACGAGTGTTGGAGCTTATGCATATGGATCTTTTTGGACCAATAACTCCAACAAGTGTAACGAGAAAGAAATACACCTTAGTAGTTGTGGATGATTTTTCCGGATACACACAGGTAATATTTATGAACAAGAAAAGTGAGACACTCCAAAGCATGCCTAATCTTTTGAAGAGATTACAAAATGAGAAAAGTTTAACGATCATAAAGATAAGATCGGATCGAGTGCTGAATTTCTCAACAAAGTTATAAGAGAATATTGTGAACGAATGGTGTACTACATCAACTTGATGCTGTTGGTACACCTCGGCAAAATGGGGTTCTTTGAAAGAAGAAACGAGGACATTAAAGGAAGCGGGAAGAACAATGATTTGTGAAGCATTGCTACACGAAAGATATTGGGGTGAAGCGATAAATACGACATGCTATACACAAAACAGAACATCGGTAAACAAGAAGCTGCTGAAGACACCCTATGAGATCTGGAATGGAAGGATACCCAACATATCCTATTTCCATCCATTTGGAAGTAAATTTTTTATTCTAAATCACAAAGCTCATTTGAAAACATTCCAACCTAAATCAGATGAAGGCATATTCTTGGGCTAACTTCGTCGGCGAGCATTCGAGTGCTTGAACAAGAGGTCACTAAAACATGAAGAAACAATCCATGTTGTGTTTGATGAACCTAAGTTCTTGGAATGGAAGATGAAGATCATGAACCTGCTAGGAATCAACAAGTCAACGATCCAGTTGTGTTGAAGTTTTGGAAAGACTCAATGACTTAAAAGTTTACGATCTTTGCCCTGCTTGAACACCACTGAGACAATATTACGATGCAACAAGCGAAGCGGTTCAAGGATCTGCGACCCCCCGTGTAGAAGAAACTACGATGCGGACCCTACGAAGATGATGTTCACGAAAATCAAAATAACCAAAATCCTCAATGGTTAAGGAATCACCTGGCTTGAACAAGTTATTGGCAATGTACGGCAAGGTGTGAGGACTAGAAGACAATGGAAGCTATGTTTACTGTTTTCTATCTCAAATGGAACCTAAAGTTGTTGAAGAAGCAATTTCGGATCCGGATTGGATAATTGCTATGCAAGAAGAATTAAATGAATTTGAAAGAAATCAAGTTTGGACACTAGTTGAAAGGCCAAGTCATGCAAATATCATTGGTACTAAGTGGGTATACATAAATAAACTTGATGAATCGGTACCATTGTGAGAAATAAGGCCGGACTAGTTGCAAAAGGCTATTCTCAAGCGAAGGAATAGATTTTGATGAAACTTATGCACCCGTTGCAAGATTGGAAGCTATCGAGATTATTCCTAGCACATGCTTGCATATAAGAACTTCAAAGTATATCAAATGGATGTCAAGAGTGCATTTTTGAATGGGATCTAGAGGAGGAAGTGTATGTTCGGCAACCTCCTGGATTTGAAGTTAAAGATCAAGAAGATAAAGTGTACGAGACTCAACAAAGCACTTTATGGATTGAAACAAGCACCAAGAGCATGGTATGAGACTCTATCTCAATTCTTGGTAGACAATGGTTTCACAAAAGGCACCATTGACAAGACTCTTTTCAGAATCAGTGAAGGGGACAGCACCCTGCTGGTACAAATTTATGTGGATGACATAATATTTGGTTCTGAGAATGATTTACTTTGTGAAAAATTTGCAAATCTAATGAAGAGCAAATTCCAAATGAGTATGATGGGAGAAATGAATTACTTTTTGGGATTGCAAGTCAAACAAGTGAATGATGGAATCTTCATTCATCAAACCAAGTATACCAAGGAGTTCTTTGAAGAAGTTTGGTATGGAAAATAGCACTAAGAATTCAACTCCTATGAGTACAAACATCGAGATTAGATGAAGATAAAGAAGGCAAAGATGTTGATCATACCTTATACAGAAGGATGATAGGCGATCTAGCTGTACCTCACTTGCCAATGGACTGATATATCCTTTCTTTGTAGGTGTTTGTGCAAGATTTCAATCTAAACCTAAAGAAAGTCATTTAGGTGCGGTTAAGAGAATTCTCAAGTATCTTAAAGAGACTTTGGGAGTAGGGATATGGTATTCCAAGGAAGGAAGCTTCAAGGTAATATCCTACTCGGATTCGATTATCTTGGATGCAAGATTGATAGAAAAAGCACCTCGGGAACACAATGTCGGTTAATGGGAAATAGGCGGTCTCCTGGTTTAGCAAAAACGAAATTCTATTTCAACTTCCACTTCTTTGAAAGTGAATACATTCTTCTTTGGAAGGCTGCTTGTGCACAAGTACTATGGCTAAGACAACAATTAAGGGATTATGGAATTGAAGAAAGGGAAATTCCAATCATGTGTGACAACACAAGTGCAATTGCAATCACAGAAAATCCTGTTTTGCATTCAAGAACCAAGCACATTGATGTGAGACATCATTTTATAAGAGATCATGTTGAAAAGAAAGATGTGGTGATTCTATACATTCCTACTGAAGATCAACTTGCTGATATTTTCACTAAACCTCTTGACAGTGAAAGATTTGCTAAATTAAGGAATTTGAACTTGGAATCATAAAGATTGGTGATATTCGGCGGTGTCTTGGAATTCACCAAGGGGATTAGTCTTTGCTATGTTGGGTGAGCTCACTTAGCAGTTAGTCATTGGTATCAACAATTCCATGTACTTATGTTTGGACAATTGAGCAAATGAGGTTGCCAAGGGGATTGGTCTTTGTCATTTTGGGTGAGCTCACTTGACGGATCGGTCATTGGTATTAAACCTCATCTTGTATTATCAATTGAACAAAACAAGAAGAAAACAAGGTTCGGCGAGTACTTTTGTCGGCGGTGCTTTGAAGTCTACTTATCGACACTGCTGCCGAGCCCACCTGCGAGGATTACCTGCTTTGGAGGAACGTTACTCGATCAAAGTAATAAAAGTCAAAAAGCATATTGGCGGGATATTTATTTTATCCATTATTACCACAGTCAAACCATCCAACGGTTACAAACGTTATGGAGGAGTAATGGGCCACGTGTCAAGACAGCATTTAATCAAATTTAATCATGGTTACCTCAATGTACGTGCTATGACAGTTTCAACTACCCACTGTCTATAAAATCAGACTGTTTTACAGCAGTTTCTCCACTTGCAATTTCTGCTTTATCTCTTGCAAAATCTACATCGTGTGAACACGATTTGAGAGCAATCTTTCTTCATCTTTTTCTTATTTCAATGGCCGAAAGGATTGAGGTTCAAATCGAATCAAGCCAAAGCGTAAGAGGCTATGTTGTTGATGCAAACGAACGGAACTGGCTATTAATATAGGTCGAAGAATAAGAAGGTTTGCGGGCACTGGAGAACAAACTCAACATCGGATTAGAAACAATATCATACACCAATGTTATTGATTTACGGAAGAATATTGTTATAGAAGAAGGAAGCTGAAGCATTCAAAACCACTTGTGAATGGTGAGGAGCTTGTAATCTCCTCCAATCTGTTTGAGAGAAGTGTTTGGTTTTGAAGAAGTTGTTGATGGTTCGGTCAATCCACGAAGCTATGGGCTTGGACAAGATGGCTTTTGTAGATCAGATCAAGACAAATGCAACTATCAAATCGGTACCGGGCATCAATTGCAAAAACATTGGTAATGAATACAGTCTGCTGAGCAAGCTCATTGCAAAGAACATACTTGGGCTAGTTGGCAGTATGGATACTCTATCAGGACCCAAGATAGAGTTGATGATTATCATTTGCAGAAGCATGAAATTTGATTGGGGTGGTTATTTCATTCATTATATGAAGAAAGTAGCCAAGGAGGACAAATTAAAGAAAAGAAAATCAAAGGCCTTACCCCTAGGTTTGATGGTTCGAGACCTGTTTGAATCATACGGAGGTTCTACGATCTTGAACCGAGTTGACATAAATCGGTCCGGATACAAGAAGGAGATTGATCATGCGATTCTGGACTAGATGATGATGAAGAGGTTCTTTGGAGAGCATCTTGGTGATAATGATGATGGAGATGACGGTGATCTTGGTGGTGAGCGGGTTCGGCAAACTAAGAAGATATCCATCAAACCTGCTGCATCAAAGAAAACTGCTGGAAAGAGAAAAAGTGCTGATGTTAGGAAGATTACAGAAATCTTGAAATCAAAGAGAACAAGAAAGGAAACAGCACAGACTGCTGAGTCTGTTGAGGGTCAAGTGGAGGTTACTGACCCTGCTGTAGATGCAAGAAGAATTGTTGTTGAAACTCTGACAAAACAACAGAAAGAAGATAGTAGAAAGAGAAAATCTACTGGACATGATGATGATGATGATGATGATGAACCCCTATCCAAGAGGATGAAGGAGGTTGCCAAAAAGAAGAAGTATGGCAAAGGAAAAGAATTGAGAATCTTGGAAACACAAAAAGTCCAAGAAGAGGTGTCGATAGAAGAAGAAGAGGCTTTGTTGAGGGTGAGCCCTTAACTATTATTCCACCAGATTGTAATCGGTGATTCCTCACACGATGAGGTTATTAAGTCTACTTGGAAGTGAACGGGTTGTTGTTGAGCAATCATTGAAGAATCACGACGATCTGTTGTACCGAGCCTTCTTTGTAGAAGATGTTATTGGTGAATCTACTCTTGAAGGCTTTGCACGGGTTGTTGTTGAGCAATCTGTCGAAGAACCACGACAATCTACGAACTTGTTGTGGTAGTTGAAGAGGTGATTGAAGACTTGATTGAAGACCACTGCAAGTTTGGCAATAGTTCAGGGGGAAGAGCAGTCTGCTGCTAACCCTGCTGATGAGCATGTGAGTCAGGGGGAATCAAGTGTGATACAGATGGAAGTAGTAGGTACAACTACACAATCACAGCAACCTGCTGATTTTCAAACATCTGTAGAAGAGACCATGAGTCTGCTTGTTGAGACCTTTGGAGGTCAACAAGCCACTGAAGCTGCTCCCAGGAGATCTTTCATGCCCTTTGAAAGGCATATGAAAGAGAGGAAGAAAACTGAAGAATCTGTGGATCCCAAACTTCAGCAAATTGCTGATTATTTTCAATGGAAGTTTGGTTTCTACAAGAAACAAAAGCAGTTTCTTGAACCTATGACCGATTTTGAGGAATGGGCTTTTAACAATTTGGGAGTGGAGAACTTGCTTTGGATCGGTTGATACCACTCTGCCGCAATCCGGAGATCGATGGATCTATTTGATGAGCAACGAAGGAGGAGGGTATTAAGTTCGAGAGATCCAAGAGATGGTGATGATGATTCTTCCTCATCATCGACTCAAGGGGAGATTTCCCCTCGGGACCGGGAGAACCCGGTGGGGTGCATTGATAAATGATCCACCGCACAACGGTCCACGAGTAAATGCTTGGTAAGTCTGCGAGGGCCGGCGAGTGAAGAAATGGATGAGGATCTACAAGATCTCACCATGGATGATCTAGAAGCATTGATCAATGAGGGAATTACATTGAGTGATGGTAGGCTAGTTGATGAATCTGCTACATTTCATGTTGTAAAGCTGCTGTTTGGACAACTTTGAAGATGAACAAATTGTTGATTTGGATCAAGAAAAAGTCGGTGACTTTAGTGAACCAAGTGCTAGTTACGAGGAATCCATTGAATATCAAGATGGATTTGACATTGAAGGCACTCTTACTAAAAAGCGCCATCATCACTGCACAAGATTGGTCATGCGAAGGTTTTCAAGTGGATAATACCAATATCTTTAATCCACGGGAAATTGAAGAGGAGGTACGGAGTTCTTTGGGGTACAAACGGCACCTGGACAAAGGTTGGAACAGGGAGGTACGGGTTCTTTGAGTCTCAAACGGCACTGGACACGAGTTGGAACAAACTTTGGGTTTGGAGGAAACCCTGCTTGTTGCTTGAGGCCGCTTTGTAGTGGAGCCTTACTGGAGCCAAGACCACGTAGGGAAGGATAATCGGCGACTTGGTGTTAATCAAGAAGAGCATTTCTTTGGATTATGACTACGGTGATGAAGAATTTCAAATTTTTGGACAAGAAGAAGTTGTTGAGGAACACTGCACAAGATCCGGTCATGGAAGACATTCTTGGTGCAATGGTTGAGGAAGGACCTCCCTGGCCGGGAGAGATTTGAGTAAAGCAATGGTCATCAGTAGACAACGGGCACAATATAGAGTTGAGGAGCCTACTGATGGACCTACGATAGTAGAATGACTAGTGGAGTGCCAATTGAAGTTGTCAATGAGTTAAGAGCTGTAAGAAATGACATGCAACGATTAAGAACTCAATTGGACGAGCAAGAACAGAGATTTGAAGAAGCGATGAAGATGGTAAATGATAACGGACGATCTACGATACGGTTGCTTCAAACTTTGCATCTACTCAAAATGCTATGAATGATTTGATACTAGATGTCGGGGGTATCAAAGTTGGAAATAAAGCCAAAGACAAGTCTCTAAAAGACCAACTTCTTTCTATACATGAGAAACTTAACAAGCTTGCTTGAAGCTCTAAACTGCTTGAGCTTTGTTCTTTGCACAACAACTGCTATGCACGATCCCAAACTCACTTTGAAAGGATCAACAGACCGGAGGAGACATTGCAATCTAGGATCACTACCATTGATACTAGAAGCTGGAACCATGGAAGGCCAATTGCATAGAGTGATTGTATCACGGGAGGGTATTCATGGCCTCGTCTCCCGTTTTGTTGATGATGTCACTAAGGGGAAGAGGGCAAATCGAGTGCACGACAAAGGAGGCTGCAAGACTCTTTGCACGAAAAGATGGATTGATGATACAAAAGCCTTTAGGAGACACACACAGCGAGTTCAACTCACTGATGATCTTCTGTCACAATACAAGAAAGAATTTTATAACAGAAGGAAACCTTACCATGATATGGGATTTCATGAAGGCCTTAACTCTTTCTTGAGTTTGAAATTTTGGGAGGCAAGAGTCAGAGCCTTAAGGTCAAATTACAGAGGAGGCAGAGGTGGAAGAAGTGGCAGAGGTGATAGGGTGTTGCCTATCACAAAAGCAAAAGACTCACTTAATGAATTCAAGGAACTTTATATGAGATTTGGATTCAGAGTGAATGATATCAATCTTGTCTGCTGAAGCATGGAATTGGTGGAAACAAGTCAACTCTTATATTGATTTCACACTTATTGAAAATGAATGGATGAGGGACATGATAGAAGAGATTAGAGCCTATCAAGAGCAAGTGAGAAGGCCGGACAAGAAAGAGAGAAGAGACAATAGATCGGCTACTTATCATTATTTTATCTTTGCTTGATGCTAGATTGTAATACTTGTGAACAAATATTTATAATGAGAATTCACTTGAATTTGTTGTTTTTGTTTTTATCTTTTTGCTTTGCTTTGATTAGGTGAGGGTAGTGGCATCATCACCAAAAAGGGGGAAATTGTTGGACTTATTTCTTAGTTTTGATGATGAGTGCCATACTAGGCATTATAGTGCAAAGGCAAAAAGATGTCTAGATAAAATGTATAGGTTTATTAGAGTTTGATTCATAAATAGGTTTAATCAAACAAGCAACGTAAAGGGGCTGCTTGATTGATATCGACGGAGCGGTCTAGGTCGATAGGGTAGATAGGTCGGTGGGCGGTGGAACCCGGCGAAGGCGAAGACGAAGGCGAAGGCTAAGGGGATCAAACTTAGTAATTAAAGTCAAGGATATGGAATCGGATTTTAGGCAAGTCTGTGATGACCTAAGCGATTACATATGCCTTGTGTAGAAGGTCTAAGTTCCACAAGTTGGATGATGTTTGGAACTTGGTTATATTTAAAATGATGTAATCTAACTTCACAAATAAAAGTTAGATAAAAGTAATCAATTGCATTATATTTTACGGACAAAATAATGATGTTCGACGGTGATTGGTATTACGACGGACGATGAACCTGGCGATATATATACCTCGATTAACTCAAGATTATTGGAAGATTACATGGATAAGAACGACCAACTACCTCGACTTATCAAGCAAATCAAAGGCCGAGATTAAAAAGACGTTGGGATGATCCTTATTTTTATCCATTGGATACAAGTCAAAGGGGTGGACGGTACCTTTTGTCAAAAAGTAATCTGACGAGTGTCGATCCTATGAATAGTGACGAATGCGGTGCGGATGGGACAAATACAAGGAACGGTCACATTTGAATTTTAAATTCAAGTCACATGCACTCTTACCTATAAATAGAGGACTTTCAACTCGAAAGAAGAGGATGAATTTTGGGAAAAATTTTAAGTAACAATGCGAGTGAAAAACACCTGTTTGAACTTGCGAGCTTAAAGCTGCCGATCTAGTTATCTTCTTCAAGTGCTTTACGTGTTCAAGCCGCATCAAGCATACACACTTGAAGGCGCAAGGCTGCTGATTACATCATCCTAATCAAGCTTTGCCAACCGAATCATTTATTTGATTCATTCTTTATCTTATAAAGAATCTGCTTGAAGAACGATGAAGCATCGTTGGGTGTGAAAAATTTGTTGGTTTGTGGTGGAGCTAGTGAAGAGGCAATCCTACCCTTCAAGGACCGGTGGAAGACTCGGGAGCGACAATCCTACTGTTCCCGAGTTTTCGGTTGTGAAGCCATAGTTATTGGTGAAGGACAAGCAACCTAGGATTCTTTGTAACGAGATAACTCAAAGATCACTAGTGAATTTCCTCCAACATCACGGGAGAAGAGTGGACGACGGGATTACATCACACGGAACCACTATAAAATCTCTCTACTTACTTACTGCATTTACTTTCTGCACTTAGTCATTACTCATATCAACCTGCTGAATCTAGCAACTGAAATCACACACATACACTACTGAGTATCTAATACTTAGTAACATATTTAACAACAAGTAACAAGGCTTAATTTTGATATTATTCCATTTGCACAAATTTAGCAAGGCGAACTGTCGGTAGACTACGTTTATCGAGCGGAGCTGCGAGGTCTCGACGGACTGCGAAGTATCGACGGGGCTTTGAAGTTGCAAAATTTGTTAACTCCAAAGTTTTAAGTGTTAAGTTTATTCACCCCCCCCTCTATACTTAACTAAAGCCTTTTCAAGGGACCAACAAACTCGTTACCAGAAAAAAAACACGAATCTGAACTCGTTAATATGAAGAAAACATGAATTCGAACACATTAGCAATAATAAAACACAAATTTCTACTCGTTATAAAGGGAAAACACAAATTTCCGGCGATGTCCACTCGTTATCAGAGAAAAAACCTTTTCTTCTTCAAGGACAACTCGTTACCAGAGAAAAACATGAATTTGAACTCATTAATATGAAGAAAACATGAATTCGAACTCGTTACCAAAGATAAAACACAAATTTCTACTCGTTATAAATGGAAAACACAAATTTCCGGCGATGTCCACTCGTTATCAGAGAAAAAACCTTTTCTTCTTCAAGGACAACTCGTTACCGAGAGAAAAACATGAATTTGAACTCGTTAAAATGAAGAAAACATGAATTCGAACTCGTTACCAAAGATAAAACACAAATTTCTACTCGTTATAAAGGGAAAACACAAATTTCCGGCGATGTCCACTCGTTATCAGAGAAAAAAACCTTTTTTTCTTCAAGGACAACTCGTTACCAGAGAAAAACATGAATTTGAACTCGTTAATATGAAGAAAACATGAATTCAAACTCGTTACCAAAGATAAAACACAAATTTCTACTCGTTATGAAGGGAAAACACAAATTTCCGGCGATGTCCACTCGTTATCAGAGAAAAAAATCTTTTTTTCTTCAAGGACAACTCGTTACCAGAGAAAAACACGAATTTGAACTCGTTAATGTGAAGAAAACATGAATTCGAACTCGTTACCAAAGATAAAACACAAATTTCTACTCGTTATAAAGGGAAAACACAAATTTCCGGCGATGTCCACTCGTTATCAGAGAAAAAACCTTTTTTTCTTCAAGGACAACTCGTACCAGAGAAAAACAAGAATTTGAACTCGTTAATATGAAGAAAACATGAATTCGAACTCGTTACCAAAGATAAAACACAAATTTCTACTCGTTATAAAGGGAAAACACAAATTTCCGCGATGTCCACTCGTTATCGAGAGAAAAAACCATTTATTCTTCAAGGACAACTCGTTACCGAGAGAAAAACACGAATTTGAACTCGTTAATATGAAGAAAACATGAATTCGAACTCGTTACCAAAGAAAAAACACAAATTTCTACTCGTTATAAAGGGAAAACACAAATTTCCGGCGATGTCCACTCGTTATCAGAGAAAAAACCTTTTTTTCTTCAAGGACAACTCGTTACCAGAGAAAAACACGAATTTGAACTCGTTAATATGAAGAAAACATGAATTCGAACTCGTTACCAAAGATAAAACACAAATTTCTACTCATTATAAAGGGAAAACACAAATTTCCGGCGATGTCCACTCGTTATCAGAGAAAAACCTTTTCTTCTTCAAGGACAACTCGTTACCAGTGAAAAACACGAATTTGAACTCGTTAATATGAAGAAAACATGAATTCGAACTCGTTACCAAAGATAAAACACAAAATTTCTACTCGTTATAAAGGGAAAACACAAATTTCCGGCGATGTCCACTCGTTATCAGAGAAAAATCCTTTTTTTTCTTCAAGGACAACTCGTTACCAGAGAAAAAATCGAATCTGAACTCGTTAATATGAAGAAAACATGAATTCGAACTCGTTACCAATGATAAAACACAAATTTTCTACTCGTTATAAAGGGAAAACACAAATTTCCGGCGATGTCCACTCGTTATCAGAGAAAAATCCTTTCTTTCTTTCAAGGACAACTCGTTACCGAGAGAAAAACAGACGAATTTGAACTCGTTAATATGAAGAAAACATGAATTCGAACTCGTTACCAAAGATAAAACACAAATTTCTACTCGTTATGAAGGGAAAACACAAATTTCCGGCGATGTCCACTCGTTATCGAGAGAAAAAACCTTTTTTTCTTCAAGGACAACTCGTTACCGAGAGAAAAACACGAATTTGAACTCGTTAATATGAAGAAAACATGAATTCGAACTCGTTACCAAAGATAAAACACAAATTTCTACTCGTTATAAAGGGAAAACACAAATTTCCGGCGATGTCCACTCGTTATCGAGAGAAAAAACCTTTTTTTTCTTCAAGGACAACTCGTACCGAGAGAAAAACAAGAATTTGAACTCGTTAATATGAAGAAAACATGAATTCGAACTCGTTACCAAAGATAAAACACAAATTTCTACTCGTTATAAAGGGAAAACACAAATTTCCGCGATGTCCACTCGTTATCGAGAGAAAAAACCATTTATTCTTCAAGGACAACTCGTTACCGAGAGAAAAACACGAATTTGAACTCGTTAATATGAAGAAAACATGAATTCGAACTCGTTACCAAAGAAAAAACACAAATTTCTACTCGTTATAAAGGGAAAACACAAATTTCCGGCGATGTCCACTCGTTATCAGAGAAAAAACCTTTTTTTCTTCAAGGACAACTTGTTACCAGAGAAAAACACGAATTTGAACTCGTTAATATGAAGAAAACATGAATTCGAACTCGTTACCAAAGATAAAACACAAATTTCTACTCGTTATAAAGGGAAAACACAAATTTCCGGCGATGTCCACTCGTTGTCAGAGAAAAACATTTTCTTCTTCAAGGACAACTCGTTACCAGTGAAAAACACGAATTTGAACTCGTTAATATGAAGAAAACATGAATTCGAACTCGTTACCAAAGATAAAACACAAAATTTCTACTCGTTATAAAGGGAAAACACAAATTTCCGGCGATGTCCACTCGTTATCGGAGAAAAAATCCTTTTTTTCTTCAAGGACAACTCGTTACCGAGAGAAAAATCGAATTTGAACTCGTTAATATGAAGAAAACATGAATTCGAACTTGTTACCAAAGATAAAACACAAATTTTCTACTCGTTATAAAGGGAAAACACAAATTTCCGGCGATGTCCACTCGTTATCAGAGAAAAATCCTTTCTTTCTTTCAAGGACAACTCGTTACCAGAGAAAAACACGAATTTGAACTCGTTAATATGAAGAAAACATGAATTTGAACTCGTTACCAAAGATAAAACACAAATTTCTACTCGTTATAAAGGGAAAACACAAATTTCCGGCGATGTCCACTCGTTATCAGAGAAAAAACCTTTTCTTCTTCAAGGACAACTCGTTACCAGAGAAAAACATGAATGTGAACTCGTTAATATGAAGAAAACATGAATTCGAACTCGTTACCAAAGATAAAACACAAATTTCTACTCGTTATAAAGGGAAAACACAAATTTCCGGCGATGTCCACTCGTTATCAGAGAAAAAACCTTTTCTTCTTCAAGGACAACTCGTTACCGAGAGAAAAACACGAATTTGAACTCGTTAATATGAAGAAAACATGAATTCGAACTCGTTACCAAAGATAAAACACAAATTTCTACTCGTTATAAATGGAAAACACAAATTTCCGGCGATGTCCACTCGTTATCAGAGAAAAAACCTTTTCTTCTTCAAGGACAACTCGTTACCAGAGAAAAACATGAATTTGAACTCGTTAAAATGAAGAAAACATGAATTCGAACTCGTTACCAAAGATAAAACACAAATTTCTACTCGTTATAAAGGGAAAACACAAATTTCCGGCGATGTCCACTCGTTATCAGAGAAAAAACCTTTTTTTCTTCAAGGACAAATCGTTACCGAGAGAAAAACACGAATTTGAACTCGTTAATATGAAGAAAACATGAATTCGAACTCGTTACCAAAGATAAAACACAAATTTCTACTCGTTATGAAGGGAAAACACAAATTTCCGGCGATGTCCACTCGTTATCGAGAGAAAAAACCTTTTTTTCTTCAAGGACAACTCGTTACCAGAGAAAAACACGAATTTGAACTCGTTAATGTGAAGAAAACATGAATTCGAACTCGTTACCAAAGATAAAACACAAATTTCTACTCGTTATAAAGGGAAAACACAAATTTCCGGCGATGTCCACTCGTTATCAGAGAAAAAACCTTTTTTTCTTCAAGGACAACTCGTACCAGAGAAAAACAAGAATTTGAACTCGTTAATATGAAGAAAACATGAATTCGAACTCGTTACCAAAGATAAAACACAAATTTCTACTCGTTATAAAGGGAAAACACAAATTTCCTGCGATGTCCACTCGTTATCAGAGAAAAAACCATTTATTCTTCAAGGACAACTCATTACCAGAGAAAAACACGAATTTGAACTCGTTAATATGAAGAAAACATGAATTCGAACTCGTTACCAAAGAAAAAACACAAATTTCTACTCGTTATAAAGGGAAAACACAAATTTCCGGCGATGTCCACTCGTTATCGAGAGAAAAAACCTTTTTTCTTCAAGGACAACTCGTTACCGAGAGAAAAACACGAATTTGAACTCGTTAATATGAAGAAAACATGAATTCGAACTCGTTACCAAAGATAAAACACAAATTTCTACTCATTATAAAGGGAAAACACAAATTTCCGGCGATGTCCACTCGTTATAAGAGAAAAACCTTTTCTTCTTCAAGGACAACTCGTTACCAGTGAAAAACACGAATTTGAACTCGTTAATATGAAGAAAACATGAATTCGAACTCGTTACCAAAGATAAAACACAAAATTTCTACTCGTTATAAAGGGAAAACACAAATTTCCGGCGATGTCCACTCGTTATCAGAGAAAAATCCTTTTTTTTCTTCAAGGACAACTCGTTACCAGAGAAAAAATCGAATCGAACTCGTTAATATGAAGAAAACATGAATTCGAACTCGTTACCAAAGATAAAACACAAATTTTCTACTCGTTATAAAGGGAAAACACAAATTTCCGGCGATGTCCACTCGTTATCAGAGAAAAATCCTTTCTTTCTTTCAAGGACAACTCGTTACCAGAGAAAAACACGAATTTGAACTCGTTAATATGAAGAAAACATGAATTCGAACTCGTTACCAAAGATAAAACACAAATTTCTACTCGTTATGAAGGGAAAACACAAATTTCCGGCGATGTCCACTCGTTATCAGAGAAAAAACCTTTTTTTCTTCAAGGACAACTCGTTACCAGAGAAAAACACGAATTTGAACTCGTTAATATGAAGAAAACATGAATTCGAACTCGTTACCAAAGAAAAAACACAAATTTCTACTCGTTATAAATGGAAAACACAAATTTCCGGCGATGTCCACTCGTTATCAGAGAAAAAACCTTTTTTTCTTCAAGGACAACTTGTTACCAGAGAAAAACACGAATTTGAACTCGTTAATATGAAGAAAACATGAATTCGAACTCGTTACCAAAGATAAAACACAAATTTCTACTCGTTATAAAGGGAAAACTGTTAAGGGTCAAATTGTAGTGCTTTTGAGGATATATTTCACCTCAATTTCCCCCATATACGTATGATTTTCATAGAATTCGAGGTTTATAGTGAAATATTGAGTGAATGGTGATTTAAAGAGTTAAATATGAAAACGTATCAATTTATACGATTATTTGATTGTTTTATATGGTTTTGGATATTGTTACGTTTTTGTGGTGTTTGGATGCAATGTAGATACATGTTTTTGACTTGGAAGAGGATAAAGATGGAGATAAAGCTTGGAATGAAGCATTCAAGCAGCCGAACTTCCGATGCAGTTATTGATATGATATACACTGATTTGACTCTCGACCTCAAGAGAAGATTTGTAGGTCTTGAAGAGAGGATTCTACAGGATTTTGAATCACTTCATTACGACTTACGAGGCCCGAGATATGAGCGTTACAAGTTTGGATGCTGTTGCTGAACTACTGGAAAATGTCGTAATATACTCGTAATACGACGGGCTAGTCAAAAAGGCGTTTTCTGAAGAAGAGTCCTTAATGAAAGTTGTAGAGTTTTCCGAGGGCTTAATTATGACGTTCGGATCATAATTTTTGGAGGTCTACAACTCAAGATATGAATTTTAGAAATCTCCTACCTAAATTAGGATTATCAGCCGCATGCAATTTCCTAAATACATTGATACGACCGACATTAGCATACAGCCGCCTCTCTTTATTCCCTATAAATATATGCATGTATTCAAACCCTATTTTGATATTATTACAATTATTCAAGCAGCCGCAATTTACCACAAAGAAGCAGCGGCAACTTGAGGTTTCAAGGCCGGTCACCCGAGCCTTGTGCTCGGGTGATCCGGGGTTAGATTAGATGTAGTTTTTTCCGTTTATTTCGTTGTTGATCCGTGGAGTTCATCCAATGTACCAAAACTATGTGAGTTTAATCTTTTAATTTATTCAATCCTTTTTATTTTTATGATCTTTAATTTATTTTGTATTTTTCTATGATTCATGATGCTATTATGTGAACTTAGATCGAGAGATCAGTTTGCTATTGATACGTTTACAACATACGGAAGTTGCGTAGACTAGATCACCATAGAAAGATAGGATTTTTAATCATTAATGATGACAAATTAATCGATTAATTATCTAGGTTGTTAGATTCTAAAATACGGGAGTTAACTTGAATCTACACCTTCGTTTTGTATGGAATATTGGTCTCAACATTCGGAAGAGGAGAGATCGATAATTGAATTCACTAAGAGATTAGGGATTCATAGCTTGAGAAATAGATTTGCTAAGGAATTAGGAATTTGTGTCTCGTGTAAAGGTGAAACCACAATTTGAATTAAAATCATGAGATGAATTAGGATTGAGATCACTTGGTTTGTGCACTGTTTGATCCCATGTATCCTTAGTTTAGGTTTTTATTATTTGTTCTAGCTTAGATTTATTTTAGTTGTTCTTTGAGTTTTTATGTTTAATCTTTCGTTTATTTGTTTTCTTGAGTAACAATTGAGAGGATTAATAAAACTAGATTCAACATCCCAATTCCCTGTGGATCGACCCCTTACTTATCTCGCTTTACTATCAATTACCCGGTATTCGGCCGGTTAGGAGTTAGTTTTGCATGGTAGTTAGGGTTTATAAATTTTCTTTTGTTTAATGATGCAAAATTCCTCGCAACAAAAGTGGCGCCGTTGCCGGGGAATAGGTGTCATGTTGAATCTGATCTTGTTATTTCTCGATTTTGTTACGTTTATTTTCCGTTTTAATAAAAGTAGCGTTTACCAAATCGAGAGTTTTTATTTTTGCCGTGTTTCGATAACCGTTGGGTTAAGAATGTGCAAAAAGTTTTTTACTCGATTTGTGAAACGTGAACTATATGTTTGTTTGTGTCTAGTCTAACCCTCTCGTGCTTTAATTTGATGTGGTCGCTTTCTGTGATATTTGATGTATGATCTTTTAAGAAATTAGGGTTTGCTTTGTGTTTTCTGCGTTTCGTGCAAAATTCGATGCTTGGACGGGCGTCCAAGTAAGTGAACGCTCGTCCAGCCCCTAACTTGCAGGTGAAAGAACGGCTGGGTGTATGAACGCTCGTCCGTCCAGAAAGGTTTCAACGCTGTTCTGAGTTGAAGGATCAGACGGGCGTCTGGAATTCTGAACGCCCGTCTGGAGGTTTTCAAGAGCAAACGAGCGTTTGAAAAGATGAACGTTCGTCCAGTTCTGAACGCTAAGTGAACGTTCGTCCGGGGTTCAATCCAGGTTCTAAATTTCTTGATTTTATTTTCAATGCTTTTATTTGATGTGGATTTTTCATTCGAGCTTCTGTGGCTAATTGATTTTTACATAGATGCCCTGAACTTATATGTTTTTACCTTTCCATCTATGAATCCATGTTAGATAATTGATCAATTCCTTATATATGATTCATCTAGGCATGTTATAGTGACTTGTCGGTTCTCGTAAGCTATAAGCTGTTCTTATGGTTAATTAGTAGCTAATGTCGGTTCCCGTATGCTACATACCGCTCCGATGAATCTTTTAAGCTTTTAAGACTTACGTGCTTCCTTTGTTTTTATAGTTCATATGGGTAGCTACTGTCGGTTTTCCGTATGCTACGTCCTTTCTCCATATGAGTTATACTTGTTTAGATAGATGACTGTTGGTTTCCATAAGTCTATCACTTTCGATAAGTCTTAAGGCGTGTCGGCATTAGTGACAGCACTGTCGTTTATCGTAACCTGTCATTATGTGGTAGACGTTTATATATATGTCGTGTTGCATATAGTGGGCTAGTTTTCTTTCTTTTATTTTATTTTCTTTTTGCATATCATTTAAATGCATTTCATTTAGTTGCATTTCATATAGTTGCATTGTTTTTCTATTTTTCCTTTTATTTTTCTTAAGTGTGGTCACTGTCGGTTTTCGTAATACCACCTAGTTTATTTTTCTTTTTGAGTGTAGTTAACTGTCGGTTTCCGTAATACTACCTCGTCTTTATTTTATTTTTAGGATTTTTCACGTAGATTGCATTGTAATGCATTTTCATATAGTTGCACCTAGCCCTACTATTTTGTAATATTCCATGTATATGTCCATCTTTATATGAGCTTAATCTAAAAATTCTCTAGACTTCCTTTCCTGTGCTTTATATGTTATCTTCCCCCTATCCCCGAGATATTTCATGTTTGTCAAGTGTGCAGGGTATTTGCATTAGCTTTCGTTGAGCATTTCTGGGTGAGGTCGACCCACTACCAGAATAGCTCCCTTTCGAACAACGAATCAGCTAAGTTCTCTTTTCTTTTATTTTGCACAACTTGAGGACAAGTTGCAATCTAAGTGTGGGGGAGAGGATGGTTTTTATGTATCTACTTTCATTTGCTCATATTAGTTATAATTTTCTATGAAAAGTGTCAATTTTCAAAATTTTTTGTTTAGTCCTGAGTAACATTTCACTGGCATGCTAGTTTTATAATCTGGCACCTTTAGTTGTTATCAGTAGTCATATCATGTGCTAAGAATAGGTTTAGTAAGTCGATACTCACTTGAATTTCATTTCACGAACCTATTAGATGAAGAGCCAAATATAGAATAGTTTCCGGTTAGTTAAAGGAAAGTTAATTCTTGATACAGATAACACTTATTTAGCATTAATGAAAGTTAAGAACTTGTGCTATACTCACAGTTAGAATCTCAGTACCTTAGTGTCTTGAGAACTTTGAGAGTCTTGAATGTGTTAGAAATATATTTGACCGAGAGTTTCCAAAGAGTTTGAAAAATATAAAAATATATATATATCTATAAATAATAAATGAATAGAATTTCTTTGCGGGAATTTCGTTTGTAACTATCACCTCGAGTCCATTTGGATACGCCCCAATTGGGGAGTGTGGTTTACCTTGGACGAGTAAGGGTTTGAGTGATCTCGGGGTGACCGCCTCTCTAATGTAGGGGAGTGTGTTATACTTTTGAGACGCGACGATATAAAATATAAAATGTACGCTTTTTGGAATTCTAAGTCAAGTTGATCTAAACCCAGTAGAGACCCGAAAGGTATTTTCTTGGTACTAAGTAAAGGATTTAGTTGTGAGTTGGTTACGGTGTTCTTGGTAATTAGTTTTTGTTAGGTAAGTGCTGTAGATAGAATGAAGTTTTCGTTTAGTTGACCGGATAACTGTTAGTGCTTGATGTATTATATCGAGAGAGGATCGGTGGAAGTTTAGTAGGTTCTGCACACACATCACCGAGTGAGGTCGATTTGCTGAATACTAGCTTGTCATGATTTTGACTATATCTCGTGTCAGGTTATGTGGATTCTTGATAGTATGTTCTTGTTTTGTTTTACTCGAGGACGAGCAAAAGTTTAAGTGTGGGGGTGTTGTTAAGGGTCAAATTGTAGTGCTTTTGAGGATATATTTCACCTCAATTTCCCCCATATACGTATGATTTTCATAGAATTCGAGGTTTATAGTGAAATATTGAGTGAATGGTGATTTAAAGAGTTAAATATGAAAACGTATCAATTTATACGATTATTTGATTGTTTTATATGGTTTTGGATATTGTTACGTTTTTGTGGTGTTTGGATGCAATGTAGATACATGTTTTTGACTTGGAAGAGGATAAAGATGGAGATAAAGCTTGGAATGAAGCATTCAAGCAGCCGAACTTCCGATGCAGTTATTGATATGATATACACTGATTTGACTCTCGACCTCAAGAGAAGATTTGTAGGTCTTGAAGAGAGGATTCTACAGGATTTTGAATCACTTCATTACGACTTACGAGGCCCGAGATATGAGCGTTACAAGTTTGGATGCTTTGTTGCTTTGAACTATCGGAAAATGTCGTAATATACTCGTAATACGACGGGCTAGTCAAAAAGGCGTTTTCTGAAGAAGAGTCCTTAATGAAAGTTGTAGAGTTTTCCGAGGGCTTAATTATGACGTTCGGATCATAATTTTTGGAGGTCTACAACTCAAGATATGAATTTTAGAAATCTCCTACCTAAATTAGGATTATCAGCCGCATGCAATTTCCTAAATACATTGATACAGCCGACATTAGCATACAGCCGCCTCTCTTTATTCCCTATAAATATATGCATGTATTCAAACCCTATTTTGATATTATTACAATTATTCAAGCGCCGCAATTTACCACAAAGAAGCGGCGGCAACTTGAGGTTTCAAGGCCGGTCACCCGAGCCTTGTGCTCGGGTGATCCGGGGTTAGATTAGATGTAGTTTTTTCCGTTTATTTCGTTGTTGATCCGTGGAGTTCATCCAATGTACCAAAACTATGTGAGTTTAATCTTTTAATTTATTCAATCCTTTTTATTTTTATGATCTTTAATTTATTTTGTATTTTTCTATGATTCATGATGCTATTATGTGAACTTAGATCGAGAGATCGTTTGCTATTGATACGTTTACAACATACGGAAGTTGCGTAGACTAGATCACCATAGAAAGATAGGATTTTTAATCATTAATGATGACAAATTAATCGATTAATTATCTAGGTTGTTAGATTCTAAAATACGGGAGTTAACTTGAATCTACACCTTCGTTTTGTATGGAATATTGGTCTCAACATTCGGAAGAGGAGAGATCGATAATTGAATTCACTAAGAGATTAGGGATTCATAGCTTGAGAAATAGATTTGCTAAGGAATTAGGAATTTGTGTCTCGTGTAAAGGTGAAACCACAATTTGAATTAAAATCATGAGATGAATTAGGATTGAGATCACTTGGTTTGTGCCTTGTTTGATCCCATGTATCCTTAGTTTAGGTTTTTATTATTTGTTCTAGCTTAGATTTATTTTAGTTGTTCTTTGAGTTTTTATGTTTAATCTTTCGTTTATTTGTTTTCTTGAGTAACAATTGAGAGGATTAATAAAACTAGATTCAACATCCCAATTCCCTGTGGATCGACCCCTTACTTATCTCGCTTTACTATCAATTACCCGGTATTCGGCCGGTTAGGAGTTAGTTTTGCATGGTAGTTAGGGTTTATAAATTTTCTTTTGTTTAATGATGCAAAATTCCTCGCAACAAAAACACAAATTTCCGGCGATGTCCACTCGTTATCAGAGAAAAAACCATTTATTCTTCAAGGACAACTCGTTACCAGAGAAAAACACGAATTTGAACTCGTTAATATGAAGAAAACATGAATTCGAACTCGTTACCAAAGAAAAAACACAAATTTCTACTCGTTATAAAGGGAAAACACAAATTTCCGGCGATGTCCACTCGTTATCGGAGAAAAAACCTTTTTTTCTTCAAGGACAACTCGTTACCGAGAGAAAAACACGAATTTGAACTCGTTAATATGAAGAAAACATGAATTCGAACTCGTTACCAAAGATAAAACACAAATTTCTACTCATTATAAAGGGAAAACACAAATTTCCGGCGATGTCCACTCGTTATCGAGAAAAAACCTTTTCTTCTTCAAGGACAACTCGTTACCGAGTGAAAAACACGAATTTGAACTCGTTAATATGAAGAAAACATGAATTCGAACTCGTTACCAAAGATAAAACACAAAATTTCTACTCGTTATAAAGGGAAAACACAAATTTCCGGCGATGTCCACTCGTTATCAGAGAAAAATCCTTTTTTTTCTTCAAGGACAACTCGTTACCAGAGAAAAAATCGAATCTGAACTCGTTAATATGAAGAAAACATGAATTCGAACTCGTTACCAAAGATAAAACACAAATTTTCTACTCGTTATAAAGGGAAAACACAAATTTCCGGCGATGTCCACTCGTTATCAGAGAAAAATCCTTTCTTTCTTTCAAGGACAACTCGTTACCAGAGAAAAACACGAATTTGAACTCGTTAATATGAAGAAAACATGAATTCGAACTCGTTACCAAAGATAAAACACAAATTTCTACTCGTTATGAAGGGAAAACACAAATTTCCGGCGATGTCCACTCGTTATCAGAGAAAAAACCTTTTTTTCTTCAAGGACAACTCGTTACCAGAGAAAAACACGAATTTGAACTCGTTAATATGAAGAAAACATGAATTCGAACTCGTTACCAAAGAAAAAACACAAATTTCTACTCGTTATAAAGGGAAAACACAAATTTCCGGCGATGTCCACTCGTTATCAGAGAAAAAAACCTTTTTTTCTTCAAGGACAACTTGTTACCAGAGAAAAACACGAATTTGAACTCGTTAATATGAAGAAAACATGAATTCGAACTCGTTACCAAAGATAAAACACAAATTTCTACTCGTTATAAAGGGAAAACACAAATTTCCGGCGATGTCCACTCGTTATCAGAGAAAAACCTTTTCTTCTTCAAGGACAACTCGTTACCAGTGAAAAACACGAATTTGAACTCGTTAATATGAAGAAAACATGAATTCGAACTCGTTACCAAAGATAAAACACAAAATTTCTACTCGTTATAAAGGGAAAACACAAATTTCCGGCGATGTCCACTCGTTATCGAGAAAAAATCCTTTTTTTCTTCAAGGACAACTCGTTACCGAGAGAAAAATCGAATCCGAACTCGTTAATATGAAGAAAACATGAATTCGAACTCGTTACCAAAGATAAAACACAAATTTTCTACTCGTTATAAAGGGAAAACACAAATTTCCGGCGATGTCCACTCGTTATCGAGAAAAAATCCTTTCTTTCTTTCAAGGACAACTCGTTACCGAGAGAAAAACACGAATTTGAACTCGTTAATATGAAGAAAACATGAATTTGAACTCGTTACCAAAGATAAAACACAAATTTCTACTCGTTATAAAGGGAAAACACAAATTTCCGGCGATGTCCACTCGTTATCGAGAGAAAAACCTTTTCTTCTTCAAGGACAACTCGTTACCGAGAGAAAAACATGAATTTGAACTCGTTAATATGAAGAAAACATGAATTCGAACTCGTTACCAAAGATAAAACACAAATTTCTACTCGTTATAAAGGGAAAACACAAATTTCCGGCGATGTCCACTCGTTATCAGAGAAAAAACCTTTTCTTCTTCAAGGACAACTCGTTACCGAGAGAAAAACATGAATTTGAACTCGTTAATAAGAAGAAAACATGAATTCGAACTCGTTACCAAAGATAAAACACAAATTTCTACTCGTTATAAAGGGAAAACACAAATTTCCGGCGATGTCCACTCGTTATCGAGAAAAAACCTTTTTTTCTTCAAGGACAACTCGTTACCGAGAGAAAAACACGAATTTGAACTCGTTAATATGAAGAAAACATGAATTCGAACTCGTTACCAAAGATAAAACACAAATTTCAACTCGTTATAAAGGGAAAACACAAATTTCCGGCGATGTCCACTCGTTATCAGAGAAAAAACCTTTTTTTCTTCAAGGACAACTCGTTACCAGAGAAAAACACGAATTTGAACTCGTTAATATGAAGAAAACATGAATTCGAACTCGTTACCAAAGATAAAACACAAATTTCTACTCGTTATAAAGGGAAAACACAAATTTCCGGCGATGTCCACTCGTTATCAGAGAAAAAACCTTTTTTTCTTCAAGGACAACTCGTTACCAGAGAAAAACACGATTTGAATGTCACGGATTTTATCAACACAAAATAAACAAGTAATAATCCGGTTAACCTCAAGTATAAGGATCGTAGTAATAGCGGTTAATGCCGGGTCGATCTTACGGGGAACTAAACGATTGTGATTTCTAGTTTTTATCTAACTAACCTATGTCACGATTACTAAACTAAACAGCGGATAAAACTAAACGAAACTGAAAATAAAACTTAACTAAATCGTTAAACTGGACAGAAGAGATGATCTAAAGCCAGGAAGGATACGGGCTGCGAATCAATTTAAACTAAACTAATCTAAGTATGCAACAGAAGACTAACTAAGCTAAGCAATTCAGATTCAAGGAATTTAAAATCAATAATTTACGAAACGAACAAGCAATTGATCCACCTATCCTATCAACATTCAATTTCAATTCAGATTATCTCGTGATTGCTAGTCAAGTTGTGATTCACCTATTCAAAAGTATGAACCCTAATTTCTTAGGCAAGTTCGTCTATTAATCTATATCTTTCGATCTAAAGATTAACGCTCTCAATTCAAGGTGTGAAATCTCTCAATTCCTAACCTAGAAATCTATCCTAATAACTCTCGTTAATTAGACCAAATATCTATCCTTTATCGTGGTGATCTAACGTCTAACATGATTTTCATCAATTAAACGATCAATAGAGCAAGCATCTTTCGACATAAATTTGCAATAAACAACGTAAAGCATGATAAAGGAACAACTCGTAATAGATACTCACAAAATAATCACGAAAAGAAACTGAATAGTTGAATCGGACGGCTTCACAACGCTTGTTCAA
The DNA here is from genome assembly GCA_036785695.1 of Gentiana straminea. Classification (NCBI taxonomy): domain Eukaryota; kingdom Viridiplantae; phylum Streptophyta; class Magnoliopsida; order Gentianales; family Gentianaceae; genus Gentiana; species Gentiana straminea. The sequence goes on along the minus strand of JAVUPR010000460.1, from coordinate 138,123 downwards.
TGGAGGCCTAGCCTCTTAGCATCCTCTTCGAAGATTGAATTGTTTAGAGTAAAAGTGCATTAAAATATTTGAGTAAAAACTGAATGAAAATTAAAGGAAAACGCAGCTTGGCCGCCCCTAGGGTTTTGGGTTTGAATATATGATGATATTGGGGAGAAAACACGCTGCCTTATATAGAAAACTAGGTCGGTTTCACCAAGTCGGCGGCTGGACGCCCGTCCGAAATAGGTAAACGCCCGTCCAGCTGGTGTAATCTTCTTCGAGTCGGGCCGAGCTGGATCAGACGCCCGTCCTTCTTTAAATTGGACGCTCGTCCAGGAAAAATATGATCATCCTGAATGTAAGAGCTCCTCCTGGACGCTCGTCTGGAATGTCAAACGCCCGTCCACTCTGGACGCTAGTTCAGGCTGATGGACGCCAGTCCAGGATCGACTTTACCTTGATTCCTTCATCTCTATCTCTTTTATCATATCCAATTCCTTCATTATCTTTTCCATCATTAATTAACTCGAACTTTAATCAACTTTTGATCATCTTTTGAGCTTCAAACATGTATCTACACACATAGAAACATCGCAAAATGTAATAACGCTCAAATAATCATAAAATCACAATTAAATCACATAAATCAACCTATTTTTCGATTAACTCTTTCAAAATATCATTCGCTCAATAAATCCATTAAACACTTGTTTCTTATACAAATTCATACCAATATGAGAGAAATTAGCATAACATATAGCGTTGTAGATCGTGTAAATTCACCCTTAACAACTCCCCCACACTTAAGCTTTTGCTCGTCCCGAGCAAAACAAAACAAAAATAAGGCTCGGAAAAAAAAAACAGACATCTCAACATATATAACACATATCCAATAAATCAGAAGTTCACCACGGTGTGTGTGCAAAGCCATAGAAAAACTTCCACTAAATCCAAACTCGAGAAACTCAAAGCAAAACTAGCTAACACCCCCTCGTAGACTAGCGATAAATGACACTCATAAGATGCACCCTACAAACGTGACATATCCCGAAAAGAATGATTGAACATATCTAGGGCCTTTCTGAAATACTCAGAGGATAATCCCTACAGCATATCTGACAGTTTATACTGGGGATAAGATAGACGATAACTTAGTCTCATAACAATTTCGTAACAATTCTTTTATAAATTGATTTAATATTTCACATTTAAACACACATCAGAATGAGCTCTTGCCCTCATAGCAGAATAGGATATTCGAGATATACCCTACCTTACTCCAATCATAAGGCAGCTTTTTCTAACTGTCGTGAGCTTTTGGTCATCATAGTGGTATAGGACATACGTGGTATACCCTATTGCCTCAAATCATCGACTAGCTTCCGACACACACAATAGATTCATTATAAACTCAACTTTTTTTCATTTGAATAACAACTTTTTCAACAACTTTAGTTACGCTTTACTTATCACATTCAAACCTTAGATATTCACAGTACGTCATACTCGGAACTAAATACAAACTATCATAAGTCTCACGATATATACGTAGCACTAAGTACACGACTTATAAGAAAATCAAAAATCACTAATCCAAACGGGGTATAGCTTTATAAAATAGCTCATCGTCACTATGGCTCGTGAAAAATAGTGTCAGGTGAAACAACTAACTTACCAAACATATGATGTATAGCTTAAATGACTATAAAGATGACGAACATTGAATTGAATTGCCTACTCGGGACAAAACAAAAACAAAAATGTCGGAGAATTTCCAAAAATTTTAAAATTATAGCTCATTTTGCATAGAAACACTAACGTATTAAACAAATGCATAGATACATCTCAAATCATTCCCCTCCCCCACACTTAAAAATCAACATGTCCTCATGTTGTGCAGAACGGAAAGAAAAAAGAAACTTAGCTGATTTCGCGTAGAAAATCGAGATGTTGGTCAGGCCGGAGCATGAAAAGAAACAACGCCCGCAAAAGCGTCGAAAACAACGTCCAAACCGAACTCAACCGAGAGCTCGACAAAAAACTAGATCTGCACCACTCGAGAAACCAGAAATACCTCGGGGGAACAATGGGGTATAATATAGTAACAATGAAAAAGGTAATAAATCGAAATCGAGTAGACAAAAGAAACGTCGGTAAGCATAGAAAACGGTGACTTAAAGTTAATACAAATCAAAACGAGAATGTCGGGATGCCGTATGGCGTACATGATCCGTAAACGTAGAAAATGAAAAGTACAGGTATCATGAAAGTGCTACATGAAATCAGAAAAATAACAGATAAAGCTCAAGAAAGGCCCGGAGCAGGCTCAGCCGAAGGAGGAACAGTAGAATCAACAGCAGTAGTAGGGTCAGTGGAGGGTACAGCAGCCGTAGACGTCGTCGATGAAGGTGCCGGCTGTGTAACCGGGGCAGAATCAGTCCCAGGAGGTCTCTCCTCCGCAACCTCCTCATCATCAGGCTCCCTCTCCGCCTCAAGCACATCGGCAATGACCTGCTCGATCGCATCGGAAAAGACGAACTCCGTATCACTCTCCCTGAAAATATTCATATCCCTCGGTTTCTTGCCCTCCACAATGCACTTCAGCACGCACATCATGTTCTTTTGCGTCTCCTGGATATCAGTCATTCAATCCTGTAGACTATTGGCCATGCTATACCGAGCCCTCTCCGCAGGAGATAAATTAGACAAGGAGGGAACCGGAGGTGGTGCAGAGGAAGAACCAAGCTCACGTGGTAACTGAGCCTCAGTCTCAGTCTGATCGGTAGGCTTCGCCTTCTCCCGTTGCAAGAACCTTGGATTCTTCGGTTTATGATCGGTCTTGTACTCGGGAACTTTAGCATCTTGACATAGGCCGTGTATCAAATGCGGACAAATTAAGCACCTAGTATACACTTTCTGATTCAGGGCCACCTCATCGAAAATCGCTTGCCCCACATCGACATTAAGCTTGAAGTTCAAGGCATAAAGCATCCCAAGGTCTCCAATATGGAAATGAGTCAGGTTGTTTTTAGGTAACAACCGGTTCTGGATAAACCGACACTGAACCTTCCAATCTTCCGTCCAGTTTGTGGTCACTAATTCCTTTCTAGCCCCGCCCGGTCTAAGCGTCCACGGCACCTCCGGGCATACCAACAACCGTAATTCCTCCAGTGGATCCTCACCGGCGTCCTGTTTAGCTTTAATGGCCTCCTTATAGTCCAAGCCCTCAAAAAGATCTAACCCGTACTTCCCATTGATAACCGCTGGTGTAAACGGCACCTGAACTCCCCGAACCGTCACAACTCCGACTGCCAAGTCCGTCTCTGAGCAATTGGCATAAAATTCACGGACTACCGTAGCATTAACCGGGGTTCTAGGAGTTTTCATCAAAGCTCCCCACTTCCTATCCGTTAACAACTTCACAAATGCGGGGTCCACCTTCGCGTCTAGAACGGCTCGCTCGACCAACATCGTCCGAGTCAAATAATGCTTATTATAGACCTCCATTTCTTTAGCATTGATGAACCTACGAGCAAAGGGCATAGGGATAGCGGGTCTCACTCTCCGTCTAACCGGCTCGTCTCCCTCAGGTTCATTGTCTACCTGCTCACCCCGAGCTTCTGCCGCCCTAGTTTGCATCCTCACTAACGGCTCATCATCAGTTTTAGACCCAGATTCAGGCTCGTCTTGGACAGGAACTCTAGTTTGACCTCTAGGAAGGCTCTGACGCTCACCAATGCGAATTCCTTGATTAGGATTGACTAAAGTGGGGTCCACACCCTTCTTCCTCTTAGCAGGTTCCTTAGCAACCCCTTTCCCATGCCTCTTAGCTACCTCCTTATGCACCATTTTCAAACCCAGACTAAGCCGAAACAACCCCAATTCACAACAAGACACCCGTTTATCATCCAAAGCGGGATTTCAAAGCAACCAAACCACAACCACAACCATCATCATCACCAAACAACCCATTCACCCCCCATCACAACACCACATCACCAAAACAGAGCAGAAAGAAACACAAAACCAGTAAAAAAAACGAATTAAGATGATATTCAAGTGAACGAGCCGACCCAAAGATCGAACTCGCAAAAACGTGAATAAAAACTAGAAAAGTTGCTACTAACTTACCACGTAGGATGAGTAGATGTCGATCGAGGTGAAAAGTAGTCCAAACAACACCAAAATGAGCCCCAAAATCGAATTTTTTTCCTTAAAAGTCGGACTACAATGGGTGCGGATTCTCCAAAAATATTGTGTGTTGGGGAATTTGGTTATGAGAATCAAAGATAGGGGATCAAGAGCGGCCTGTAGCACTTCGAATCGCTCAAAATGGTTTAGAATCGAGGATTTTAGGGCAAAAGGGGGGATAGGAAACGGTTTGGCTTTTGAAAATTCTGAAAAGTGAATGTTCACTCGAAGAAGGGGTATATATAGGTATAGGTTGGACGCTCGTCCAACTCAGCGGACGGGCGTCCACTGGGAAATCAGATGAACTGGACGGGCGTCCAGTTTAGTAGACGCTCGTCCAACAATTTAAATCACATACAGGATTGGAGGGAAGAATTCAGACGGGCGTCCAGGTTTAGTGGACGCTCGTCCACGAGTTTATCAAGGCGGACGGGCGTCCAGAATTCTGGACGGGCGTCCAAGCAGAAAAGTGTCAAAAATCATAAAATTCCATACAACTCAAATTCAAAAAAATGCAATTTTTTATTAAACTTAATTAAAATTTCAAAAATACCAATTCAAATCAAACAAAGTACATAAAATTACGAGAAATTAAACAAATAGAAAACAGTGGGTTGCCTCCCACCAAGCGCTTTTGTTTTACGTCGGGGCTCGACGAAACAAACCTAACTAACGCTAGTCAGCATAAATCTCGTCCCAATCCACCAAACGGATGAGACGACGAAGCATATCAATAGCGGGAGGGAAATCATATTCGTCTTGTACGCCCCGCCATCTCCGGCTACCTCTAAACCTCTAAAATGTGAAGCTTGTAGTACCGGCGCTAGATCTGTCGACATAGGGTCGTTTAGGATCGTATATGGACGTCCTATAGCTTCCCGTAGCTCCTCGGCGGTGAAGTCACTACCTCCCGAACAGCGGGGAACAATGAGAACATAGGTGATGGTCTTCGTACGGGTACTAAGCTCAAAATCTACGTGCGGGACTATAGTGCCTCCTGGTCCATCAGCTACTGTAATCAGTGGGATCCGACTAATGATGGGGAACTCCTCAAGAAGAACTCCGTAATCCATATCTGAAAAGCAAACTAACTGACAGATGTAAACATAAAAACTTAGTTAACTAAAACTTAATTAACTAAAACTTAAATAAATATAATACGAACAGCATAAACAGAATTTAACTAATATAATAAGGGATATCTAGGATGCCTCCTAGTAGCGCTTTTGGTTACTGTCGTTAGCTCGACACCGTTTAAAGCTCAGCCTGGATCAGGCCATTTGACTTTTCTGCCAGCCACTACCTCGTCTAAACTTTGATCAGTAGTTCGGCTGCAGAAACATCACTTAACACATGGGGTTAGATCTTTGAGAGCTTTCCAAATACGTTTAAACTTCCCCATGGTTGACTTCCTCATCTTCTGAAGCTTCTGATGACATTTTAATTGACGCTCCTTCCAATACTCTTCCATATCCCAACTACCAGCTAGAACATCTTCATATTGACCATTGGCGTCATCCTCGGAGAAAAGATCGGGTGAAAACTCGTCGAATTCTTTGACTTGTGTAGCACCACACCCGAGGATATCGAGGAACCTAACAGTCAAAGGCTTTTCTTTAGGCTCACCAATGTAGTGTTTGCACCTCTGACCGTTCACTCGAAACGGCTGGTCTCCATAACCTCGTAGTTCTAGAACGCCTCCCGGAATAATTTGGAGGATCTCGAAGGGACCGGACCAATGTGTCCTCAACTTTCCAGGAAACAAGTGTAACCTAGAATTGTATAGAAGAACTTGTTCGCCGACTTGAAATTCTCTCTTCTTAATCTTAGCATCGTGGAGTAGCTTCATCTTATCTTTACTAATCCTGGCGCTTTCATAAGCCTGGAGTCGAATTCGTCTAGCTCATGTAACTGCTGTAGTCGATGTTTTCCACAAGATTGGGAATCAAAGTTCAGAAACTTTGTAGCCCAATAAGCTCTATGCTCTAACTCGACAGGCAGATGACATGGTTTCCCGTAGACCATTTGATATGGAGATGTACCCATAGGGGTTTTATAGGCAGTTCTGTAAGCCCAAAGCACATCATCCAACTTCAAACTCCAGTCCTTTCTATGACTGTTTACCGTCTTCTCCAGGATTTTCTTGATACTTTGGTTGCTTCTCTCAACCTGACCACTAGTCATTGGATGATATGGTGTGCCAGTTTTATGACGAACACCATACTTTTCAAGAACTTTTTCTAGGGGTCGGTTGCAGAAATGCGTCCCTTCATCACCGATCAAGGCACGTGGACATCCAAACCTCACGAAGATATTTTTCTTTAAGAATTTCATGACCGTTTTGTGATCATTGTGAGGAGTGGCTTGAGCCTCCACCCATTTAGACACATAGTCCACGCGAGACTAAGATGTATTTGTTACCGCAAGATGATGGGAATGGTCCCATAAAATCGATACCCCATACATCAAAGACTTCGCATTCGAGGATGGGTTTTAAAGGCATGTCAAACCGCCTTGTCAGAGCACCGGTTCTTTGGCATCTGTCACAAGCTTTACAGAAAGCTTCTGTGTCCTTAAAAATCGTAGGCCAATAGAAACCGGACTGAAAGATCTTAGCAAAGGTTATCCACGGACCAAAGTGACCTCCGGTGGGTCCACTGTGGCATTGCTCAATAATATCACGTTGCTCAGATTCGGGAACACATCTCCTAAGCAAGCCATCTTTACGGATCTTAAAAAGATAAGGTTCATCCCAAACGAAATATTTCAAATCGAGAAAGAACTTTTTCTTCTCCCGATAAGACATTTCGGGGTCGAGATAACGGGCATGAAGGTAGTTTACAATGGAGGAGTACCAAGGGACGTACGGAGCGCGACCATCTATCAACATGATGTTTTCTAGAGGAAAGTAAAGATCTATGTCGTCAGGATCACCCTTTTCCTCACTTAACATCCTAGAAACATGATCCGCCACTACGTTTTCACTGACCTTTTTATCTTTAATTTGAACGTCAAACTCTTGGAGGGTCAGTATCCAACGCAGTAAGCACGGTTTAGCCTCTTTCTTTGTCATTAGATACCGCAAGGCAGCGTGATCAGTCCACACAATCACTTGAGCTCCTAACAAGTAACTACGGAACTTGTCCATAGCAAAAACTACGGCCAAAAGCTCCTTTTCGGTAGTGGTATAGTTAACTTGAGAAGGATTCGGTGTGTGGCGGCATAGTAGATAGGTGGAACTTTCCATCAAGCTTTTGTCCTAAAACCGCACCAAGCTCGCGTAGTTAGAGGCATCACACATAAGCTCAAAGGGTAGGTTCCGGTCGGGCGATATAAGTATTGGAGCGAGAGATCGGACAATTTTTGAGCTCCTCAAACGCGTGCCTCAGCACTATCATCAAAGGCGAACTCAACGTCTTCCTTAAGTAAGGTAGACGGGGGCTTGGCGATCTTTGAAAAGTCCTGAATGAATCTCCTATAGAAGCCGACATGTCCGAGAAAACCTCTGACTTCGCGAACATTCTTAGGATAACTCATTTTCTCGATAGCTTCCACCTTAACCCTGTCTACCTCAATACCTTTGGCTGAGATCTTGTGGCCAAGAACTATTCCCTCATCTACCATGAAATGGCATTTCTCCCAATTGAGCACCAAGTTCTTTTCCACACACCTAGATAACACCCGATCAAGACTATCGAGGCAATCATCGAAGGATTGACCAAAGACCGAAAAGTCGTCCATGAAAATTTCCATACACTTTTCAACTAGCCCGTCAAAGATAGCCATCATACACCTTTGAAAGGTGGCTGGGGCATTACAGAGACCAAATGGCATCCGCCTGTAAGCGAATGTACCATAGGGTGCAGGTGAAAGTGGTCTTCTCTTGGTCAATAGGATCGATGAGTATCTGGAAGTATCCTGAATATCCATCGAGGAAACAGTAGAAGGCATGCCCCGCCAGACGCTCAAGCATCTGGTCAATGAAGGGAAGGGGAAATGATCTTTCATTGTGACCTCATTGAGTTTTCTGTAGTCAATACAGACTCTATAGCCTGTAACGAGCCTCAATGCTATCTCTTCTCCCTTCTCGTTCTTCTCAATAGTAATCCCTCCCTTTTTGGGGACTACTTGAGTAGGGGATACCCATTCACTGTCAGCGATGGCGTATATAATACCCATATCTAGAAGCTTAATGATTTCCTTCTTGACCACCTCTTGCATGTGAGGGTTTAGCCTCCTTTGGGGCTGTCTTACACATTTGGCTCCCTCACTAGTCTTGATCTTGTGCATGCGGATGTCGGGAGGTATTCCTCGGATATCTCCCACCCGCCATCCAAAGGCTCTTTCGTTTTTTCGCAAGACGTTTAACGGTTTCGGCTCATCTATTCGAGATAGCTTGGCGGATATGATCAAGGGAAGCTTGTCACCTTCCCGTAGGAACACATACTTAAGATGTTTAGGCAACGGCTTCGAACTAGATCTGCAGGGGATCCTCTAAACTCGATTTAAGCCCTCCACTTTTTAACTCAACATCGCCGAGCTTACTTAGTGGCTCCACGCCAAAGCTTCTTCTCTTAATAACTCATCTTCAAGGTCACCGTCAATTGATCTAGATTAACCACACCATGACTATTCAGATTATCGATCAATCGCTCATATTCCGCCTCCACAGCCTTGACGTGCTCTTCCATACAGTCATTGAAGTCATTAAATGTTTCCTCAATGGAAAAGCCGGTTGGAGAACCAGAGGGCACGTGAATAGATTTAGAGACACTATAGCTCACCTCTTGGTCACCAACGCGAATAGTTACTTGCCCACCATCGCAATCGATGAGGGCCCTAGCTGTAGATAGGAAAGGTCTTCCAAGAATCAGGGGAACATTTTCGCCTTTCTCCATATCTAAGACGTACCAGTCAACTGGGAAGGTAAACCTATCAATTTGAACTAATATGTCTTTCAGAATCCCTGAAGCTTTTTTGGAAGATCTATCGGTGAACTGAAGGTTCATTGTGGTGGGTTCTAGAAGATTTTGTAAACCAAGCTGATTGCAAACAGACAACGGCATCAAGCTGATGGATGCACCCAGGTCACATAAAGAATTTGGGAAGACTAGGCCTCCCATCTGCAATGTGAGCACAAATTTGCCTGGGTCACCCCTCTTGGTTGGCAAGTCTTGATGATTTATCAAGGAACAATCCTCACCAATTTGCCTTTCCATGCCTGCCAATTTCTTTTTCGAAGACACAACATCCTTGATGAATTTTGTATACTTAGGCATCTCGACCAAGACCTCGGATAATGGCAGATTTACCTGAGTATTTTTCAAAAGGTTAAGCACCTTTTCATATTTCTTATCTTCACTCAGAGGGATGTTGCTCTTCCTCGGTGGAAATGGAAGCTTTTTAAGGTCACTCTCGGAAAATACTTTCTTTGAGGATGCACTTACGGCCTTGTCTTCCAGATCTTTCCACCTCACAACTTTTTCAGACGTCTTATTGGTCAGGGGATCAGCCACCTGACTCTCAACCGAATCTTCTTTTCTCGGGGCTCAACCACCGAGGTGTTTCAACTCTTTCATCTCTCGGGGGATCAGTCACCCGAGTACGCTCTTGCACGACAGGGGATAGTGGTTGCTCAACTTCCCCTCCCGCCTTATCAGTGGCAGGGAGGGGCTAGTGGTTTCCCTGGAAGCCGGGGGGACCACTCGGTGAGTGCCACTTCTTAAATTCATCGCACCGGCCTCCTCTTTACCGTATTGCATTGTTGGCACGAGGTCGGTGCATTGATTGTTGCTTATATCGGCTGAGCAACCTGACCGTATTTTGGATTCTTTTCCGTAAAGGTACGGGCAAACCGCCCCGACGGTCTGGAAGCTAACTGCTCAACCAGTTGTCCTATTTGCCTCTCAAGGCTCTTGTTCGTATTCATTAGAAGTTGAATACTTTTGCTTTGCTCCTCCAACTTAGCTTCAAGATTGGTAGGTTGGGAGGGGCCTTGAGAGTTTTGGGAATTTGAAGAATAGGGCTGGCTGGGCCGACTTTGAAATTGAGAATTAGGATTGGAAGGCCAATTCTGATTGAATTTTTGCGTAGGAGTGGAAAAATTCGAGTTTTGATTCTGATTAAACCCAGGGTTTCTATTGAAATTCTGATTCGAATTAAAATTTGAATTAGGATTGAAATTTGACGATGTATTAAACCCTTGGTTTTGGAAATTGTTCTGGCCAGGAAACTGATTGAACCTTTGATTATTCTGGCCATAGAATGCATTCACTTCCGCATTCTGTCCATTCATTGGACAGAATTTAGAAGTGTGCCCCACCTCGTCACAATTCTGACATGTGACTTGATTGTACTGTCCATAATCATGGACAGCATTCACTTGATAAGGTGCAGGGGGATTAAATTTACACTGGCCATTCATATGGCCAGTCTGACAGCAATTTTCACAGTATAGAACCTAAGGGTTCTGTGGAAAAGAAGGAGTTTGATTCATCGGATTTGGAACTTGGGATGTTGCCATCTGCTTCTGTAGCATGGTGATCAAACTTTGCATGTTAACTTCCTCAACCTTAGGAGGAGGAGGTGCTTGAGTTGCTTGATAAGAGGGGGCGTAATTGTACTTCGCAATGTCCTCAAACAGTGCCCATCCCTCTTCAGGCGTTTTCTTCAGAAATGCCCCACCAGATGAACTATTGACCATGCCTTTTGTAAGCTCGGTCAATCCACTAAAGAAAGTGTTGACTTGCCTTTGCAGCGGCAAGCCATGGTGGGGACACTTCCTAAGAAGAGACTTGAATCTCTTCCAACACTCAAAGAACGACTCATTTTCTTTCTGATAAAAAGTGAAGATCTCGTTTAAGCACTGAGCTGTCTTTGAAGGTGGGAAATACTGACTCAAGAACTCTCTCTCGAGTTCAGCCCATGTATTGATGGATTCAGAGGGGAGAGAGGTGTACCACTCTTTAGCTTCTCCCTTCAAGGAAAATGGAAAAAGTTTTAGTTTGATAGCATCATCATTTACTCCTTGGATGCGTGTGGTGCCGCATATCTCCAAGAATGTGTGTAAATGAGTATGCGGATTCTCTGATTGATAGCCATGAAAAATTGATGCATGCTGCATCATCTGGATAAGTCCCGGCTTGAGTTCGAAAGTTTGTGCAGTAATGGCCGGTAAGACGATAGCCGGGTTGACGATTCGCACCCGGGCATGGCGTAGTCTGCCAACGTCCGTCTATCCTCAGCGGCCATTATTACGAGATCTTCAATTTCCTTTATTAGGTTTTGTTCGATTTCTTGCTCGGTTAAACTTCCTTCGCCAGAAGGATCGGCAAAAAGAAGTCTTCGCCTATTGGGTCGGACTATGGTCCGCTCGGGGTCAGGTGAAAAGAACAGTGGTCCTTTCTGACTTCGAGTTTGCATAAACCGACACCCTACTCAAGATGTTGAACCTAAAAACTAATAACTAAAGAAAAATTAAAAGCTTAGACTAGAGATTAAAAACCTAAAGAAAAGAAAGGGAAAGAAGAAAAGGAAACAAAAATTATTGAAGAAAACAGGACCAAACGGACGTCCAATAATTTGGACGGGCGTCCGGGTGAAGTTTAGACTGGACGGGCGTTTAATGGTTCAAACGCTCGTCTGAAAGGTAGAATACTTGAACGGGCGTCCAAATCGTATGGACGCTCGTCTAGGTGAATAAAACAGAACAGAGTTGATAATTTTCCAGCGGACGGGCGTCCAATATCCCAGACGCCCGTTTGGTAGCGGGAAAAGTAGAACAGAAGCAGGAAAAAAAATTGCAGAAAATAACAGAAAAGTTGGGGGTACAAAAGAATAGAACAGAAACAGAGAGAAGAGATAGAGGGGAGAACTAATCACCAGAGAACCTTAAATCCTAAGCTAAAACCCTAATTAACTAATTACCTAAACGTTTATCAATTAAAATAGGAAATTAGAACGAATTAAAAACAGGAAAACAAAAATAACAACAGAAAAACGAAGAAAAACAAAAACTAGACAACCGTCCGGTTCCCCGGCAACGGCGCCAAAAACTTGTCATGGATTTTATCAACACAAAATAAACAAGTAATAATCCGGTTAACCTCAAGTATAAGGATCGTAGTAATAGCGGTTAATGCCGGGTCGATCTTACGGGGAACTAAACGATTGTGATTTCTAGTTTTTATCTAACTAACCTATGTCACGATTACTAAACTAAACAGCGGATAAAACTAAACGAAACCGAAAATAAAACTTAACTAAATCGTAAAAGCGGACAAGAGATGATCTAAAGCCGGGAAGGATACGGGCTGCGAATCAATTTAAACTAAACTAATCTAAGTATGCAACGAGAAGACTAACTAAGCTAAGCAATTCAGATTCAAGGAATTTAAAATCAATAATTTACGAAACGAACAAGCAATTGATCCACCTATCCTATCAACATTCAATTTCAATTCAGATTATCTCGTGATGGCTAGTCAAGTTGTGATTCACCTATTCAAAAGTATGAACCCTAATTTCTTAGGCAAGTTCGTCTATTAATCTATATCTTTCGATCTAAAGATTAACGCTCTCAATTCAAGGTGTGAAATCTCTCAATTCCTAACCTAGAAATCTATCCTAATAACTCTCGTTAATTAGACCAAATATCTATCCTTTATCGTGGTGATCTAGCGTCTAACATGATTTTCATCAATTAAACGATCAATAGAGCAAGCATCTTTCGACATAAATTTGCAATAAACAACGTAAAGCATGATAAAGGAACAACTCATAATAGATACTCACAAAATAATCACGAAAAGAAACTGAATAGTTGAATCGGACGGCTTCACAACGCTTGTTCAATGGAGGCCTAGCCTCTTAGCATCCTCTTCGAAGATCGAATTGTTTAGAGTAAAAGTGCATTAAAATATTTGAGTAAAAACTGAATGAAAACTAAAGGAAAACGCAGCTTGGCCGCCCCTAGGGTTTTGGGTTTGAATATATGATGATATTGGGGAGAAAACACGCTGCCTTATATAGAAAACTAGGTCGGTTTCACCAAGTCGGCGGCTGGACGCCCGTCCGAAATAGGTAAACGCCCGTCCGGCTGGTGTAATCTTCTTCGAGTCGGGCCGAGCTGGATCAGACGCCCGTCCTTCTTTAAATTGGACGCTCGTCCAGGAAAAATATGATCATCCCGAATGTAAGAGATCCTCCTGGACGCTCGTACGGAATGTCAAATGCCCGTCCACTCGGACGCTAGTTCGTGCAAATGGACGCCTACACAAATCGACTTTACCTTGATTCCTTCATCTCTATCTCTTTTATCATATCCAATTCCTTCATTATCTTTTCCATCATTAATTAACTCGAACTTTAATCAACTTTTGATCTTTTTGAGCTTCAAACAACTCTTACACACATAGAAACATCGCAATTTGAACTGTTAATATGCTTCAAAATCATGAATTCACAATCGTTACACATAAATAAAACATTTTTCGAAATTTCTACTCGCTCAAATTATAAAATCACAATTAAATCACATAAATCAACCTATTTTTCGAAAACATTCAAATTTCCATTAAACACTTGTTTCTTATACAAAATACCAATATGAGAGAAATTAGCATAACATAAAGCGTTGTAGATCGTGTAAATTCACCCTTAACATTGAACTCGTTAATATGAAGAAAACATGAATTCGAACTCGTTACCAAAGATAAAACACAAATTTCTACTCGTTATAAAGGGAAAACACAAATTTCCGGCGATGTCCACTCGTTATCAGAGAAAAAACCATTTCTTCTTCAAGAACAACTCGTTACCAGAGAAAAACACGAATTTGAACTCGTTAATATGAAGAAAACATGAATTCGAACTCGTTACCAAAGAAAAAACACAAATTTCTACTCGTTATAAAGGAAAACACAAATTTCCGGCGATGTCCACTCGTTATCAGAGAAAAAACATTTTTTTCTTCAAGGACAACTCGTTACCGAGAGAAAAACACAAATTTGAACTCGTTAATATGAAGAAAACATGAATTCGAACTCGTTACCAAAGATAAAACACAAATTTCTACTCGTTATAAAGGGAAAACACAAATTTCCGGCGATGTCCACTCGTTATCAGAGAAAAAACCTTTTTTTCTTCAAGGACAACTCGTTACCGGAGAAAAACACGAATTTGAACTCGTTAATATGAAGAAAACATGAATTCGAACTCGTTACCAAAGAAAAACACAAATTTCTACTCGTTATAAAGGGAAAACACAAATTTCCGGCGATGTCCACTCGTTATCGAGAGAAAAAACCTTTTTTTCTTCAAGGACAACTCGTTACCGAGAGAAAAACACGAATTTGAACTCGTTAATATGAAGAAAACATGAATTCGAACTCGTTACCAAAGAAAAACACAAATTTCTACTCGTTATAAAGGGAAAACACAAATTTCCGGCGATGTCCACTCGTTATCGAGAAAAAACCTTTTTTCTTCAAGGACAACTCGTTACCGTAGAAAAACACGAATTTGAACTCGTTAATATGAAGAAAACATGAATTCGAACTCGTTACCAAAGATAAAACACAAATTTCTACTCGTTATAAAGGGAAAACACAAATTTCCGGCGATGTCCACTCCTTATCAGAGAAAAAACCTTTTCTTCTTCAAGGACAACTCGTTACCGGAGAAAAACACGAATTTGAACTCGTTAATATGAAGAAAACATGAATTCGAACTCGTTACCAAAGATAAAACACAAATTTCTACTCGTTATAAAGGGAAAACACAAATTTCCGGCGATGTCCACTCGTTATCGAGAGAAAAAACCTTTTTTCTTCAAGGACAACTCGTTACCGAGAGAAAAACACGAATTTGAACTCGTTAATATGAAGAAAACATGAATTCGAACTCGTTACCAAAGATAAAACACAAATTTCTACTCGTTATAAAGGGAAAACACAAATTTCCGGCGATGTCCACTCGTTATCGGAGAAAAAACCTTTTTTCTTCAAGGACAACTCGTTACCGAGAGAAAAACACGAATTTGAACTCGTTAATATGAAGAAAACATGAATTCGAACTCGTTACCAAAGATAAAACACAAATTTCTACTCGTTATAAAGGGAAAACACAAATTTCCGGCGATGTCCACTCGTTATCGAGAAAAAACCTTTTCTTCTTCAAGGACAACTCGTTACCGAGAGAAAAACACGAATTTGAACTCGTTAATATGAAGAAAACATGAATTCGAACTCGTTACCAAAGATAAAACACAAATTTCTACTCGTTATAAAGGGAAAACACAAATTTCCGGCGATGTCCACTCGTTATCGAGAGAAAAACCTTTTCTTCTTCAAGGACAACTCGTTACCGAGAGAAAAACACGAATTTGAACTCGTTAATATGAAGAAAACATGAATTCGAACTCGTTACCAAAGATAAAACACAAATTTCTACTCGTTATAAAGGGAAAACACAAATTTCCGGCGATGTCCACTCGTTATCGAGAAAAAACCTTTTTTCTTCAAGGACAACTCGTTACCCGAGAGAAAAACACGAATTTGAACTCGTTAATATGAAGAAAACATGAATTCGAACTCGTTACCAAAGATAAAACACAAATTTCTACTCGTTATAAAGGGAAAACACAAATTTCCGGCGATGTCCACTCGTTATCGGAGAAAAAACCTTTTCTTCTTCAAGGACAACTCGTTACCGAGAAAAAACACGAATTTGAACTCGTTAATATGAAGAAAACATGAATTCGAACTCGTTACCAAAGATAAAACACAAATTTCTACTCGTTATAAAGGGAAAACACAAATTTCCGGCGATGTCCACTCGTTATCGAGAAAAAAACCTTTTCTTCTTCAAGGACAACTCGTTACCCGAGAAAAAACACGAATTTGAACTCGTTAATATGAAGAAAACATGAATTCGAACTCGTTACCAAAGATAAAACACAAATTTCTACTCGTTATAAAGGGAAAACACAAATTTCCGGCGATGTCCACTCGTTATCGAGAGAAAAAACCTTTTCTTCTTCAAGGACAACTCGTTACCGCAGAGAAAAACACGAATTTGAACTCGTTAATATGAAGAAAACATGAATTCGAACTCGTTACCAAAGATAAAACACAAATTTCTACTCGTTATAAAGGGAAAACACAAATTTCCGGCGATGTCCACTCGTTATCGAGAAAAAACCTTTTTTTCTTCAAGGACAACTCGTTACCGAGAAAAACACGAATTTGAACTCGTTAATATGAAGAAAACATGAATTCGAACTCGTTACCAAAGATAAAACACAAATTTCTACTCGTTATAAAGGGAAAACACAAATTTCCGGCGATGTCCACTCGTTATCGAGAGAAAAAACCTTTTTTCTTCAAGGACAACTCGTTACCGAGAAAAACACGAATTTGAACTCGTTAATATGAAGAAAACATGAATTCGAACTCGTTACCAAAGATAAAACACAAATTTCTACTCGTTATAAAGGGAAAACACAAATTTCCGGCGATGTCCACTCGTTATCGAGAAAAAACCTTTTTTCTTCAAGGACAACTCGTTACCGAGAGAAAAACACGAATTTGAACTCGTTAATATGAAGAAAACATGAATTCGAACTCGTTACCAAAGATAAAACACAAATTTCTACTCGTTATAAAGGGAAAACACAAATTTCCGGCGATGTCCACTCGTTATCGAGAAAAAACCTTTTTTTCTTCAAGGACAACTCGTTACCGAGAGAAAAACACGAATTTGAACTCGTTAATATGAAGAAAACATGAATTCGAACTCGTTACCAAAGATAAAACACAAATTTCTACTCGTTATAAAGGGAAAACACAAATTTCCGGCGATGTCCACTCGTTATCGAGAGAAAAAACCTTTTTTTCTTCAAGGACAACTCGTTACCGAGAGAAAAACACGAATTTGAACTCGTTAATATGAAGAAAACATGAATTCGAACTCGTTACCAAAGATAAAACACAAATTTCTACTCGTTATAAAGGGAAAACACAAATTTCCGGCGATGTCCACTCGTTATCGAGAGAAAAAACCTTTTTTTCTTCAAGGACAACTCGTTACCGAGAAAAACACGAATTTGAACTCGTTAATATGAAGAAAACATGAATTCGAACTCGTTACCAAAGATAAAACACAAATTTCTACTCGTTATAAAGGGAAAACACAAATTTCCGGCGATGTCCACTCGTTATCGGAGAAAAAACCTTTTTTTCTTCAAGGACAACTCGTTACCGAGAGAAAAACACGAATTTGAACTCGTTAATATGAAGAAAACATGAATTCGAACTCGTTACCAAAGATAAAACACAAATTTCTACTCGTTATAAAGGGAAAACACAAATTTCCGGCGATGTCCACTCGTTATCGAGAGAAAAAACCTTTTCTTCTTCAAGGACAACTCGTTACCGAGAGAAAAACACGAATTTGAACTCGTTAATATGAAGAAAACATGAATTCGAACTCGTTACCAAAGATAAAACACAAATTTCTACTCGTTATAAAGGGAAAACACAAATTTCCGGCGATGTCCACTCGTTATCGGAGAAAAAACCTTTTCTTCTTCAAGGACAACTCGTTACCGAGAGAAAAACACGAATTTGAACTCGTTAATATGAAGAAAACATGAATTCGAACTCGTTACCAAAGATAAAACACAAATTTCTACTCGTTATAAAGGGAAAACACAAATTTCCGGCGATGTCCACTCGTTATCGAGAGAAAAAACCTTTTTTTCTTCAAGGACAACTCGTTACCGAGAGAAAAACACGAATTTGAACTCGTTAATATGAAGAAAACATGAATTCGAACTCGTTACCAAAGATAAAACACAAATTTCTACTCGTTATAAAGGGAAAACACAAATTTCCGGCGATGTCCACTCGTTATCGGAGAAAAAACCTTTTTTCTTCAAGGACAACTCGTTACCGAGAGAAAAACACGAATTTGAACTCGTTAATATGAAGAAAACATGAATTCGAACTCGTTACCAAAGATAAAACACAAATTTCTACTCGTTATAAAGGGAAAACACAAATTTCCGGCGATGTCCACTCGTTATCGGAGAAAAACCTTTTCTTCTTCAAGGACAACTCGTTACCGAGAGAAAAACACGAATTTGAACTCGTTAATATGAAGAAAACATGAATTCGAACTCGTTACCAAAGATAAAACACAAATTTCTACTCGTTATAAAGGGAAAACACAAATTTCCGGCGATGTCCACTCGTTATCGGAGAAAAAACCTTTTTTCTTCAAGGACAACTCGTTACCGAGAGAAAAACACGAATTTGAACTCGTTAATATGAAGAAAACATGAATTCGAACTCGTTACCAAAGATAAAACACAAATTTCTACTCGTTATAAAGGGAAAACACAAATTTCCGGCGATGTCCACTCGTTATCGGAGAAAAAACCTTTTTTCTTCAAGGACAACTCGTTACCGAGAGAAAAACACGAATTTGAACTCGTTAATATGAAGAAAACATGAATTCGAACTCGTTACCAAAGATAAAACACAAATTTCTACTCGTTATAAAGGGAAAACACAAATTTCCGGCGATGTCCACTCGTTATCGAGAGAAAAAACCTTTTTTCTTCAAGGACAACTCGTTACCGAGAGAAAAACACGAATTTGAACTCGTTAATATGAAGAAAACATGAATTCGAACTCGTTACCAAAGATAAAACACAAATTTCTACTCGTTATAAAGGGAAAACACAAATTTCCGGCGATGTCCACTCGTTATCGAGAGAAAAAACCTTTTCTTCTTCAAGGACAACTCGTTACCGAGAGAAAAACACGAATTTGAACTCGTTAATATGAAGAAAACATGAATTCGAACTCGTTACCAAAGATAAAACACAAATTTCTACTCGTTATAAAGGGAAAACACAAATTTCCGGCGATGTCCACTCGTTATCGAGAGAAAAAACCTTTTCTTCTTCAAGGACAACTCGTTACCGAGAGAAAAACACGAATTTGAACTCGTTAATATGAAGAAAACATGAATTCGAACTCGTTACCAAAGATAAAACACAAATTTCTACTCGTTATAAAGGGAAAACACAAATTTCCGGCGATGTCCACTCGTTATCGGAGAAAAAACCTTTTTTTCTTCAAGGACAACTCGTTACCGAGAGAAAAACACGAATTTGAACTCGTTAATATGAAGAAAACATGAATTCGAACTCGTTACCAAAGATAAAACACAAATTTCTACTCGTTATAAAGGAAAACACAAATTTCCGGCGATGTCCACTCGTTATCGGAGAAAAACCTTTTCTTCTTCAAGGACAACTCGTTACCGAGAGAAAAACACGAATTTGAACTCGTTAATATGAAGAAAACATGAATTCGAACTCGTTACCAAAGATAAAACACAAATTTCTACTCGTTATAAAGGGAAAACACAAATTTCCGGCGATGTCCACTCGTTATCGGAGAAAAAACCTTTTTTCTTCAAGGACAACTCGTTACCGAGAGAAAAACACGAATTTGAACTCGTTAATATGAAGAAAACATGAATTCGAACTCGTTACCAAAGATAAAACACAAATTTCTACTCGTTATAAAGGGAAAACACAAATTTCCGGCGATGTCCACTCGTTATCGGAGAAAAAACCTTTTCTTCTTCAAGGACAACTCGTTACCGAGAGAAAAACACGAATTTGAACTCGTTAATATGAAGAAAACATGAATTCGAACTCGTTACCAAAGATAAAACACAAATTTCTACTCGTTATAAAGGGAAAACACAAATTTCCGGCGATGTCCACTCGTTATCGGAGAAAAAACCTTTTTTTCTTCAAGGACAACTCGTTACCGAGAGAAAAACACGAATTTGAACTCGTTAATATGAAGAAAACATGAATTCGAACTCGTTACCAAAGATAAAACACAAATTTCTACTCGTTATAAAGGGAAAACACAAATTTCCGGCGATGTCCACTCGTTATCGGAGAAAAAACCTTTTTTTCTTCAAGGACAACTCGTTACCGAGAGAAAAACACGAATTTGAACTCGTTAATATGAAGAAAACATGAATTCGAACTCGTTACCAAAGATAAAACACAAATTTCTACTCGTTATAAAGGGAAAACACAAATTTCCGGCGATGTCCACTCGTTATCGGAGAAAAAACCTTTTTTTCTTCAAGGACAACTCGTTACCGAGAGAAAAACACGAATTTGAACTCGTTAATATGAAGAAAACATGAATTCGAACTCGTTACCAAAGATAAAACACAAATTTCTACTCGTTATAAAGGGAAAACACAAATTTCCGGCGATGTCCACTCGTTATCGAGAAAAAACCTTTTCTTCTTCAAGGACAACTCGTTACCGAGAGAAAAACACGAATTTGAACTCGTTAAATGAAGAAAACATGAATTCGAACTCGTTACCAAAGATAAAACACAAATTTCTACTCGTTATAAAGGGAAAACACAAATTTACGGCGATGTCCACTCGTTATCAGAGAAAAAAACCTTTTCTTCTTCAAGGACAACTCGTTACCAGAGAAAAACACGAATTTGAACTCGTTAATATGAAGAAAACATGAATTCGAACTCGTTACCAAAGATAAAACACAAATTTCTACTCGTTATAAAGGGAAAACACAAATTTCCGGCGATGTCCACTCGTTATCGAGAAAAAACCTTTTCTTCTTCAAGGACAACTCGTTACCGAGAGAAAAACACGAATTTGAACTCGTTAATATGAAGAAAACATGAATTCGAACTCGTTACCAAAGATAAAACACAAATTTCTACTCGTTATAAAGGGAAAACACAAATTTCCGGCGATGTCCACTCGTTATCGGAGAAAAAACCTTTTCTTCTTCAAGGACAACTCGTTACCGAGAGAAAAACACGAATTTGAACTCGTTAATATGAAGAAAACATGAATTCGAACTCGTTACCAAAGATAAAACACAAATTTCTACTCGTTATAAAGGGAAAACACAAATTTCCGGCGATGTCCACTCGTTATCGGAGAAAAAACCTTTTTTCTTCAAGGACAACTCGTTACCGAGAGAAAAACACGAATTTGAACTCGTTAATATGAAGAAAACATGAATTCGAACTCGTTACCAAAGATAAAACACAAATTTCTACTCGTTATAAAGGGAAAACACAAATTTCCGGCGATGTCCACTCGTTATCGAGAGAAAAAACCTTTTTTCTTCAAGGACAACTCGTTACCGAGAGAAAAACACGAATTTGAACTCGTTAATATGAAGAAAACATGAATTCGAACTCGTTACCAAAGATAAAACACAAATTTCTACTCGTTATAAAGGGAAAACACAAATTTCCGGCGATGTCCACTCGTTATCGAGAGAAAAAACATTTTTTTCTTCAAGGACAACTCGTTACCGAGAGAAAAACACGAATTTGAACTCGTTAATATGAAGAAAACATGAATTCGAACTCGTTACCAAAGATAAAACACAAATTTCTACTCGTTATAAAGGGAAAACACAAATTTCCGGCGATGTCCACTCGTTATCGGAGAAAAACCTTTTCTTCTTCAAGGACAACTCGTTACCGAGAGAAAAACACGAATTTGAACTCGTTAATATGAAGAAAACATGAATTCGAACTCGTTACCAAAGATAAAACACAAATTTCTACTCGTTATAAAGGGAAAACACAAATTTCCGGCGATGTCCACTCGTTATCAGAGAAAAAACCTTTTCTTCTTCAAGAACAACTCGTTACCAGAGAAAAACACGAATTTGAACTCGTTAATATGAAGAAAACATGAATTCGAACTCGTTACCAAAGATAAAACACAAATTTCTACTCGTTATAAAGGGAAAACACAAATTTCCGGCGATGTCCACTCGTTATCGAGAGAAAAAACCTTTTCTTCTTCAAGGACAACTCGTTACCGAGAGAAAAACACGAATTTGAACTCGTTAATATGAAGAAAACATGAATTCGAACTCGTTACCAAAGATAAAACACAAATTTCTACTCGTTATAAAGGGAAAACACAAATTTCCGGCGATGTCCACTCGTTATCGAGAGAAAAAACCTTTTTTCTTCAAGGACAACTCGTTACCGAGAGAAAAACACGAATTTGAACTCGTTAATATGAAGAAAACATGAATTCGAACTCGTTACCAAAGATAAAACACAAATTTCTACTCGTTATAAAGGGAAAACACAAATTTCCGGCGATGTCCACTCGTTATCAGAGAAAAAACCATTTCTTCTTCAAGAACAACTCGTTACCAGAGAAAAACACGAATTTGAACTCGTTAATATGAAGAAAACATGAATTCGAACTCGTTACCAAAGAAAAAACACAAATTTCTACTCGTTATAAAGGGAAAACACAAATTTCCGGCGATGTCCACTCGTTATCGAGAGAAAAAACCTTTTTTCTTCAAGGACAACTCGTTACCGAGAGAAAAACACGAATTTGAACTCGTTAATATGAAGAAAACATGAATTCGAACTCGTTACCAAAGATAAAACACAAATTTCTACTCGTTATAAAGGGAAAACACAAATTTCCGGCGATGTCCACTCGTTATCGAGAGAAAAAACCTTTTTTTCTTCAAGGACAACTCGTTACCGAGAGAAAAACACGAATTTGAACTCGTTAATATGAAGAAAACATGAATTCGAACTCGTTACCAAAGATAAAACACAAATTTCTACTCGTTATAAAGGGAAAACACAAATTTCCGGCGATGTCCACTCGTTATCAGAGAAAAAACCTTTTCTTCTTCAAGGACAACTCGTTACCAGAGAAAAACACGAATTTGAACTCGTTAATATGAAGAAAACATGAATTCGAACTTGTTACCAAAGATAAAACACAAATTTCTACTCGTTATAAAGGGAAAACACAAATTTCCGGCGATGTCCACTCGTTATCAGAGAAAAAACATTTTCTTCTTCAAGAACAACTCGTTACCAGGGAAAAACACGAATTTGAACTCGTTAATATGAAGAAAACATGAATTCGAACTCGTTACCAAAGATAAAACACAAATTTCTACTCGTTATAAAGGGAAAACACAAATTTCCGGCGATGTCCACTCGTTATCAGAGAAAAAACCTTTTCTTCTTCAAGGACAACTCGTTACCGAGAGAAAAACACGAATTTGAACTCGTTAATATGAAGAAAACATGAATTCGAACTCGTTACCAAAGATAAAACACAAATTTCTACTCGTTATAAAGGGAAAACACAAATTTCCGGCGATGTCCACTCGTTATCGGAGAAAAAACCTTTTTTTCTTCAAGGACAACTCGTTACCGAGAGAAAAACACGAATTTGAACTCGTTAATATGAAGAAAACATGAATTCGAACTCGTTACCAAAGATAAAACACAAATTTCTACTCGTTATAAAGGGAAAACACAAATTTCCGGCGATGTCCACTCGTTATCGAGAGAAAAAACCTTTTCTTCTTCAAGGACAACTCGTTACCGAGAGAAAAACACGAATTTGAACTCGTTAATATGAAGAAAACATGAATTCGAACTCGTTACCAAAGATAAAACACAAATTTCTACTCGTTATAAAGGGAAAACACAAATTTCCGGCGATGTCCACTCGTTATCGAGAGAAAAAACCTTTTTTTCTTCAAGGACAACTCGTTACCGAGAGAAAAACACGAATTTGAACTCGTTAATATGAAGAAAACATGAATTCGAACTCGTTACCAAAGATAAAACACAAATTTCTACTCGTTATAAAGGGAAAACACAAATTTCCGGCGATGTCCACTCGTTATCGAGAGAAAAAACCTTTTTTTCTTCAAGGACAACTCGTTACCGAGAGAAAAACACGAATTTGAACTCGTTAATATGAAGAAAACATGAATTCGAACTCGTTACCAAAGATAAAACACAAATTTCTACTCGTTATAAAGGGAAAACACAAATTTCCGGCGATGTCCACTCGTTATCGGAGAAAAAACCTTTTCATCTTCAAGGACAACTCGTTACCGAGAGAAAAACACGAATTTGAACTCGTTAATATGAAGAAAACATGAATTCGAACTCGTTACCAAAGATAAAACACAAATTTCTACTCGTTATAAAGGGAAAACACAAATTTCCGGCGATGTCCACTCGTTATCGGAGAAAAAACCTTTTCTTCTTCAAGGACAACTCGTTACCGAGAGAAAAACACGAATTTGAACTCGTTAATATGAAGAAAACATGAATTCGAACTCGTTACCAAAGATAAAACACAAATTTCTACTCGTTATAAAGGGAAAACACAAATTTCCGGCGATGTCCACTCGTTATCGAGAGAAAAAACCTTTTTTTCTTCAAGGACAACTCGTTACCGAGAGAAAAACACGAATTTGAACTCGTTAATATGAAGAAAACATGAATTCGAACTCGTTACCAAAGATAAAACACAAATTTCTACTCGTTATAAAGGGAAAACACAAATTTCCGGCGATGTCCACTCGTTATCGAGAGAAAAAACCTTTTTTTCTTCAAGGACAACTCGTTACCGAGAGAAAAACACGAATTTGAACTCGTTAATATGAAGAAAACATGAATTCGAACTCGTTACCAAAGATAAAACACAAATTTCTACTCGTTATAAAGGGAAAACACAAATTTCCGGCGATGTCCACTCGTTATCGGAGAAAAAACCTTTTTTTCTTCAAGGACAACTCGTTACCGAGAGAAAAACACGAATTTGAACTCGTTAATATGAAGAAAACATGAATTCGAACTCGTTACCAAAGATAAAACACAAATTTCTACTCGTTATAAAGGGAAAACACAAATTTCCGGCGATGTCCACTCGTTATCGAGAGAAAAAACCTTTTCTTCTTCAAGGACAACTCGTTACCGAGAGAAAAACACGAATTTGAACTCGTTAATATGAAGAAAACATGAATTCGAACTCGTTACCAAAGATAAAACACAAATTTCTACTCGTTATAAAGGGAAAACACAAATTTCCGGCGATGTCCACTCGTTATCGGAGAAAAAACCTTTTCTTCTTCAAGGACAACTCGTTACCGAGAGAAAAACACGAATTTGAACTCGTTAATATGAAGAAAACATGAATTCGAACTCGTTACCAAAGATAAAACACAAATTTCTACTCGTTATAAAGGGAAAACACAAATTTCCGGCGATGTCCACTCGTTATCGAGAGAAAAACCTTTTCTTCTTCAAGGACAACTCGTTACCGGAGAAAAACACGAATTTGAACTCGTTAATATGAAGAAAACATGAATTCGAACTCGTTACCAAAGATAAAACACAAATTTCTACTCGTTATAAAGGGAAAACACAAATTTCCGGCGATGTCCACTCGTTATCAGAGAAAAAACCTTTTTTCTTCAAGGATAACTCGTTACCAGAGAAAAACACGAATTTGAACTCGTTAATATGAAGAAAACATGAATTCGAACTCGTTACCAAAGATAAAACACAAATTTCTACTCGTTATAAAGGGAAAACACAAATTTCCGGCGATGTCCACTCGTTATCAGAGAAAAAACCTTTTCTTCTTCAAGGACAACTCGTTACCAGAGAAAAACACGAATTTGAACTCGTTAATATGTAGAAAACATGAATTCGAACTCGTTACCAAAGATAAAACATAAATTTCTACTCGTTATAAAGGGAAAACACAAATTTCCGGCGATGTCCACTCGTTATCAGAGAAAAAAACTTTTTTTCTTCAAGGACAACTCGTTACCGAGAGAAAAACACGAATTTGAACTCGTTAATATGAAGAAAACATGAATTCGAACTCGTTACCAAAGATAAAACACAAATTTCTACTCGTTATAAAGGGAAAACACAAATTTCCGGCGATGTCCACTCGTTATCGAGAGAAAAACCTTTTCTTCTTCAAGGACAACTCGTTACCGAGAAAAACACGAATTTGAACTCGTTAATATGAAGAAAACATGAATTCGAACTCGTTACCAAAGATAAAACACAAATTTCTACTCGTTATAAAGGGAAAACACAAATTTCCGGCGATGTCCACTCGTTATCGAGAAAAAACCTTTTCTTCTTCAAGGACAACTCGTTACCGGAAAAACACGAATTTGAACTCGTTAATATGAAGAAAACATGAATTCGAACTCGTTACCAAAGATAAAACACAAATTTCTACTCGTTATAAAGGGAAAACACAAATTTCCGGCGATGTCCACTCGTTATCGAGAGAAAAAACCTTTTCTTCTTCAAGGACAACTCGTTACCGAGAGAAAAACACGAATTTGAACTCGTTAATATGAAGAAAACATGAATTCGAACTCGTTACCAAAGATAAAACACAAATTTCTACTCGTTATAAAGGGAAAACACAAATTTCCGGCGATGTCCACTCGTTATCGGAGAAAAAACCTTTTTTTCTTCAAGGACAACTCGTTACCGAGAGAAAAACACGAATTTGAACTCGTTAATATGAAGAAAACATGAATTCGAACTCGTTACCAAAGATAAAACACAAATTTCTACTCGTTATAAAGGGAAAACACAAATTTCCGGCGATGTCCACTCGTTATCAGAGAAAAAAACCTTTTCTTCTTCAAGGACAACTCGTTACCGAGAGAAAAACACGAATTTGAACTCGTTAATATGAAGAAAACATGAATTCGAACTCGTTACCAAAGATAAAACACAAATTTCTACTCGTTATAAAGGGAAAACACAAATTTCCGGCGATGTCCACTCGTTATCAGAGAAAAAACCTTTTCTTCTTCAAGGACAACTCGTTACCAAAGAAAAACACGAATTTGAACTCGTTAATATGAAGAAAACATGAATTCGAACTCGTTACCAAAGATAAAACACAAATTTCTACTCGTTATAAAGGGAAAACACAAATTTCCGGCGATGTCCACTCGTTATCAGAGAAAAAACCTTTTTTTCTTCAAGGATAACTCGTTACCCGAGAAAAACACGAATTTGAACTCGTTAATATGAAGAAAACATGAATTCGAACTCGTTACCAAAGATAAAACACAAATTTCTACTCGTTATAAAGGGAAAACACAAATTTCCGGCGATGTCCACTCGTTATCAGAGAAAAAACCTTTTTTCTTCAAGGACAACTCGTTACCGAGAGAAAAACACGAATTTGAACTCGTTAATATGTAGAAAACATGAATTCGAACTCGTTACCAAAGATAAAACACAAATTTCTACTCGTTATAAAGGGAAAACACAAATTTCCGGCGATGTCCACTCGTTATCGAGAGAAAAAACCTTTTTTTCTTCAAGGACAACTCGTTACCGAGAGAAAAACACGAATTTGAACTCGTTAATATGAAGAAAACATGAATTCGAACTCGTTACCAAAGATAAAACACAAATTTCTACTCGTTATAAAGGGAAAACACAAATTTCCGGCGATGTCCACTCGTTATCGGAGAAAAAACCTTTTCTTCTTCAAGGACAACTCGTTACCGAGAAAAACACGAATTTGAACTCGTTAATATGAAGAAAACATGAATTCGAACTCGTTACCAAAGATAAAACACAAATTTCTACTCGTTATAAAGGGAAAACACAAATTTCCGGCGATGTCCACTCGTTATCGGAGAAAAAACCTTTTTTCTTCAAGGACAACTCGTTACCGAGAGAAAAACATGAATTTGAACTCGTTAATATGAAGAAAACATGAATTCGAACTCGTTACCAAAGATAAAACACAAATTTCTACTCGTTATAAAGGGAAAACACAAATTTCCGGCGATGTCCACTCGTTATCGAGAGAAAAAACCTTTTCTTCTTCAAGGACAACTCGTTACCGAGAGAAAAACACGAATTTGAACTCGTTAATATGAAGAAAACATGAATTCGAACTCGTTACCAAAGATAAAACACAAATTTCTACTCGTTATAAAGGGAAAACACAAATTTCCGGCGATGTCCACTCGTTATCGAGAGAAAAAACCTTTTTTTCTTCAAGGACAACTCGTTACCGAGAGAAAAACACGAATTTGAACTCGTTAATATGAAGAAAACATGAATTCGAACTCGTTACCAAAGATAAAACACAAATTTCTACTCGTTATAAAGGGAAAACACAAATTTCCGGCGATGTCCACTCGTTATCAGAGAAAAAACCTTTTTTCACTTCAAGGACAACTCGTTACCAGAGAAAAACACGAATTTGAACTCATTAATATGAAGAAAACATGAATTCGAACTCGTTACCAAAGAAAAAACACAAATTTCTACTCGTTATAAAGGGAAAACACAAATTTCCGGCGATGTCCACTCGTTATCAGAGAAAAAACCTTTTTTTCTTCAAGGACAACTTGTTACCAGAGAAAAACACGAATTTGAACTCGTTAATATGAAGAAAACATGAATTCGAACTCGTTACCAAAGATAAAACATAAATTTCTACTCGTTATAAAGGGAAAACACAAATTTCCGGCGATGTCCACTCGTTATCAGAGAAAAAATCTTTTTTCTTCAAGGACAACTCGTTACCATAGAAAAACACGAATTTGAACTCGTTAATATGAAGAAGACATGAATTCGAACTCGTTACCAAAGATAAAACACAAATTTCTACTCGTTATAAAGGGAAAACACAAATTTCCGGCGATGTCCAGAGAAAAACCTTTTTTCTTCAAGGACAACTCGTTACCCGAGAAAAACACGAATTTGAACTCGTTAATATGAAGAAAACATGAATTCGAACTCATTACCAAAGATAAAACACAAATTTCTACTCGTTATAAAGGGAAAACACAAATTTCCGGCGATGTCCACTCGTTATCAGAGAAAAAACCTTTTTTTCTTCAAGGACAACTCGTTACCAGAGAAAAACACGATTTTGAACTCGTTAATATGAAGAAAACATGAATTCGAACTCGTTACCAAAGATAAAAAACAAATTTCTACTCGTTATAAAGGGAAAAGACAAATTTCCGGCGATGTCCACTCGTTATCAGAGAAAAAACCTTTTTTTCTTCAAGGACAACTCGTTACTAGAGAAAAACACGAATTTGAACTCGTTAATATGAAGAAAACATGAATTCGAACTCGTTGCCAAAGATAAACCACAAATTTCTACTCGTTATAAAGGGAAAACACAAATTTCCGGCGATGTCCACTCGTTATCAGAGAAAAAACCTTTTTTTCTTCAAGGACAACTCGTTACCCGAGAAAAACACGTATTTGAACTCCTTAATATGAAGAAAACATGAATTCGAACTCGTTACCAAAGATAAAACACAAATTTCTACTCGTTATAAAGGGAAAACACAAATTTCCAGCGATGTCCACTCGTTATCAGAGAAAAACCCTTTTTTTCTTCAAGGACAACTCGTTACCAGATAAAAAACCGAATTTGAACTCGTTAATATGAAGAAAACATGAATTCGAACTCGTTACCAAAGATAAAACACAAATTTCTACTCGTTATAAAGGGAAAACACAAATTTCCGGCGATGTCCACTCGTTATCAGAGAAAAAACCTTTTTTCTTCAAAGACAACTCGTTACCAGAGAAAAACACGAATTTGAACTCGTTAATATGAAGAAAACATGAATTCGAACTCGTTACCAAAGATAAAACACAAATTTCTACTCGTTATAAAGGGAAAACACAAATTTCCGGCGATGTCCACTCGTTATCAGAGAAAAAACCTTTTTTCTTCAAGGACAACATGTTACCCAAGAAAAACACGAATTTGAACTCGTTAATATGAAGAAAACATGAATTCGAACTCGTTACCAAAGATAAAACACAAATTTCTACTGGTTATAGAGGGAAAAAAACAAATTTCCGGAGATGTCCACTCGTTATCGAGAAAAAACCTTTTTTTCTTCAAGGACAACTCGTTACCAGAGAAAACACGAATTTGAACTCGTTACCAAAGATAAAACACAAATTTCTACTCGTTATAAAGGGAAAACACAAATTTCCGGCGATGTCCACTCGTTAACAGAGAAAAACATTTTTTTCTTCAAGGACAACTCGTTACCCGAGAAAAACACGTATTTGAACTCGTTAATATGAAGAAAACATGAATTCGAACTCGTTACCAAAGATAAAACACAAATTTCTACTCGTTATAAAGGGAAAACACAAATTTCCGGCGATGTCCTCTCGTTATCAGAGAAAAAACCTTTTTTCTTCAAGGACAACTCGTTACCCGAGAAAAACACGAATTTGAACTCGTTAATATGTAGAAAACATGAATTCGAACTCGTTACCAAAGATAAAACACAAATTTCTACTCGTTATAAAGGGAAAACACAAATTTCCGGCGATGTCCACTCGTTATCAGAGAAAAAACCTTTTTTTCTTCAAGGACAACTCGTTACCAGAGAAAAACACGAATTTGAACTCGTGACCAAAGATAAAACACAAATTTCTACTCGTTATAAAGGGAAAACACAAATTTCCGGCGATGTCCACTCGTTATCTGAGAAAAAACATTTTTTTCTTCAAGGACAACTCGTTACCCATGAAAAACACGAATTTGAACTCGTTAATATGAAGAAAACATGAATTCGAACTCGTTACCAAAGATAAACCACAAATTTCTACTCGTTATAAAGGGAAAACACAAATTTCCGGCGATGTCCACTCGTTATCAGAGAAAAAACCTTTTTTCTTCAAGGACAACTCGTTACCCGAGAAAAACACGAATTTGAACTCGTTAATATGAAGAAAACATGAATTCGAACTCGTTACCAAAGATAAAACACAAATTTCTACTCGTTATAAAGGGAAAACACAAATTTCCGGTGATGTCCACTCGTTATCAGAGAAAAAACCTTTTTTCTTCAAGGACAACTCGTTACCGGATAAAAACACGAATTTGAACTCGTTAATATGAAGAAAACATGAATTCGAACTCGTTACCAAAGATAAAACACAAATTTCTACTCGTTATAAAGGGAAAACACAAATTTCCGGCGATGTCCACTCGTTATCAGAGAAAAAACCTTTTTTTCTTGAAGGACAACTCGTTACCAGAGAAAAACACGAATTTGAACTCGTTAATATGAAGAAAACATGAATTCGAACACGTTACCAAAGATAAAACACAAATTTCTACTCGTTATAAAGGGAAAACACAAATTTCCGGCGATGTCCATTCGTTATCAGAGAAAAAAACCTTTTTTCTTCAAGGACAACTCGTTACCAGAGAAAAACACGAATTTGAACTCGTTAATATGAAGAAAACATGAATTCGAACTCGTTACCAAAGATAAAACACAAATTTCTACTCGTTATAAAGGGAAAACACAAATTTCCGGCGATGTCCACTCGTTATCAGAGAAAAAACCTTTTTTCTTCAAGGACAACTCGTTACCAGAGAAAAACACGAATTTGAACTCGTTACCAAAGATAAAACACAAATTTCTACTCGTTATAAAGGGAAAACACAAATTTCCGGCGATGTCCACTCGTTAACAGAGAAAAAACATTTTTTTCTTCAAGGACAACTCGTTACCCGAGAAAAACACGAATTTGAACTCGTTAATATGAAGAAAACATGAATTCGAACTCGTTATCAAAGATAAAACACAAATTTCTACTCGTTATAAAGGGAAAACACAAATTTCCGGCGATGTCCACTCGTTATCAGAGAAAAAACCTTTTTTTCTTCAAGGACAACTCGTTACCGAGAGAAAAACACGAATTTGAACTCGTTAATATGAAGAAAACATGAATTCGAACTCGTTACCAAAGATAAAAAAACAAATTTCTACTCGTTATAAAGGGAAAAGACAAATTTCCGGCGATGTCCACTCGTTATCAGAGAAAAAACCTTTTTTTCTTCAAGGACAACTCGTTACCAGAGAAAAACACGAATTTGAACTCGTTAATATGAAGAAAACATGAATTCGAACTCGTTACCAAAGATAAACCACAAATTTCTACTCGTTATAAAGGGAAAACACAAATTTCCGGCGATGTCCACTCGTTATCGGAGAAAAACCTTTTTTTCTTCAAGGACAACTCGTTACCCGAGAAAAACACGAATTTGAACTCGTTAATATGAAGAAAACATGAATTCGAACTCGTTACCAAAGATAAAACACAAATTTCTACTCGTTATAAAGGGAAAACACAAATTTCCGGCGATGTCCACTCGTTATCAGAGAAAAAAACCTTATTTTCTTCAAGGACAACTCGTTACCAGATAAAAAAACGAATTTGAACTCGTTAATATGAAGAAAACATGAATTCGAACTCGTTACCAAAGATAAAACACAAATTTCTACTCGTTATAAAGGGAAAACACAAATTTCCGGCGATGTCCACTCGTTATCAGAGAAAAAACCTTTTTTTCTTCAAGGACAACTCGTTACCGAGAGAAAACACGAATTTGAACTCGTTAATATGAAGAAAACATGAATTCGAACTCGTTACCAAAGATAAAACACAAATTTCTACTCGTTATAAAGGGAAAACACAA
Source organism: Gentiana straminea (assembly GCA_036785695.1). NCBI lineage: Eukaryota > Viridiplantae > Streptophyta > Magnoliopsida > Gentianales > Gentianaceae > Gentiana > Gentiana straminea. Next base: position 105,509 of record JAVUPR010000460.1, on the reverse strand, counting down.
ATTTCCGGCGATGTCCACTCGTTATCGAGAGAAAAAACCTTTTTTTCTTCAAGGACAACTCGTTACCAGAGAAAAACACGAATTTGAACTCGTTAATATGAAGAAAACATGAATTCGAACTCGTTACCAAAGATAAAACACAAATTTCTACTCGTTATAAAGGGAAAACACAAATTTCCGGCGATGTCCACTCGTTATCAGAGAAAAAACCTTTTTTTCTTCAAGGACAACACGTTACCCGAGAAAAACACGAATTTGAACTCGTTAATATGAAGAAAACATGAATTCGAACTCGTTACCAAAGATAAAACACAAATTTCTACTCGTTATAAAGGGAAAACACAAATTTCCGGTGATGTCCACTCGTTATCAGAGAAAAAAACCTTTTTTTCTTCAAGGACAACTCGTTACCAGAGAAAAACACGAATTTGAACTCGTTACCAAAGATAAAACACAAATTTCTACTCGTTATAAAGGGAAAACACAAATTTCCGGCGATGTCCACTCGTTAACAGAGAAAAAACATTTTTTTCTTCAAGGACAACTCGTTACCCGAGAAAAACACGAATTTGAACTCGTTAATATGAAGAAAACATGAATTCGAACTCGTTACCAAAGATAAAACACAAATTTCTACTCGTTATAAAGGGAAAACACAAATTTCCGGCGATGTCCACTCGTTATCAGAGAAAAAACCTTTTTTTCTTCAAGGACAACTCGTTACCCGAGAAAAACACGAATTTGAACTCGTTAATATGAAGAAAACTTGAATTCGAACTCGTTACCAAAGATAAAACACAAATTTCTACTCGTTATAAAGGGAAAACACAAATTTCCGGCGATGTCCACTCATTATCAGAGAAAAAACCTTTTTTTCTTCGAGGACAACTCGTTACCAGAGAAAAACACGAATTTGAACTCGTGACCAAAGATAAAACACAAATTTCTACTCGTTATAAAGGGAAAACACAAATTTCCGGCGATGTCCACTCGTTAACTGAGAAAAAACATTTTTTTCTTCAAGGACAACTCGTTACCCATGAAAAACACGAATTTGAACTCGTTAATATGAAGAAAACATGAATTCGAACTCGTTACCAAAGATAAAACACAAATTTCTACTCGTTATAAAGGGAAAACACAAATTTCCGGCGATGTCCACTCGTTATCGAGAAAAAAACCTTTTTTTTCTTCAAGGACAACTCGTTACCCGAGAAAAACACGAATTTGAACTCGTTAATATGAAGAAAACATGAATTCGAACTCGTTACCAAAGATAAAACACAAATTTCTACTCGTTATAAAGGGAAAACACAAATTTCCGGCGATGTCCACTCGTTATCAGAGAAAAAACCTTTTTTTCTTCAAGGACAACTCGTTACCCGAGAAAAACATGAATTTGAACTCGTTAATATGAAGAAAACATGAATTCGAACTCGTTACCAAAGATAAAACACAAATTTCTACTCGTTATAAAGGGAAAACACAAATTTCCGGCGATGTCCACTCGTTATAAGAGAAAAAAACCTTTTTTTCTTCAAGGACAACTCGTTATCCGAGAAATACACGAATTTGAACTCGTTAATATGAAGAAAACATGAATTCGAACTCGTTACCAAAGATAAAACACAAATTTCTACTCGTTATAAAGGGAAAACACAAATTTCCGGCGATGTCCACTCGTTATCAGAGAAAAAACCTTTTTTTCTTCAAGCACAACTCGTTTCCCTAGAAAAACACGAATTTGAACTCGTTAATATGAAGAAAACATGAATTCGAACTCGTTACCAAAGATAAAACACAAATTTCTACTCGTTATAAAGGGAAAAGACAAATTTCCGGCGATGTCCACTCGTTATCAGAGAAAAAACCTTTTTTTCTTCAAGGACAACTCGTTACCAGAGAAAAACACGAATTTGAACTCGTTAATATGAAGAAAACATGAATTCGAACTCGTTACCAAAGATAAACCACAAATTTCTACTCGTTATAAAGGGAAAACAAAAAATTCCGGCGATGTCCACTCGTTATCGAGAGAAAAACCTTTTTTTCTTCAAGGACAACTCGTTACCCGAGAAAAACACGAATTTGAACTCGTTAATATGAAGAAAACATGAATTCGAACTCGTTACCAAAGATAAAACACAAATTTCTACTCGTTATAAAGGGAAAACACAAATTTCCGGCGATGTGCACTCGTTATCAGAGAAAAAACCTTTTTTCTTCAAGGACAACTCGTTACCCGAGAAAAACACGAATTTGAACTCGTTAATATGAAGAAAACATGAATTCGAACTCGTTACCAAAGATAAAACACAAATTTCTACTCGTTATAAAGGGAAAACACAAATTTCCGCCGATGTCCACTCATTATCGAGAAAAAAACCTTTTTTTTCTTCAAGGACAACTCGTTACCCGAGAAAAACATGAATTTGAACTCGTTAATATGAAGAAAACATGAATTCGAACTCGTTACCAAAGATAAAACACAAATTTCTACTCGTTATAAAGGGAAAACAAAAATTCCGGCGATGTCCACTCGTTATCAGAGAAAAAACCTTTTTTTCTTCAAGGACAACTCGTTACCCGAGAAAAACACGAATTTGAACTCGTTAATATGAAGAAAACATGAATTCGAACTCGTTACCAAAGATAAAACACAAATTTCTACTCGTTATAAAGGGAAAACACAAATTTCCGGCGATGTCCACTCGTTATCAGAGAAAAAACCTTTTTTTCTTCAAGGACAACTCATTACCCGAGAAAAACACGAATTTGAACTCGTTAATATGAAGAAAAAATGAATTCGAACTCGTTACCAAAGATAAAACACAAATTTCTACTCGTTATAAAGGGAAAAGACAAATTTCCGGCGATGTGCACTCGTTATCAGAGAAAAAACCTTTTTTTCTTCAAGGACAACTCGTTACCCGAGAAAAACACGAATTTGAACTCGTTAATATGAAGAAAACATGAATTCGAACTCGTTACCAAAGATAAAACACAAATTTCTACTCGTTATAAAGGGAAAACACAAATTTCCGGCGATGTCCACTCGTTATCAGAGAAAAAACCTTTTTTTCTTCAAGGACAACTTGTTACCAGAGAAAAACACGAATTTGAACTCGTTAATATGAAGAAAACATGAATTCGAACTCGTTACCAAAGATAAAACACAAATTTCTACTCGTTATAAAAGGAAAACACAAATTTCCGGCGATGTCCACTCGTTATAAGAGAAAAAACCTTTTTTTCTTCAAGGACAACTTGTTATCCGAGAAATACACGAATTTGAACTCGTTAATATGAAGAAAACATGAATTCGAACTCGTTACCAAAGATAAAACACAAATTTCTACTCGTTATAAAGGGAAAACACAAATTTCCGGCGATGTCCACTCGTTATCAGAGATAAAACCTTTTTTCTTCAAGGACAACTCGTTACCCAAGAAAAACACGAATTTGAACTCGTTAATATGAAGAAAACATGAATTCGAACTCGTTACCAAAGATAAAACACAAATTTCTACTCGTTATAAAGGGAAAAGACAAATTTCCGGCGATGTCCACTCGTTATCAGAGAAAAAACCTTTTTTTCTTCAAGGACAACTCGTTACCAGAGAAAAACACGAATTTGAACTCGTTAATATGAAGAAAACATGAATTCGAACTCGTTACCAAAGATAAACCACAAATTTCTACTCGTTATAAAGGGAAAACAAAAAATTCCGGCGATGTCCACTCGTTATCAGAGAAAAAACCTTTTTTTCTTCAAGGACAACTCGTTACCCGAGAAAAACACGAATTTGAACTCGTTAATATGAAGAAAACATGAATTCGAACTCGTTACCAAAGATAAAACACAAATTTCTACTCGTTATAAAGGGAAAACACAAATTTCCGGCGATGTCCACTCGTTATCGAGAAAAAAACCTTTTTTTCTTCAAGGACAACTCGTTACCCGAGAAAAACACGAATTTGAACTCGTTAATATGAAGAAAACATGAATTCGAACTCGTTACCAAAGATAAAACACAAATTTCTACTCGTTATAAAGGGAAAAGACAAATTTCCGGCGATGTGCACTCGTTATCGAGAAAAAACCTTTTTTCTTCAAGGACAACTCGTTACCCGAGAAAAACACGAATTTGAACTCGTTAATATGAAGAAAACATGAATTCGAACTCGTTACCAAAGATAAAACACAAATTTCTACTCGTTATAAAGGGAAAACACAAATTTCCGCCGATGTCCACTCATTATCAGAGAAAAAACCTTTTTTTTTCTTCAAGGACAACTCGTTACCCGAGAAAAACATGAATTTGAACTCGTTAATATGAAGAAAACATGAATTCGAACTCGTTACAAAAGATAAAACACAAATTTCTACTCGTTATAAAGGGAAAACACAAATTTCCGGCGATGTCCACTCGTTATCAGTGAAAAAACCTTTTTTTCTTCAAGGACAACTCGTTACCAGAGAAAAACACGAATTTGAACTCGTTAATATGAAGAAAACATGAATTCGAACTCGTTACCAAAGATAAAACACAAATTTCTACTCGTTATAAAGGCAAAACACAAATATCCGGCGATGTCCACTCGTTATCAGAGAAAAAACCTTTTTTTCTTCAAGGACAACTCGTTACCCGAGATAAACACGAATTTGAACTCGTTAATATGAAGAAAACATGAATTCGAACTCGTTACCAAACATAAAACACAAATTTCTACTCGTTATAAAGGGAAAACACAAATTTCCGGCGATGTCCACTCGTTATCTGAGAAAAAACCTTTTTTCTTCAAGGACAACTCGTTACCAGAGAAAAACACGAATTTGAACTCGTTAATATGAAGAAAACATGAATTCGAACTCGTTACCAAAGATAAAACACAAATTTCTACTCGTTATAAAGGGAAAACACAAATTTCCGGCGATGTCCACTCATTATCAGAGAAAAAACCTTTTTTTCTTCAAGGACAACTCGTTACCAGAGAAAAACACGAATTTGAACTCGTGACCAAAGATAAAACACAAATTTCTACTCGTTATAAAGGGAAAACACAAATTTCCGGCGATGTCCACTCGTTAACAGAGAAAAAACATTTTTTCTTCAAGGACAACTCGTTACCCATGAAAAACACGAATTTGAACTCGTTAATATGAAGAAAACATGAATTCGAACTCGTTACCAAAGATAAAACACAAATTTCTACTCGTTATAAAGGGAAAACACAAATTTCCGGCGATGTCCACTCGTTATCGAGAAAAAAACCTTTTTTTTCTTCAAGGACAACTCGTTACCCGAGAAAAACACGAATTTGAACTCGTTAATATGAAGAAAACATGAATTCGAACTCGTTACCAAAGATAAAACACAAATTTCTACTCGTTATAAAGGGAAAACACAAATTTCCGGTGATGTCCACTCGTTATCAGAGAAAAAACCTTTTTTTCTTCAAGGACAACTCGTTACCCGAGAAAAACACGAATTTGAACTCGTTAATATGAAGAAAACATGAATTCGAACTCGTTACCAAAGATAAAACACAAATTTCTACTCGTTATAAAGGGAAAACACAAATTTCCGGCGATGTCCACTCGTTATAAGAGAAAAAACCTTTTTTCTTCAAGGACAACTCGTTATCCGAGAAATACACGAATTTGAACTCGTTAATATGAAGAAAACATGAATTCGAACTCGTTACCAAAGATAAAACACAAATTTCTACTCGTTATAAAGGGAAAACACAAATTTCCGGCGATGTCCACTCGTTATCAGAGAACAAACCTTTTTTTCTTCAAGGACAACTCGTTACCCTAGAAAAACACGAATTTGAACTCGTTAATATGAAGAAAACATGAATTCGAACTCGTTACCAAAGATAAAACACAAATTTCTACTCGTTATAAAGGGAAAAGACAAATTTCCGGCGATGTCCACTCGTTATCAGAGAAAAAACCTTTTTTTCTTCAAGGACAACTCGTTACCAGAGAAAAACACGAATTTGAACTCGTTAATATGAAGAAAACATGAATTCGAACTCGTTACCAAAGATAAACCACAAATTTCTACTCGTTATAAAGGGAAAACAAAAAATTCCGGCGATGTCCACTCGTTATCGAGAAAAAACCTTTTTTCTTCAAGGACAACTCGTTACCCGAGAAAAACACGAATTTGAACTCGTTAATATGAAGAAAACATGAATTCGAACTCGTTACCAAAGATAAAACACAAATTTCTACTCGTTATAAAGGGAAAACACAAATTTCCGGCGATGTCCACTCGTTATCAGAGAAAAAACCTTTTTTCTTCAAGGACAACTCGTTACCCGAGAAAAACACGAATTTGAACTCGTTAATATGAAGAAAACATGAATTCGAACTCGTTACCAAAGATAAAACACAAATTTCTACTCGTTATAAAGGGAAAAGACAAATTTCCGGCGATGTCCACTCGTTATCAGAGAAAAAACCTTTTTTTCTTCAAGGACAACTCGTTACCTGAGAAAAACACGAATTTGAACTCGTTAATATGAAGAAAACATGAATTCGAACTCGTTACCAAAGATAAAACACAAATTTCTACTCGTTATAAAGGGAAAACACAAATTTCCGCCGATGTCCACTCATTATCAGAGAAAAAACCTTTTTTTTCTTCAAGGACAACTCGTTACCCGAGAAAAACATGAATTTGAACTCGTTAATATGAAGAAAACATGAATTCGAACTCGTTACAAAAGATAAAACACAAATTTCTACTCGTTATAAAGGGAAAACACAAATTTCCGGCGATGTCCACTCGTTATCAGAGAAAAAACCTTTTTTTCTTCAAGGACAACTCGTTACCGAGAAAAACACGAATTTGAACTCGTTAATATGAAGAAAACATGAATTCGAACTCGTTACCAAAGATAAAACACAAATTTCTACTCGTTATAAAGGGAAAACACAAATATCCGGCGATGTCCACTCGTTATCAGAGAAAAAACCTTTTTTTCTTCAAGGACAACTCGTTACCCGAGATAAACACGAATTTGAACTCGTTAATATGAAGAAAACATGAATTCGAACTCGTTACCAAACATAAAACACAAATTTCTACTCGTTATAAAGGGAAAACACAAATTTCCGGCGATGTCCACTCGTTATCAGAGAAAAAACCTTTTTTCTTCAAGGACAACTCGTTACCCGAGAAAAACACGAATTTGAACTCGTTAATATGAAGAAAACATGAATTCGAACTCGTTACCAAAGATAAAACACAAATTTCTACTCGTTATAAAGGGAAAACACAAATTTCCGGCGATGTCCACTCATTATCAGAGAAAAAAACCTTTTTTTCTTCAAGGAGAACTCGTTACCAGAGAAAAACACGAATTTGAACTCGTGACCAAAGATAAAACACAAATTTCTACTCGTTATAAAGGGAAAACACAAATTTCCGGCGATGTCCACTCGTTAACGAGAGAAAACATTTTTTTCTTCAAGGACAACTCGTTACCCATGAAAAACACGAATTTGAACTCGTTAATATGAAGAAAACATGAATTCGAACTCGTTACCAAAGATAAAACACAAATTTCTACTCGTTATAAAGGGAAAACACAAATTTCCGGCGATGTCCACTCGTTATCAGAGAAAAAACCTTTTTTTCTTCAAGGACAACTCGTTACCCGAGAAAAACACGAATTTGAACTCGTTAATATGAAGAAAACATGAATTCGAACTCGTTACCAAAGATAAAACACAAATTTCTACTCGTTATAAAGGGAAAACACAAATTTCCGGCGATGTCCACTCGTTATAAGAGAAAAAACCTTTTTTTCTTCAAGGACAACTTGTTATCCGAGAAATACACGAATTTGAACTCGTTAATATGAAGAAAACATGAATTCGAACTCGTTACCAAAGATAAAACACAAATTTCTACTCGTTATAAAGGGAAAAGACAAATTTCCGGCGATGTCCACTCGTTATCGAGAAAAAAACCTTTTTTTCTTCAAGGACAACTCGTTACCAGAGAAAAACACGAATTTGAACTCGTTAATATGAAGAAAACATGAATTCGAACTCGTTACCAAAGATAAACCACAAATTTCTACTCGTTATAAAGGGAAAACAAAAAATTCCGGCGATGTCCACTCGTTATCAGAGAAAAAACCTTTTTTTCTTCAAGGACAACTCGTTACCCGAGAAAAACACGAATTTGAACTCGTTAATATGAAGAAAACATGAATTCGAACTCGTTACCAAAGATAAAACACAAATTTCTACTCGTTATAAAGGGAAAACACAAATTTCCGGCGATGTCCACTCGTTATCAGAGAAAAAACCTTTTTTTCTTCAAGGACAACTCGTTACCCGAGAAAAACACGAATTTGAACTCGTTAATATGAAGAAAACATGAATTCGAACTCGTTACCAAAGATAAAACACAAATTTCTACTCGTTATAAAGGGAAAAGACAAATTTCCGGCGATGTCCACTCGTTATCAGAGAAAAAACCTTTTTTTCTTCAAGGACAACTCGTTACCTGAGAAAAACACGAATTTGAACTCGTTAATATGAAGAAAACATGAATTCGAACTCGTTACCAAAGATAAAACACAAATTTCTACTCGTTATAAAGGGAAAACACAAATTTCCGCCGATGTCCACTCATTATCAGAGAAAAAACCTTTTTTTTTCTTCAAGGACAACTCGTTACCCGAGAAAAACATGAATTTGAACTCGTTAATATGAAGAAAACATGAATTCGAACTCGTTACAAAAGATAAAACACAAATTTCTACTCGTTATAAAGGGAAAACACAAATTTCCGGCGATGTCCACTCGTTATCGAGAAAAAAACCTTTTTTTCTTCAAGGACAACTCGTTACCGAGAGAAAAACACGAATTTGAACTCGTTAATATGAAGAAAACATGAATTCGAACTCGTTACCAAAGATAAAACACAAATTTCTACTCGTTATAAAGGGAAAACACAAATATCCGGCGATGTCCACTCGTTATCTGAGAAAAAACCTTTTTTTCTTCAAGGACAACTCGTTACCCGAGATAAACACGAATTTGAACTCGTTAATATGAAGAAAACATGAATTCGAACTCGTTACCAAACATAAAACACAAATTTCTACTCGTTATAAAGGGAAAACACAAATTTCCGGCGATGTCCACTCGTTATCAGAGAAAAAACCTTTTTTTCTTGAAGGACAACTCGTTACCCAAGAAAAACACGAATTTGAACTCGTTAATATGAAGAAAACATGAATTCGAACTCGTTACCAAAGATAAAACACAAATTTCTACTCGTTATAAAGGGAAAACACAAATTTCCGGCGATGTCCACTCATTATCAGAGAAAAAACCTTTTTTTCTTCAAGGACAACTCGTTACCAGAGAAAAACACGAATTTGAACTCGTGACCAAAGATAAAACACAAATTTCTACTCGTTATAAAGGGAAAACACAAATTTCCGGCGATGTCCACTCGTTAACTGAGAAAAAACATTTTTTTCTTCAAGGACAACTCGTTACCCATGAAAAACACGAATTTGAACTCGTTAATATGAAGAAAACATGAATTCGAACTCGTTACCAAAGATAAAACACAAATTTCTACTCGTTATAAAGGGAAAACACAAATTTCCGGCGATGTCCACTCGTTATCAGAGAAAAAACCTTTTTTTCTTCAAGGACAACTCGTTACCCGAGAAAAACACGAATTTGAACTCGTTAATATGAAGAAAACATGAATTCGAACTCGTTACCAAAGATAAAACACAAATTTCTACTCGTTATAAAGGGAAAACACAAATTTCCGGCGATGTCCACTCGTTATCGAGAAAAAAACCTTTTTTTCTTCAAGGACAACTCGTTACCCGAGAAAAACACGAATTTGAACTCGTTAATATGAAGAAAACATGAATTCGAACTCGTTACCAAAGATAAAACACAAATTTCTACTCGTTATAAAGGGAAAACACAAATATCCGCCGATGTCCACTCGTTATAAGAGAAAAAACCTTTTTTTCTTCAAGGACAACTCGTTATCCGAGAAATACACGAATTTGAACTCGTTAATATGAAGAAAACATGAATTCGAACTCGTTACCAAAGATAAAACATAAATTTCTACTCGTTATAAAGGGAAAACACAAATTTCCGGCGATGTCCACTCGTTATCAGAGAAAAAACCTTTTTTTCTTCAAGGACAACTCGTTACCGTAGAAAAACACGAATTTGAACTCGTTAATATGAAGAAAACATGAATTCGAACTCGTTACCAAAGATAAAACACAAATTTCTACTCGTTATAAAGGGAAAAGACAAATTTCCGGCGATGTCCACTCGTTATCAGAGAAAAAACCTTTTTTTCTTCAAGGACAACTCGTTACCAGAGAAAAACACGAATTTGAACTCGTTAATATGAAGAAAACATGAATTCGAACTCGTTACCAAAGATAAACCACAAATTTCTACTCGTTATAAAGGGAAAACACAAAATTCCGGCGATGTCCACTCGTTATCAGAGAAAAAACCTTTTTTTCTTCAAGGACAACTCGTTACCCGAGAAAAACACGAATTTGAACTCGTTAATATGAAGAAAACATGAATTCGAACTCGTTACCAAAGATAAAACACAAATTTCTACTCGTTATAAAGGGAAAACACAAATTTCCGGCGATGTCCACTCGTTATAAGAGAAAAAACCATTTTTTCTTCAAGGACAACTCGTTATCCGAGAAATACACGAATTTGAACTCGTTAATATGAAGAAAACATGAATTCGAACTCGTTACCAAAGATAAAACACAAATTTCTACTCGTTATAAAGGGAAAACACAAATTTCCGGCGATGTCCACTCGTTATCAAGAGAAAAACCTTTTTTTCTTCAAGGACAACTCGTTACCCTAGAAAAACACGAATTTGAACTCGTTAATATGAAGAAAACATGAATTCGAACTCGTTACCAAAGATAAAACACAAATTTCTACTCGTTATAAAGGGAAAAGACAAATTTCCGGCGATGTCCACTCGTTATCGAGAGAAAAAACCTTTTTTTCTTCAAGGACAACTCGTTACCGAGAGAAAAACACGAATTTGAACTCGTTAATATGAAGAAAACATGAATTCGAACTCGTTACCAAAGATAAACCACAAATTTCTACTCGTTATAAAGGGAAAACACAAAATTCCGGCGATGTCCACTCGTTATCAGAGAAAAAACCTTTTTTTCTTCAAGGACAACTCGTTACCCGAGAAAAACACGAATTTGAACTCGTTAATATGAAGAAAACATGAATTCGAACTCGTTACCAAAGATAAAACACAAATTTCTACTCGTTATAAAGGGAAAACACAAATTTCCGGCGATGTCCACTCGTTATCGAGAGAAAAAACCTTTTTTTCTTCAAGGACAACTCGTTACCCGAGAAAAACACGAATTTGAACTCGTTAATATGAAGAAAACATGAATTCGAACTCGTTACCAAAGATAAAACACAAATTTCTACTCGTTATAAAGGGAAAAGACAAATTTCCGGCGATGTCCACTCGTTATCAGAGAAAAAACCTTTTTTTCTTCAAGGACAACTCGTTACCCGAGAAAAACACGAATTTGAACTCGTTAATATGAAGAAAACATGAATTCGAACTCGTTACCAAAGATAAAACACAAATTTCTACTCGTTATAAAGGGAAAACACAAATTTCCGGCGATGTCCACTCATTATCAGAGAAAAAACTTTTTTTTTTCTTCAAGGACAACTCGTTACCCGAGAAAAACATGAATTTGAACTCGTTAATATGAAGAAAACATGAATTCGAACTCGTTACAAAAGATAAAACACAAATTTCTACTCGTTATAAAGGGAAAACACAAATTTCCGGCGATGTCCACTCGTTATCAGAGAAAAAACCTTTTTTTCTTCAAGGACAACTCGTTACCCAGAGAAAAACACGAATTTGAACTCGTTAATATGAAGAAAACATGAATTCGAACTCGTTACCAAAGATAAAACACAAATTTCTACTCGTTATAAAGGGAAAACACAAATATCCGGCGATGTCCACTCGTTATCTGAGAAAAAACCTTTTTTTCTTCAAGGACAACTCGTTACCCGAGATAAACACGAATTTGAACTCGTTAATATGAAGAAAACATGAATTCGAACTCGTTACCAAAGATAAAACACAAATTTCTACTCGTTATAAAGGGAAAACACAAATTTCCGGCGATGTCCACTCGTTATCAGAGAAAAAACCTTTTTTCTTCAAGGACAACTCGTTACCCTAGAAAAACACGAATTTGAACTCGTTAATATGAAGAAAACATGAATTCGAACTCGTTACCAAAGATAAAACACAAATTTCTACTCGTTATAAAGGGAAAAGACAAATTTCCGGCGATGTCCACTCGTTATCAGAGAAAAAACCTTTTTTGCTTCAAGGACAACTCGTTACCAGAGAAAAACACGAATTTGAACTCGTTAATATGAAGAAAACATGAATTCGAACTCGTTACCAAAGATAAACCACAAATTTGTACTCGTTATAAAGGGAAAACACAAAATTCCGGCGATGTCCACTCGTTATCAGAGAAAAAACCTTTTTTTCTTCAAGGACAACTCGTTACCCGAGAAAAACACGAATTTGAACTCGTTAATATGAAGAAAACATGAATTCGAACTCGTTACCAAAGATAAAACACAAATTTCTACTCGTTATAAAGGGAAAACACAAATTTCCGGCGATGTCCACTCGTTATCAGAGAAAAAACCTTTTTTTCTTCAAGGACAACTCGTTACCCGAGAAAAACACGAATTTGAACTCGTTAATATGAAGAAAACATGAATTCGAACTCGTTACCAAAGATAAAACACAAATTTCTACTCGTTATAAAGGGAAAAGACAAATTTCCGGCGATGTCCACTCGTTATCAGAGAAAAAACCTTTTTTTCTTCAAGGACAACTCGTTACCTGAGAAAAACACGAATTTGAGCTCGTTAATATGAAGAAAACATGAATTCGAACTCGTTACCAAAGATAAAACACAAATTTCTACTCGTTATAAAGGGAAAACACAAATTTCCGGCGATGTCCACTCATTATCAGAGAAAAAACCTTTTTTTTTCTTCAAGGACAACTCGTTACCCGAGAAAAACATGAATTTGAACTCGTTAATATGAAGAAAACATGAATTCGAACTCGTTACAAAAGATAAAACACAAATTTCTACTCGTTATAAAGGGAAAACACAAATTTCCGGCGATGTCCACTCGTTATCAGAGAAAAAACCTTTTTTTCTTCAAGGACAACTCGTTACCAGAGAAAAACATGAATTTGAACTCGTTAATATGAAGAAAACATGAATTCGAACTCGTTACCAAAGATAAAACACAAATTTCTACTCGTTATAAAGGGAAAACACAAATATCCGGCGATGTCCACTCGTTATCAGAGAAAAAACCTTTTTTTCTTCAAGGACAACTCGTTACCCGAGATAAACACGAATTTGAACTCGTTAATATGAAGAAAACATGAATTCGAACTCGTTACCAAACATAAAACACAAATTTCTACTCGTTATAAAGGGAAAACACAAATTTCCGGCGATGTCCACTCGTTATCAGAGAAAAAACCTTTTTTTCTTCAAGGACAACTCGTTACCAGAGAAAAACACGAATTTGAACTCGTTAATATGAAGAAAACATGAATTCGAACTCGTTACCAAAGATAAAACACAAATTTCTACTCGTTATAAAGGGAAAACACAAATTTCCGGCGATGTACACTCGTTATCAGAGAAAAAACCTTTTTTTCTTCAAGGACAACTCGTTACCAGAGAAAAACACGAATTTGAACTCGTTAATATGAAGAAAACATGAATTCGAACTCGTTACCAAAGATAAACCACAAATTTCTACTCGTTATAAAGGGAAAACACAAATTTCCGGCGATGTCCACTCGTTATCAGAGAAAAAACCTTTTTTTCTTCAAGGACAACTCGTTACCCGAGAAAAACACGAATTTGAACTCGTTAATATGAAGAAAACATGAATTCGAACTCGTTACCAAAGATAAAATACAAATTTCTACTCGTCATAAAGGGAAAACACAAATTTCCGGCGATGTCCACTCGTTATCAGAGAAAAAACCTTTTATTCTTCAAGGACAACACGTTACCAGAGAAAAACACGAATTTGAACTCGTTAATATGAAGAAAACATGAATTCGAACTCGTTACCAAAGATAAAACACAAATTTGTACTCGTTATAAAGGGAAAACACAAATTTCCGGCGATGTCCACTCGTTATCAGAGAAAAAAACCTTTTTTTCTTCAAGGACAACTCGTTACCTGAGAAAAACATGAATTTGAACTCGTTAATATGAAGAAAACATGAATTCGAACTCGTTACAAAAGATAAAACACAAATTTCTACTTGTTTTTAAAGGGAAAACACCAATTTCCGGCGATGTCCACTCGTTATCAGAGCAAAAACCTTTTTTTCTTCAAGGACAACTCGTTACCAGAGAAAAACACGAATTTGAACTCGTTAATATGAAGAAAACATGAATTCGAACTCGTTACCAAAGATAAAACACAAATTTCTACTCGTTATAAAGGGAAAACACAAATTTCCGGCGATGTCCACTCGTTATCAGAGAAAAAACCTTTTTTTCTTCAAGGACAACTCGTTACCCGAGAAAAACATGAATTTGAACTCGTTAATATGAAGAAAACATGAATTCGAACTCGTTACCAAAGATAAAACACAAATTTCTACTCGTTATAAAGGGAAAACACAAATATCCGGCGATGTCCACTCGTTATCAGAGAAAAAACCTTTTTTTCTTCAAGGACAACTCGTTACCCGAGATAAACACGAATTTGAACTCGTTAATATGAAGAAAACATGAATTCGAACTCGTTACCAAAGATAAAACACAAATTTCTACTCGTTATAAAGGGAAAACACAAATTTCCGGCGATGTCCACTCGTTATCAGAGAAAAAACCTTTTTTTCTTCAAGGACAACTCGTTACCGAGAAAAAACACGAATTTGAACTCGTTAATATGAAGAAAACATGAATTCGAACTCGTTACCAAACATAAAACACAAATTTCTACTCGTTATAAAGGGAAAACACAAATTTCCGGCGATGTCCACTCGTTATCAGAGAAAAAACCTTTTTTTCTTCAAGGACAACTCGTTACCAGAGGAAAACACGAATTTGAACTCGTTACCAAAGATAAAACACAAATTTCTACTCGTTATAAAGGGAAAACACAAATTTCCGGCGATGTCCACTCGTTATCAGAGAAAAAACCTTTTTTTCTTCAAGGACAACTCGTTACCCGAGAAAAACACGAATTTGAACTCGTTAATATGAAGAAAACATGAATTCGAACTCGTTACCAAAGATAAAACACAAATTTCTACTCGTTATAAAGGGAAAACACAAATTTCCGGCGATGTCCACTCGTTATCAGAGAAAAAACCTTTTTTTCTTCAAGGACAACTTGTTACCAGAGAAAAACACGAATTTGAACTCGTTAATATGAAGAAAACATGAATTTGAACTCGTTACCAAAGATAAAACACAAATTTCTACTCGTTATAAAGGGAAAACACAAATTTCCGGCGATGTCCACTCGTTATCAGAGAAAAAACCTTTTTTCTTCAAGGACAACACGTTACCCGAGAAAAACACGAATTTGAACTCGTTAATATGAAGAAAACATGAATTCGAACTCGTTACCAAAGATAAAACACAAATTTCTACTCGTTATAAAGGGAAAACACAAATTTCCGGTGATGTCCACTCGTTATCAGAGAAAAAACCTTTTTTTCTTCAAGGACAACTCGTTACCAGAGAAAAACACGAATTTGAACTCGTTACCAAAGATAAAACACAAATTTCTACTCGTTATAAAGGGAAAACACAAATTTCCGGCGATGTCCACTCGTTATCAGAGAAAAAACCTTTTTTTTCTTCAAGGACAACTCGTTACCAGAGAAAAACACGAATTTGAACTCGTTAATATGAAGAAAACATGAATTCGAACTCGTTACCAAAGATAAAACACAAATTTCTACTCGTTATAAAGGGAAAACACAAATTTCCGGCGATGTCCACTCATTATCAGAGAAAAAACCTTTTTTTCTTCAAGGACAACTCGTTACCCGAGAAAAACACGAATTTGAATTTGAACACGTGACCAAAGATAAAACACAAATTTCTACTCGTTATAAAGGGAAAACACAAATTTCCGGCGATGTCCACTCGTTATCTGAGAAAAAACATTTTTTTCTTCAAGGACAACTCGTTACCCATGAAAAACACGAATTTGAACTCGTTAATATGAAGAAAACATGAATTCGAACTCGTTACCAAAGATAAAACACAAATTTCTACTCGTTATAAAGGGAAAACACAAATTTCCGGCGATGTCCACTCGTTATCAGAGAAAAAACCTTTTTTTCTTCAAGGACAACTCGTTACCCGAGAAAAACACGAATTTGAACTCGTTAATATGAAGAAAACATGAATTCGAACTCGTTACCAAAGATAAAACACAAATTTCTACTCGTTATAAAGGGAAAACACAAATTTCCGGCGATGTCCACTCGTTATCGGAGAAAAAACCTTTTTTTTCTTCAAGGACAACTCGTTACCCGAGAAAAACACGAATTTGAACTCGTTAATATGAAGAAAACATGAATTCGAACTCGTTACCAAAGATAAAACACAAATTTCTACTCGTTATAAAGGGAAAACACAAATTTCCGGTGATGTCCACTCGTTATCGAGAGAAAAAACCTTTTTTTCTTCAAGGACAACTCGTTACCCGAGAAAAACACGAATTTGAACTCGTTAATATGAAGAAAACATGAATTCGAACTCGTTACCAAAGATAAAACACAAATTTCTACTCGTTATAAAGGGAAAACACAAATTTCCGGCGATGTCCACTCGTTATAAGAGAAAAAACCTTTTTTTCTTCAAGGACAACTCGTTATCAGAAAAAAAACACGAATTTGAACTCGTTAATATGAAGAAAACATGAATTTGAACTCGTTACCAAAGATAAAACACAAATTTCTACTCGTTATAAAGGGAAAACACAAATTTCCGGCGATGTCCACTCGTTATCAGAGAAAAAACCTTTTTTTCTTCAAGGACAACTCGTTACCCTAGAAAAACACGAATTTGAACTCGTTAATATGAAGAAAACATGAATTCGAACTCGTTACCAAAGATAAAACACAAATTTCTACTCGTTATAAAGGGAAAAGACAAATTTCCGGCGATGTCCACTCGTTATCAGAGAAAAAACCTTTTTTCTTCAAGGACAACTCGTTACCCGAGAAAAACACGAATTTGAACTCGTTAATATGAAGAAAACATGAATTCGAACTCGTTACCAAAGATAAAACACAAATTTCTACTCGTTATAAAGGGAAAACACAAATTTCCGGCGATGTCCACTCGTTATCAGAGAAAAAACCTTTTTTTCTTCAAGGACAACTCGTTACCCGAGAAAAACACGAATATGAACTCGTTAATATGAAGAAAACATGAATTCGAACTCGTTACCAAAGATAAAACACAAATTTCTACTCGTTATAAAGGGAAAACACAAATTTCCGGCGATGTCCACTCGTTATCGAGAAAAAAAACCTTTTTTTCTTCAAGGACAACTCGTTACCGAGAAAAACACGAATTTGAACTCGTTAATATGAAGAAAACATGAATTCGAACTCGTTACCAAAGATAAAACACAAATTTCTACTCGTTATAAAGGGAAAACACAAATTTCCGGCGATGTCCACTCGTTATCGGAGAAAAAACCTTTTTTTCTTCAAGGACAACACGTTACCAGAGAAAAACACGAATTTGAACTCGTTAATATGAAGAAAACATGAATTCGAACTCGTTACCAAAGATAAAACACAAATTTCTACTCGTTATAAAGGGAAAACACAAATTTCCGGCGATGTCCACTCGTTATCAGAGAAAAAACCTTTTTTTCTTCAAGGACAACTCGTTACCCGAGAAAAACATGAATTTGAACTCGTTAATATGAAGAAAACATGAATTCGAACTCGTTACAAAAGATAAAACACAAATTTCTACTCGTTATAAAGGGAAAACACAAATTTCCGGCGATGTCCACTCGTTATCAGAGAAAAAACCTTTTTTTTCTTCAAGGACAACTCGTTACCGAGAAAAACACGAATTTGAACTCGTTAATATGAAGAAAACATGAATTCGAACTCGTTACCAAAGATAAAACACAAATTTCTACTCGTTATAAAGGGAAAACACAAATTTCCGGCGATGTCCACTCGTTATCGAGAAAAAAACCTTTTTTCTTCAAGGACAACTCGTTACCCGAGAAAAACACGAATTTGAACTCGTTAATATGAAGAAAACATGAATTCGAACTCGTTACCAAAGATAAAACACAAATTTCTACTCGTTATAAAGGGAAAACACAAATTTCCGGCGATGTCCACTCGTTATCGGAGAAAAAACCTTTTTTTCTTCAAGGACAACTCGTTACCCGAGAGAAAACACGAATTTGAACTCGTTAATATGAAGAAAACATGAATTCGAACTCGTTACCAAAGATAAAACACAAATTTCTACTCGTTATAAAGGGAAAACACAAATTTCCGGCGATGTCCACTCGTTATCGGAGAAAAAACCTTTTTTTCTTCAAGGACAACACGTTACCGAGAGAAAAACACGAATTTGAACTCGTTAATATGAAGAAAACATGAATTCGAACTCGTTACCAAAGATAAAACACAAATTTCTACTCGTTATAAAGGGAAAACACAAATTTCCGGCGATGTCCACTCGTTATCAGAAAAAAAACTTTTTTTCTTCAAGGACAACTCGTTACCCGAGAAAAACATGAATTTGAACTCGTTAATATGAAGAAAACATGAATTCGAACTCGTTACAAAAGATAAAATACAAATTTCTACTCGTTTTAAAGGGAAAACACAAATTTCCGGCGATGTCCACTCGTTATCAGAGAAAAAACCTTTTTTTTCTTCAAGGACAACTCGTTACCAGAGAAAAACACGAATTTGAACTCGTTAATATGAAGAAAACATGAATTCGAACTCGTTACCAAAGATAAAACACAAATTTCTACTCGTTATAAAGGGAAAACACAAATTTCCGGCGATGTCCACTCGTTATCAGAGAAAAAACCTTTTTTTCTTCAAGGACAACTCGTTACCCGAGAAAAACACGAATTTGAACTCGTTAATATGAAGAAAACATGAATTCGAACTCGTTACCAAAGATAAAACACAAATTTCTACTCGTTATAAAGGGAAAACACAAATTTCCGGCGATGTCCACTCGTTATCGAGAAAAAAACCTTTTTTTCTTCAAGGACAACTCGTTACCGAGAGAAAAACACGAATTTGAACTCGTTAATATGAAGAAAACATGAATTCGAACTCGTTACCAAAGATAAAACACAAATTTCTACTCGTTATAAAGGGAAAACACAAATTTCCGGCGATGTCCACTCGTTATCAGAGAAAAAACCTTTTTTTCTTCAAGGACAACTCGTTACCCGAGAAAAACATGAATTTGAACTCGTTAATATGAAGAAAACATGAATTCGAACTCGTTACAAAAGATAAAACACAAATTTCTACTCGTTATTTAAAGGGAAAACACAAATTTCCGGCGATGTCCACTCGTTATCAGAGAAAAAACCTTTTTTTCTTCAAGGACAACTCGTTACCGAGAGAAAAACACGAATTTGAACTCGTTAATATGAAGAAAACATGAATTCGAACTCGTTACCAAAGATAAAACACAAATTTCTACTCGTTATAAAGGGAAAACACAAATTTCCGGCGATGTCCACTCGTTATCAGAGAAAAAACCTTTTTTCTTCAAGGACAACTCGTTACCCGAGAAAAACACGAATTTGAACTCGTTAATATGAAGAAAACATGAATTCGAACTCGTTACCAAAGATAAAACACAAATTTCTACTCGTTATAAAGGGAAAACACAAATTTCCGGCGATGTCCACTCGTTATCAGAGAAAAACCTTTTTTTCTTCAAGGACAACTCGTTACCGGAGAAAAACACGAATTTGAACTCGTTAATATGAAGAAAACATGAATTCGAACTCGTTACCAAAGATAAAACACAAATTTCTACTCGTTATAAAGGGAAAACACAAATTTCCGGCGATGTCCACTCGTTATCGGAGAAAAAACCTTTTTTTCTTCAAGGACAACTCGTTACCGAGAGAAAAACACGAATTTGAACTCGTTAATATGAAGAAAACATGAATTCGAACTCGTTACCAAAGATAAAACACAAATTTCTACTCGTTATAAAGGGAAAACACAAATTTCCGGCGATGTCCACTCGTTATCAGAGAAAAAACCTTTTTTTCTTCAAGGACAACTCGTTACCCGAGAAAAACATGAATTTGAACTCGTTAATATGAAGAAAACATGAATTCGAACTCGTTACCAAAGATAAAACACAAATTTCTACTCGTTTTAAAGGGAAAACACAAATTTCCGGCGATGTCCACTCGTTATCAGAGAAAAAACCTTTTTTTCTTCAAGGACAACTCGTTACCAGAGAAAAACACGAATTTGAACTCGTTAATATGAAGAAAACATGAATTCGAACTCGTTACCAAAGATAAAACACAAATTTCTACTCGTTATAAAGGGAAAACACAAATTTCCGGCGATGTCCACTCGTTATCAGAGAAAAAACCTTTTTTATTCAAGGACAACTCGTTACCCGAGAAAAACACGAATTTGAACTCGTTAATATGAAGAAAACATGAATTCGAACTCGTTACCAAAGATAAAACACAAATTTCTACTCGTTATAAAGGGAAAACACAAATTTCCGGCGATGTCCACTCGTTATCAGAGAAAAAAACCTTTTTTTCTTCAAGGACAAACTCGTACCGAGAGAAAAACACGAATTTGAACTCGTTAATATGAAGAAAACATGAATTCGAACTCGTTACCAAAGATAAAACACAAATTTCTACTCGTTATAAAGGGAAAACACAAATTTCCGGCGATGTCCACTCGTTATCGAGAGAAAAAACCTTTTTTTCTTCAAGGACAACTCGTTACCCGAGAAAAACACGAATTTGAACTCGTTAATATGAAGAAAACATGAATTCGAACTCGTTACCAAAGATAAAACACAAATTTCTACTCGTTATAAAGGGAAAACACAAATTTCCGGCGATGTCCACTCGTTATCGGAGAAAAAACCTTTTTTTCTTCAAGGACAACTCGTTACCCGAGAAAAACGAATTTGAACTCGTTAATATGAAGAAAACATGAATTCGAACTCGTTACCAAAGATAAAACACAAATTTCTACTCGTTATAAAGGGAAAACACAAATTTCCGGCGATGTCCACTCGTTATCAGAGAAAAAACCTTTTTTTTCTTCAAGGACAACTCGTTACCCGAGAAAAACACGAATTTGAACTCGTTAATATGAAGAAAACATGAATTCGAACTCGTTACCAAAGATAAAACACAAATTTCTACTCGTTATAAAGGGAAAACACAAATTTCCGGCGATGTCCACTCGTTATCAGAGAAAAAACCTTTTTTTCTTCAAGGACAACTCGTTACCAGAGAAAAACACGAATTTGAACTCGTTAATATGAAGAAAACATGAATTCGAACTCGTTACCAAAGATAAAACACAAATTTCTACTCGTTATAAAGGGAAAACACAAATTTCCGGCGATGTCCACTCGTTATCAGAGAAAAAACCTTTTTTTTTCAAGGACAACTCGTTACCCGAGAAAAACACGAATTTGAACTCGTTAATATGAAGAAAACATGAATTCGAACTCGTTACCAAAGATAAAACACAAATTTCTACTCGTTATAAAGGGAAAACACAAATTTCCGGCGATGTCCACTCGTTATCAGAGAAAAAACCTTTTTTTCTTCAAGACAACTCGTTACCGAGAGAAAAACACGAATTTGAACTCGTTAATATGAAGAAAACATGAATTCGAACTCGTTACCAAAGATAAAACACAAATTTCTACTCGTTATAAAGGGAAAACACAAATTTCCGGCGATGTCCACTCGTTATCGGAAAAAAACCTTTTTTTCTTCAAGGACAACACGTTACCGAGAGAAAAACACGAATTTGAACTCGTTAATATGAAGAAAACATGAATTCGAACTCGTTACCAAAGATAAAACACAAATTTCTACTCGTTATAAAGGGAAAACACAAATTTCCGGCGATGTCCACTCGTTATCAGAGAAAAAACCTTTTTTTCTTCAAGGACAACTCGTTACCCGAGAAAACATGAATTTGAACTCGTTAATATGAAGAAAACATGAATTCGAACTCGTTACAAAAGATAAAACACAAATTTCTACTCGTTTTTAAAGGGAAAACACAAATTTCCGGCGATGTCCACTCGTTATCAGAGAAAAAACCTTTTTTTCTTCAAGGACAACTCGTTACCAGAGAAAAACACGAATTTGAACTCGTTAATATGAAGAAAACATGAATTCGAACTCGTTACCAAAGATAAAACACAAATTTCTACTCGTTATAAAGGGAAAACACAAATTTCCGGCGATGTCCACTCGTTATCAGAGAAAAAACCTTTTTTATTCAAGGACAACTCGTTACCCGAGAAAAACACGAATTTGAACTCGTTAATATGAAGAAAACATGAATTCGAACTCGTTACCAAAGATAAAACACAAATTTCTACTCGTTATAAAGGGAAAACACAAATTTCCGGCGATGTCCACTCGTTATCAGAGAAAAAACCTTTTTTTCTTCAAGACAACTCGTTACCAGAGAAAAACACGAATTTGAACTCGTTAATATGAAGAAAACATGAATTCGAACTCGTTACCAAAGATAAAACACAAATTTCTACTCGTTATAAAGGGAAAACACAAATTTCCGGCGATGTCCACTCGTTATCAGAGAAAAAACCTTTTTTTCTTCAAGGACAACACGTTACCGAGAAAAAACACGAATTTGAACTCGTTAATATGAAGAAAACATGAATTCGAACTCGTTACCAAAGATAAAACACAAATTTCTACTCGTTATAAAGGGAAAACACAAATTTCCGGCGATGTCCACTCGTTATCAGAGAAAAAACCTTTTTTTCTTCAAGGACAACTCGTTACCCGAGAAAAACATGAATTTGAACTCGTTAATATGAAGAAAACATGAATTCGAACTCGTTACAAAAGATAAAACACAAATTTCTACTCGTTTTTAAAGGGAAAACACAAATTTCCGGCGATGTCCACTCGTTATCAGAGAAAAAACCTTTTTTTTCTTCAAGGACAACTCGTTACCAGAGAAAAACACGAATTTGAACTCGTTAATATGAAGAAAACATGAATTCGAACTCGTTACCAAAGATAAAACACAAATTTCTACTCGTTATAAAGGGAAAACACAAATTTCCGGCGATGTCCACTCGTTATCAGAGAAAAAACCTTTTTTATTCAAGGACAACTCGTTACCCGAGAAAAACACGAATTTGAACTCGTTAATATGAAGAAAACATGAATTCGAACTCGTTACCAAAGATAAAACACAAATTTCTACTCGTTATAAAGGGAAAACACAAATTTCCGGCGATGTCCACTCGTTATCAGAGAAAAAACCTTTTTTTCTTCAAGGACAACTCGTTACCCGAGAAAAACACGAATTTGAACTCGTTAATATGAAGAAAACATGAATTCGAACTCGTTACCAAAGATAAAACACAAATTTCTACTCGTTATAAAGGGAAAACACAAATTTCCGGCGATGTCCACTCGTTATCGAGAGAAAAAACCTTTTTTTCTTCAAGGACAACTCGTTACCGAGAGAAAAACACGAATTTGAACTCGTTAATATGAAGAAAACATGAATTCGAACTCGTTACCAAAGATAAAACACAAATTTCTACTCGTTATAAAGGGAAAACACAAATTTCCGGCGATGTCCACTCGTTATACGAGAAAAAACCTTTTTTTCTTCAAGGACAACTCGTTACCCGAGAAAAACATGAATTTGAACTCGTTAATATGAAGAAAACATGAATTCGAACTCGTTACAAAAGATAAAACACAAATTTCTACTCGTTATAAAGGGAAAACACAAATTTCCGGCGATGTCCACTCGTTATCAGAGAAAAAACCTTTTTTTCTTCAAGGACAACTCGTTACCAGAGAAAAACACGAATTTGAACTAGTTAATATGAAGAAAACATGAATTCGAACTCGTTACCAAAGATAAAACACAAATTTCTACTCGTTATAAAGGGAAAACACAAATTTCCGGCGATGTCCACTCGTTATCAGAGAAAAAACCTTTTTTCTTCAAGGACAACTCGTTACCCGAGAAAAACACGAATTTGAAATCGTTAATATGAAGAAAACATGAATTCGAACTCGTTACCAAAGATAAAACACTAATTTCTACTCGTTATAAAGGGAAAACACAAATCTCCGGCGATGTCCACTCGTTATCAGAGAAAAAACCTTTTTTTCTTCAAGGACAACACGTTACCGAGAGAAAAACACGAATTTGAACTCGTTAATATGAAGAAAACATGAATTCGAACTCGTTACCAAAGATCAAACACAAATTTCTACTCGTTATAAAGGGAAAACACAAATTTCCGGCGATGTCCACTCGTTATCAGAGAAAAAACCTTTTTTTCTTCAAGGACAACTCGTTACCCGAGAAAAACACGAATTTGAACTCGTTAATATGAAGAAAACATGAATTCGAACTCGTTACAAAAGATAAAACACAAATTTCTACTCGTTTTAAAGGGAAAACACAAATTTCCGGCGATGTCCACTCGTTATCAGAGAAAAAACCTTTTTTTTCTTCAAGGACAACACGTTACCAGAGAAAAACACGAATTTGAACTCGTTAATATGAAGAAAACATGAATTCGAACTCGTTACCAAAGATAAAACACAAATTTCTACTCGTTATAAAGGGAAAACACAAATTTCCGGCGATGTCCACTCGTTATCAGAGAAAAAACCTTTTTTATTCAAGGACAACTCGTTACCCGAGAAAAACACGAATTTGAACTCGTTAATATGAAGAAAACATGAATTCGAACTCGTTACCAAAGATAAAACACAAATTTCTACTCGTTATAAAGGGAAAACACAAATTTCCGGCGATGTCCACTCGTTATCAGAGAAAAAACCTTTTTTATTCAAGGACAACTCGTTACCCGAGAAAAACACGAATTTGAACTCGTTAATATGAAGAAAACATGAATTCGAACTCGTTACCAAAGATAAAACACAAATTTCTACTCGTTATAAAGGGAAAACACAAATTTCCGGCGATGTCCACTCGTTATCGGAGAAAAACCCTTTTTTCTTTCAAGGACAACTCGTTACCAGAGAAAAACACGAATTTGAACTCGTTAATATGAAGAAAACATGAATTCGAACTCGTTACCAAAGATAAAACACAAATTTCTACTCGTTATAAAGGGAAAACACAAATTTCCGGCGATTTCCACTCGTTATCAGAGAAAAAACATTTTTTTCTTCAAGGACAACTCGTTACCCGAGAAAAACACGAATTGGAACTCGTTAATATGAAGAAAACATCAATTCGAACTCGTTACCAAAGATAAAACACAAATTTCTACTCGTTATAAAGGGAAAACACAAATTTCCGGCGATGTCCACTCGTTATCAGAGAAAAAACCTTTTTTTCTTCAAGGACAACTCGTTACCCGAGAAAAACACGAATTTGAACTCGTTAATATGAAGAAAACATGAATTCGAACTCGTTACCAAAGATAAAACACAAATTTCTACTCGTTATAAAGGGAAAACACAAATTTCCGGTGATGTCCACTCGTTATCGGAGAAAAAACCTTTTTTTCTTCAAGGACAACACGTTACCGAGAGAAAACACGAATTTGAACTCGTTAATATGAAGAAAACATGAATTCGAACTCGTTACCAAAGATAAAACACAAATTTCTACTCGTTATAAAGGGAAAACACAAATTTCCGGCGATGTCCACTCGTTATCAGAGAAAAAACCTTTTTTTCTTCAAGGACAACTCGTTACCCGAGAAAAACATGAATTTGAACTCGTTAATATGAAGAAAACATGAATTCGAACTCGTTACAAAAGATAAAACACAAATTTCTACTCGTTATAAAGGGAAAACACAAATTTCCGGCGATGTCCACTCGTTATCATAGAAAAAACCTTTTTTTCTTCAAGGACAACTCGTTACCAGAGAAAAACACGAATTTGAACTCGTTAATATGAAGAAAACATGAATTCGAACTCGTTACCAAAGATAAAACACAAATTTCTACTCGTTATAAAGGGAAAACACAAATTTCCGGCGATGTCCACTCGTTATCGAGAGAAAAAACCTTTTTTCTTCAAGGACAACTCGTTACCCAAGAAAAACACGAATTTGAACTCGTTAATATGAAGAAAACATGAATTAGAACTCGTTACCAAAGATAAAACACAAATTTCTACTCGTTATAAAGGGAAAACACAAATTTCCGGCGATGTCCACTCGTTATCAGAGAAAAAACCTTTTTTTCTTCAAGGACAACTCGTTACCGAGAGAAAAACACGAATTTGAACTCGTTAATATGAAGAAAACATGAATTCGAACTCGTTACCAAAGATAAAACACAAATTTCTACTCGTTATAAAGGGAAAACACAAATTTCCGGCGATGTCCACTCGTTTTACGAGGAAAAACCTTTTTTTCTTCAAGGAAAACTCGTTACCCGAGAAAAACACGAATTTGAACTCGTTAATATGAAGAAAACATGAATTCAAACTCGTTACCAAAGATAAAACACAAATTTCTACTCGTTATAAAGGGAAAACACAAATTTCCGGCGATGTCCACTCGTTATCACTTTTTTTCTTCAAGGACAACTTTACCGAGAGAAAAACACGAATTTGAACTCGTTAATATGAAGAAAACATGAATTCCTTTTAAAACACAAATTTCTACTTTATAAAGGGAAAACACAAATTTCCGGATGTCACTCGTTATCGAGAGAAAAAACCTTTTTTTTTCAAGGACAACTTTACCCGAGAAAAACACGAATTTGAACTCGTTAATATGAAGAAAACATGAATTCGAACTCGTTACCAAAGATAAAACACAAATTTCTACTCGTTATAAAGGGAAAACACAAATTTCCGGCGATGTCCACTCGTTATCGAGAAAAAACCCTTTTTTTCTTCAAGGACAACTCGTTACCAGAGAAAAACACGAATTTGAACTCGTTAATATGAAGAAAACATGAATTCGAACTCGTTACCAAAGATAAAACACAAATTTCTACTCGTTATAAAGGGAAAACACAAATTTCCGGCGATTTCCACTCGTTATCAGAGAAAAAACCTTTTTTTCTTCAAGGACAACTCGTTACCCGAGAAAAACACGAATTTGAACTCGTTAATATGAAGAAAACATCAATTCGAACTCGTTACCAAAGATAAAACACAAATTTCTACTCGTTATAAAGGGAAACACAAATTTCCGGCGATGTCCACTCGTTATAAGAGAAAAAACCTTTTTTTCTTCAAGGACAACTCGTTACCCGAGAAAAACACGAATTTGAACTCGTTAATATGAAGAAAACATGAATTCGAACTCGTTACCAAAGATAAAACACAAATTTCTACTCGTTATAAAGGGAAAACACAAATTTCCGGTGATGTCCACTCGTTATCAGAGAAAAAACCTTTTTTTCTTCAAGGACAACACGTTACCAGAGAAAAACACGAATTTGAACTCGTTAATATGAAGAAAACATGAATTCGAACTCGTTACCAAAGATAAAACACAAATTTCTACTCGTTATAAAGGGAAAACACAAATTTCCGGCGATGTCCACTCGTTATCAGAGAAAAAACCTTTTTTTCTTCAAGGACAACTCGTTACCCGAGAAAAACATGAATTTGAACTCGTTAATATGAAGAAAACATGAATTCGAACTCGTTACAAAAGATAAAACACAAATTTCTACTCGTTATAAAGGGAAAACACAAATTTCCGGCGATGTCCACTCGTTATCATAGAAAAAACCTTTTTTTCTTCAAGGACAACTCGTTACCAGAGAAAAACACGAATTTGAACTCGTTAATATGAAGAAAACATGAATTCGAACTCGTTACCAAAGAGAAAACACAAATTTCTACTCGTTATAAAGGGAAAACACAAATTTCCGGCGATGTCCACTCGTTATCAGAGAAAAAACCTTTTTTCTTCAAGGACAACTCGTTACCCAAGAAAAACACGAATTTGAACTCGTTAATATGAAGAAAACATGAATTAGAACTCGTTACCAAAGATAAAACACAAATTTCTACTCGTTATAAAGGGAAAACACAAATTTCCGGCGATGTCCACTCGTTATCAGAGAAAAAACCTTTTTTTCTTCAAGGACAACTCGTTACCAGAGAAAAACACGAATTTGAACTCGTTAATATGAAGAAAACATGAATTCGAACTCGTTACCAAAGATAAAACACAAATTTCTACTCGTTATAAAGGGAAAACACAAATTTCCGGCGATGTCCACTCGTTATCAGAGAAAAAACCTTTTTTTCTTCAAGGAAAACTCGTTACCCGAGAAAAACACGAATTTGAACTCGTTAATATGAAGAAAACATGAATTCAAACTCGTTACCAAAGATAAAACACAAATTTCTACTCGTTATAAAGGGAAAACACAAATTTCCGGCGATGTCCACTCGTTATCAGAGAAAAAACCTTTTTTTCTTCAAGGACAACACGTTACCAGAGAAAAACACGAATTTGAACCCGTTAATATGAAGAAAACATGAATTCGAACTCGTTACCAAAGATAAAACACAAATTTCTACGATGTCACAAATTTCTGTCCACTCGTTATCGAGAGAAAAAACCTTTTTTTCTTCAAGGACAACTCGTTACCCGAGAAAAACATGAATTTGAACTCGTTAATATGAAGAAAACATGAATTCGAACTCGTTACAAAAGATAAAACACAAATTTCTACTCGTTTTTAAAGGGAAAACACAAATTTCCGGCGATGTCCACTCGTTATCAGAGAAAAAACCTTTTTTTTCTTCAAGGACAACTCGTTACCAGACAAAAACATGAATTTGAACTCGTTAATATGAAGAAAAATGAATTCGAACTCGTTACCAAAGATAAAACACAAATTTCTACTCGTTATAAAGGGAAAACACAAATTTCCGGTGATGTCCACTCGTTATCAGAGAAAAAACCTTTTTTTCTTCAAGGACAACACGTTACCGAGAAAAACACGAATTTGAACTCGTTAATATGAAGAAAACATGAATTCGAACTCGTTACCAAAGATAAAACACAAATTTCTACTCGTTATAAAGGGAAAACACAAATTTCCGGCGATGTCCACTCGTTATCAGAGAAAAAACCTTTTTTTCTTCAAGGACAACTCGTTACCCGAGAAAAACACGAATTTGAACTCGTTAATATGAAGAAAACATGAATTCGAACTCGTTACCAAAGATAAAACACAAATTTCTACTCGTTATAAAGGGAAAACACAAATTTCCGGTGATGTCCACTCGTTATCAGAGAAAAAACCTTTTTTTCTTCAAGGACAACACGTTACCGAGAGAAAAACACGAATTTGAACTCGTTAATATGAAGAAAACATGAATTCGAACTCGTTACCAAAGATAAAACACAAATTTCTACTCGTTATAAAGGGAAAACACAAATTTCCGGCGATGTCCACTCGTTATCAGAGAAAAAACCTTTTTTTCTTCAAGGACAACTCGTTACCCGAGAAAAACATGAATTTGAACTCGTTAATATGAAGAAAACATGAATTCGAACTCGTTACAAAAGATAAAACACAAATTTCTACTCGTTATAAAGGGAAAACACAAATTTCCGGCGATGTCCACTCGTTATCATAGAAAAAACCTTTTTTTCTTCAAGGACAACTCGTTACCAGAGAAAAACACGAATTTGAACTCGTTAATATGAAGAAAACATGAATTCGAACTCGTTACCAAAGATAAAACACAAATTTCTACTCGTTATAAAGGGAAAACACAAATTTCCGGCGATGTCCACTCGTTATCAGAGAAAAAACCTTTTTTCTTCAAGGACAACTCGTTACCCAAGAAAAACACGAATTTGAACTCGTTAATATGAAGAAAACATGAATTAGAACTCGTTACCAAAGATAAAACACAAATTTCTACTCGTTATAAAGGGAAAACACAAATTTCCGGCGATGTCCACTCGTTATCAGAGAAAAAACCTTTTTTTCTTCAAGGACAACTCGTTACCCGAGAGAAAAACACGAATTTGAACTCGTTAATATGAAGAAAACATGAATTCGAACTCGTTACCAAAGATAAAACACAAATTTCTACTCGTTATAAAGGGAAAACACAAATTTCCGGCGATGTCCACTCGTTATCGAGAGAAAAAACCTTTTTTTCTTCAAGGACAACTCGTTACCCGAGAAAAACACGAATTTGAACTCGTTAATATGAAGAAAACATGAATTCGAACTCGTTACCAAAGATAAAACACAAATTTCTACTCGTTATAAAGGGAAAACACAAATTTCCGGCGATGTCCACTCGTTATCAGAGAAAAAACCTTTTTTCTTCAAGGACAACTCGTTACCCGAGAAAAACACGAATTTGAACTCGTTAATATGAAGAAAACATGAATTCGAACTCGTTACCAAAGATAAAACACAAATTTCTACTCGTTATAAAGGGAAAACACAAATTTCCGGCGATGTCCACTCGTTATCAGAGAAAAAACCTTTTTTTCTTCAAGGACAACTCGTTACCCGAGAAAAACACGAATTTGAACTCGTTAATATGAAGAAAACATGAATTCGAACTCGTTACCAAAGATAAAACACAAATTTCTACTCGTTATAAAGGGAAAACACAAATTTCCGGCGAATGTCCACTCGTTATCAGAGAAAAAACCTTTTTTTCTTCAAGGACAACACGTTACCGAGAGAAAAACACGAATTTGAACCGTTAATATGAAGAAAACATGAATTCGAACTCGTTACCAAAGATAAAACACAAATTTCTACTCGTTATAAAGGGAAAACACAAATTTCCGGCGATGTCCACTCGTTATCGAGAGAAAAAACCTTTTTTTCTTCAAGGACAACTCGTTACCCGAGAAAAACATGAATTTGAACTCGTTAATATGAAGAAAACATGAATTCGAACTCGTTACAAAAGATAAAACACAAATTTCTACTCGTTTTAAAGGGAAAACACAAATTTCCGGCGATGTCCACTCGTTATCGGAGAAAAAACCTTTTTTTTCTTCAAGGACAACTCGTTACCAGACAAAAACACGAATTTGAACTCGTTAATATGAAGAAAACATGAATTTGAACTCGTTACCAAAGATAAAAAACAAATTTCTACTCGTTATAAAGGGAAAACACAAATTTCCGGCGATGTCCACTCGTTATCAGAGAAAAAACCTTTTTTATTCAAGGACAACTCGTTACCCGAGAAAAACACGAATTTGAACTCGTTAATATGAAGAAAACATGAATTCGAACTCGTTACCAAAGATAAAGCACAAATTTCTACTCGTTATAAAGGGAAAACACAAATTTCCGGCGATGTCCACTCGTTATCAGAGAAAAAACCTTTTTTTCTTCAAGGACAACTCGTTACCCGAGAAAAACATGAATTTGAACTCGTTAATATGA
The DNA here is from genome assembly GCA_036785695.1 of Gentiana straminea. NCBI lineage: Eukaryota > Viridiplantae > Streptophyta > Magnoliopsida > Gentianales > Gentianaceae > Gentiana > Gentiana straminea. The sequence continues at coordinate 73,690 of JAVUPR010000460.1, read as the reverse complement.
AGAAAACATGAATTCGAACTCGTTACAAAAGATAAAACACAAATTTCTACTCGTTATAAAGGGAAAACACAAATTTCCGGCGATGTCCACTCGTTATCGAGAGAAAAAACCTTTTTTTCTTCAAGGACAACTCGTTACCAGAGAAAAACACGAATTTGAACTCGTTAATAGGAAGAAAACATGAATTCGAACTCGTTACCAAAGATAAAACACAAATTTCTACTAGTTATAAAGGGAAAACACAAATTTCCGGCGATGTCCACTCGTTATCAGAGAAAAAACCTTTTTTTCTTCAAGGACAACTCGTTACCCGAGAAAAACACGAATTGGAACTCGTTAATATGAAGAAAACATGAATTCGAACTCGTTACCAAAGATAAAACACAAATTTCTACTCGTTATAAAGGGAAAACACAAATTTCCGGCGATGTCCACTCGTTATCAGAGAAAAAACCTTTTTTTCTTCAAGGACAACTCGTTATCCGAGAAAAACACGAATTTGAACTCGTTAATATGAAGAAAACATGAATTCGAACTCGTTACCAAAGATAAAACACAAATTTCTACTCGTTATAAAGGGAAAACACAAATTTCCGGTGATGTCCACTCGTTATCAGAGAAAAAACCTTTTTTTCTTCAAGGACAACACGTTACCGAGAAAAACACGAATTTGAACTCGTTAATATGAAGAAAACATGAATTCGAACTCGTTACCAAAGATAAAACACAAATTTCTACTCGTTATAAAGGGAAAACACAAATTTCCGGCGATGTCCACTCGTTATCAGAGAAAAAACCTTTTTTTCTTCAAGGACAACACGTTACAAGAGAAAAACACGAATTTGAACTCGTTAATATGAAGAAAACATGAATTCGAACTCGTTACCAAAGATAAAACACAAATTTCTACTCGTTATAAAGGGAAAACACAAATTTCCGGCGATGTCCACTCGTTATCAGAGAAAAAACCTTTTTTTCTTCAAGGACAACTCGTTACCCGAGAAAAACATGAATTTGAACTCGTTAATATGAAGAAAACATGAATTCGAACTCGTTACAAAAGATAAAACACAAATTTCTACTCGTTTTTAAAGGGAAAACACAAATTTCCGGCGATGTCCACTCGTTATCGAGAAAAAAACCTTTTTTTTCTTCAAGGACAACTCGTTACCGAGATAAAAACACGAATTTGAACTCGTTAATATGAAGAAAACATGAATTCGAACTCGTTACCAAAGATAAAACACAAATTTCTACTCGTTATAAAGGGAAAACACAAATTTCCGGCGATGTCCACTCGTTATCAGAGAAAAAACCTTTTTTATTCAAGGACAACTCGTTACCCGAGAAAAACACGAATTTGAACTCGTTAATATGAAGAAAACATGAATTCGAACTCGTTACCAAAGATAAAACACAAATTTCTACTCGTTATAAAGGGAAAACACAAATTTCCGGCGATGTCCACTCGTTATCGAGAGAAAAAACCTTTTTTTCTTCAAGGACAACTCGTTACCGGAGAGAAAAACACGAATTTGAACTCGTTAATAGGAAGAAAACATGAATTCGAACTCGTTACCAAAGATAAAACACAAATTTCTACTAGTTATAAAGGGAAAACACAAATTTCCGGCGATGTCCACTCGTTATCAGAGAAAAAACCTTTTTTTCTTCAAGGACAACTCGTTACCCGAGAAAAACACGAATTGGAACTCGTTAATATGAAGAAAACATGAATTCGAACTCGTTACCAAAGATAAAACACAAATTTCTACTCGTTATAAAGGGAAAACACAAATTTCCGGCGATGTCCACTCGTTATCGAGAAAAAACCTTTTTTTCTTCAAGGACAACTCGTTATCCGAGAAAAACACGAATTTGAACTCGTTAATATGAAGAAAACATCAATTCGAACTCGTTACCAAAGATAAAACACAAATTTCTACTCGTTATAAAGGGAAAACACAAATTTCCGGTGATGTCCACTCGTTATCAGAGAAAAAACCTTTTTTTCTTCAAGGACAACACGTTACCAGAGAAAAACACGAATTTGAACTCGTTAATATGAAGAAAACATGAATTCGAACTCGTTACCAAAGATAAAACACAAATTTCTACTCGTTATAAAGGGAAAACACAAATTTCCGGCGATGTCCACTCGTTATCAGAGAAAAAACCTTTTTTTCTTCAAGGACAACTCGTTACCCGAGAAAAACATGAATTTGAACTCGTTAATATGAAGAAAACATGAATTCGAACTCGTTACCAAAGATAAAACACAAATTTCTACTCGTTATAAAGGGAAAACACAAATTTCCGGCGATGTCCACTCGTTATCAGAGAAAAAACCTTTTTTTCTTCAAGGACAACTCGTTACCCGAGAAAAAAACGAATTTGAACTCGTTAATATGAAGAAAACATGAATTCGAACTCGTTACCAAAGATAAAACACAAATTTCTACTCGTTATAAACGGAAAACACAAATTTCCGGCGATGTCCACTCATTATCGAGAAAAAACCTTTTTTTCTTCAAGGACAACACGTTACCGAGAGAAAAACACAAATTTGAACTCGTTAATATGAAGAAAACATGAATTCGAACTCGTTACCAAAGATAAAACACAAATTTCTACTCGTTATAAAGGGAAAACACAAATTTCCGGCGATGTCCACTCGTTATCGAGAGAAAAAACCTTTTTTTCTTCAAGGACAACACGTTACCGAGAGAAAAACACGAATTTGAACTCGTTAATATGAAGAAAACATGAATTCGAACTCGTTACCAAAGATAAAACACAAATTTCTACTCGTTATAAAGGGAAAACACAAATTTCCGGCGATGTCCACTCGTTATCGAGAGAAAAAACCTTTTTTTCTTCAAGGACAACTCGTTACCCGAGAAAAACATGAATTTGAACTCGTTAATATGAAGAAAACATGAATTCGAACTCGTTACAAAAGATAAAACACAAATTTCTACTCGTTTTAAAGGGAAAACACAAATTTCCGGCGATGTCCACTCGTTATCGAGAAAAAACCTTTTTTCTTCAAGGACAACACGTTACCGAGAGAAAAACACGAATTTGAACTCGTTAATATGAAGAAAACATGAATTCGAACTCGTTACCAAAGATAAAACACAAATTTCTACTCGTTATAAAGGGAAAACACAAATTTCCGGCGATGTCCACTCGTTATCAGAGAAAAAACCTTTTTTTCTTCAAGGACAACTCGTTATCCGAGAAAAACACGAATTTGAACTCGTTAATATGAAGAAAACATCAATTCGAACTCGTTACCAAAGATAAAACACAAATTTCTACTCGTTATAAAGGGAAAACACAAATTTCCGGTGATGTCCACTCGTTATCAGAGAAAAAACCTTTTTTTCTTCAAGGACAACACGTTACCGAGAAAAACACGAATTTGAACTCGTTAATATGAAGAAAACATGAATTCGAACTCGTTACCAAAGATAAAACACAAATTTCTACTCGTTATAAAGGGAAAACACAAATTTCCGGCGATGTCCACTCGTTATCAGAGAAAAAACCTTTTTTTCTTCAAGGACAACTCGTTACCCGAGAAAAACATGAATTTGAACTCGTTAATATGAAGAAAACATGAATTCGAACTCGTTACCAAAGATAAAACACAAATTTCTACTCGTTATAAAGGGAAAACACAAATTTCCGGCGATGTCCACTCGTTATACGAGGAAAAACCTTTTTTTCTTCAAGGACAACTCGTTACCCGAGAAAAAAACGAATTTGAACTCGTTAATATGAAGAAAACATGAATTCGAACTCGTTACCAAAGATAAAACACAAATTTCTACTCGTTATAAACGGAAAACACAAATTTCCGGCGATGTCCACTCATTATCAGAGAAAAAACCTTTTTTTCTTCAAGGACAACACGTTACCAGAGAAAAACACAAATTTGAACTCGTTAATATGAAGAAAACATGAATTCGAACTCGTTACCAAAGATAAAACACAAATTTCTACTCGTTATAAAGGGAAAACACAAATTTCCGGCGATGTCCACTCGTTATCGAGAGAAAAAACCTTTTTTTCTTCAAGGACAACACGTTACCGAGAGAAACACGAATTTGAACTCGTTAATATGAAGAAAACATGAATTCGAACTCGTTACCAAAGATAAAACACAAATTTCTACTCGTTATAAAGGGAAAACACAAATTTCCGGCGATGTCCACTCGTTATCAGAGAAAAAACCTTTTTTTCTTCAAGGACAACTCGTTACCCGAGAAAAACATGAATTTGAACTCGTTAATATGAAGAAAACATGAATTCGAACTCGTTACAAAAGATAAAACACAAATTTCTACTCGTTTTTAAAGGGAAAACACAAATTTCCGGCGATGTCCACTCGTTATCAGAGAAAAAACCTTTTTTTTCTTCAAGGACAACTCGTTACCAGATAAAAACACGAATTTGAACTCGTTAATATGAAGAAAACATGAATTCGAACTCGTTACCAAAGATAAAACACAAATTTCTACTCGTTATAAAGGGAAAACACAAATTTCCGGCGATGTCCACTCGTTATCGAGAGAAAAAACCTTTTTTTCTTCAAGGACAACTCGTTACCGAGAGAAAAACACAAATTTGAACTCGTTAATATGAAGAAAACATGAATTCGAACTCGTTACCAAAGATAAAACACAAATTTCTACTCGTTATAAAGGGAAAACACAAATTTCCGGCGATGTCCACTCGTTATCGAGAGAAAAAACCTTTTTTTCTTCAAGGACAACACGTTACCGAGAGAAAAACACGAATTTGAACTCGTTAATATGAAGAAAACATGAATTCAAACTCGTTACCAAAGATAAAACACAAATTTCTACTCGTTATAAAGGGAAAACACAAATTTCCGGCGATGTCCACTCGTTATCGAGAGAAAAAACCTTTTTTCTTCAAGGACAACTCGTTACCCAAGAAAAACATGAATTTGAACTCGTTAATATGAAGAAAACATGAATTCGAACTCGTTACAAAAGATAAAACACAAATTTCTACTCGTTTTTAAAGGGAAAACACAAATTTCCGGCGATGTCCACTCGTTATCAGAGAAAAAACCTTTTTTTTCTTCAAGGACAACTCGTTACCGAGAAAAACACGAATTTGAACTCGTTAATATGAAGAAAACATGAATTCGAACTCGTTACCAAAGATAAAACACAAATTTCTACTCGTTATAAAGGGAAAACACAAATTTCCGGCGATGTCCACTCGTTATCAGAGAAAAAACCTTTTTTATTCAAGGACAACTCGTTACCCGAGAAAAACACGAATTTGAACTCGTTAATATGAAGAAAACATGAATTCGAACTCGTTACCAAAGATAAAACACAAATTTCTACTCGTTATAAAGGGAAAACACAAATTTCCGGCGATGTCCACTCGTTATCAGAGAAAAAACCTTTTTTTCTTCAAGGACAACTCGTTACCAGAGAAAAACACGAATTTGAACTCGTTAATAGGAAGAAAACATGAATTCGAACTCGTTACCAAAGATAAAACACAAATTTCTACTAGTTATAAAGGGAAAACACAAATTTCCGGCGATGTCCACTCGTTATCAGAGAAAAAACCTTTTTTTCTTCAAGGACAACTCGTTACCCGAGAAAAACACGAATTGGAACTCGTTAATATGAAGAAAACATGAATTCGAACTCGTTACCAAAGATAAAACACAAATTTCTACTCGTTATAAAGGGAAAACACAAATTTCCGGCGATGTCCACTCGTTATCAGAGAAAAAACCTTTTTTTCTTCAAGGACAACTCGTTACCCGAGAAAAACACGAATTTGAACTCGTTAATATGAAGAAAACATGAATTCGAACTCGTTACCAAAGATAAAACACAAATTTCTACTCGTTATAAAGGGAAAACACAAATTTCCGGTGATGTCCACTCGTTATCGAGAAAAAAACCTTTTTTTCTTCAAGGACAACACGTTACCAGAGAAAAACACGAATTTGAACTCGTTAATATGAAGAAAACATGAATTCGAACCCGTTACCAAAGATAAAACACAAATTTCTACTCGTTATAAAGGGAAAACACAAATTTCCGGCGATGTCCACTCGTTATCAGAGAAAAAACCTTTTTTTCTTCAAGGACAACTCGTTACCCGAGAAAAACATGAATTTGAACTCGTTAATATGAAGAAAACATGAATTCGAACTCGTTACAAAAGATAAAACACAAATTTCTACTCGTTATAAAGGGAAAACACAAATTTCCGGCGATGTCCACTCGTTATCGAGAAAAAAACCTTTTTTCTTCAAGGACAACTCGTTACCGAGAGAAAAACACGAATTTGAACTCGTTAATATGAAGAAAACATGAATTCGAACTCGTTACCAAAGATAAAACACAAATTTCTACTCGTTATAAAGGGAAAACACAAATTTCCGGCGATGTCCACTCGTTATCGAGAGAAAAAACCTTTTTTTCTTCAAGGACAACTCGTTACCCGAGAAAAACACGAATTTGAACTCGTTAATATGAAGAAAACATGAATTCGAACTCGTTACCAAAGATAAAACACAAATTTCTACTCGTTATAAAGGGAAAACACAAATTTCCGGCGATGTCCACTCGTTATCAGAGAAAAAACCTTTTTTTCTTCAAGGACAACTCGTTACCCGAGAAAAACACGAATTTGAACTCGTTAATATGAAGAAAACATGAATTCGAACTCGTTACCAAAGATAAAACACAAATTTCTACTCGTTATAAAGGGAAAACACAAATTTCCGGTGATGTCCACTCGTTATCAGAGAAAAAACCTTTTTTTCTTCAAGGACAACACGTTACCAGAGAAAAACACGAATTTGAACTCGTTAATATGAAGAAAACATGAATTCGAACCCGTTACCAAAGATAAAACACAAATTTCTACTCGTTATAAAGGGAAAACACAAATTTCCGGCGATGTCCACTCGTTATCAGAGAAAAAACCTTTTTTCTTCAAGGACAACTCGTTACCAGATAAAAACATGAATTTGAACTCGTTAATATGAAGAAAACATGAATTCGAACTCGTTACAAAAGATAAAACACAAATTTCTACTCGTTATAAAGGGAAAACACAAATTTCCGGCGATGTCCACTCGTTATCAGAGAAAAAACCTTTTTTTCTTCAAGGACAACTCGTTACCGAGAGAAAAACACGAATTTGAACTCGTTAATATGAAGAAAACATGAATTCGAACTCGTTACCAAAGATAAAACACAAATTTCTACTCGTTATAAAGGGAAAACACAAATTTCCGGCGATGTCCACTCGTTATCGGAGAAAAAACCTTTTTTTCTTCAAGGACAACTCGTTACCCGAGAAAAACACGAATTTGAACTCGTTAATATGAAGAAAACATGAATTCGAACTCGTTACCAAAGATAAAACACAAATTTCTACTCGTTATAAAGGGAAAACACAAATTTCCGGCGATGTCCACTCGTTATCAGAGAAAAAACCTTTTTTTCTTCAAGGACAACTCGTTACCAGAGAAAAACACGAATTTGAACTCGTTATTATGAAGAAAACATGAATTCGAACTCGTTACCAAAGATAAAACACAAATTTCTACCCGTTATAATGGGAAAACACAAATTTCCGGTGATGTCCACTCGTTATCAGAGAAAAAACCTTTTTTTCTTCAAGGACAACACGTTACCAGAGAAAAACACGAATTTGAACTCGTTAATATGAAGAAAACATGAATTCGAACTCGTTACCAAAGATAAAACACAAATTTCTACTCGTTATAAAGGGAAAACACAAATTTCCGGCGATGTCCACTCGTTATCAGAGAAAAAACCTTTTTTTCTTCAAGGACAACTCGTTACCCGAGAAAAACATGAATTTGAACTCGTTAATATGAAGAAAACATGAATTCGAACTCGTTACAAAAGATAAAACACAAATTTCTACTCGTTATAAAGGGAAAACACAAATTTCCGGCGATGTCCACTCGTTATCGAGAGAAAAAACCTTTTTTCTTCTTCAAGGACAACTCGTTACCGAGAGAAAAACACGAATTTGAACTCGTTAATATGAAGAAAACATGAAACTCGTTACCAAAGATAAAACACAAATTTCTACTCGTTATAAAGGGAAAACACAAATTTCCGGCGATGTCCACTCGTTATCAGAGAAAAAACCTTTTTTCTTCAAGGACAACTCGTTACCCGAGAAAAACACGAATTTGAACTCGTTAATATGAAGAAAACATGAATTCGAACTCGTTACCAAAGATAAAACACAAATTTCTACTCGTTATAAAGGGAAAACACAAATTTCCGGCGATGTCCACTCGTTATCAGAGAAAAAACCTTTTTTTCTTCAAGGACAACTCGTTACCGAGAGAAAAACACGAATTTGAACTCGTTAATATGAAGAAAACATGAATTCGAACTCGTTACCAAAGATAAAACACAAATTTCTACTCGTTATAAAGGGAAAACACAAATTTCCGGCGATGTCCACTCGTTATCGGAGAAAAAACCTTTTTTTCTTCAAGGACAACTCGTTACCGAGAGAAAAACACGAATTTGAACTCGTTAATATGAAGAAAACATGAATTCGAACTCGTTACCAAAGATAAAACACAAATTTCTACTCGTTATAAAGGGAAAACACAAATTTCCGGCGATGTCCACTCGTTATCAGAGAAAAAACCTTTTTTTCTTCAAGGACAACTCGTTACCCGAGAAAAAACACGAATTTGAACTCGTTAATATGAAGAAAACATGAATTCGAACTCGTTACCAAAGATAAAACACAAATTTCTACTCGTTATAAAGGGAAAACACAAATTTCCGGCGATGTCCACTCGTTATCGGAGAAAAAACCTTTTTTTCTTCAAGGACAACTCGTTACCGAGAGAAAAACACGAATTTGAACTCGTTAATATGAAGAAAACATGAATTCGAACTCGTTACCAAAGATAAAACACAAATTTCTACTCGTTATAAAGGGAAAACACAAATTTCCGGCGATGTCCACTCGTTATCGGAGAAAAAACCTTTTTTTCTTCAAGGACAACTCGTTACCGAGAGAAAAACACGAATTTGAACTCGTTAATATGAAGAAAACATGAATTCGAACTCGTTACCAAAGATAAAACACAAATTTCTACTCGTTATAAAGGGAAAACACAAATTTCCGGCGATGTCCACTCGTTATCGGAGAAAAAACCTTTTTTTCTTCAAGGACAACTCGTTACCGAGAGAAAAACACGAATTTGAACTCGTTAATATGAAGAAAACATGAATTCGAACTCGTTACCAAAGATAAAACACAAATTTCTACTCGTTATAAAGGGAAAACACAAATTTCCGGCGATGTCCACTCGTTATCGGAGAAAAAACCTTTTTTTCTTCAAGGACAACTCGTTACCCGAGAAAAACACGAATTTGAACTCGTTAATATGAAGAAAACATGAATTCGAACTCGTTACCAAAGATAAAACACAAATTTCTACTCGTTATAAAGGGAAAACACAAATTTCCGGCGATGTCCACTCGTTATCGGAGAAAAAACCTTTTTTTCTTCAAGGACAACTCGTTACCGAGAGAAAAACACGAATTTGAACTCGTTAATATGAAGAAAACATGAATTCGAACTCGTTACCAAAGATAAAACACAAATTTCTACTCGTTATAAAGGGAAAACACAAATTTCCGGCGATGTCCACTCGTTATCAGAGAAAAAACCTTTTTTCTTCAAGGACAACTCGTTACCCGAGAAAAACACGAATTTGAACTCGTTAATATGAAGAAAACATGAATTCGAACTCGTTACCAAAGATAAAACACAAATTTCTACTCGTTATAAAGGGAAAACACAAATTTCCGGCGATGTCCACTCGTTATCGGAGAAAAAACCTTTTTTTCTTCAAGGACAACTCGTTACCGAGAGAAAAACACGAATTTGAACTCGTTAATATGAAGAAAACATGAATTCGAACTCGTTACCAAAGATAAAACACAAATTTCTACTCGTTATAAAGGGAAAACACAAATTTCCGGCGATGTCCACTCGTTATCGGAGAAAAAACCTTTTTTTCTTCAAGGACAACTCGTTACCGAGAGAAAAACACGAATTTGAACTCGTTAATATGAAGAAAACATGAATTCGAACTCGTTACCAAAGATAAAACACAAATTTCTACTCGTTATAAAGGGAAAACACAAATTTCCGGCGATGTCCACTCGTTATCGGAGAAAAAACCTTTTTTTCTTCAAGGACAACTCGTTACCGAGAGAAAAACACGAATTTGAACTCGTTAATATGAAGAAAACATGAATTCGAACTCGTTACCAAAGATAAAACACAAATTTCTACTCGTTATAAAGGGAAAACACAAATTTCCGGCGATGTCCACTCGTTATCGAGAGAAAAAACCTTTTTTCTTCAAGGACAACTCGTTACCGAGAGAAAAACACGAATTTGAACTCGTTAATATGAAGAAAACATGAATTCGAACTCGTTACCAAAGATAAAACACAAATTTCTACTCGTTATAAAGGGAAAACACAAATTTCCGGCGATGTCCACTCGTTATCGGAGAAAAAACCTTTTTTTCTTCAAGGACAACTCGTTACCGAGAGAAAAACACGAATTTGAACTCGTTAATATGAAGAAAACATGAATTCGAACTCGTTACCAAAGATAAAACACAAATTTCTACTCGTTATAAAGGGAAAACACAAATTTCCGGCGATGTCCACTCGTTATCGAGAGAAAAAACCTTTTTTTCTTCAAGGACAACTCGTTACCGAGAGAAAAACACGAATTTGAACTCGTTAATATGAAGAAAACATGAATTCGAACTCGTTACCAAAGATAAAACACAAATTTCTACTCGTTATAAAGGGAAAACACAAATTTCCGGCGATGTCCACTCGTTATCGGAGAAAAAACCTTTTTTTCTTCAAGGACAACTCGTTACCGAGAGAAAAACACGAATTTGAACTCGTTAATATGAAGAAAACATGAATTCGAACTCGTTACCAAAGATAAAACACAAATTTCTACTCGTTATAAAGGGAAAACACAAATTTCCGGCGATGTCCACTCGTTATCGGAGAAAAAACCTTTTTTTCTTCAAGGACAACTCGTTACCGAGAAAAACACGAATTTGAACTCGTTAATATGAAGAAAACATGAATTCGAACTCGTTACCAAAGATAAAACACAAATTTCTACTCGTTATAAAGGGAAAACACAAATTTCCGGCGATGTCCACTCGTTATCGGAGAAAAAACCTTTTTTTCTTCAAGGACAACTCGTTACCGAGAGAAAAACACGAATTTGAACTCGTTAATATGAAGAAAACATGAATTCGAACTCGTTACCAAAGATAAAACACAAATTTCTACTCGTTATAAAGGGAAAACACAAATTTCCGGCGATGTCCACTCGTTATCGAGAGAAAAAACCTTTTTTTCTTCAAGGACAACTCGTTACCGAGAAAAACACGAATTTGAACTCGTTAATATGAAGAAAACATGAATTCGAACTCGTTACCAAAGATAAAACACAAATTTCTACTCGTTATAAAGGGAAAACACAAATTTCCGGCGATGTCCACTCGTTATCGAGAGAAAAAACCTTTTTTTCTTCAAGGACAACTCGTTACCGAGAAAAACACGAATTTGAACTCGTTAATATGAAGAAAACATGAATTCGAACTCGTTACCAAAGATAAAACACAAATTTCTACTCGTTATAAAGGGAAAACACAAATTTCCGGCGATGTCCACTCGTTATCGGAGAAAAAACCTTTTTTTCTTCAAGGACAACTCGTTACCGAGAGAAAAACACGAATTTGAACTCGTTAATATGAAGAAAACATGAATTCGAACTCGTTACCAAAGATAAAACACAAATTTCTACTCGTTATAAAGGGAAAACACAAATTTCCGGCGATGTCCACTCGTTATCGAGAGAAAAAACCTTTTTTTCTTCAAGGACAACTCGTTACCGAGAGAAAAACACGAATTTGAACTCGTTAATATGAAGAAAACATGAATTCGAACTCGTTACCAAAGAAAAAACACAAATTTCTACTCGTTATAAAGGGAAAACACAAATTTCCGGCGATGTCCACTCGTTATCGAGAGAAAAAACCTTTTTTTCTTCAAGGACAACTCGTTACCGAGAGAAAAACACGAATTTGAACTCGTTAATATGAAGAAAACATGAATTCGAACTCGTTACCAAAGATAAAACACAAATTTCTACTCGTTATAAAGGGAAAACACAAATTTCCGGCGATGTCCACTCGTTATCGGAGAAAAAACCTTTTTTTCTTCAAGGACAACTCGTTACCGAGAGAAAAACACGAATTTGAACTCGTTAATATGAAGAAAACATGAATTCGAACTCGTTACCAAAGATAAAACACAAATTTCTACTCGTTATAAAGGGAAAACACAAATTTCCGGCGATGTCCACTCGTTATCGGAGAAAAAAACCTTTTTTTCTTCAAGGACAACTCGTTACCGAGAGAAAAACACGAATTTGAACTCGTTAATATGAAGAAAACATGAATTCGAACTCGTTACCAAAGATAAAACACAAATTTCTACTCGTTATAAAGGGAAAACACAAATTTCCGGCGATGTCCACTCGTTATCGGAGAAAAAACCTTTTTTTCTTCAAGGACAACTCGTTACCGAGAAAAAACACGAATTTGAACTCGTTAATATGAAGAAAACATGAATTCGAACTCGTTACCAAAGATAAAACACAAATTTCTACTCGTTATAAAGGGAAAACACAAATTTCCGGCGATGTCCACTCGTTATCGGAGAAAAAACCTTTTTTTCTTCAAGGACAACTCGTTACCGAGAAAAACACACGAATTTGAACTCGTTAATATGAAGAAAACATGAATTCGAACTCGTTACCAAAGATAAAACACAAATTTCTACTCGTTATAAAGGGAAAACACAAATTTCCGGCGATGTCCACTCGTTATCGAGAGAAAAAACCTTTTTTCGTTAATATGAAGAAACTTTTTTTCGTTCAAGGATGTTGGACTTATTTCTTAGTTTTGATGATGAGTGCCATACTAGGCATTATAGTGCAAAGGCAAAAAGATGTCTAGATAAAATGTATAGGTTTATTAGAGTTTGATTCATAAATAGGTTTGATCAAACAAGCACGTAAATGGTGCTGCGATTGTTTATCGACGGACGATCTAGGTCGATAGGGTAGATAGGTCGATGGGCGGTCTAGAACCTGCGAAGGCGAAAGGCGAAGGGCGAGGGTTCAAACTCGGTGAATGAAGGCTAAGGGATCAAACTTAGTATTTAATGTCAAGGATATGGAATCGAAATTTAGGCAAGTACGTGATGACCTAAGCGATTACATATACCTTGTGTAGAAGGTCTAAGTTCCACAAGTTGGATGATGTTTGGAACTTGGTTATACTTTAAATGATGTAATCTAACTTCACATACAAAAGTTGGATAAAAAGATTCGAAATTTGCATTATATTTTACGGACAAAAATATGATGTTCGACGGACGATTGGTTTTACGACGGTGATGAACTGGCGATATATACCTCGATCAATTCAAGATTATTGGGAAGTTACATGGATAAGAACGACCAACTACCTCGACTTATCAAGCAAATCAAAGGTGAGATTAAAAAGACGTTGGGATGATCCATATTTTTATCCATTGGATACAAGTCAAAGGGGTGGACGGTACCCTTGCTTGTCAAAAAGTAATCTGACGGTGTCGATCCTATGAATAGTGACGAGAATGCGGTGCGGATGGGACAAATACAAGGAACGGTCACATTTGAATTTCAAATTCAAGTCACATGCATTCCTACCTATAAATAGAGGACTTTCAACTCAAGAAGAAGATGATGAATTTTGGGATAAACTTTAAGTGATAACAACGAAATTTGAAAAACACCTGTTTGAACTTGCTTGAGCTTAAAATTTCTTGATCTAGTTATTTTCTTCAAGTGCATTACGTGTTCAAGGCTTTGCATCAAGCATACACACTTGAAGGCGCAAGCTGTGATTATATCATCCTAATCAAGGCTGCTTTTTGCCAATGAATCATTTATTTGATTCATTCTTTATTTTATAAAGAACCTGCTTGAAAACAGTGAAGCATACGGTAGGTGTGAAAGAGCTTGTTGGTTTGTGGTGGAGGCTGGTGAAGAGGCAATTCTACCCTTCAAGGACCGGTGGAAGACTCGGGAGCGACAATCCTACTGTTCTTAGTTTTCGGTTTGTGAAGCCATAGTTATTGGTGAAGGACAAGCAACCTAGGATTCTTTGTAACGAGATAACTCAAAGATTACTAGTGAATTTCCTCCAACATCACGGGAGAAGAGTGGACGTACGGGATTACATCACACTGGAACCACTATAAAAATCTCTCTACTTACTTACTTGCATTTATTTTACGCACTTAGTCTTTATTCATATCAACTGTTTGAATCTAGCAAGCGAAATCACACACACACACTACGAGTATCTAATACTTAGTAACATATTTAACAACAAGTAACAAGGCTTAATTTTGATATTATTCCATTGCACAAATTCAGCAAGGTGAGCTGTCGGTAGACTACGTTTTATCGGCGGAGCTGCGAGGTCTCGACGGACTGCGAAGTATCGGCGAGTACTGCGAAGTTGCGAAATTTGTTAACTCCAAAGTTTTAATTGTTAAGTTTATTCACCCCCCCTCTAAACTTAACTAAAGCCTTTTCAAGGGACCAACAATTGGTATCGGAGCGATTAGCACGTTACGAAGGAATCCTACTTGTTGTGCTTGTGAAAATTCTTTAAAACTTTCTTTCAAGTTGCGATTTTCAAGACTTGCATCATGGATAACACACGGTATGCTAGAACCATGTTGATGTGTTCTCTTGATAGATTTGATGAGTATAAACGTCGAATGCGGGCATATCTTGCTTGCTACTCATGATGAGATGATGGATGTACTAGCGAAGGACCACTTTGGAGATTACAAAGGCGATAACGGTGGGTGACGGAAGCGAGTACATTCTAAACCAAAGAGAGAATGGAATGCGAGAAGACGGGGAAAAGAGCAAACCTCAACAACATTGCTATTGATATCATCTACGAGACCTTGGATAGCAATATGTACATGAAAGTCAAAGATTGCAAGGCTTGCAAAGGAACTTTGGGATAAGATTCACTTAATGCGTGAAGGCAACGATGCAATAAAGAAGAACAAAATCGGTGTGGCCGAGAAAAAGGTTTCAAAAGTTCAAAATGCTACCTAATGAAACCATTGAGCAAATGGAGTCCGGATTCAATGCAATCTTAGATGAACTTACTCTGTGAGTGTAAGTTATTCAAAAGAGGAAGTAAACACCAAAATCTTGGAAGCTTTACACTGCAAGAGATGTTTGGAAAATGAAGGTGATTGCGCAATTGAAGAAATGAGAAAGGCTGCATGAGGAAGACACCTTCAAATTGTTCTACGATCTTAAGGCCTATGAATTTAGCAAGAAGTTAGTGCACAGGCGAAAAGGAAGAGCCAAAGACCACTTGCATTGGGTGCTTCACATCATGAAGAAACATCGGGAGGACGGGATGACATGCTTGGATGAGATGCAAGAGCGGTGCCCTGCGAGCAAGAAAATCGAGAATGATGAAGGCGGAAAGGCCCACACAGAAATTTCACAAAGAGGCCCTGCGAGAGAAGGAAAGAAGAACCAAAGAAAGATAATGACTATCTATGCTTTCATTGCAAGAAACCGGGACACTTCGGACACGATTGTCTGAATTGAAACAAGGCAAGGAACACGATTATCTTTGCTTCAAGCTGTAAGAAGCTGGACATTTTAGACACGATTGTCCGGACCTGCGAAGACCAAAAGTCAACAAAGGAGACATGGCAAGAAGGCTATGGTTCTTTGAAGATGAATCGGGATATGAAGTGGGATGCGAAAAAGGAAATGAGTCGGATGACACGGCACGTTCTTGATATGGAGGATTATGCTTTGATGGCCAACATGGATGAAGCGAGGAGGTATACAACAACGTATCTATAAACACTCTGTTTGGAAGTGATTGTGAATCAACTTTGTGGTTCAAATCCTAGAAATTCGACAACAATGAGACTTTGGATGCCATCCTTAATCAGCGAGGATAATACAATCTGGTTATGAGATTGTGAAGGTGAAAAAGAGGCTCTTGAGTTAGAAGTTGGAAGATTGAAAGCTTTGAATTAAGGGTTTTCAAAGGTAAGGAAAAAGATGTTGGACGAGAATCGGCATAAGTCTGCTTTGCACATCCGGCGACCTACGAATCTGTTTGAACCATCTTGTTCCAATACGCATACAAATCGGGAAAGCCTTATGGAGATAGAGCTGGGCTTGGATTTGGAACTCGGCAATCTAACAAGAGTGGATCCGGTAAGGTTCTTGAACTAGTACCGAAATTGGTCCTAAGTTTGTGCACACAGATCCATCTCCCGGTAAAGGCTTGAAGCGATAAAACCAAATGAGAATGCCTCGAAAGAAGCAAAATCGAAGTCTCGAAGTCAACGGCTCTAGTAAAAAGAATAAATCCAAAATAGGGCTAACTGTACCTTAAGCCTGCGATAGCGGACACTGCTACCAAGTCTGTTTGGACCACGAAGGAAAGAAACGAGAAATATTCCAAGAATAAGAATCCCAAATCCAAAAATGTTGATCATTCAAGGGATACTTATCTCGGGGGAAAGGTAGGCTTTTCCTGGCGATAATGATTGGAATATTCACTGCATCTAATGCTAGAAACGATCGGCATAACCATGCTTGCTAGGGTAAAACCTAGACAATGGAATCGACGAGAGGACTTACATAAGACCTCGGCGGACTCCATATTACGAGGCTGCTCTGCGGACGGCACATCTATGGCTATGCAAATGTTTCTAACAACAAGAATCATTTCAAACGGCATTATGTACCAAAAGGCCGGAAAACATATGTGGTTCTACACAACCTCTTGTTAGAACTTATGGATGTGTGGAATACATGTATGAACCAAAGTATGAACCAAAGTATGACACATTTAGGAGAAGACCTTATGGAAACATACCAAGGGTCATGCTTGCCAGCGACCACTATGGACCCAAACGGGTTTGGGTACCTAAAATGCATTAACTTTGTTTTGTAGGGTGTACGGTACTTTGACGGTGGATGTTCCGGACACATGACAAAGAATAAGCCTTTGTCTTACAAATTTTGTGGCAAAAGATGGTCCAAGGGTGAATTTTGGCAACAAAAATACACACAGGTTATACAAGAGGATATGGCACACTTATCGAAATGGACTTACAATCAAGAATGTTGCATATGTGGAAGAATTTGGATTACAACTTGCGAGCCTTTGGACAATTACGTGATATGGGATACAAGGTCACTTTTGACAAAAACAAGCTGTATTGTCATTAGTGAAAGAGGTGATCAAGTTGTACTTCTTTGGTAGAAGGCAACGAGAACATGTATGTTGTGGATTGGTCTCTTGCGGTTCCGAAACACACTGCTGATTGTGCATACCAAATGCGAACTCAATTGGTTATGGCACAAGAAGTTAAATCATCTAAATTTTGATGATATTAATCGGCTAGTGAAGAAGAAGTTAGTGGTTGGTTTACACGAGATTACATTCAAGAAGGATGCTATACGTGATGCATGTCGGCAAGGTAAACGGAGATAAAGTCAAGTTTCAAGTCAAAGACTAAACAATCAACTAACGAGTGTTGGAGCTTATGCACATGGATCTTTTTGGACCAATAACTCCAACAAGTGTGACGGGGAAGAAATACACCTTAGTGGTTGTGGATGATTTTTCTAGATACACTTGGGTGATATTCATGAACAAGAAAAGTGAGACTCTCCAAAGCTTACCTAATCTTTTGAAAAGATTACAAAATGAGAAAAGTTTAACGATCATAAAGATTAGATCGGATCGAGTCTTGAATTTCTCAACAAAGTTATAAGAGAATACGTGAACGAATGAATGGTGTACTTCATCAACTTGCTGCTGTGGTACACCTCGGCAAAATGGGGTTCTTTGAAAGAAGAAACGGGACATTAAAGGAAGCGGGAAGAACAATGATCGTGAAGCTTTGCTACACGAAAGATATTGGGTTTGAAAGCGATAAATACGACATGCTATACACAAAATAGAACATCGGTAAACAAGAAGGCTGCTTGAAGACACCTTATGAGATGCGGAATGGAAGGATACCTAATATATCCTATTTCCACCCATTTGGAAGCAAATGTTTTATTCTAAATCATAAAGTTCATTTGAAAACTTTCCAACCAAAATCGGATGAAGGAATTTTCTTAGGATATTCTTCGGTCGGCGAGCATTCGAGTGCGAACAAAAGAACAACGAAACATGAAGAAACAATCAATGTTGTGTTTGATGAACCTAAGTTTCTTGGTATGGAAGATAAAGAGTGTGAACTGCTTGAAAATCAACAAATCAACGATCCAGTTGTGTTGAAGTTTTGGAAAGATTCAATGACCTAAAAGTTTACGATCGCCCCTGCTGAACACCTGGCGACAATGTTCGATGCAAGCTGAAGCAATTCAAGGATCTGCGACCCCCACAGTAGAAGAAACTACGGCGGACCACTACTTGAAGATGATATTCACGAAAATCAAAATAACCAAAATCCACAATGGTTAAGGAATCACCTGTTTGAACAAGTTATTGGCAATGTACGGCAAGGTGTGAGGACTAGAAGACAATGGAAGCTATGTTTACTTGTTTTCTATCTCAAATGGAACCTAAAGTTGTTGAAGAAGCAATTTCGGATCCAGTTGGATAATTGCTATGCGGGAAGAATTAAATGAATTTGAAAGAAATCAAGTTTGGACACTAGTTGAAAGGCCGGCTCATGCAAATATCATTGGTACTAAGTGGGTATACGAGAAATAAACTTGATGAATGCGGTACCATTGTAAGAAATAAGGCCGGACTAGTTGCAAAAGGCTATTCTCAAGCGAAGGAATAGATTTTGATGAAACTTATGCACTTTGTTGCAAGATTGGAAGCTATCGAGATTATTCTTGGCACATGCTTGCATATAAGAACTTCAAAGTATATCAAATGGATGTCAAGAGTGCATTTTTGAATGGTATCTAGAGGAGGAAGTGTATGTTCGGCAACCTCCTGGATTTGAAGTTAAAGATCAAGAAGATAAAGTGTATAGACTCAACAAAGCACTTTATGGATTGAAACGAGGCACCAAGAGCATGGTATGAGACTACATCTCAATTCTTGGTGGACAATGGTTTTACAAAAGGGACCATTGACAAGACTCTTTTCGAGAATCGGTGAAGGGGACAACACCTGTTTGGTACAAATTTATGTTGATGACATAATTTTTGGCTGCGAAAATGATTTACTTTGTGAAAAGTTTGCAAATCTAATGAAAAGTAAATTCCAAATGAGTATGATGGGAGAAATGAACTACTTTTTGGGATTGCAAGTCAAACAAATAAAGGATGGAATCTTCATTCATCAAACCAAGTATACCAAAGAAGCTGAAGAAATTTGGTATGGAAAACGACACTAAGAGCTCAACTCCTATGAGTACAAACATCGAGATTGGATGAAGATAAAGAAGGCAAAGATGTTGATCGGACTTTATACGAAGGATGATAGGCGATCTCTTTGTATCTCAACTTGCCACGACGGACTGATATATCCTTTCTTGTAGGTGTTTGTGCAAGATTTCAATCCAAACCTAAAGAAAGTCATTTAGGTGCGGTTAAGAGAATTCTCAAGTATCTTAAAGAAACTTTGGGAGTAGGGATATGGTATTCCAAGGAAGGAAGCTTCAAGGTAATATCCTACTCGGATTACGATTATCTTGGATGCAAGATTGATAGAAAAAGCACCTCGGGAACACAATCGGTTAATGGGAAATAGGCGGGTCTCTGGTTTAGCAAGAAACGAAATTCTATTTCAACTTCCATTCTTGAAAGTTTGAATACATTCTTCTTTGGAAGGCTGCTTGTGCACAAGTACTATGGTTAAGACAACAATTAAGGGATTATGGAATTGAAGAAAAGGAAATTCCAATCATGTGTGACAACACAAGTGCAATTGCAATCACGAGAAAATCTGTTTTGCATTCAAGAACCAAGCACATTGATGTGAGACATCATTTTATAAGAGATCATGTTGAAAAGAAAGATGTGGTGGTTACATACATCCTACGAAGATCAACTTGCTGATATTTTCACTAAGCCACTTGATAGTGAAAGATTTGCCAAATTAAGGGCCGAACTTGGAATTATAAAGATTGAGTGATATTCGGCGGTGTCTTGGAATTCACCAAGGGGATTAGTCTTTGCTATGTTGGGTGAGCTCACTTAGCGAGATTAGTCATTGGTATCAACAATTCCATGTACTTATGTTTGAACAATTGAGCAAATGAGGTTGCCAAGGGGATTGGTCTTTGTCATGTTGGGTGAGCTCACTTGACGGATCGGTCATTGGTATTAAACTTCATCTTGTATTATCAATTGAACAAAACAAGGAGAAAACAAGGATCGACGAGTCACCTTGTCGGCGAGTGGCTTTGAAGCACATTATCGACGGACTGGCGAGCCCACCTGGCGAGGGATACCTTCTTTGGAGGGAACGTTACTCGGTCAAAATAATTAAAGTCAAAAAGCATATTGGCGGGATATTTATTTTATCCATTATTACCACGGTTAAACCATCCAACGGTTACAAACGTTATGGTGGAGTAATGGGCCACGTGTCAAGACGAAATTTATTCGGATTAATCGTGGTTACCTCAATGTACGTGCTATGACGGTTTCAACTACCCACTTGTCTATATAATCGGTACTTACATAGCGAGATTCACCACTTGCATCTTACGCTTTATCTCTGCAAATTCTACTTCGTGTGAACACGGATTTGAGAGGAACTCTTCTTCATCTTTTTCTTATTTCAATGGCGGAAAGAGTTGAAGTTCAAATCGAATCAAGCCAAAGTGTAAGAGGCTATGTTGTTGATGCAAACCAAACGAGTTGGCCATTAATATAGGTCGAAGAATAAGGAGGTTTGCGAGGCTTGGAGAACAAGCTCAATATCGGATTAGACACAATTTCATACACCAATGTTGTTGATTTACGGAAGAACATGGTGGTGGAAGAAGGAAGCTGAAGCATTCAATACAGCGCGTGAATGCTTTGAGGAGCTTGTTATCTCCCCCGAGGTCTGGCGAGGGAAGTGTTTGGATTTGAAGAAGTGGAAAATGGTCCGGTGAATCCTGAAGCAATGGGATTGGACAAGTTGGCGTTTGTAGATCAAATCAAGACAAATCAAACCACCAAATCGTTCACGGCATCAATTGCGGACACATTGGGAATGAATATAGTCTGTTTGAGCAAGCTCATTGCAAAGAACATACTTGGGCTAGCGGCGGTATGGATACTCTATCGGGACCCAAGATAGAGTGATGATTATCATGCGGGAGCATGAAGTTTGGTAGGTGGATACTTTATTCACTATATGAAGAAAGTTGCAAAGGAGGACAAACTAGGGAAAAGGAAATCAAGGCCTTACCCTTAGGTTTGATGATTCAAACCTATTTGAATCACTTGGAGGTTCACGACATTGAACCGAGTTGATATAAATCGGTCCGGATACAAAAAGGAGATTGATTATGCAATCCCTGGACTTGATGATGATGAAGAAATTCTTTGAAGAAGGCTGGCGATGATAATGATGATGGAGATGATGGTGATGCGGTGGTGAGCGAGGTTCAACCAACTAAGAAGATTTCTATCAAACCTGTTGCACCAAAGAAAAGCTGGCAGGGAAGAGGAAGAAGAGTGCTTGATGATAGAAAGATTACGAAATCTTGAAATCAAAGAGAACAAGAAAGGAAACGGCACGGAGGCTGAGTCTGTCGAGGGTCAAGTGGAGGTTGCGACCTGCTTGTGGCTTCAAGAAGAAGCTGTTGTTGAAATTCTTAGAGAACAACGAAGGAAGCAAGTAGAAAAAGAAAATTGACTAGAAAAGATGATGATGATGAACCCCTATCCAAGAGGATGAAGGAAGTTGCCAAAAAGAAGAAATATGGCAAGGGAAAGAGTTGAAAGATTTGGAGGCACGAGAGGGCCCAAGAAGAAGCATCGGTAGAGGAGGAAGAAGAGGCTGTTGAAGGCGAGCCTCTAACTATCATTCCACCGAGTTGTTATCGGTGATTCCTCCAATGAAGAAGTTATCAAGTCCACGCGATCTTTGAACGGGTTGTTTTTGAGCAATGCGTAGAGGATGTACGACGATCTGCGACCACGAGCTGCTTGTAGCATCCCGAAGAACCACGGCAAACCACGAACACGAACTGTTTGTGGTGGTTGAAGAGGTGATTGGAGACTTGGTTGAAGACCACCTGCAAATTTGGCAATAGTTCGGGGGAAGAGCGATCTGCTTTGCTAACCTGGCGATGAGCATGTAAGTCGGGGGAACCAAGTGTGATACGGATGGAAGTAGTAGGTACAAATGCACCATCACGGCAACTGTGACTTTCAAACATCGTAGAAGATACCTTAATCTGCTTGTTGGAACCTTTGGAGGTCAACAAGCTACGGAGCTGCTCCCGAGAAGATCTTTTATGCCATTTGAGAGGCATGTGAAAAAGAGCAAGAAAAGCGAAGAGTTTGTGGATCCCAAACTTCGACAAATTGCTTGATTACTTCCGGTGGAAGTTTGGGTTCTACAAAAGACAAAAACAATTTGCTCAACCAATGACGATTTTGAAGAATGGGTTTTTGACAAGTTAGGAGTGGAAAACTTGGTGGATCGATTGATACAACCTTGCTTTGCAATCAAGGCGATGGATTTGTTTGATGAGCAACGAAGGAGGAGGGTATCAAATTTAGAGATCCAAGAGATGGTTACGATGATTCCTCTTCATCATCGGATAGTAGAGGAGATTTTCCCTCGGACCGGGAGAACCTAGTGGGGCTTTGCTTTGATAAATGATCCACACTGCACAACGATCCAACTAATGCTTGGTAAGTCTGCGAGGGCCGGCGGTGGAGAAATGGATGAGGATCTACAAGATCTCACCATGGATGATCTAGAAGCCTTGATAAATGAAGGAATAAATTTGAGTGCGGTAGGCTTGGTGATGAACCAAGTACATTTCATGTTGTAGAGCCTCTTGCACAACTTTGAAGATGTACGAAATGCTTGATTTGGATGTGGAAAAGACCAACGACTTCGGTGAACCAAGTGCTAGTTACGAGGAATCCATTGAATATCAAAGAGGATTTGACTTTGAAGGAATTCTCACCAAAGCTGCCATGATTCGACCAAGATTGGTCATGCTTTGAAGGTTTCAAGTGGATAATACCAATATATTCAATCCACGGGAAGTTGAAGAGGAGGTACGGAGTTCTTTGGGATACAAACGGCACACTGCACAAAGGTTGGAACAGGAGGTACAGGCTGCTGAGTCTCAAACAGCACCTGGACAAAGGTTGGAACCTGGTTTGGGTTTGGAGGAAACCCCTGTTGTTGATGAGGCTGCTTTGTAGTGGAGCTGCTTTGGAGCCAATGCCCTTTGTAGGAAAAGATAGTCGGCGGGCTAGCATTGTAATGAGGATGAGCGAGTTCTTTGGACTATAATTACGGTGATGAAGAATTTCAAATTTTTGGACGGGGAAGAAGTTGTTGAGGAACTGCACAAGATCCGGTCATGGAAGACATTCTTGGTGCAATGGTTGAGGAAGGACCTCCCCCTGTTTGGGAGAGATTTGAGTAGGGCCATGGTCATCGGCGGACAACGAGGCACAATATAGAGTTGAGGAGCACTGTGATGGATCTGCGATAGTAGAATGGCCGGTGGAGTGCCAATTGAAGTTGTCAATGAGTTAAGAGCTGTAAGAAATGATATGCAACGAGTTAAGAACTCAATTGGACGAGCAAGAACGAGAGATTTGAAGAGCGATGAAGATGGTCAATGAAAACGGACAATGCTGCTAATACGGTTTGCTTCAAACTTTGCTTCCACTCAAAATGCTTTGAATGATATGATATATGATGTAAGATATATCAAGCAAGGGAACACAACTTGAAGGACAAGTTTTTGAAAGATCAACTTACATCCGTTCATCAAAAACTTGACAAGCTTCTTGAAGGCTGCTTGAGCACTTTCTTCTTTGCACAACAACTGCTATGCATGCGATCCCAAATTTGAAAGGATCAACGGACTTTGGAAGAGACTACGCAATCAAGGATTACTTCTCTTGATACTAGAGCTGGAACTATGGCGGGTCAATTACACGAGTGATAGTATCACGGGAAGCTATTCATGGCCTCGTCTCACGTTTTGTTGATGATGTCACTAAGGGGAAGAGGGCCAATCGAGTACGGCACAAGGAGGCTGCTAGACTCTTTGCACAAAAGAGATGGACGATGATACAAATGCCTTTAGGCAACTTTGCACACTGCGAGTGCAACTTGCGATGATCTCACATCACGGTACAAGAAAGAGTTTTACAACGAAGGAGACCACTATCGTGACATGGGATTTCATGAAGGTCTCAACTCCTTCTTGAGTTTGAAGTTTTGGGAGGCAAGGATTAGAGCTTTAAGAGCATCTACCGGAGACGAAGGAGTAGCGAGAGGTGAAAAGGTGCTTGCCAATTACAAAAGCAAAAGATTCAACGAATGAATTTAAGGAGAGTTTGTATATGAAGTTTGGCTTCGGGGTGAATCGAGATCAATCTTGTCTGCTGAAGCATGGAATTGGTGGAAACAAGTCAATTCTTATATTGACTTTACACTTATTGAGAATGAATGGATGGTTGAAATGATAGAAGAGATCGAGCCTATCGAAGAGCAAGTGAGAAGGCTAGACAAGAAAGAGAAAAGAGACAATAGATCGGCTACTTTTCATTGTTTATCTTTCTTTGTATCTAGTTGTAATATCTATGAACAAATGTTTATAATGAGAATTGACTAAATTTGTTACGTTTGTGTTTTTATCTTTTTGCTTTCTTGATTAGGTGAGGGTAGTGGCATCATCACCAAAAAGGGGGAAATTGTTGGACTTATTTCTTAGTTTTGATGATGAGTGCCATACTAGGCTTGTTATAGTGCAAAGGCAAAAAGATGTCTAGATAAAATGTATAGGTTTATTAGAGTTTGATTCATAAATAGGTTTGATCAAACAAGCACGTAAATGGGCTGGCGATTGTTTATCGACGGACGATCTAGGTCGATAGGGTAGATAGGTCGGTGGCGGTCTAGAACCTGGCGAAGGCGAAAGGCGAAGGGCGAGGGTTCAAACTCGGTTAATGAAGGCTAAGGGATCAAACTTAGTATTTAATGTCAAGGATATGGAATCGAAATTTAGGCAAGTCGTGATGACCTAAGCGATTACATATACCTTGTGTAGAAGGTCTAAGTTCCACAAGTTGGATGATGTTTGGAACTTGGTTATACTTTAAATGATGTAATCTAACTTCACATACAAAAGTTGGATAAAAAGATTCGAGTTTGCATTATATTTTACGGACAAAAATATGATGTTGTCGGCGGACGATTGGTTTTACGACGGTGATGAACCTGGCGATATATACCTCGATCAATTCAAGATTATTGGGAAGTTACATGGATAAGAACGACCAACTACCTCGACTTATCAAGCAAATCAAAGGCTGAGATTAAAAAGACGTTGGGATGATCCATATTTTTATCCATTGGATACAAGTCAAAGGGGTGGACGGTACCCTTGCTTGTCAAAAAGTAATCTGACGGTGTCGATCCTATGAATAGTGACGAATGCGGTGCGGATGGGACAAATACAAGGAACGGTCACATTTGAATTTCAAATTCAAGTCACATGCATTCCTACCTATAAATAGAGGACTTTCAACTCAAGAAGAAGATGATGAATTTTGGGATAAACTTTAAGTGATAACAACGAAATTTGAAAAACACCTGTTGAACTTGCGAGCTTAAAGGCTGTGATCTAGTTATTTTCTTCAAGTGCATTACGTGTTCAAGGCTTGCATCAAGCATACACACTTGAAGGCGCAAGGCTGCGATTATATCATCCTAATCAAGCTGCTTTAATTTGAATCATTTATTTGATTCATTCTTTATTTTATAAAGAACCTGCGAAGAACAGTGAAGCATACGGTAGGTGTGAAAAGCTTGTTGGTTTGTGGTGGAAGGCTGGTGAAGAGGCAATTCTACCCTTCAAGGACCGGTGGAAGACTCGGGAGCGACAATCCTACTGTTCTTAGTTTTCGGTTGTGAAGCCATAGTTATTGGTGAAGGACAAGCAACCTAGGATTCTTTGTAACGAGATAACTCAAAGATTACTAGTGAATTTCCTCCAACATCACGGGAGAAGAGTGGACGTACGGGATTACATCACACGGAACCACTATAAAAATCTCTCTACTTACTTACTTGCATTTATTTTACGCACTTAGTCTTTATTCATATCAACTGCTTGAATCTAGCAAGCGAAATCACACACACACACTACACTGCGAGTATCTAATACTTAGTAACATATTTAACAACAAGTAACAAGGCTTAATTTTGATATTATTCCATTGCACAAATTCAGCAAAGCGAGCTGTCGGTAGACTACGTTTATCGAGCGGAGCTGCGAGGTCTCGACGGACTGCGAAGTATCGGCGAGGCTGCTTTGAAGTTGCGAAATTTGTTAACTCCAAAGTTTTAATTGTTAAGTTTATTCACCCCCCCCTTAAACTTAACTAAAGCCTTTTCAAGGGACCAAGGGACCAACAAAGGAAAAAACCTTTTTTTCTTCAAGGACAACTCGTTACCGAGAAAAACACGAATTTGAACTCGTTAATATGAAGAAAACATGAATTCGAACTCGTTACCAAAGATAAAACACAAATTTCTACTCGTTATAAAGGGAAAACACAAATTTCCGGCGATGTCCACTCGTTATCGGAGAAAAAACCTTTTTTTTCTTCAAGGACAACTCGTTACCGAGAGAAAAACACGAATTTGAACTCGTTAATATGAAGAAAACATGAATTCGAACTCGTTACCAAAGATAAAACACAAATTTCTACTCGTTATAAAGGGAAAACACAAATTTCCGGCGATGTCCACTCGTTATCGGAGAAAAAACCTTTTTTTCTTCAAGGACAACTCGTTACCGAGAGAAAAACACGAATTTGAACTCGTTAATATGAAGAAAACATGAATTCGAACTCGTTACCAAAGATAAAACACAAATTTCTACTCGTTATAAAGGGAAAACACAAATTTCCGGCGATGTCCACTCGTTATCGGAGAAAAAACCTTTTTTTCTTCAAGGACAACTCGTTACCGAGAGAAAAACACGAATTTGAACTCGTTAATATGAAGAAAACATGAATTCGAACTCGTTACCAAAGATAAAACACAAATTTCTACTCGTTATAAAGGGAAAACACAAATTTCCGGCGATGTCCACTCGTTATCGGAGAAAAAACCTTTTTTTCTTCAAGGACAACTCGTTACCGAGAGAAAAACACGAATTTGAACTCGTTAATATGAAGAAAACATGAATTCGAACTCGTTACCAAAGATAAAACACAAATTTCTACTCGTTATAAAGGGAAAACACAAATTTCCGGCGATGTCCACTCGTTATCGAGAAAAAAAACCTTTTTTTCTTCAAGGACAACTCGTTACCGAGAGAAAAACACGAATTTGAACTCGTTAATATGAAGAAAACATGAATTCGAACTCGTTACCAAAGATAAAACACAAATTTCTACTCGTTATAAAGGGAAAACACAAATTTCCGGCGATGTCCACTCGTTATCGGAGAAAAAACCTTTTTTTCTTCAAGGACAACTCGTTACCGAGAGAAAAACACGAATTTGAACTCGTTAATATGAAGAAAACATGAATTCGAACTCGTTACCAAAGATAAAACACAAATTTCTACTCGTTATAAAGGGAAAACACAAATTTCCGGCGATGTCCACTCGTTATCGGAGAAAAAACCTTTTTTCTTCAAGGACAACTCGTTACCGAGAGAAAAACACGAATTTGAACTCGTTAATATGAAGAAAACATGAATTCGAACTCGTTACCAAAGATAAAACACAAATTTCTACTCGTTATAAAGGGAAAACACAAATTTCCGGCGATGTCCACTCGTTATCGGAGAAAAAACCTTTTTTTCTTCAAGGACAACTCGTTACCGAGAGAAAAACACGAATTTGAACTCGTTAATATGAAGAAAACATGAATTCGAACTCGTTACCAAAGATAAAACACAAATTTCTACTCGTTATAAAGGGAAAACACAAATTTCCGGCGATGTCCACTCGTTATCGGAGAAAAAACCTTTTTTTCTTCAAGGACAACTCGTTACCGAGAGAAAAACACGAATTTGAACTCGTTAATATGAAGAAAACATGAATTCGAACTCGTTACCAAAGATAAAACACAAATTTCTACTCGTTATAAAGGGAAAACACAAATTTCCGGCGATGTCCACTCGTTATCGGAGAAAAAACCTTTTTTTCTTCAAGGACAACTCGTTACCGAGAGAAAAACACGAATTTGAACTCGTTAATATGAAGAAAACATGAATTCGAACTCGTTACCAAAGATAAAACACAAATTTCTACTCGTTATAAAGGGAAAACACAAATTTCCGGCGATGTCCACTCGTTATCGGAGAAAAAACCTTTTTTTCTTCAAGGACAACTCGTTACCGAGAGAAAAACACGAATTTGAACTCGTTAATATGAAGAAAACATGAATTCGAACTCGTTACCAAAGATAAAACACAAATTTCTACTCGTTATAAAGGGAAAACACAAATTTCCGGCGATGTCCACTCGTTATCGAGAGAAAAAACCTTTTTTTCTTCAAGGACAACTCGTTACCGAGAGAAAAACACGAATTTGAACTCGTTAATATGAAGAAAACATGAATTCGAACTCGTTACCAAAGATAAAACACAAATTTCTACTCGTTATAAAGGGAAAACACAAATTTCCGGCGATGTCCACTCGTTATCGGAGAAAAAACCTTTTTTTCTTCAAAGGACAACTCGTTACCGAGAGAAAAACACGAATTTGAACTCGTTAATATGAAGAAAACATGAATTCGAACTCGTTACCAAAGATAAAACACAAATTTCTACTCGTTATAAAGGGAAAACACAAATTTCCGGCGATGTCCACTCGTTATCGGAGAAAAAACCTTTTTTCTTCAAGGACAACTCGTTACCGAGAGAAAAACACGAATTTGAACTCGTTAATATGAAGAAAACATGAATTCGAACTCGTTACCAAAGATAAAACACAAATTTCTACTCGTTATAAAGGGAAAACACAAATTTCCGGCGATGTCCACTCGTTATCGGAGAAAAAACCTTTTTTTCTTCAAGGACAACTCGTTACCGAGAGAAAAACACGAATTTGAACTCGTTAATATGAAGAAAACATGAATTCGAACTCGTTACCAAAGATAAAACACAAATTTCTACTCGTTATAAAGGGAAAACACAAATTTCCGGCGATGTCCACTCGTTATCGGAGAGAAAAAACCTTTTTTTCTTCAAGGACAACTCGTTACCGAGAGAAAAACACGAATTTGAACTCGTTAATATGAAGAAAACATGAATTCGAACTCGTTACCAAAGATAAAACACAAATTTCTACTCGTTATAAAGGGAAAACACAAATTTCCGGCGATGTCCACTCGTTATCGGAGAAAAAACCTTTTTTTTCTTCAAGGACAACTCGTTACCGAGAGAAAAACACGAATTTGAACTCGTTAATATGAAGAAAACATGAATTCGAACTCGTTACCAAAGATAAAACACAAATTTCTACTCGTTATAAAGGGAAAACACAAATTTCCGGCGATGTCCACTCGTTATCGGAGAAAAAACCTTTTTTTCTTCAAGGACAACTCGTTACCGAGAGAAAAACACGAATTTGAACTCGTTAATATGAAGAAAACATGAATTCGAACTCGTTACCAAAGATAAAACACAAATTTCTACTCGTTATAAAGGGAAAACACAAATTTCCGGCGATGTCCACTCGTTATCGGAGAAAAAACCTTTTTTTCTTCAAGGACAACTCGTTACCGAGAAAAAACACGAATTTGAACTCGTTAATATGAAGAAAACATGAATTCGAACTCGTTACCAAAGATAAAACACAAATTTCTACTCGTTATAAAGGGAAAACACAAATTTCCGGCGATGTCCACTCGTTATCGGAGAAAAAACCTTTTTTTCTTCAAGGACAACTCGTTACCGAGAGAAAAACACGAATTTGAACTCGTTAATATGAAGAAAACATGAATTCGAACTCGTTACCAAAGATAAAACACAAATTTCTACTCGTTATAAAGGGAAAACACAAATTTCCGGCGATGTCCACTCGTTATCGGAGAAAAAACCTTTTTTTCTTCAAGGACAACTCGTTACCGAGAGAAAAACACGAATTTGAACTCGTTAATATGAAGAAAACATGAATTCGAACTCGTTACCAAAGATAAAACACAAATTTCTACTCGTTATAAAGGGAAAACACAAATTTCCGGCGATGTCCACTCGTTATCGGAGAAAAAACCTTTTTTTCTTCAAGGACAACTCGTTACCGAGAGAAAAACACGAATTTGAACTCGTTAATATGAAGAAAACATGAATTCGAACTCGTTACCAAAGATAAAACACAAATTTCTACTCGTTATAAAGGGAAAACACAAATTTCCGGCGATGTCCACTCGTTATCGGAGAAAAAACCTTTTTTTCTTCAAGGACAACTCGTTACCGAGAGAAAAACACGAATTTGAACTCGTTAATATGAAGAAAACATGAATTCGAACTCGTTACCAAAGATAAAACACAAATTTCTACTCGTTATAAAGGGAAAACACAAATTTCCGGCGATGTCCACTCGTTATCGGAGAAAAAACCTTTTTTTCTTCAAGGACAACTCGTTACCGAGAGAAAAACACGAATTTGAACTCGTTAATATGAAGAAAACATGAATTCGAACTCGTTACCAAAGATAAAACACAAATTTCTACTCGTTATAAAGGGAAAACACAAATTTCCGGCGATGTCCACTCGTTATCGGAGAAAAAACCTTTTTTTCTTCAAGGACAACTCGTTACCGAGAGAAAAACACGAATTTGAACTCGTTAATATGAAGAAAACATGAATTCGAACTCGTTACCAAAGATAAAACACAAATTTCTACTCGTTATAAAGGGAAAACACAAATTTCCGGCGATGTCCACTCGTTATCGGAGAAAAAACCTTTTTTTCTTCAAGGACAACTCGTTACCGAGAGAAAAACACGAATTTGAACTCGTTAATATGAAGAAAACATGAATTCGAACTCGTTACCAAAGATAAAACACAAATTTCTACTCGTTATAAAGGGAAAACACAAATTTCCGGCGATGTCCACTCGTTATCGAGAGAAAAAACCTTTTTTTCTTCAAGGACAACTCGTTACCCGAGAAAAACACGAATTTGAAATCGTTAATATGAAGAAAACATGAATTCGAACTCGTTACCAAAGATAAAACACAAATTTCTACTCGTTATAAAGGGAAAACACAAATTTCCGGCGATGTCCACTCGTTATCGGAGAGAAAAAACCTTTTTTCTTCAAGGACAACTCGTTACCGAGAGAAAAACACGAATTTGAACTCGTTAATATGAATAAAACATGAATTCGAACTCGTTACCAAAGATAAAACACAAATTACTCGTTACCAAAGATAAAACACAAATTTCTACTCGTTATAAAGGGAAAACACAAATTTCCGGCGATGTCCACTCGTTATCAGAGAAAAAACCTTTTTTTCTTCAAGGACTACTCGTTACCCGAGAAAAACTGAACTCGTTAATATGAAGAAAACATTAATTCGAACTCGTTACCAAAGATAAAACACAAATTTCTACTCGTTATAAAGGGAAAACACAAATTTCTGGCGATGTCCACTCGTTATCAGAGAAAAAACCTTTTTTCTTCAAAGACAACTCGTTACCCGAGAAAAACACGAATTTGAACTCGTTAATATGAAGAAAACATGAATTCGAACTCGTTACCAAAGATAAAACACAAATTTCTACTCGTTATAAAGGGAAAACACAAATTTCCGGCGATGTCCACTCGTTATCAGAGAAAAAACCTTTTTGTCTTCGAGGACAACTCGTTACCCGAGAAAAACACGAATTTGAACTCGTTAATATGAAGAAAACATGAATTCGAACTCGTTACCAAAGATAAAACACAAATTCTACTCGTTATAAAGGGAAAACACAAATTTCCGGCGATGTCCACTCGTTATCAGAGAAAAAACCTTTTTTTCTTCAAGGACAACTCGTTACCCGAGAAAAACACGAATTTGAACTCGTTAATATGAAGAAAACATGAATTCGAACTCGTTACCAAAGATAAAACACAAATTTCTACTCGTTATAAAGGGAAAACACAAATTTCTGGCGATGTCCACTCGTTATCAGAGAAAAAACCTTTTTTTCTTCAAGGACAACTCGTTAACCGAGGAAAACACGAATTTGATCTCGTTAATATGAAGAAAACATGAATTCGAACTCGTTACCAAAGATAAAACACAAATTTCTACTCGTTATAAAGGGAAAACACAAATTTCCGGCGATGTCCATTCGTTATCAGAGAAAAAACCTTTTTTTCTTCAAGGACAACTCGTCACCCGAGAAAAACACGAATTTGAACTCGTTAATATGAAGAAAACATGAATTCGAACTCGTTACCAAAGATAAAACACAAATTTCTACTCGTTATAAAGGGAAAACACCAATTTCCGGCGATGTCCACTCGTTATCAGAGAAAAAACCTTTTTTTTCTTCAAGGACAACTCGTTACCAGAGAAAAACACGAATTTGAACTCGTTAATATGAAGAAAACATGACTTCGAACTCGTTACCAAAGATAAAACACAAATTTCTACTCGTTATAAAGGGAAAACACAAATTTCCGGCGATGTCCACTCGTTATCAGAGAAAAAAACCTTTTTTCTTCAAGGACAACTCGTTACCCGAGAAAAACACGAATTTGAACTCGTTAATATGAAGAAAACATGAATTCGAACTCG
The DNA here is from genome assembly GCA_036785695.1 of Gentiana straminea. NCBI lineage: Eukaryota > Viridiplantae > Streptophyta > Magnoliopsida > Gentianales > Gentianaceae > Gentiana > Gentiana straminea. The sequence continues at coordinate 40,494 of JAVUPR010000460.1, read as the reverse complement.
TTACCAAAGATAAGACACAAATTTCTACTCGTTATAAAGGGAAAACACAAATTTCCGGCGATGTCCACTCGTTATCAGAGAAAAAACCTTTTTTTCTTCAAGGACAACACGTTACCAGAGAAAAACACGAATTTGAACTCGTTAATATGAAGAAAACATGAATTCGAACTCGTTACCAAATATAAAACACAAATTTCTACTCGTTATAAAGGGAAAACACAAATTTCCGGCGATGTCCACTCGTTATCAGAGAAAAAACCTTTTTTTTCTTCAAGGACAACTCGTTACCGAGAGAAAAAACGAATTTGAACTCGTTAATAAGAAGAAAACATGAATTCGAACTCGTTACCAAAGATAAAACACAAATTTCTACTCGTTATAAAGGGAAAACACAAATTTCCGGCGATGTCCACTCGTTATCAGAGAAAAAACCTTTTTTTCTTCAAGGACAACTCGTTACCAGAGAAAAACACGAATTTGAACTCGTTAATAAGAAGAAAACCTTAATTCGAACTCGTTACCAAAGATAAAACACAAATTTCTACTCGTTATAAAGGGAAAACACAAATTTCTGGCGATGTCCACTCGTTATCAGAGAAAAAACCTTTTTTTCTTCAAGGACAACTCGTTACCAGAGAAAAACACGAATTTGAACTCGTTAATATGAAGAAAACATGACTTCGAACTCGTTACCAAAGATAAAACACAAATTTCTACTCGTTATAAAGGGAAAACACAAATTTCCGGCGATGTCCACTCGTTATCAGAGAAAAAACCTTTTTTCTTCAAGGAGAACTCGTTACCCGAGAAAAACACGAATTTGAACTCGTTAATATGAAGAAAACATGAATTCGAACTCGTTACCAAAGATAAAACACAAATTTCTACTCGTTATAAAGGGAAAACACAAATTTCCGGCGATGTCCACTCGTTATCAGAGAAAAAACCTTTTTTTCTTCAAGGACAACTCGTTACCAGAGAAAAACACGAATTTGAACTCGTTAATATGAAGAAAACATGAATTTGAACTCGTTCCCAAAGATAAAACACAAATTTCTACTCGTTATAAAGGGAAAACACAAATTTCCGGCGATGTCCACTCGTTATCAGAGAAAAAACCTTTTTTTCTTCAAGGACAACTCGTTACCCGAGAAAAACACGAATTTGAACTCGTTAATATGAAGAAAACATGAATTCGAACTCGTTACCAAAGATAAAACACAAATTTCTACTCGTTATAAAGGGAAAACACAAATTTCCGGCGATGCCCACTCGTTATCGAGAGAAAAAACCTTTTTTTCTTCAAGGACAACTCGTTACCCGAGAAAAACACGAATTTGAACTCGTTAATATGAAGAAAACATGAATTCGAACTCGTTACCAAAGATAAAACACAAATTTCTACTCGTTATAAAGGGAAAACACAAATTTCCGGCGATGCCCACTCGTTATCAGAGAAAAAACCTTTTTTTCTTCAAGGACAACTCGTTACCAGAGAAAAACACGAATTTGAACTCGTTAATATGAAGAAAACATGAATTCGAACTCGTTACCAAAGATAAAACACAAATTTCTACTCGTTATAAAGGGAAAACACAAATTTCCGGCGATGTCCACTCGTTATCGGAGAAAAAACCTTTTTTTCTTCAAGGACAACTCGTTACACGAGAAAAACACGAATTTGAACTCGTTAATATGAAGAAAACATGAATTCGAACTCGTTACCAAAGATAAAACACAAATTTCTACTCGTTATAAAGGGAAAACACAAATTTCCGGCGATGTCCACTCGTTATCAGAGAAAAAACCTTTTTTTCTTCAAGGACAACTCGTTACCAGAGAAAAACACGAATTTGAACTCGTTAATATGAAGAAAACATGAATTCGAACTCGTTACCAAATATTAAACACAAATTTCTACTCGTTATAAAGGGAAAACACAAATTTCCGGCGATGTCCACTCGTTATCAGAGAAAAAACCTTTTTTTCTTCAAGGACAACTCGTTACCAGAGAAAAACACGAATTTGAACTCGTTAATATGAAGAAAACATGAATTCGAACTCGTTACCAAATATTAAACACAAATTTCTACTCGTTATAAAGGGAAAACACAAATTTCGGGCGATGTCCACTCGTTATCAGAGAAAAAACCTTTTTTTCTTCAAGGACAACTCGTTACCTGAGAAAAACACGAATTTGAACTCGTTAATATGAAGAAAACATGAATTTGAACTCGTTCCCAAAGATAAAACACAAATTTCTACTCGTTATAAAGGGAAAACACAAATTTCCGGCGATGTCCACTCGTTATCAGAGAAAAAACCTTTTTTTCTTCAAGGACAACTCGTTACCCGTGAAAAACACGAATTTGAACTCGTTAATATGAAGAAAACATGAATTCGAACTCGTTACCAAAGATAAAACACAAATTTCTACTCGTTATAAAGGGAAAACACAAATTTCCGGCGATGTCCACTCGTTATTAGAGAAAAAACCTTTTTTTCTTCAAGGACAACTCTTTACCCGAGAAAAACACGAATTTGAACTCGTTAATATGAAGAAAACATGAATTCGAACTCGTTACCAAAGATAAAACACAAATTTCTACTCGTTATAAAGGGAAAACACAAATTTCCGGCGATGCCCACTCGTTATCAGAGAAAAAACCTTTTTTTCTTCAAGGACAACTCGTTACCAGAGAAAAACACGAATTTGAACTCGTTAATATGAATAAAACATGAATTCGAACTCGTTACCAAAGATAAAACACAAATTTCTACTCGTTATAAAGGGAAAACACAAATTTCCGGCGATGTCCACTCGTTATCAGAGAAAAAAACCTTTTTTTCTTCAAGGACAACTCGTTACCCGAGAAAAACACGAATTTGAACTCGTTAATATGAAGAAAACATGAATTCGAACTCGTTACCAAAGATAAAACACAAATTTCTACTCGTTATAAAGGGAAAACACAAATTTCCGGCAATGTCCACTCGTTATCAGAGAAAAAACCTTTTTTTCTTCAAGGACTACTCGTTACCCGAGAAAAACACGAATTTGAACTCGTTAATATGAAGAAAACATGAATTCGAACTCGTTACCAAAGATAAAACACAAATTTCTACTCGTTATAAAGTGAAAACACAAATTTCTGGCGATGTCCACTCGTTATCAGAGAAAAAACCTTTTTTTCTTCAAACACAACTCGTTACCCGAGAAAAACACGAATTTGAACTCGTTAATATGAAGAAAACATGAATTCGAACTCGTTACCAAAGATAAAACACAAATTTCTACTCGTTATAAAGGCAAAACACAAATTTCCGGCGATGTCCACTCGTTATCAGAGAAAAAACCTTTTTTTTTTCAAGGACAACTCGTTACCAGAGAAAAACACGAATTTGAACTCGTTAATATGAAGAAAACATGAATTCGAACTCGTTGCCAAATATAAAACACAAATTTCTACTCGTTATAAAGGGAAAACACAAATTTCCGGTGATGTCCACTCGTTATCAGAGAAAAAACCTTTTTTTCTTCAAGGACAACTCGTTACCAGAGAAAAACACGAATTTGAACTCGTTAATATGAAGAAAACATGAATTCGAACTCGTTACCAAAGATAAAACACAAATTTCTACTCGTTATAAAGGGAAAACACAAATTTCCGGCGATGTCCACTCGTTATCAGAGAAAAAACCTTTTTTCTTCAAGGACAACTCGTTACCCGAGAAAAACACGAATTTGAACTCGTTAATATGAAGAAAACATGAATTCGAACTCGTTACCAAATATAAAACACAAATTTCTACTCGTTATAAAGGGAAAACACAAATTTCCGGCGATGTCCACTCGTTATCAGAGAAAAAACCTTTTTTTTCTTCAAGGACAACTCGTTACCAGAGAAAAACACGAATTTGAACTCGTTAATATGAAGAAAACATGAATTTGAACTCGTTCCCAAAGATAAAACACAAATTTCTACTCGTTATAAAGGGAAAACACAAATTTCCGGCGATGTCCACTCGTTATCAGAGAAAAAACCTTTTTTTCTTCAAGGACAACTCGTTACCCGTGAAAAACACGAATTTGAACTCGTTAATATGAAGAAAACATGAATTCGAACTCGTTACCAAAGATAAAACACAAATTTCTACTCGTTATAAAGGGAAAACACAAATTTCCGGCGTTGTCCACTCGTTATTAGAGAAAAAACCTTTTTTTCTTCAAGGACAACTCGTTACCCGAGAAAAACTCGAATTTGAACTCGTTAATATGAAGAAAACATGAATTCGAACTCGTTACCAAAGATAAAACACAAATTTCTACTCGTTATAAAGGGAAAACACAAATTTCCGGCGATGCCCACTCGTTATCAGAGAAAAAACCTTTTTTTCTTCAAGGACAACTCGTTACCAGAGAAAAACACGAATTTGAACTCGTTAATATGAAGAAAACATGAATTCGAACTCGTTACCAAAGATAAAACACAAATTTCTACTCGTTATAAAGGGAAAACACAAATTTCCGGCGATGTCCACTCGTTATCAGAGAAAAAACCTTTTTTTCTTCAAGGACAACTCGTAACCCGAGAAAAACACGAATTTGAACTTGTTAATATGAAGAAAACATGAATTCGAACTCGTTACCAAAGATAAAACACAAATTTCTACTCGTTATAAAGGGAAAACACAAATTTCCGGCAATGTCCACTCGTTATCAGAGAAAAAACCTTTTTTTCTTCAAGGACTACTCGTTACCCGAGAAAAACACGAATTTGAACTCGTTAATATGAAGAAAACATGAATTCGAACTCGTTACCAAAGATAAAACACAAATTTCTACTCGTTATAAAGTGAAAACACAAATTTCCGGCGATGTCCACTCGTTATCAGAGAAAAAACCTTTTTTTCTTCAAAGACAACTCGTTACCCGAGAAAAACACGAATTTGAACTCGTTAATATGAAGAAAACATGAATTCGAACTCGTTACCAAAGATAAAACACAAATTTCTTCTCGTTATAAAGGGAAAACACAAATTTCCGGCGATGTCCACTCGTTATCGGAGAAAAAACCTTTTTTTCTTCGAGGACAACTCGTTACCCGAGAAAAACACGAATTTGAACTCGTTAATATGAAGAAAACATGAATTCGAACTCGTTACCAAAGATAAAACACAAATTTATACTCGTTATAAAGGGAAAACACAAATTTCCGGCGATGTCCACTCGTTATCAGAGAAAAAACCTTTTTTTGTTCAAGGACAACTCGTTACCCGAGAAAAAGACGAATTTGAACTCGTTAATATGAAGAAAACATGAATTCGAACTCATTACCAAAGATAAAACACAAATTTCCACTCGTTATAAAGTGAAAACACAAATTTCTGGCGATGTCCACTCGTTATCAGAGAAAAAAACCTTTTTTTTTTCAAAGACAACTCGTTACCCGAGAAAAACACGAATTTGAACTCGTTAATATGAAGAAAACATGAATTCGAACTCGTTACCAAAGATAAAACACAAATTTCTACTCGTTATAAAGGGAAAACACAAATTTCCGGCGATGTCCACTCGTTATCAGAGAAAAAACCTTTTTTTCTTCAAGGACAACTCGTTACCAGAGAAAAACACGAATTTGAACTCGTTAATATGAAGAAAACATGAATTCGAACTCGTTACCAAATATAAAACACAAATTTCTACTCGTTATAAAGGGAAAACACAAATTTCCGGCAATGTCCACTCGTTATCAGAGAAAAAACCTTTTTTTCTTCAAGGACTACTCGTTACCCGAGAAAAACACGAATTTGAACTCGTTAATATGAAGAAAACATGAATTCGAACTCGTTACCAAAGATAAAACACAAATTTCTACTCGTTATAAAGGGAAAACACAAATTTCCGGCGATGCCCACTCGTTATCAGAGAAAAAACCTTTTTTTCTTCAAGGACAACTCGTTACCAGAGAAAAACACGAATTTGAACTCGTTAATATGAAGAAAACATGAATTCGAACTCGTTACCAAAGATAAAACACAAATTTCTACTCGTTATAAAGGGAAAACACAAATTTCCGGCGATGTCCACTCGTTATCAGAGAAAAAACCTTTTTTCTTCAAGGACAACTCGTTACCCGAGAAAAACACGAATTTGAACTCGTTAATATGAAGAAAACATGAATTCGAACTCGTTACCAAAGATAAAACACAAATTTCTACTCGTTATAAAGGGAAAACACAAATTTCCGGCAATGTCCACTCGTTATCAGAGAAAAAACCTTTTTTTTCTTCAAGGACTACTCGTTACCAGAGAAAAACACGAATTTGAACTCGTTAATATGAAGAAAACATGAATTCGAACTCGTTACCAAAGATAAAACACAAATTTCTACTCGTTATAAAGTGAAAACACAAATTTCGGCGATGTCCACTCGTTATCAGAGAAAAAACCTTTTTTTTCTTCAAAGACAACTCGTTACCCGAGAAAAACACGAATTTGAACTCGTTAATATGAAGAAAACATGAATTCGAACTCGTTACCAAAGATAAAACACAAATTTCTACTCGTTATAAAGGGAAAACACAAATTTCCGGCGATGTCCACTCGTTATCATAGAAAAAACCTTTTTTTCTTCGAGGACAACTCGTTACCCGAGAAAAACACGAATTTGAACTCGTTAATATGAAGAAAACATGAATTCGAACTCGTTACCAAAGATAAAACACAAATTTCTACTCGTTATAAAGGGAAAACACAAATTTCCGGCGATGTCCACTCGTTATCAGAGAAAAAACCTTTTTTTGTTCAAGGACAACTCGTTACCCGAGAAAAACACGAATTTGAACTCGTTAATATGAAGAAAACATGAATTCGAACTCGTTACAAAAGATAAAACACAAATTTCTACTCGTTATAAAGGGAAAACACAAATTTCCGGCGATGTCCACTCGTTATCAGAGAAAAAACCTTTTTTTCTTCAAGGACAACTCGTTAACCGAGGAAAACACGATTTTGATCTCGTTAATATGAAGAAAACATGAATTCGAACTCGTTACCAAAGATAAAACACAAATTTCTACTCGTTATAAAGGGAAAACACAAATTTCCGGCGATGTCCACTCGTTATCAGAGAAAAAACCTTTTTTTCTTCAAGGACAACTCGTTACCCGAGAAAAACACGAATTTGAACTCGTTAATATGAAGAAAACATGAATTCGAACTCGTTACCAAAGATAAAACACAAATTTCTACTCTTTATAAAGGGAAAACACAAATTTACGGCGATGTCCACTCGTTATCGAGAGAAAAAACCTTTTTTTCTTCAAGGACAACTCGTTACCGAGAGAAAAACACGAATTTGAACTCGTTAATATGAAGAAAACATGAATTCGAACTCGTTACCAAAGATAAAACACAAATTTCTACTCGTTATAAAGGGAAAACACAAATTTCTTGCGATGTCCACTTGTTATCGGAGAAAAAACTTTTTTTTCTTCAAGGACAACTCGTTACACGAGAAAAACACGAATTTGAACTCGTTAATATGAAGAAAACATGAATTTGAACTCGTTCCCAAAGATAAAACACAAATTTCTACTCGTTATAAAGGGAAAACACAAATTTCCGGCGATGTCCACTCGTTATCAGAGAAAAAACTTTTTTTCTTCAAGGACAACTCGTTACCCGAGAAAAACAAGAATTTGAACTCGTTAATATGAAGAAAACATGAATTCGAACTCGTTACCAAAGATAAAACACAAATTTCTACTCGTTATAAAGGGAAAACACAAATTTCCGGCGATGTCCACTCGTTATTAGAGAAAAAACCTTTTTTTCTTCAAGGACAACTCGTTACCCGAGAAAAACACGAATTTGAACTTGTTAATATGAAGAAAACATGAATTCGAACTCGTTACCAAAGATAAAACACAAATTTCTACTCGTTATAAAGGGAAAACACAAATTTCCGGCGATGCCCACACGTTATCAGAGAAAAAACCTTTTTTTCTTCAAGGACAACTCGTTACCAGAGAAAAACACGAATTTGAACTCGTTAATATGAAGAAAACATGAATTCGAACTCGTTACCAAAGATAAAACACAAATTTCTACTCGTTATAAAGGGAAAACACAAATTTCCGGCGATGTCCACTCGTTATCGAGAGAAAAAACCTTTTTTTCTTCAAGGACAACTCGTTACCTGAGAAAAACACGAATTTGAACTCGTTAATATGAAGAAAACATGTATTCGAACTCGTTACCAAAGATAAAACACAAATTTCTACTCGTTATAAAGGGAAAACACAAATTTCCGGCGATGTCCACTCGTTATCAGAGAAAAAACCTTTTTTTCTTCAAGGACTACTCGTTACCCGAGAAAAACACGAATTTGAACTCGTTATTATGAAGAAAACATGAATTCGAACTCGTTACCAAAGATAAAACACAAATTTCTACTCGTTATAAAGTGAAAACACAAATTTCTGGCGATGTCCACTCGTTATCAGAGAAAAAACCTTTTTTTCTTCAAAGACAACTCGTTACCCGACAAAAACACGAATTTGAACTCGTTAATATGAAGAAAACATGAATTCGAACTCGTTACCAAAGATAAAACACAAATTTCTACTCGTTATAAAGGGAAAACACAAATTTCCGGCGATGTCCACTCGTTATCAGAGAAAAAACCTTTTTTTCTTCGAGGACAACTCGTTACCCGAGAAAAACATGAATTTGAACTCGTTAATATGAAGAAAACATGAATTCGAACTCGTTACCAAAGATAAAACACAAATTTCTACTCGTTATAAAGGGAAAACACAAATTTCCGGCGATGTCCACTCGTTATCAGAGAAAAAACCTTTTTTTCTTCAAGGACAACTCGTTACCCGAGAAAAACACGAATTTGAACTCGTTAATATGAAGAAAACAAGAATTCGAACTCGTTACCAAAGATAAAACACAAATTTCTACTCGTTATAAAGGGAAAACACAAATTTCCGGCGATGTCCACTCGTTATCAGAGAAAAAACCTTTTTTTCTTCAAGGACAACTCGTTAACCGAGGAAAACATGAATTTGATCTCGTTAATATGAAGAAAACATGAATTCGAACTCGTTACCAAAGATAAAACACAAATTTCTACTCGTTATAAAGGGAAAACACAAATTTCCGGCGATGTCCACTCCTTATCAGTGAAAAAACCTTTTTTTCTTCAAGGAAAACTCGTTACCCGAGAAAAACATGAATTTGAACTCGTTAATATGAAGAAAACATGAATTCGAACTCGTTACCAAATATAAAACACAAATTCTACTCGTTATAAAGGGAAAACACAAATTTCCGGCGATGTCCACTCGTTATCGAGAGAAAAAACCTTTTTTTCTTCAAGGACAACTCGTTACCGAGAGAAAAACACGAATTTGAACTCGTTAATATGAAGAAAACATGAATTCGAACTCGTTACCAAATATAAAACACAAATTTCTACTCGTTCTAAAGGGAAAACACAAATTTCCGGCGATGTCCACTCGTTATCAGAGAAAAAACCTTTTTTTCTTCAAGGACAACTCATTACCAGAGAAAAACACGAATTTGAACTCGTTAATATGAAGAAAACATGAATTCAAACTCGTTACCAAAGATAAAACACAAATTTCTACTCGTTATAAAGGGAAAACACAAATTTCCGGCGATGTCCACTCATTATCAGAGAAAAAACCTTTTTTTCTTCAAGGAACACTCGTTACCCGAGAAAAACACGAATTTGAACTCGTTAATATGAAGAAAACTTGAATTCGAACTCGTTACCAAAGATAAAACACAAATTTCTACTCGTTATAAAGGGAAAACACAAATTTCCGGCGATGTCCACTCGTTATCGAGAGAAAAACCTTTTTTTTCTTCAAGGACAACTCGTTACCCGAGAAAAACACGAATTAGAACTCGTTAATATGAAGAAAACATGAATTCGAACTCGTTACCAAAGATAAAACACAAATTTCTACTCGTTATAAAGGGAAAACACAAATTTCGGCGATGTCCACTCGTTATCGGAGAAAAAAACCTTTTTTTCTTCAAGGACAACTCGTTAACCGAGGAAAACACGATTTTGATCTCGTTAATATGAAGAAAACATGAATTCGAACTCGTTACCAAAGATAAAACACAAATTTCTACTCGTTATAAAGGGAAAACACAAATTTCCGGCGATGTCCACTCGTTATCAGAGAAAAAACCTTTTTTTTCTTCAAGGACAACTCGTTACCCGAGAAAAACACGAATTTGAACTCGTTAATATGAAGAAAACATGAATTCGAACTCGTTACCAAAGATAAAACACAAATTTCTACTCTTTATAAAGGGAAAACACAAATTTACGGCGATGTCCACTCGTTATCAGAGAAAAAACCTTTTTTTATTCAAGGACAACTCGTTACCGAGAGAAAAACACGAATTTGAACTCGTTAATATGAAGAAAACATGAATTCGAACTCGTTACCAAAGATAAAACACAAATTTCTACTCGTTATAAAGGGAAAACACAAATTTCTTGCGATGTCCACTTGTTATCGAGAGAAAAAACCTTTTTTTCTTCAAGGACAACTCGTTACCGAGAAAAACACGAATTTGAACTCGTTAATATGAAGAAAACATGAATTTGAACTCGTTCCCAAAGATAAAACACAAATTTCTACTCGTTATAAAGGGAAAACACAAATTTCCGGCGATGTCCACTCGTTATCAGAGAAAAAACCTTTTTTTCTTCAAGGACAACTCGTTACCCGAGAAAAACAAGAATTTGAACTCGTTAATATGAAGAAAACATGAATTCGAACTCGTTACCAAAGATAAAACACAAATTTCTACTCGTTATAAAGGGAAAACACAAATTTTCGGCGATGTCCACTCGTTATTAGAGAAAAAACCTTTTTTTCTTCAAGGACAACTCGTTACCCGAGAAAAACACGAATTTGAACTTGTTAATATGAAGAAAACATGAATTCGAACTCGTTACCAAAGATAAAACACAAATTTCTACTCGTTATAAAGGGAAAACACAAATTTCCGGCGATGTCCACTCGTTATCATAGAAAAAACCTTTTTTTCTTCGAGGACAACTCGTTACCCGAGAAAAACACGAATTTGAACTCGTTAATATGAAGAAAACATGAATTCGAACTCGTTACCAAAGATAAAACACAAATTTCTACTCGTTATAAAGGGAAAACACAAATTTCCGGCGATGTCCACTCGTTATCAGAGAAAAAACCTTTTTTTGTTCAAGGACAACTCGTTACCCGAGAAAAACACGAATTTGAACTCGTTAATATGAAGAAAACATGAATTCGAACTCGTTACCAAAGATAAAACACAAATTTCTACTCGTTATAAAGGGAAAACACAAATTTACGGCGATGTCCACTCGTTATCAGAGAAAAAACCTTTTTTTCTTCAAGGACAACTCGTTAACCGAGGAAAACACGATTTTGATCTCGTTAATATGAAGAAAACATGAATTCGAACTCGTTACCAAAGATAAAACACAAATTTCTACTCGTTATAAAGGGAAAACACAAATTTCCGGCGATGTCCACTCGTTATCGAGAAAAAACCTTTTTTTCTTCAAGGACAACTCGTTACCCGAGAAAAACACGAATTTGAACTCGTTAATATGAAGAAAACATGAATTCGAACTCGTTACCAAAGATAAAACACAAATTTCTACTCTTTATAAAGGGAAAACACAAATTTACGGCGATGTCCACTCGTTATCAGAGAAAAAACCTTTTTTTCTTCAAGGACAACTCGTTACCAGAGAAAAACACGAATTTGAACTCGTTAATATGAAGAAAACATGAATTCGAACTCGTTACCAAAGATAAAACACAAATTTCTACTCGTTATAAAGGGAAAACACAAATTTCTTGCGATGTCCACTTGTTATCAAAGAAAAAACCTTTTTTTCTTCAAGGACAACTCGTTACCCGAGAAAAACACGAATTTGAACTCGTTAATATGAAGAAAACATGAATTTGAACTCGTTCCCAAAGATAAAACACAAATTTCTACTCGTTATAAAGGGAAAACACAAATTTCCGGCGATGTCCACTCGTTATCAGAGAAAAAACCTTTTTTTCTTCAAGGACAACTCGTTACCCGAGAAAAACAAGAATTTGAACTCGTTAATATGAAGAAAACATGAATTCGAACTCGTTACCAAAGATAAAACACAAATTTCTACTCGTTATAAAGGGAAAACACAAATTTCCGGCGATGTCCACTCGTTATTAGAGAAAAAACCTTTTTTTCTTCAAGGACAACTCGTTACCCGAGAAAAACACGAATTTGAACTTGTTAATATGAAGAAAACATGAATTCGAACTCGTTCCCAAAGATAAAACACAAATTTCTACTCGTTATAAAGGGAAAACACAAATTTCCGGCGATGCCCACACGTTATCAGAGAAAAAACCTTTTTTTCTTCAAGGACAACTCGTTACCGAGAGAAAAACACGAATTTGAACTCGTTAATATGAAGAAAACATGAATTCGAACTCGTTACCAAAGATAAAACACAAATTTCTACTCGTTATAAAGGGAAAACACAAATTTCCGGCGATGTCCACTCGTTATCAGAGAAAAAACCTTTTTTTCTTCAAGGACAACTCGTTACCCGAGAAAAACACGAATTTGAACTCGTTAATATGAAGAAAACATGAATTCGAACTCGTTACCAAAGATAAAACACAAATTTCTACTCGTTATAAAGGGAAAACACAAATTTCCGGCGATGTCCACTCGTTATCAGAGAAAAAACCTTTTTTTCTTCGAGGACAACTCGTTACCCGAGAAAAACACGAATTTGAACTCGTTAATATGAAGAAAACATGAATTCGAACTCGTTACCAAAGATAAAACACAAATTTCTACTCGTTATAAAGTGAAAACACAAATTTCCGGCGATGTCCACTCGTTATCAGAGAAAAAACCTTTTTTTCTTCAAGGACAACTCGTTACCCGAGAAAAACACGAATTTGAACTCGTTAATATGAAGAAAACAAGAATTCGAACTCGTTACCAAAGATAAAACACAAATTTCTACTCGTTATAAAGGGAAAACACAAATTTCCGGCGATGTCCACTCGTTATCAGAGAAAAAACCTTTTTTTCTTCAAGGACAACTCGTTAACCGAGGAAAACATGAATTTGATCTCGTTAATATGAAGAAAACATGAATTCGAACTCGTTACCAAAGATAAAACACAAATTTCTACTCGTTATAAAGGGAAAACACAAATTTCCGGCGATGTCCACTCCTTATCAGAGAAAAAACCTTTTTTTCTTCAAGGACAACTCGTTACCCGAGAAAAACATGAATTTGAACTCGTTAATATGAAGAAAACATGAATTCGAACTCGTTACCAAATATAAAACACAAATTCCTACTCGTTATAAAGGGAAAACACAAATTTCCGGCGATGTCCACTCGTTATCAGAGAAAAAACCTTTTTTTCTTCAAGGACAACTCGTTACCAGAGAAAAACACGAATTTGAACTCGTTAATATGAAGAAAACATGAATTCGAACTCGTTACCAAATATAAAACACAAATTTCTACTCGTTATAAAGGGAAAACACAAATTTCCGGCGATGTCCACTCGTTATCAGAGAAAAAACCTTTTTTTCTTCAAGGACAACTCATTACCAGAGAAAAACACGAATTTGAACTCGTTAATATGAAGAAAACATGAATTCAAACTCGTTACCAAAGATAAAACACAAATTTCTACTCGTTATAAAGGGAAAACACAAATTTCCGGCGATGTCCACTCATTACCAGAGAAAAAACCTTTTTTTCTTCAAGAAACACTCGTTACCCGAGAAAAACACGAATTTGAACTCGTTAATATGAAGAAAACATGAATTCGAACTCGTTACCAAAGATAAAACACAAATCTCTACTCGTTATAAAGGGAAAACACAAATTTCCGGCGATGTCCACTCGTTATCAGAGAAAAACCTTTTTTTTCTTCAAGGACAACTCGTTACCCGAGAAAAACACGAATTAGAACTCGTTAATATGAAGAAAACATGAATTCGAACTCGTTACCAAAGATAAAACACAAATTTCTTCTCGTTATAAAGGGAAAACACAAATTTCCGGCGATGTCCACTCGTTATCAGAGAAAAAACCTTTTTTTCTTCAAGGACAACTCGTTACCCGAGAAAAACACGAATTTGAACTCGTTAATATGAAGAAAACATGAATTCGAACTCGTTACCAAAGATAACACACAAATTTCTACTCGTTATAAAGGGAAAACACAAATTTCCGGCGATGTCCACTCGTTATCAGAGAAAAAACCTTTTTTTCTTCAAGGACAACTCGTTACCAGAGAAAAACACGAATTTGAACTCGTTAATATGAAGAAAACATGAATTCGAACTCGTTACCAAATATAAAACACAAATTTCTACTCGTTATAAAGGGAAAACAAAAATTTCCGGCGATATCCACTCGTTATTAGAGAAAAAACCTTTTTTTCTTCAAGGACAACTCGTTACCCGAGAAAAACACGAATTTGAACTCGTTAATATGAAGAAAACATGAATTCGAACTCGTTACCAAAGATAACACACAATTTCTACTCGTTATAAAGGGAAAACACAAATTTCCGGCGATGTCCACTCGTTATCAGAGAAAAAACCTTTTTTTCTTCAAGGACAACTCGTTACCAGAGAAAAACACGAATTTGAACTCGTTAATATGAAGAAAACATGAATTCGAACTCGTTACCAAATATAAAACACAAATTTCTACTCGTTATAAAGGGAAAACACAAATTTCCGGCGATATCCACTCATTATCAGAGAAAAAACCTTTTTTTCTTCAAGGACAACTCGTTACCCGAGAAAAACACGAATTTGAACTCGTTAATATGAAGAAAACATGAATTCGAACTCGTTACCAAAGATAAAACACAAATTTCTACTCGTTATAAAGGGAAAACACAAATTTCCGGCGATGTCCACTCGTTATCAGAGAAAAAAACCTTTTTTTCTTCAAGGACAACTCGTTACCCAAGAAAAACACGAATTTGAACTCGTTAATATGAAGAAAACATGAATTCGAACTCGTTACCAAAGATAAAACACAAATTTCTACTCGTTATAAAGGGAAAACACAAATTTCCGGCGATGTCCACTCGTTATCGAGAGAAAAAACCTTTTTTTCTTCAAGGACAACTCGTTACCGAGAGAAAAACACGAATTTGAACTCGTTAATATGAAGAAAACATGAATTCGAACTCGTTACCAAAGATAAAACACAAATTTCTACTCGTTATAAAGGGAAAACACAAATTTCCGGCGATGTCCACTCATTATCAGAGAAAAAACCTTTTTTTCTTCAAGAAACACACGTTACCCGAGAAAAACACGAATTTGAACTCGTTAATATGAAGAAAACTTGAATTCGAACTCGTTACCAAAGATAAAACATAAATTTCTACTCGTTATAAAGGGAAAACACAAATTTCCGGCGATGTCCACTCGTTATCAGAGAAAAAACCTTTTTTTCTTCAAGGACAACTCGTTACCCAAGAAAAACACGAATTTGAACTCGTTAATATGAAGAAAACATGAATTCGAACTCGTTACCAAAGATAAAACACAAATTTCTACTCGTTATAAAGGGAAAACACAAATTTCCGGCGATGTCCACTCGTTATCAGAGAAAAAACCTTTTTTTCTTCAAGGACAACTCGTAACCAGAGAAAAACACGAATTTGAACTCGTTAATATGAAGAAAACATGAATTCGAACTCGTTACCAAATATAAAACACAAATTTCTACTCGTTATAAAGGGAAAACACAAATTTCCGGCGATATCCACTCATTATCAGAGAAAAAACCTTTTTTTCTTCAAGGACAACTCGTTACCCGAGAAAAACACGAATTTGAACTCGTTAATATGAAGAAAACATGAATTCGAACTCGTTACCAAATATAAAACACAAATTTCTACTCGTTATAAAGTGAAAACACAAATTTCCGGCGATGTCCACTCGTTATCAGAGAAAAAACCTTTTTTTCTTCAAGGACAACTCGTTACCAGAGAAAAACACGAATTTGAACTCGTTAATATGAAGAAAACATGAATTCGAACTCGTTACCAAAGATAAAACACAAATTTCTACTCGTTATAAAGGGAAAACACAAATTTCCGGCGATGTCCACTCATTATCAGAGAAAAAAACTTTTTTTCTTCAAGAAACACTCGTTACCCGAGAAAAACACGAATTTGAACTCGTTAATATGAAGAAAACTTGAATTCGAACTCGTTACCAAAGATAAAACACAAATTTCTACTCGTTATAAAGGGAAAACACAAATTTCCGGCGATGTCCACTCGTTATCAGAGAAAAAACATTTTTTTCTTCAAGGACAACTCGTTACCCGAGAAAAACACGAATTTGAACTCGTTAATATGAAGAAAACAAGAATTCGAACTCGTTACCAAAGATAAAACACAAATTTCTACTCGTTATAAAGGGAAAACACAAATTTCCGGCGATGTCCACTCGTTATCAGAGAGAAAAACCTTTTTTTCTTCAAGGACAACTCGTTAACCGAGGAAAACATGAATTTGATCTCGTTAATATGAAGAAAACATGAATTCGAACTCGTTACCAAAGATAAAACACAAATTTCTACTCGTTATAAAGGGAAAACACAAATTTCCGGCGATGTCCACTCGTTATCAGAGAAAAAACCTTTTTTTCTTCAAGGACAACTCGTTACCCGAGAAAAACATGAATTTGAACTCGTTAATATGAAGAAAACATGAATTCGAACTCGTTACCAAAGATAAAACACAAATTCCTACTCGTTATAAAGGGAAAACACAAATTTCCGGCGATGTCCACTCGTTATCAGAGAAAAAACCTTTTTTTCTTCAAGGACAACTCGTTACCGAGAAAAACACGAATTTGAACTCGTTAATATGAAGAAAACATGAATTCGAACTCGTTACCAAATATAAAACACAAATTTCTACTCGTTATAAAGGGAAAACACAAATTTCCGGCGATGTCCACTCGTTATCGGAGAAAAAACCTTTTTTTCTTCAAGGGCAACTCATTACCAGAGAAAAACACGAATTTGAACTCGTTAATATGAAGAAAACATGAATTCAAACTCGTTACCAAAGATAAAACACAAATTTCTACTCGTTATAAAGGGAAAACACAAATTTCCGGCGATGTCCACTCATTACCAGAGAAAAAACCTTTTTTTCTTCAAGAAACACTCGTTACCCGAGAAAAACACGAATTTGAACTCGTTAATATGAAGAAAACTTGAATTCGAACTCGTTACCAAAGATAAAACACAAATCTCTACTCGTTATAAAGGGAAAACACAAATTTCCGGCGATGTCCACTCGTTATCAGAGAAAAACCTTTTTTTCTTCAAGGACAACTCGTTACCCGAGAAAAACACGAATTAGAACTCGTTAATATGAAGAAAACATGAATTCGAACTCGTTACCAAAGATAAAACACAAATTTCTACTCGTTATAAAGGGAAAACACAAATTTCCGGCGATATCCACTCGTTATCAGAGAAAAAACCTTTTTTTTCTTCAAGGACAACTCGTTACCCGAGAAAAACACGAATTTGAACTCGTTAATATGAAGAAAACATGAATTCGAACTCGTTACCAAAGATAACACACAAATTTCTACTCGTTATAAAGGGAAAACACAAATTTCCGGCGATGTCCACTCGTTATCGAGAAAAAACCTTTTTTTCTTCAAGGACAACTCGTTACCAGAGAAAAACACGAATTTGAACTCGTTAATATGAAGAAAACATGAATTCGAACTCGTTACCAAATATAAAACACAAATTTCTACTCGTTATAAAGGGAAAACAAAAATTTCCGGCGATATCCACTCATTATCAGAGAAAAAACCTTTTTTTCTTCAAGGACAACTCGTTACCCGAGAAAAACACGAATTTGAACTCGTTAATATGAAGAAAACATGAATTCGAACTCGTTACCAAAGATAACACACAATTTCTACTCGTTATAAAGGGAAAACACAAATTTCCGGCGATGTCCACTCGTTATCAGAGAAAAAACCTTTTTTTCTTCAAGGACAACTCGTTACCGAGAGAAAAACACGAATTTGAACTCGTTAATATGAAGAAAACATGAATTCGAACTCGTTACCAAATATAAAACACAAATTTCTACTCGTTATAAAGGGAAAACACAAATTTCCGGCGATATCCACTCATTATCAGAGAAAAAACCTTTTTTTCTTCAAGGACAACTCGTTACCCGAGAAAAACACGAATTTGAACTCGTTAATATGAAGAAAACATGAATTCGAACTCGTTACCAAAGATAAAACACAAATTTCTACTCGTTATAAAGGGAAAACACAAATTTCCGGCGATGTCCACTCGTTATCAGAGAAAAAACCTTTTTTTCTTCAAGGACAACTCGTTACCCAAGAAAAACACGAATTTGAACTCGTTAATATGAAGAAAACATGAATTCGAACTCGTTACCAAAGATAAAACACAAATTTCTACTCGTTATAAAGGGAAAACACAAATTTCCGGCGATGTCCACTCGTTATCAGAGAAAAAACCTTTTTTTCTTCAAGGACAACTCGTTACCAGAGAAAAACACGAATTTGAACTCGTTAATATGAAGAAAACATGAATTCGAACTCGTTACCAAAGATAAAACACAAATTTCTACTCGTTATAAAGGGAAAACACAAATTTCCGGCGATGTCCACTCATTATCAGAGAAAAAACCTTTTTTTCTTCAAGAAACACACGTTACCCGAGAAAAACACGAATTTGAACTCGTTAATATGAAGAAAACTTGAATTCGAACTCGTTACCAAAGATAAAACATAAATTTCTACTCGTTATAAAGGGAAAACACAAATTTCCGGCGATGTCCACTCGTTATCGAGAAAAAAACCTTTTTTTCTTCAAGGACAACTCGTTACCCAAGAAAAACACGAATTTGAACTCGTTAATATGAAGAAAACATGAATTCGAACTCGTTACCAAAGATAAAACACAAATTTCTACTCGTTATAAAGGGAAAACACAAATTTCCGGCGATGTCCACTCGTTATCAGAGAAAAAACCTTTTTTTCTTCAAGGACAACTCGTAACCAGAGAAAAACACGAATTTGAACTCGTTAATATGAAGAAAACATGAATTCGAACTCGTTACCAAATATAAAACACAAATTTCTACTCGTTATAAAGGGAAAACACAAATTTCCGGCGATATCCACTCATTATCAGAGAAAAAACCTTTTTTTCTTCAAGGACAACTCGTTACCCGAGAAAAACACGAATTTGAACTCGTTAATATGAAGAAAACATGAATTCGAACTCGTTACCAAATATAAAACACAAATTTCTACTCGTTATAAAGGGAAAACACAAATTTCCGGCGATGTCCACTCGTTATCAGAGAAAAAACCTTTTTTTCTTCAAGGACAACTCGTTACCAGAGAAAAACACGAATTTGAACTCGTTAATATGAAGAAAACATGAATTCGAACTCGTTACCAAAGATAAAACACAAATTTCTACTCGTTATAAAGGGAAAACACAAATTTCCGGCGATGTCCACTCATTATCAGAGAAAAAACCTTTTTTTCTTCAAGAAACACTCGTTACCCGAGAAAAACACGAATTTGAACTCGTTAATATGAAGAAAACATGAATTCGAACTCGTTACCAAAGATAAAACACAAATTTCTACTCGTTATAAAGGGAAAACACAAATTTCCGGCGATGTCCACTCGTTATCGAGAGAAAAACCTTTTTTTCTTCAAGGACAACTCGTTACCCGAGAAAAACACGAATTAGAACTCGTTAATATGAAGAAAACATGAATTCGAACTCGTTACCAAAGATAAAACACAAATTTCTTCTCGTTATAAAGGGAAAACACAAATTTCCGGCGATGTCCACTCGTTATCAGAGAAAAAACCTTTTTTTCTTCAAGGACAACTCGTTACCGAGAAAAACACGAATTTGAACTCGTTAATATGAAGAAAACATGAATTCGAACTCGTTACCAAAGATAACACACAAATTTCTACTCGTTATAAAGGGAAAACACAAATTTCCGGCGATGTCCACTCGTTATCAGAGAAAAAACCTTTTTTTCTTCAAGGGCAACTCGTTACCAGAGAAAAACACGAATTTGAACTCGTTAATATGAAGAAAACATGAATTCGAACTCGTTACCAAATATAAAACACAAATTTCTACTCGTTATAAAGGGAAAACACAAATTTCCGGCGATATCCACTCATTATCAGAGAAAAAACCTTTTTTTTCTTCAAGGACAACTCGTTACCCGAGAAAAACACGAATTTGAACTCGTTAATATGAAGAAAACATGAATTCGAACTCGTTACCAAAGATAACACACAAATTTCTACTCGTTATAAAGGGAAAACACAAATTTCCGGCGATGTCCACTCGTTATCAGAGAAAAAACCTTTTTTTCTTCAAGGACAACTCGTTACCAGAGAAAAACACGAATTTGAACTCGTTAATATGAAGAAAACATGAATTCGAACTCGTTACCAAATATAAAACACAAATTTCTACTCGTTATAAAGGGAAAACACAAATTTCCGGCGATATCCACTCATTATCAGAGAAAAAACCTTTTTTTCTTCAAGGACAACTCGTTACCCGAGAAAAACACGAATTTGAACTCGTTAATATGAAGAAAACATGAATTCGAACTCGTTACCAAAGATAACACAGAAATTTCTACTCGTTATAAAGGGAAAACACAAATTTCCGGCGATGTCCACTTGTTATCAGAGAAAAAACCTTTTTTCTTCAAGGACAACTCGTTACCGAGAGAAAAACACGAATTTGAACTCGTTAATATGAAGAAAACATGAATTCGAACTCGTTACCAAATATAAAACACAAATTTCTACTCGTTATAAAGGGAAAACACAAATTTCCGGCGATATCCACTCATTATCAAGAGAAAAAACCTTTTTTTCTTCAAGGACAACTCGTTACCCGAGAAAAACACGAATTTGAACTCGTTAATATGAAGAAAACATGAATTCGAACTCGTTACCAAAGATAAAACACAAATTTCTACTCGTTATAAAGGGAAAACACAAATTTCCGGCGATGTCCACTCATTATCAGAGAAAAAACCTTTTTTTCTTCAAGAAACACTCGTTACCCGAGAAAAACACGAATTTGAACTCGTTAATATGAAGAAAACTTGAATTCGAACTCGTTACCAAAGATAAAACACAAATTTCTACTCGTTATAAAGGGAAAACACAAATTTCCGGCGATGTCCACTCGTTATCAGAGAAAAAACCTTTTTTTTCTTCAAGGACAACTCGTTACCCGAGAAAAACACGAATTAGAACTCGTTAATATGAAGAAAACATGAATTCGAACTCGTTACCAAAGATAAAACACAAATTTCTTCTCGTTATAAAGGGAAAACACAAATTTCCGGCGATGTCCACTCGTTATCAGAGAAAAAACCTTTTTTTCTTCAAGGACAACTCGTTACCCGAGAAAAACACGAATTTGAACTCGTTAATATGAAGAAAACATGAATTCGAACTCGTTACCAAAGATAACACACAAATTTCTACTCGTTATAAAGGGAAAACACAAATTTCCGGCGATGTCCACTCGTTATCAGAGAAAAAACCTTTTTTTCTTCAAGGACAACTCGTTACCAGGGAAAAACACGAATTTGAACTCGTTAATATGAAGAAAACATGAATTCGAACTCGTTACCAAATATAAAACACAAATTTCTACTCGTTATAAAGGGAAAACACAAATTTCCGGCGATATCCACTCATTATCAGAGAAAAAACCTTTTTTTCTTCAGGGACAACTCGTTACCCGAGAAAAACACGAATTTGATCTCGTTAATATGAAGAAAACATGAATTCGAACTCGTTACCAAAGATAAAACACAAATTTCTACTCGTTATAAAGGGAAAACACAAATTTCCGGCGATGTCCACTCGTTATCAGAGAAAAAACCTTTTTTCTTCAAGGACAACTCGTTACCCAAGAAAAACACGAATTTGAACTCATTAATATGAAGAAAACATGAATTCGAACTCGTTACCAAAGATAAAACACAAATTTCTACTCGTTATAAAGGGAAAACACAAATTTCCGGCGATGTCCACTCGTTATCAGAGAAAAAACGTTTTTTTCTTCAAGGACAACTCGTTACCAGAGAAAAACACGAATTTGAACTCGTTAATATGAAGAAAACATGAATTCGAACTCGTTACCAAAGATAAAACACAAATTTCTACTCGTTATAAAGGGAAAACACAAATTTCCGGCGATGTCCACTCATTATCAGAGAAAAAACCTTTTTTTCTTCAAGAAACACTCGTTACCCGAGAAAAACACGAATTTGAACTCGTTAATATGAAGAAAACATGAATTCGAACTCGTTACCAAATATAAAACACAAATTTCTACTCGTTATAAAGGGAAAACACAAATTTCCGGCGATATCCACTCATTATCAGAGAAAAAACCTTTTTTTCTTCAAGGACAACTCGTTACCCGAGAAAAACACGAATTTGAACTCGTTAATATGAAGAAAACATGAATTCGAACTCGTTACCAAAGATAAAACACAAATTTCTACTCGTTATAAAGGGAAAACACAAATTTCCGGCGATGTCCACTCATTATCAGAGAAAAAACCTTTTTTTCTTCAAGAAACACTCGTTACCCGAGAAAAACACGAATTCGAACTCGTTAATATGAAGAAAACTTGAATTCGAACTCGTTACCAAAGATAAAACACAAATTTCTACTCGTTATAAAGGGAAACACAAATTTCCGGCGATGTCCACTCGTTATCAGAGAAAAAACCTTTTTTTTCTTCAAGGACAACTCGTTACCCGAGAAAAACACGAATTAGAACTCGTTAATATGAAGAAAACATGAATTCGAACTCGTTACCAAAGATAAAACACAAATTTCTTCTCGTTATAAAGGGAAAACACAAATTTCCGGCGATGTCCACTCGTTATCAGAGAAAAAACCTTTTTTCTTCAAGGACAGCTCGTTACCCGAGAAAAACACGAATTTGAACTCGTTAATATGAAGAAAACATGAATTCGAACTCGTTACCAAAGATAACACACAAATTTCTACTCGTTATAAAGGGAAAACACAAATTTCCGGCGATGTCCACTCGTTATCTGCGAAAAAACCTTTTTTCGTCAAGGACAACTCGTTACCAGAGAAAAAAATGAATTTGAACTCGTTAATATGAAGAAAACATGAATTCGAACTCGTTACCAAATATAAAACACAAATTTCTACTCGTTATAAAGGGAAAACACAAATTTCCGGCGATATCCACTCATTATCAGAGAAAAAACCTTTTTTTCTTCAGGGACAACTCGTTACCCGAGAAAAACACGAATTTGAACTCGTTAATATGAAGAAAACATGAATTCGAACTCGTTACCAAAGATAAAACACAAATTTCTACTCGTTATAAAGGGAAAACACAAATTTCCGGCGATGTCCACTCGTTATCAGAGAAAAAACCTTTTTTTTCTTCAAGGACAACTCGTTACCCTAGAAAAACACGAATTTGAACTCGTTAATATGAAGAAAACATGAATTCGAACTCGTTACCAAAGATAAAACACAAATTTATACTCGTTATAAAGGGAAAACACAAATTTCCGGCGATGTCCACTCGTTATCAGAGAAAAAACCTTTTTTTCTTCAAGGACAACTCGTTACCAGAGAAAAACACGAATTTGAACTCGTTAATATGAAGAAAACATGAATTCGAACTCGTTACCAAAGATAAAACACAAATTTCTACTCGTTATAAAGGGAAAACACAAATTTCCGGCGATGTCCACTCATTATCAGAGAAAAAACCTTTTTTTCTTCAAGAAACACTCGTTACCCGAGAAAAACACGAATTTGAACTCGTTAATATGAAGAAAACTTGAATTCGAACTCGTTACCAAAGATAAAACACAAATTTCTACTCGTTATAAAGGGAAAACACAAATTTCCGGCGATGTCCACTCGTTATCAGAGAAAAAACCTTTTTTTTCTTCAAGGACAACTCGTTACCCGAGAAAAACACGAATTAGAACTCGTTAATATGAAGAAAACATGAATTCGAACTCGTTACCAAAGATAAAACACAAATTTCTTCTCGTTATAAAGGGAAAACACAAATTTCCGGCGATCTAACTCGTTATCAGAGAAAAACCTTTTTTTCTTCAAGGACAACTCGTTACCCGAGAAAAACACGAATTTGAACTCGTTAATATGAAGAAAACAGGAATTCGAACTCGTTACAAAAGATAAAACACAAATTTCTACTCGTTATAAAGGGAAAACACAAATTTCCGGCGATGTCCACTCGTTATCAGAGAAAAAACCTTTTTTTCTTCAAGGACAACTCGTTACCGAGAGAAAAACACGAATTTGAACTCGTTAATATGAAGAAAACATGAATTCGAACTCGTTACCAAATATAAAACACAAATTTCTACTCGTTACAAAGGGAAAACACAAATTTCCGGCGATGTCCACTCATTATCAGAGAAAAAACCTTTTTTTTCTTCAAGGACAACTCGTTACCCGAGAAAAACATGAATTTGAACTCGTTAATATGAAGAAAACATGAATTCGAACTCGTTACCAAAGATAAAACACAAATTTCTACTCGTTATAAAGGGAAAACACAAATTTCCGGCGATGTCCACTCGTTATCAGAGAAAAAACCTTTTTTTCTTCAAGGACAACTCGTTACCCGAGAAAAACACGAATTTGAACTCGTTTATATGAAGAAAACATGAATTCGAACTCGTTACCAAAGATAAAACACAAATTTCTACTCGTTATAAAGGGAAAACACAAATTTCCGGCGATGTCCACTCATTATCAGAGAAAAAACCTTTTTTTCTTCAAGAAACACTCGTTACCCGAGAAAAACACGAATTTGAACTCGTTAATATGAAGAAAACTTGAATTCGAACTCGTTACCAAAGATAAAACACAAATTTCTACTCGTTATAAAGGGAAAACACAAATTTCCGGCGATGTCCACTCGTTATCAGAGAAAATACCTTTTTTTTCTTCAAGGACAACTCGTTACCCGAGAAAAACACGAATTAGAACTCGTTAATATGAAGAAAACATGAATTTGAACTCGTTACCAAAGATAAAACACAAATTTCTTCTCGTTATAAAGGGAAAACACAAATTTCCGGCGATCTAACTCGTTATCAGAGAAAAAACCTTTTTTTCTTCAAGGACAACTCGTTACCCGAGAAAAACACGAATTTGAACTCGTTAATATGAAGAAAACATGAATTCGAACTCGTTACCAAAGATAAAACACAAATTTCTACTCGTTATAAAGGGAAAACACAAATTTCCGGCGATGTCCACTCGTTATCAGAGAAAAAACCTTTTTTTCTTCAAGGACAACTCGTTACCAGAGAAAAACACGAATTTGAACTCGTTAATATGAAGAAAACATGAATTCGAACTCGTTACCAAATATAAAACACAAATTTCTACTCGTTACAAAGGGAAAACACAAATTTCCGGCGATGTCCACTCATTATCAGAGAAAAAACCTTTTTTTCTTCAAGGACAACTCGTTACCCGAGAAAAACACGAATTTGAACTCGTTAATATGAAGAAAACATGAATTCGAACTCGTTACCAAAGATAAAACACAAATTTCTACTCGTTATAAAGGGAAAACACAAATTTCCGGCGATGTCCACTCGTTATCAGAGAAAAAACCTTTTTTTCTTCAAGGACAACTCGTTACCCAAGAAAAACACGAATTTGAACTCGTTAATATGAAGAAAACATGAATTCGAACTCGTTACCAAAGATAAAACACAAATTTCTACTCGTTATAAAGGGAAAACACAAATTTCCGGCGATGTCCACTCATTATCAGAGAAAAAACCTTTTTTTCTTCAACAAAACACTCGTTACCCGAGAAAAACACGAATTTGAACTCGTTAATATGAAGAAAACTTGAATTCGAACTCGTTACCAAAGATAAAACACAAATTTCTACTCGTTATAAAGGGAAAACACAAATTTCCGGCGATGTCCACTCGTTATCAGAGAAAAAACCTTTTTTTCTTCAAGGACAACT
This sequence comes from Gentiana straminea, assembly GCA_036785695.1. Taxonomy (NCBI): domain Eukaryota; kingdom Viridiplantae; phylum Streptophyta; class Magnoliopsida; order Gentianales; family Gentianaceae; genus Gentiana; species Gentiana straminea. Next base: position 14,229 of record JAVUPR010000460.1, on the reverse strand, counting down.
CGTTACCCGAGAAAAACACGAATTAGAACTCGTTAATATGAAGAAAACATGAATTCGAACTCGTTACCAAAGATAAAACACAAATTTCTTCTCGTTATAAAGGGAAAACACAAATTTCCGGCGATGTCCACTCGTTATCAGAGAAAAAACCTTTTTTTCTTCAAGGACAACTCGTTACCCGAGAAAAACACGAATTTGAACTCGTTAATATGAAGAAAACATGAATTCGAACTCGTTACCAAATATAAAACACAAATTTCTACTCGTTATAAAGGGAAAACACAAATTTCCGGCGATGTCCACTCATTATCAGAGAAAAAACCTTTTTTTCTTCAAGGACAACTCGTTACCCGAGAAAAACACGAATTTGAACTCGTTAATATGAAGAAAACATGAATTCGAACTCGTTACCAAAGATAAAACACAAATTTCTACTCGTTATAAAGGGAAAACACAAATTTCCGGCGATGTCCACTCGTTATCAGAGAAAAAACCTTTTTTTCTTCAAGGACAACTCATTACCCAAGAAAAACACGAATTTGAACTCGTTAATATGAAGAAAACATGAATTCGAACTCGTTACCAAAGATAATACACAAATTTCTACTCGTTATAAAGGGAAAACACAAATTTCCGGCGATGTCCACTCGTTATCAGAGAAAAAACCTTTTTTTCTTCAAGGACAACTCGTTACCAGAGAAAAACACGAATTTGAACTCGTTAATATGAAGAAAACATGAATTCGAACTCGTTACCAAATATAAAACACAAATTTCTACTCGTTATAAAGGGAAAACACAAATTTCCGGCGATGTCCACTCTTTATCAGAGAAAAAACCTTTTTTTCTTCAAGGACAACTCGTTACCCGAGAAAAACACGAATTTGAACTCGTTAATATGAAGAAAACATGAATTCGAACTCGTTACCAAAGATAAAACACAAATTTCTACTCGTTATAAAGGGAAACACAAATTTCCGGCGATGTCCACTCGTTATCAGAGAAAAAACCTTTTTTTCTTCAAGGACAACTCGTTACCCAAGAAAAACACGAATTTGAACTCGTTAATATGAAGAAAACATGAATTCGAACTCGTTACCAAAGATAAAACACAAATTTCTACTCGTTATAAAGGGAAAACACAAATTTCCGGCGATGCCACTCGTTATCAGAGAAAAAACCTTTTTTTCTTCAAGGACAACTCGTTACCCGAGAAAAACACGAATTTGAACTCGTTAATATGAAGAAAACATGAATTCGAACTCGTTACCAAAGATAAAACACAAATTTCTACTCGTTATAAAGGGAAAACACAAATTTCCGGCAATGTCCACTCGTTATCAGAGAAAAAACCTTTTTTTCTTCAAGGACAACTCGTTACCGAGAGAAAAACACGAATTTGAACTCGTTAATATGAAGAAAACATGAATTCGAACTCGTTACCAAAGATAAAACACAAATTTCTACTCGTTATAAAGGGAAAACACAAATTTACGGCGATGTCAACTCGTTATCAGAGAAAAAACCTTTTTTTTCTTCAAGGACAACTCGTTACCCGAGAAAAACACGAATTTGAACTCGTTAATATGAAGAAAACATGAATTCGAACTCGTTACCAAAGATAAAACACAAATTTCTACTCGTTATAAAGGGAAAACACAAATTTCCGGCGATGTCCACTCGTTATCAGAGAAAAAACCTTATTTTCTTCAAGGACAACTCGTTAACAGAGAAAAACATGAATTTGAACTCGTTAATATGAAGAAAACATGAATTCAAACTCGTTACCAAAGATAAAACACAAATTTCTACTCGTTATAAAGGGAAAACACAAATTTCCGGCGATGTCCACTCGTTATCCGAGAAAAAACCTTTTTTTTCTTCAAGGACAACTCGTTACCCGAAAAAAACACGAATTTGAACTCGTTAATATGAAGAAAACATGAATTCGAACTCGTTACCAAAGATAAAACACAAATTTCTACTCGTTATAAAGGGAAAAGACAAATTTCCGGCGATGTCCACTCGTTATCAGAGAAAAAACCTTTTTTTCTTCAAGGACAACTCGTTACCAGAGAAAAACACGAATTTGAACTCGTTAATATGAAGAAAACATGAATTCGAACTCGTTACCAAATATAAAACACAAATTTCTACTCGTTATAAAGGGAAAACACAAATTTCCGGCGATGTCCACTCGTTATCAGAGAAAAAACCTTTTTTTTCTTCAAGGACAACTCGTTACCCGAGAAAAACACGAATTTGAACTCGTTAATATGAAGAAAACATGAATTCGAACTCGTTACCAAAGATAAAACACAAATTTCTACTCGTTATAAAGGGAAAACACAAATTTCCGGCGATGTCCACTCGTTATCAGAGAAAAAACCTTTTTATCTTCAAGGACAACTCGTTACCCAAGAAAAACACGAATTTGAACTCGTTAATATGAAGAAAACATGAATTCGAACTCGTTACCAAAGATAAAACACAAATTTCTACTCGTTATAAAGGGAAAACACAAATTTCCGGCGATGCCACTCGTTATCAGAGAAAAAACCTTTTTTTCTTCAAGGACAACTCGTTACCCGAGAAAAACACGAATTTGAACTCGTTAATATGAAGAAAACATGAATTCGAACTCGTTACCAAAGATAAAACACAAATTTCTACTCGTTATAAAGGGAAAACACAAATTTCCGGCAATGTCCACTCGTTATCAGAGAAAAAACCTTTTTTTTTTCTTCAAGGAAAACTCGTTACCAGAGAAAAACACGAATTTGAACTCGTTAATATGAAGAAAACATGAATTCGAACTCGTTACCAAAGATAAAACACAAATTTCTACTCGTTATGAAGGGAAAACACAAATTTCCGGCGATGTCCACTCGTTATCAGAGAAAAAACCTTTTTTCTTCAAGGACAACTCGTTACCCGAGAAAAACACGAATTCGAACTCGTTAATATGAAGAAAACATGAATTCAAACTCGTTACCAAAGATAAAACACAAATTTCTACTCGTTATAAAGGGAAAACACAAATTTCCGGCGATGTCCACTCGTTATCGGAAAAAAACCTTATTTTCTTCAAGGACAACTCGTTAACGAGAGAAAAACATGAATTTGAACTCGTTAATATGAAGAAAACATGAATTCAAACTCGTTACCAAAGATAAAACACAAATTTCTACTCGTTATAAAGGGAAAACACAAATTTCCGGCGATGTCCACTCGTTATCCGAGAAAAAACCTTTTTTTCTTCAAGGACAACTCGTTACCCGAAAAAAACACGAATTTGAACTCGTTAATATGAAGAAAACATGAATTCGAACTCGTTACCAAAGATAAAACACAAATTTCTACTCGTTATAAAGGGAAAAGACAAATTTCCGGCGATGTCCACTCGTTATCAGAGAAAAAACCTTTTTTTCTTCAAAGACAACTCGTTACCAGAGAAAAACACGAATTTGAACTCGTTAATATGAAGAAAACATGAATTCGAACTCGTTACCAAATATAAAACACAAATTTCTACTCGTTATAAAGGAAAACACAAATTTCCGGCGATGTCCACTCGTTATCGAGAGAAAAAACCTTTTTTTCTTCAAGGACAACTCGTTACCAGGGAAAAACACGAATTTGAACTCGTTAATATGAAGAAAACATGAATTCGAACTCGTTACCAAAGATAAAACACAAATTTCTACTCGTTATAAAGGGAAAACACAAATTTCCGGCGATGTCCACTCATTATCAGAGAAAAAACCTTTTTTTCTTCAAGGACAACTCGTTACCCGAGAAAAACACGAATTTGAACTCGTTAATATGAAGAAAACATGAATTCGAACTCGTTACCAAAGATAAAAAACAAATTTCTACTCTTTATAAAGGGAAAACACAAATTTCCGGCAATGTCCACTCGTTATCAGAGAAAAAACCTTTTTTTCTTCAAGGAAAACTCGTTACCAGAGAAAAACACGAATTTGAACTCGTTAATATGAAGAAAACATGAATTCGAACTCGTTACCAAAGATAAAACACAAATTTCTACTCGTTATGAAGGGAAAACACAAATTTCCGGCGATGTCCACTCGTTATCAGAGAAAAAACCTTTTTTTCTTCAAGGACAACTCGTTACCCGAGAAAAACACGAGTTTGAACTCGTTAATATGAAGAAAACATGAATTCGAACTCGTTACCAAAGATAAAACACAAATTTATACTCGTTATAAAGGGAAAACACAAATTTCCGGCGATGTCCACTCGTTATCAGAGAAAAAACCTTATTTTCTTCAAGGACAACTCGTTAACAGAGAAAAACATGAATTTGAACTCGTTAATATGAAGAAAACATGAATTCAAACTCGTTACCAAAGATAAAACACAAATTTCTACTCGTTATAAAGGGAAAACACAAATTTCCGGCGATGTCCACTCGTTATCAGAGAAAAAACCTTTTTTTCTTCAAGGACAACTCGTTACCAGAGAAAAACACGAATTTGAACTCGTTAATATGAAGAAAACATGAATTCGAACTCGTTACCAAAGATAAAACACAAATTTCTACTCGTTATAAAGGGAAAACACAAATTTCCGGCGATGTCCACTCGTTATCCGAGAAAAAACCTTTTTTTCTTCAAGGACAACTCGTTACCCGAAAAAACACGAATTTGAACTCGTTAATATGAAGAAAACATGAATTCGAACTCGTTACCAAAGATAAAACACAAATTTCTACTCGTTATAAAGGGAAAACACAAATTTCCGGCAATGTCCACTCGTTATCAGAGAAAAAACCTTTTTTTCTTCAAGGAAAACTCGTTACCGGAGAGAAAACACGAATTTGAACTCGTTAATATGAAGAAAACATGAATTCGAACTCGTTACCAAAGATAAAACACAAATTTCTACTCGTTATGAAGGGAAAACACAAATTTCCGGCGATGTCCACTCGTTATCAGAGAAAAAACCTTTTTTTCTTCAAGGACAACTCGTTACCCGAGAAAAACACGAATTTGAACTCGTTAATATGAAGAAAACATGAATTCGAACTCGTTACCAAAGATAAAACACAAATTTCTACTCGTTATAAAGGGAAAACACAAATTTCCGGCGATGTCCACTCGTTATCAGAGAAAAAACCTTATTTTCTTCAAGGACAACTCGTTAACAGAGAAAAACATGAATTTGAACTCGTTAATATGAAGAAAACATGAATTCAAACTCGTTACAAAAGATAAAACACAAATTTCTACTCGTTATAAAGGGAAAAGACAAATTTCCGGCGATGTCCACTCGTTATCAGAGAAAAAACCTTTTTTTCTTCAAGGACAACTCGTTACCAGATAAAAACACGAATTTGAACTCGTTAATATGAAGAAAACATGAATTCGAACTCGTTACCAAAGATAAAACACAAATTTCTACTCGTTATAAAGGGAAAACACAAATTTCCGGCGATGTCCACTCGTTATCCGAGAAAAAACCTTTTTTCTTCAAGGACAACTCGTTACCCGAAAAAAACACGAATTTGAACTCGTTAATATGAAGAAAACATGAATTCGAACTCGTTACCAAAGATAAAACACAAATTTCTACTCGTTATAAAGGAAAACACAAATTTCCGGCAATGTCCACTCGTTATCGGAGAAAAAACCTTTTTTTTCTTCAAGGAAAACTCGTTACCGGAAGAAAAACACGAATTTGAACTCGTTAATATGAAGAAAACATGAATTCGAACTCGTTACCAAAGATAAAACACAAATTTCTACTCGTTATGAAGGAAAACACAAATTTCCGGCGATGTCCACTCGTTATCAGAGAAAAAACCTTTTTTTTCTTCAAGGACAACTCGTTACCCGAGAAAAACACGAATTTGAACTCGTTAATATGAAGAAAACATGAATTCGAACTCGTTACCAAAGATAAAACACAAATTTCTACTCGTTATAAAGGGAAAACACAAATTTCCGGCGATGTCCACTCGTTATCCGAAAAAAACCTTTTTTCTTCAAGGACAACTCGTTACCCGAGAAAAAACACGAATTTGAACTCGTTAATATGAAGAAAACATGAATTCGAACTCGTTACCAAAGATAAAACACAAATTTCTACTCGTTATAAAGGGAAAACACAAATTTCCGGCGATGTCCACTCGTTATCGGAGAAAAAACCTTTTTTTCTTCAAGGACAACTCGTTACCGAGAGAAAAACACGAATTTGAACTCGTTAATATGAAGAAAACATGAATTCGAACTCGTTACCAAAGATAAAACACAAATTTCTACTCGTTATAAAGGGAAAACACAAATTTCCGGCGATGTCCACTCGTTATCGGAGAAAAAACCTTTTTTTCTTCAAGGACAACTCGTTACCGAGAGAAAAACACGAATTTGAACTCGTTAATATGAAGAAAACATGAATTCGAACTCGTTACCAAAGATAAAACACAAATTTCTACTCGTTATAAAGGGAAAACACAAATTTCCGGCGATGTCCACTCGTTATCGAGAGAAAAAACCTTTTTTTCTTCAAGGACAACTCGTTACCCGAGAAAAACACGAATTTGAACTCGTTAATATGAAGAAAACATGAATTCGAACTCGTTACCAAAGATAAAACACAAATTTCTACTCGTTATAAAGGGAAAACACAAATTTCCGGCGATGTCCACTCGTTATCGAGAGAAAAAACCTTTTTTTCTTCAAGGACAACTCGTTACCCGAGAAAAACACGAATTTGAACTCGTTAATATGAAGAAAACATGAATTCGAACTCGTTACCAAAGATAAAACACAAATTTCTACTCGTTATAAAGGGAAAACACAAATTTCCGGCGATGTCCACTCGTTATCGAGAGAAAAAACCTTTTTTTCTTCAAGGACAACTCGTTACCGAGAGAAAAACACGAATTTGAACTCGTTAATATGAAGAAAACATGAATTCGAACTCGTTACCAAAGATAAAACACAAATTTCTACTCGTTATAAAGGGAAAACACAAATTTCCGGCGATGTCCACTCGTTATCGGAGAAAAAACCTTTTTTTCTTCAAGGACAACTCGTTACCGAGAGAAAAACACGAATTTGAACTCGTTAATATGAAGAAAACATGAATTCGAACTCGTTACCAAAGATAAAACACAAATTTCTACTCGTTATAAAGGGAAAACACAAATTTCCGGCGATGTCCACTCGTTATCGAGAGAAAAAACCTTTTTTTCTTCAAGGACAACTCGTTACCCGAGAAAAACACGAATTTGAACTCGTTAATATGAAGAAAACATGAATTCGAACTCGTTACCAAAGATAAAACACAAATTTCTACTCGTTATAAAGGGAAAACACAAATTTCCGGCGATGTCCACTCGTTATCGAGAGAAAAAACCTTTTTTTCTTCAAGGACAACTCGTTACCGAGAGAAAAACACGAATTTGAACTCGTTAATATGAAGAAAACATGAATTCGAACTCGTTACCAAAGATAAAACACAAATTTCTACTCGTTATAAAGGGAAAACACAAATTTCCGGCGATGTCCACTCGTTATCGGAGAAAAAACCTTTTTTTCTTCAAGGACAACTCGTTACCCGAGAAAAACACGAATTTGAACTCGTTAATATGAAGAAAACATGAATTCGAACTCGTTACCAAAGATAAAACACAAATTTCTACTCGTTATAAAGGGAAAACACAAATTTCCGGCGATGTCCACTCGTTATCGAGAAAAAACCTTTTTTTCTTCAAGGACAACTCGTTACCGAGAGAAAAACACGAATTTGAACTCGTTAATATGAAGAAAACATGAATTCGAACTCGTTACCAAAGATAAAACACAAATTTCTACTCGTTATAAAGGGAAAACACAAATTTCCGGCGATGTCCACTCGTTATCGGAGAAAAAACCTTTTTTTCTTCAAGGACAACTCGTTACCGAGAGAAAAACACGAATTTGAACTCGTTAATATGAAGAAAACATGAATTCGAACTCGTTACCAAAGATAAAACACAAATTTCTACTCGTTATAAAGGGAAAACACAAATTTCCGGCGATGTCCACTCGTTATCGAGAGAAAAAACCTTTTTTTCTTCAAGGACAACTCGTTACCCGAGAAAAACACGAATTTGAACTCGTTAATATGAAGAAAACATGAATTCGAACTCGTTACCAAAGATAAAACACAAATTTCTACTCGTTATAAAGGGAAAACACAAATTTCCGGCGATGTCCACTCGTTATCGGAGAAAAAACCTTTTTTTCTTCAAGGACAACTCGTTACCGAGAGAAAAACACGAATTTGAACTCGTTAATATGAAGAAAACATGAATTCGAACTCGTTACCAAAGATAAAACACAAATTTCTACTCGTTATAAAGGGAAAACACAAATTTCCGGCGATGTCCACTCGTTATCGAGAGAAAAAACCTTTTTTTCTTCAAGGACAACTCGTTACCCGAGAAAAACACGAATTTGAACTCGTTAATATGAAGAAAACATGAATTCGAACTCGTTACCAAAGATAAAACACAAATTTCTACTCGTTATAAAGGGAAAACACAAATTTCCGGCGATGTCCACTCGTTATCGGAGAAAAAACCTTTTTTCTTCAAGGACAACTCGTTACCGAGAGAAAAACACGAATTTGAACTCGTTAATATGAAGAAAACATGAATTCGAACTCGTTACCAAAGATAAAACACAAATTTCTACTCGTTATAAAGGGAAAACACAAATTTCCGGCGATGTCCACTCGTTATCGGAGAAAAAAACCTTTTTTTCTTCAAGGACAACTCGTTACCGAGAGAAAAACACGAATTTGAACTCGTTAATATGAAGAAAACATGAATTCGAACTCGTTACCAAAGATAAAACACAAATTTCTACTCGTTATAAAGGGAAAACACAAATTTCCGGCGATGTCCACTCGTTATCAAGAAAAAAAACCTTTTTTTCTTCAAGGACAACTCGTTACCCGAAAAAAACACGAATTTGAACTCGTTAATATGAAGAAAACATGAATTCGAACTCGTTACCAAAGATAAAACACAAATTTCTACTCGTTATAAAGGGAAAACACAAATTTCCGGCGATGTCCACTCGTTATCAGAGAAAAAACCTTTTTTTCTTCAAGGACAACTCGTTACCGAGAAAAAACACGAATTTGAACTCGTTAATATGAAGAAAACATGAATTCGAACTCGTTACCAAAGATAAAACACAAATTTCTACTCGTTATAAAGGGAAAACACAAATTTCCGGCGATGTCCACTCGTTATCGAGAGAAAAAACCTTTTTTTCTTCAAGGACAACTCGTTACCCGAGAAAAACACGAATTTGAACTCGTTAATATGAAGAAAACATGAATTCGAACTCGTTACCAAAGATAAAACACAAATTTCTACTCGTTATAAAGGGAAAACACAAATTTCCGGCGATGTCCACTCGTTATCGGAGAAAAAACCTTTTTTCTTCAAGGACAACTCGTTACCGAGAGAAAAACACGAATTTGAACTCGTTAATATGAAGAAAACATGAATTCGAACTCGTTACCAAAGATAAAACACAAATTTCTACTCGTTATAAAGGGAAAACACAAATTTCCGGCGATGTCCACTCGTTATCGGAGAAAAAACCTTTTTTTCTTCAAGGACAACTCGTTACCGAGAGAAAAACACGAATTTGAACTCGTTAATATGAAGAAAACATGAATTCGAACTCGTTACCAAAGATAAAACACAAATTTCTACTCGTTATAAAGGGAAAACACAAATTTCCGGCGATGTCCACTCGTTATCGAGAGAAAAAACCTTTTTTTCTTCAAGGACAACTCGTTACCGGAGAAAAACACGAATTTGAACTCGTTAATATGAAGAAAACATGAATTCGAACTCGTTACCAAAGATAAAACACAAATTTCTACTCGTTATAAAGGGAAAACACAAATTTCCGGCGATGTCCACTCGTTATCGGAGAAAAAAAACCTTTTTTTCTTCAAGGACAACTCGTTACCGAGAGAAAAACACGAATTTGAACTCGTTAATATGAAGAAAACATGAATTCGAACTCGTTACCAAAGATAAAACACAAATTTCTACTCGTTATAAAGGGAAAACACAAATTTCCGGCGATGTCCACTCGTTATCGAGAGAAAAAACCTTTTTTCTTCAAGGACAACTCGTTACCGAGAGAAAAACACGAATTTGAACTCGTTAATATGAAGAAAACATGAATTCGAACTCGTTACCAAAGATAAAACACAAATTTCTACTCGTTATAAAGGGAAAACACAAATTTCCGGCGATGTCCACTCGTTATCGAGAGAAAAAACCTTTTTTTCTTCAAGGACAACTCGTTACCGAGAAAAACACGAATTTGAACTCGTTAATATGAAGAAAACATGAATTCGAACTCGTTACCAAAGATAAAACACAAATTTCTACTCGTTATAAAGGGAAAACACAAATTTCCGGCGATGTCCACTCGTTATCAGAGAAAAAACCTTTTTTCTTCAAGGACAACTCGTTACCCGAGAAAAACACGAATTTGAACTCGTTAATATGAAGAAAACATGAATTCGAACTCGTTACCAAAGATAAAACACAAATTTCTACTCGTTATAAAGGGAAAACACAAATTTCCGGCGATGTCCACTCGTTATCAGAGAAAAAACCTTTTTTTCTTCAAGGACAACTCGTTACCGAGAGAAAAACACGAATTTGAACTCGTTAATATGAAGAAAACATGAATTCGAACTCGTTACCAAAGATAAAACACAAATTTCTACTCGTTATAAAGGGAAAACACAAATTTCCGGCGATGTCCACTCGTTATCGAGAGAAAAAACCTTTTTTTCTTCAAGGACAACTCGTTACCGAGAGAAAAACACGAATTTGAACTCGTTAATATGAAGAAAACATGAATTCGAACTCGTTACCAAAGATAAAACACAAATTTCTACTCGTTATAAAGGGAAAACACAAATTTCCGGCGATGTCCACTCGTTATCGAGAGAAAAAACCTTTTTTTCTTCAAGGACAACTCGTTACCGAGAGAAAAACACGAATTTGAACTCGTTAATATGAAGAAAACATGAATTCGAACTCGTTACCAAAGATAAAACACAAATTTCTACTCGTTATAAAGGGAAAACACAAATTTCCGGCGATGTCCACTCGTTATCAGAGAAAAAACCTTTTTTTCTTCAAGGACAACTCGTTACCCGAGAAAAAACACGAATTTGAACTCGTTAATATGAAGAAAACATGAATTCGAACTCGTTACCAAAGATAAAACACAAATTTCTACTCGTTATAAAGGGAAAACACAAATTTCCGGCGATGTCCACTCGTTATCGGAGAGAAAAAACCTTTTTTTCTTCAAGGACAACTCGTTACCCGAGAAAAACACGAATTTGAACTCGTTAATATGAAGAAAACATGAATTCGAACTCGTTACCAAAGATAAAACACAAATTTCTACTCGTTATAAAGGGAAAACACAAATTTCCGGCGATGTCCACTCGTTATCGAGAGAAAAAACCTTTTTTTCTTCAAGGACAACTCGTTACCGAGAGAAAAACACGAATTTGAACTCGTTAATATGAAGAAAACATGAATTCGAACTCGTTACCAAAGATAAAACACAAATTTCTACTCGTTATAAAGGGAAAACACAAATTTCCGGCGATGTCCACTCGTTATCGAGAGAAAAAACCTTTTTTTCTTCAAGGACAACTCGTTACCCGAGAAAAACACGAATTTGAACTCGTTAATATGAAGAAAACATGAATTCGAACTCGTTACCAAAGATAAAACACAAATTTCTACTCGTTATAAAGGGAAAACACAAATTTCCGGCGATGTCCACTCGTTATCGGAGAAAAAACCTTTTTTCTTCAAGGACAACTCGTTACCGAGAGAAAAACACGAATTTGAACTCGTTAATATGAAGAAAACATGAATTCGAACTCGTTACCAAAGATAAAACACAAATTTCTACTCGTTATAAAGGGAAAACACAAATTTCCGGCGATGTCCACTCGTTATCGGAGAAAAAACCTTTTTTTCTTCAAGGACAACTCGTTACCGAGAGAAAAACACGAATTTGAACTCGTTAATATGAAGAAAACATGAATTCGAACTCGTTACCAAAGATAAAACACAAATTTCTACTCGTTATAAAGGGAAAACACAAATTTCCGGCGATGTCCACTCGTTATCGAGAAAAAACCTTTTTTTCTTCAAGGACAACTCGTTACCCGAGAAAAACACGAATTTGAACTCGTTAATATGAAGAAAACATGAATTCGAACTCGTTACCAAAGATAAAACACAAATTTCTACTCGTTATAAAGGGAAAACACAAATTTCCGGCGATGTCCACTCGTTATCGGAGAAAAAACCTTTTTTTCTTCAAGGACAACTCGTTACCGGAGAGAAAAACACGAATTTGAACTCGTTAATATGAAGAAAACATGAATTCGAACTCGTTACCAAAGATAAAACACAAATTTCTACTCGTTATAAAGGGAAAACACAAATTTCCGGCGATGTCCACTCGTTATCGGAGAAAAAACCTTTTTTTCTTCAAGGACAACTCGTTACCCGAGAAAAACACGAATTTGAACTCGTTAATATGAAGAAAACATGAATTCGAACTCGTTACCAAAGATAAAACACAAATTTCTACTCGTTATAAAGGGAAAACACAAATTTCCGGCGATGTCCACTCGTTATCGGAGAAAAAACCTTTTTTTCTTCAAGGACAACTCGTTACCCGAGAAAAACACGAATTTGAACTCGTTAATATGAAGAAAACATGAATTCGAACTCGTTACCAAAGATAAAACACAAATTTCTACTCGTTATAAAGGGAAAACACAAATTTCCGGCGATGTCCACTCGTTATCGGAGAAAAAACCTTTTTTTCTTCAAGGACAACTCGTTACCGAGAGAAAAACACGAATTTGAACTCGTTAATATGAAGAAAACATGAATTCGAACTCGTTACCAAAGATAAAACACAAATTTCTACTCGTTATAAAGGGAAAACACAAATTTCCGGCGATGTCCACTCGTTATCGAGAGAAAAAACCTTTTTTTCTTCAAGGACAACTCGTTACCCGAGAAAAACACGAATTTGAACTCGTTAATATGAAGAAAACATGAATTCGAACTCGTTACCAAAGATAAAACACAAATTTCTACTCGTTATAAAGGGAAAACACAAATTTCCGGCGATGTCCACTCGTTATCGAGAGAAAAAACCTTTTTTCTTCAAGGACAACTCGTTACCGAGAGAAAAACACGAATTTGAACTCGTTAATATGAAGAAAACATGAATTCGAACTCGTTACCAAAGATAAAACACAAATTTCTACTCGTTATAAAGGGAAAACACAAATTTCCGGCGATGTCCACTCGTTATCGGAGAGAAAAAACCTTTTTTTCTTCAAGGACAACTCGTTACCGAGAGAAAAACACGAATTTGAACTCGTTAATATGAAGAAAACATGAATTCGAACTCGTTACCAAAGATAAAACACAAATTTCTACTCGTTATAAAGGGAAAACACAAATTTCCGGCGATGTCCACTCGTTATCGGAGAGAAAAAACCTTTTTTTCTTCAAGGACAACTCGTTACCCGAGAAAAAAACACGAATTTGAACTCGTTAATATGAAGAAAACATGAATTCGAACTCGTTACCAAAGATAAAACACAAATTTCTACTCGTTATAAAGGGAAAACACAATTTCCGGCGATGTCCACTCGTTATCGAGAAAAAACCTTTTTTTCTTCAAGGACAACTCGTTACCGAGAGAAAAACACGAATTTGAACTCGTTAATATGAAGAAAACATGAATTCGAACTCGTTACCAAATATAAAACACAAATTTCTACTCGTTATAAAGGGAAAACACAAATTTCCGGCGATGTCCACTCGTTATCGAGAGAAAAAACCTTTTTTTCTTCAAGGACAACTCGTTACCGGGAAAAACACGAATTTGAACTCGTTAATATGAAGAAAACATGAATTCGAACTCGTTACCAAAGATAAAACACAAATTTCTACTCGTTATAAAGGGAAAACACAAATTTCCGGCGATGTCCACTCGTTATCGAGAAAAAAACCTTTTTTTCTTCAAGGACAACTCGTTACCCGAGAAAAACACGAATTTGAACTCGTTAATATGAAGAAAACATGAATTCGAACTCGTTACCAAAGATAAAA